>OU343219.1:199606078-199762990 GCA_910596185.1 Chrysanthemum makinoi
TTATTATCTAAAAATGATTCGGTCAACATGTTTGATAGATTAAAAGTTGACGACTAAATGAGAAATTATACGCTGAACAATTTTACACGACATACAAAATGATTCAGGGGACTATGTATTTACCCAAATACCCCTCATTTTTAAGGTGTCCTTCCTATTTTCATTATTAAATTTGAAGAAATGCTGAGAGCGATTGTATCCATGCACCAACAATCATATTATCATCATACTTTTATATATTTAAATAACTTACAATTGGCCTAAGTAATTGTTTATATATATTCCAAGTTATATACGTACGATATTATGATTTTATGATAAGATTATTAGTTTATATTATTTTTTATTTTTTTATTTTTTTTTGATATATTGGCTTTCTCGACTCGGGAAAAACATTAATCTCGGGCGACTACTCTTTCGGAGATAGCCCTGAGTCAAATTAGTGAACCTCCTGGCTACATGGGGATTAATTTTCTCCTCGGGTTTAACCAAAACCCTACGCACTTTCGCCCTAAGAGTGCCATGTTCTCATCTGGGCCACCCCATGGTTTTTTGGAGGTAAACACAAACCATTATATTCATCTTTTACACTCTAAATTCAGTATAAGAACATTTTTATCGACAACGTACTTTATTTGTTACTAAATCACACTCGAGGTTTAAATGGTAATTTTATTTTATTCAGTGTTGGTGTTCAGAACATTTATCAAACAATTTTCTAATTCAGAATCATGTTGACTCAATAATTTTGAATTATTCAGCATCTTTTATTCGTTTAGTGTTAAATTATACAGTTTTATCAAACAGCTCCTAAGATGTGAAAAGCTAAAAACGGGTCATTTTAAAGGTATGTTTGGCACGAAGCGATGTGAAGCTTTTTGGAGCGATGAGAGGTGAGCAAAATACATTTTGATTTTTAGTAGTCGTTTGGCAAATGAGCGGTGAGCTTTCTTACTTTTTTAAAATGCTCAATTTTCTAATGCTTAAAGTGCTCGGTGAATTGATTTAGCCACATTAACTGCTTTCACATCTTACAGCTACTGCTCACTACAACTATTCACAGCTACTTTCGCTATACACACTATAAATAACAAAAAAAAATATATATATATGGATGGGCCAGAGTTGATGGCTTGAATATTTAGAATAAATAAAATAAAAGATCGAGTGATAATAACCGGTTACTATTTAGTAGTCTCATATTGGCAACCAACCGTTTATATCTCACCTGACTTGCATTTTAGCCACCCAATGTGGGACTTATTAGATTCGCTTGTTACTTTTGGGCCAACTAACTTATCTAATAGTAGATAATTAAAAAAGAAAATATTGTCCAATAATAGCAAAGTTTGATGATCGTTCCAATTAACTCACTCTAAATTTAAATCAACAACAAAAACCAACTTATGCACGGGTGATGACTGTTCCAATTAAATTACTCAAAGTTTGATGACGGTTCTATTATTATGTAATTATTCAAAAACACTATTTTTAAGATATTCATATATGGATTATATTGTTCGGTTGTACCATAATAATAAATACTCACCTTTTAAATTTCACTAACCCCAACCAACTTATCTACGAGTGAAAAGAGATATATGTCATAAAATAATAACTAAGTTTGAAAAATGTTCGTTTTAGTCACTCAAACATAAAAATTACAGTACATAATAATAGAGTACTATTAAAACTTTGAGTGAATAAAATGCAGCATTTTTCAAACTTATTATTATTTTATGATAAAAAAAAGTTACAGTGACTATATTGGAACAAAACTGAAAGTTGGTTACTATTTCATAATTTTCACATTCAAACTCTAAACTTGATAGAACCAGGTCCAGTATTAAATACATCGCTTTGATAATAAACCACATAATTCAAAACTTAAACCTAATTGACCAAACTGACTATTAGGTTTGGGCCAACCAACATATCTAATAGGATTATCAGTCACATTTTTTAAGCTACTTTCTCTAACATACTATTATATCTTTGGAAAATAATTGAGAGACTTAAAGCCTAAATTCACTCTTAAAACATGTATTGCATGATCCTCATGGTTTGTGCATAAATAGATCCCTTATAACTATTAATATGATGCCACGCAAGCTTAGATATGAATTTAACACATAACTTTTTCCTTAAATATACAACAATCAGTCCTCATGATTGCTTGATATTACTAATTTTATACCTGGCTCAACTTTTTTGTGTTTGGTTGCTTAATTTGTATAATCTATGCTAGAAGTTTGACCATATAGCTAAGACTACAGTTATAAAGTTTTTTTATTTTATTATTATTTTTTTTTAATTTAATTTTTTAAAAGCATGAGATTTATTATCAACTATCTTACAAAAAATTAGAGAAGGAAAACGATATTACAAAGAGTTTTTACAAACCATAAGCGGATCAATAAACAATTTGAATCACAAAGGGTTGCGTCTTTAAATCCTATGACTAACATTACGAATGAGAGAATGATTTACTCTCGTCTTTGTGTCTTTCCTCATTAATTTCGAATCAACACATACATAACTTGTTCATGTATCTCGAGATAGACCAAGCTAAGGCTTTGTTTGAACTACTGGATGACCGTACCGCATCAAATTGAAGCATATTTTTAGGCTACAACTATAGGGACTGATCGAGAGCTATAAGTGATATGGAGCATAAACTTTTTCAACTGCAGTATTAGAAAAAAAAAAAAAAAAACATAAAAATATGATTTACATTAAGTTCACTTTCACCGATTTATGCACAAACTAAGCAACAACTAGAAACAGAGCCGTCTTCAGGTTTACGAAGGTCCTGTGCAAAAGTCAATTTAACTACAAAAACGAGGCTTAATAATCGAAGTTAAATAAAACTTTAGAGAGATAAAATGAGAAATAGTAATTTTAAAATCACTCCCAACATCGTTTTTCGATGCAACATCTTAAATCACACATTTGTAGTCATTTTCTAGAATAAGGATGGATATACATAATGATTTTGAACTTTAGAGAATCCTAACTCTATATAAAAATATTGAGGCCCTTATAATTTGGAGACCTCGTGCGATTACACATCTCGCACACATTCGAATACGGCTTTGACTAGAAATACTATGCATTGTGACCGGATGCGTTTTTGAAAATTCGATTTTTTACAAAATTAACACTACAAAACCAAATTCTATCGGGGTGACACCGATGATCCCCTAGTTTGGTCCCCGACTACAGCTGACGTTTTTAGTACTTACGAATATCTTCTTTCGGTTCGTAATATATTGTTATATTATTACATGCGTGAGGATATTTTGACGTGACAGCAATTCGTCCCTAATCTGGTCTGCCTCATTAAAAAAATTTCCATGCATGTTACACAACTATACCGACATGCATGCATGCCCCACACAATGCAACCTTTTCTCTGAGTAGTTAAGGAGTTTCTAATCTCAGTAAGAATTACTCAGTAATGCACTTACACTATTATCAATAACATATTAATCTATTGCGCTCAAGAAACATAATAATCTGCAGAGTGTAGACCCAAGAGGTTAAAAAACATAGTAATAATCTACAGAGTATAGACCCAAGAGGCTGTAGGCCTGTAGCTAGCATAACTAAAAGAAACACAGAAAGAAAATCAAGTTGCTGCCAACTTACCAATTACCACATGGTAGAGCTGGAATAGCAGTAAGGTGGAATTTGTTAAGCATATCGTATAATTGAAGATTTGGTTCACATTGTACATGTGTTACCAATTAGGCCCATGCTCATTCTTTTACTAAAATATAAATTATTGCATTATAATTATTTGAGTTAATTGCATTTTTGGTCTTTGTGGTATGCAGTGACGGAGCCAGGATTTTCGAGTCGGGTTGGCCAAAACAAATAAAAAAGAATTTGTAAAACGAACATGTAAATTATAACATTTTAACAATAAAATATATTCATTTCGCCCGCACAAACAATACTCTTTTGCATCATTAAAATCGTCTAAAAACGTGATCTAATATCTAAATTATGAAAACTTAAGAACAAGTAAGAATGATCCATTTAAAACGTTGAAGAAGCCGTCAAACAAAACAAGATTGAGTAATTATTTTACCTTAAAAAAATAAGACATGATCACATAACTTTTTTAAATAAGCAAAGACCAAAGGCCCAAATAACCAATATGATGATGAGAAACAATTTTTTTAACATAGATTCTTCTATTAATAACCAATTAAATACTTTCTTATATCAATTTGGATGTGCATTTCTTTTTAACTTAGGTGGGCCAAGATTACTTAATGAAGAAAATACATTACAAAGTATACACATATTATTTTTGCCAAAAAAAAAAAGAAAAAGAAAACCTGGGTTGGCCATGGCCCATCCCAAGCCTTACATATCTGCCCCTTGGTGATTTGTCAATAAATCATATGGTTTGGTCTCCAAAACTTTACAAAGCAGCAAAATGATAGTCCTCATTTGTTTTGACAGATGGTCCTTGGATAAAGTTAAATGACTAAAATACCTTTTTACCTTTTCAAAAAGAGCAAGAAAGTAATTTGATCATTTCACATCAATACATAAAAAAGAATCCAAACTTTAAATGGTAACTATCGTTGCATCTTTCAAAAGTTTTGTAAACCAAACTGCACTAATTCAAAACCTAAAGAACCAAAAATGCACTTAACTCTAATTATTTTGTCAGAATTCTAGAACAACCTAAGCTCCGACTTAGAGTGTTACTTATAACTAGCCGAAATTGAGGGGCTTTGTAAACAAACTAATAAACAACACAAAATTCATTCAAACGGGCTAATAACCGACTAGCACATAAAATGCATGGATTACAACACCAGTCAACCCAAGACGTACGTGTCAAGATTTCATAACTCCATACATGTTTCACCAGAATGAAAGAAATGTTAATGATTTTATTGTGAACCTTTGAGGAACTGAGTTCCACACCTAATTGGTATCCAAGTTCAAAACCAGTAAATAAAAATATACGTTAAGAATGTAAAATTGAAGCTAAGTATTTTAAAACAGCAAGTACAACCATCAAAGTGAACATGGTATAACACACAAGGACATATTGTGTAAAGTCGAGAAAATAAGAGCATAAGAGCATAAGTTGAGAAAATAAGCTTAAACAAACATCTTTTTTACTACAACTCACAATTTTAACGTTGTATTCTTGAGTTTCTTTTTTAGGAATAGAAATGATGAATAAGAAGAGTAAAGAAGAGAAGTGAAAAAAAGAAAAAAAGAAAGTTGTTTTCATGTTCTCCGGCTGAAAGGAAAATTAAAAAAGTTTTGTTCAAAAAGGAAGAGAAAGAAAAAAAAGAGAATAATAGTTATCCCATTTTAAACACAAAAAGACAATATATAACACAAGATATAAAAAATAATGAGCGTTATATTAGTCATTTTAAAAAAAAGAAAAAAAAACTTATGCGTAAAAAGAGGGTCCGTCCATACTTAGGCCGAAACTTTTGGTGTAAGAAGTATACAACTTTCATATCATTTCCTTTATCTTTTCTTCTTTTTTTTTGTTCGAGAAAAACTCGTGAACGCCAAAGTTTTTAACATCCTTTCATTTACTTTCCTTTCCTTCCAAACAAAAGCTCAAGAACGCAACATTACTACACTTTGACAACTTCTCAAAACATGCGAACACTACCATATAAGCCAACAAAGTACACTAATACAAGTTTCACCACCATATAAGCTAAGAAAATACACTATTACAGCTTCCAATAGACATTAAAAATAAAAGCTACCATAAAAATGAACCCAAATGAACATATATAACACCATGAGATTTCTTGATAGAAAACACGGAATGCTGATTTGAAAGGTTTATGGATACTTTTAATATACGTATGATCGGATTCGAACACGAGACTTCGGGATTTCACACATTACGTATGAGAATCAATGTTAGAATAATTAATATATAAAATGTTGTATTTAATTATTTACTCACGAATAAACACTTAATGAGAGTTAGTATTTAACGAAGTTTGGCCAACGGTCGATAAATATTAAGTTAAAGGACTAGAGATGAAAATATAAGTCGGGAAGGTTGTAGAATCCCATAAGGATTCCAAACCGGTCACATAAGGGGATTAGAAACCCTAATCCACTCAAACTTGTCCTCCAAGTTTACTAGGCTATAAATACAAAAGGTTTGTGATTTATTCATTCATCTCTTGTAACCCTAATAGCAAAAGCTCTCCTTATTTTCTCCTTGTGTGGTGTTCGGCCGAAAACTATATCCCCAACCCTTTGGGATTTTTGTTTTCCAAGAACACAAGGTTGTGTATTTGATTCGTGATCTAGAACCTAGCTTTTCGCGTTGATTCGATTGTAGTACATGTATACAAGAACGAAGGGCAAATACATTTGTTTTTGGATAATTCTTGGTGATCGACTTAGGGTATAGTCGAATATTACAAACCCTAAATTTTAGGGTTTAGGATTAGTTCTATTGCTTGATTCGCAAAAGTACGCAAATACATTTAATTCAGTTATTTCTATACAAGTATTATTCTATTACTTTCGTTGCATACTTTGATGATGTATATGTGTTTTATACAATTGTTATGAATAGTAAAACCCAACAGTGGCATCACTAGCTGTTAATACATTGTAATTAATTATCGAAACATATAAAAATTGAATCTTGATGATTATTACATGTTCTTTATGGTTTCTAGGGTTTTGAAAATTGAAACCCTAATTTTTTTATAGGGTCGATTACCTTTTTAATTTTTAATTAGGTTTTATTTTTTGTAAAACTTGACCCTAGGATTGCATGTAATTTTATGTGGTTAATTATGAATAATTGTTATGTGCCATGATTATATACATATCTTGGGATTATAATTGTTGTAAGGAATACACGGTGGAACATGCATGTTTTGCCATGGATTATTGTTTTTTCTTGATTAATTGTTAAGTAGATTCACACGTAATTCATTTGATATATATAATTGAGGAAGACCTCAATATACCTAATAATTCAATTATGTACAATGTGGTATATGATTAACTAAGGATTACACAATCGACTTGTCGATGTATGTGGCTCACTTACCTTTGTAGGTGAAAGCCCCAGTTGACATATGCATGGTTATAAACCTAGAATTGATTATTAGGATTTTATCGAACAAATTATGCATATGGCTATTTGTTTTACATATGTTAATTGTGAAGTTGTATGTATATTATTTGAGTTGGTTATTCTTATTAATTGCTTTTTGTTTATATTGTTGTGACATGTTTGTAAGCAAAAAGGATTATTTTAAGAATAGAAAATTAACCGGACTAAATAATGATGAAATTGGATTTGTTTTCTAAGTATTACATCTTGAGCTTTTAGTCGATTGATGCGACTGTACCAAATGGTTAGAACGACTCACCCATTATTACAAACTGTGTGAGGGGTTTAAAGAGGGTACACATTAAATTGTAACCCAAAAGAAGAAGGTTTTTAATACGCTTCGCGCTGACTCACTTCTCCGCTCCTTTGTGCGTCATACTTGGAGCTACCAAGTATAACTATTATATGTACGAAGCATCTTAGGGCAAAGTTGTAAGTTTATCAACGCCTAGATTAAAACTTTGTAGAATTTAATCTTAGTAATTTAAAACTAATGAGTAAAGTTTTGTAAAATTTTATGTTATGAAGATGTGTGCATGCTTCTTCATACATAAGTTTTGATTACACATCAAAAATTTGTACCCTTAAATTTAAGTTTATGCCATCTAATGATAAGAAATACTTGAAGTTGCAATTTATGTTATGTGATATCTTAGCTACATTTCAATGACAAGGTAAATCTCCATGTTGTGTGAGAACTGGAATAAATTTGCAGTTTCTAAATTACATACCTTAATTAAGTTAGTTAGTGAGATCTATAACTTAAGGCATAAGATGGGGTGAAACATGCTTACATTTGCATAAAGGTTTAGCAAATTGTAAATCCCATGATTATCTAGGAATTGGAAAATGGTTTGTCAATTATTGTTCGACAATTACCTTGTTGGATACTTTCATCACTAGCAGATCAACTGATGTAGTGGAACTATGACAATTTGGGTCATAGTTTCAAAGGAACTTCTATGGTTAATCTGAATATTTACCAAGGGTATTTTATTTTCTTGAAATATTTAACTATCGAAAATACTACAATTGAATTTTGTTGATTCTTTTGAATATATTAATGCAACGTTAAACCGTAAACGTGGTTTGGACTTTGGTAAATTGATCTAGTTCTATTTTCAAACAAATGTTTGATCGAGAAAAATTTACTAAAAAGACAAACAAAGTCACTTTTCCAAGAAAGAAGAGTGAGACTCAATCCTACTCCTTATCATGATTGAGAAACGTATGATAAGAACATTAGAATTTTTTTTATTCTAATATATAATTAATAGTAAACTTTAATAGTTAAGAAAATTGCACATCTTATTTTCCATAAGAGATTCCATTACACTCTGTTGGTGATTGAATTCTTATATGACATTTTGGTCAACTAGAAAACATGTTTGACATTTTATGAGTTATTAAATTAAAAGTAAGACTAATTACCGCAAAAATGGTAAAAGAAAAACTAGTATATTTTGTTTTTCTTTGACCAATTAAAGGTGCTACATACCATTATGGGGATGGTAGACCTATTAAGGAAGAAATTGCATGTGCAATTTTTCAAGTTAATAGCATTGATGGATGACCCATCATCTACAAAGTAGAATACACTCTTTTAGTACCTAAGTAATTGTTACGAATGGTCTTGCAAAGGAGTAACAACGTAATAGCACCCTATTTTCACTGGTTAAGGAAACACTTACAATGTTGTCAAATCCAGTAAGAGTATTGTGTTAATGAATTAGGAGTAACAACGTATTAGCTTCGAAGTAACCCAGATTATTTCTAGATTTTCTCGAAATAACACATTATGTTTAAAAATTGTAGACATTCATATTCTCAAGGATAATCATGAACGTTTCCTTGTTAATTAAGTGAATCTACATCTAATTGTAATGCTTATATATCTATGACACTATCATATTGTTCACATACACAAATGCATGTCGTGTTGTTTGTATGCTACATGATGTTGTTCCATGCACAAGTGGGAGAAATATTTATTGTGTGCAAAGGAACAACACATTGAAATATGATTAAAGTATTCTCTTTTCTAATAGGACTTATACATTTAATGTGTGAGATTGTCTTATTCAGAACATGTGTCAAGATTATAAAAAAGACTACTTTTATGTCTTATGTCAGTCAAAATTTAAAGAAACACTTGCAGTTACAATTTAGGTTAAGTGGGATCTTCGCTAGATTGTAATTTCAAGGTAAATCTCTACTTATCGTGAGATCGGGCGTGGATGCTCTTGCAGTTTCTGAAGTTGGACACTTCATGGAATGACATAAATAAATAAAGTAATCTAATACTACTTTAATTTAAATATTTATGTATTCATGGAATGACATAAATAGATGGAGTAGTATATTAACTTGAAATTAATTAATTAATTAAAAGCAAGAAGTGGTGTTCATGATTACTTTAAATTATACATGTTTATGTGTTTTTTTTATAAAGTCACAAACATGAAGTCTTTTTATTATTACAAGACTTATAATATAAAGTAAGACGTTATAATTGTTATGTCTTTTGATTTGGTCAAAAGAATACTTATGTTATAAAGCATACAATTGGCTTGAATATTCTATTATACAATTAAGTTTGACTTGGTTGGTAAATATGAAAGCGAAAAAGGGTCATGTTTATCTTACATATTGTTAAGATTGTCTCAACAATATTAATTCTAATGAAACATCACAATGCTAATGGGATGTTCAATTAGAAGAATCAAACTCTTGTTATATTGTTTGATTCAAATAGCTATATCTTCTTCTCTTCCAAACGTATCAAGGTTAGAAAATTGAGTATGGATTGAATATACTCAATAAGACTCCAACCTAAAAGATTAATAAGATACCATATATTATAAAATGTGATTAATCACATTAAGTCTTAAAATGAAGTACTAAATTTGTTAAAACTGCTTATGGAATAGGGTATTAATAAACTAGAGTCATGAACTGTCAATGTGTTTCGTAATATCCCAAAAGAAAACAAGTTAGTGTTGTTCTACTTGCTAAAGTATTTATAGATAGTCTTTAAATTACAAAAGCAAATGGGAGTTTTGTTTAGATCTTGAAGAGATTAAATTACAAAACACATAATCTTCTAAAACACACTAGTGAAATAACATGATTAGGCTAAACATGTAAATGATAGACCTCAAGATGGTAGAATTTTCATTCTTAGATCCACAAGGATTTTCAGATAATCGATTGATATGCTGAGAAATATAAGTTACAAGATAATGGTAAACCTGTTAATCATAATGATGCATTATCAGATATTGAATTGTGGTAAATTATTCATACTATGAATGTTAAGATGTTGTTCATAAAGATAATCAACTTTGAAAACTTGGTTTATCTTAATAAAGATGAGTTTCTTCAAAGAGAAAGAAAACCCTAGTCGTTTAAATTTTTTTGTAGAATCATATGGACAAATATTGTACATGTGTTTAATGCATGATTTGACAAGATTATTAATCACACTTAAGAAATTAACTGTGATTGAATATTATTTCCTTGACACATTAAATATATAATGATTATGATTGTCATACTTGATTTCATCTATATGAAATTTGACAATGAATATCAAAACTCTTTCTTATGTGATTACTTTTGCGAGGACAGTAAGTAATATGTTGGGTTTTAGGTTCCTCAGATCAGGAATTATTCTAAGTATTGGAACCACTGCTAGAGTAAAGGTAACCACTGGCAGAAAAAGGAATCCACTGCTGGAGTTAAACCACGGCTAGTAGTAGCGTATAACCACAGCTATTGTATTATAAACACTGCTAGTTTTATTTAGTCGGTTTAATATTTTGTATTAGATAAATATGGAAAAGATATTTATCTTGTAGGTTACGTATTGTATTATGTAAAGGACTCCTTAGTCTATAAAAGGATGTCCTAGGTTAGATTAGATATACGTGTGTTTTGCTATATCTAAGGTCGATACACTTTAAGGTTGTAAAACCCTAATACTGGTAAGAGTATTCCTTATTAATATAATTGAGGTGTTTAGTGATTACCATTGTTCTTCTTCTTAAAGTTAAATATTAAATTCCACGTAATATTTAATAAGTCATTGTTAAGTCAGTTTCTATAAGGATCGTTTGCTCAACTGGGATCAACAAGTGGTATAAGAGCTTGTGATCTAGAAACTGTGATCAAGAAGGAGTCTAGTTAAGTTCAATTCAAGAAAGTTAAGATGTCTGACGAAACTCACATGGTTACTGCATCAAAGGTGCCCATGCTGAAGCAAGGTGAGTATCAGGTATGGAGAATGCGAATGAGGCAATACATTCGCATGATTGACTACACCATTTGGGATGTTGTTGAGAATGGTGATACTCTTCCTAAGAAGGGTGATGATGGTAAGGAATTAAGCATTGTTAGTGAGGTTGACAAGGCTAGAAGGAAGCTGGAGATTAAAGCTCATAGTATTCTCAGTATGGGAATACCTAATGAGTATGCATTGGACTTTGAGCGTATAGAGACGCTAAGGAGTTAATGGATGCCATTGAAACAAGATTTGCTGGTAATGAAGCTACCAAGAAATCCAGGAAGAACATGCTCAAGCATCGCTTGAAAACTTCAGAAACTGCACTCGTGGAGAAAAACTTGATGGCACTTATAATAGACTGCGGCGTGATCAACTGAACCTGGTGGACTACAAAGTTGCTCAAGAAGATATAAACCTCAAGTTCATCGAAGTTTGTCACCGAATGGGTTGTGCATGACATGTGTGGAGGAACAAAGATGACTTTGAAAAGATGACTCTGGACAATCTCTATAACAACCTGAAAGTGTATGAGTCTGAAAAGAACATAGCTGACTCATCCTCATCATCACAGAACATTGCTTTTGTGTCTATAGGGCACAGGAATTCTCAGGATGTTTCCACTGCTGCCTATGAAGTATCCACTGCTATTGCTAATAATACCATTGTTAGTGATAATGTTAGTGATGGTGCCATCTGTGCTTTCCTTGCTGACCTTACAACCAGTGTTATTGTACTAAATCAGGATCTGGATCAAATTGATCCTGATGATCTTGATGAAATCAATCTTCAGTGGCAAATGGCAATGTTAACACTGCAAGCTAGGAAGTTCTTGAGGAGGACTGGTAGACAGGTCAAATATGATGGTCAAAGCAGAGCTGGTTTTGACAAAAGCAAGATGAAGTGCTTTAACTGCAAGAAGAAGGATCATTTTGCTAGGGAATGTCGAGCTCCTAAAAGGATTGAAGGCATCAAGAACGCTACTGAAGAGCCTATTTCTTCTTCAGCATTGGTTGCTCAAGATGGTATTGGCGATTATGACTGGAGTGATCAGATTGAAGAAGGTCCTAATGCAGCTTTTCTTGCTAGTGAAGCTTCAAAAGAGCATAACTTTGCTCTTATGGCCTATGCTTCATCTTCTGGTTCAGATTCTGAGGTATCTAATGATTCTAAACATTCAACTTGTTCTTTTAAATCATGTCAAGATAACTTAGAATCTCTTAAAGCTATTAATGAGAGTCTGAGAAAAGAGGTAGAAAGACTTTCACTAGATAACTTAAGATATAAAGTTGGTCTTGAGAGTGTTGAAGAGAAACTTAAATTCTGTATTAAATGTGAGTTTGAGTATGCAGATAAGATTAACATACTAGGTGGTGAAATTGATCTTAAGGACAGGGAAGTTAAAATGCTTAAACAGAAACTAGAAGAAGCAGAGAGGGTAAAACAAGAAGCTCTAGAAGAAAAGAAAAAACATGTTGTTAGAGTTGCTAAAACACACTATGCTTCTGACCTAGTAAATAAGCCAATTAGACAAAAATTGTTCAAAGATGGTACTGGCCTAGGTTACAACAATATGCCACCACTTCCTCTTATGAAAAATACACCACGAACTAAAGAACTGTCATTTAGTAGTGAATTCAGTTTCAACAAACCTGTAGGAGAGATAAGTAAGTCTGAATCACCTAAGATAGGTTATGATAAGTCATCTGATGCTCCAACTATTGAAGATTGGGAATCAGATACTGAGAAAGATAAATTTGAATCAACACAGTCTGAGAAGATAGAAAATGTTAAGTCTTTTGATTCTAAACAAGCCAACCTTATGCCTAGATTTGGAGCACCAATTTCTAGGAAAGTAGTAGACTACAAGGAGATACCTAGGGAACATATGAAAAGATACATACCTATAGGTAATCAGAGAAAATTTAATGGCCTAATTTCAAATAGGTTAGGAGATGAGTTTCAGTTTGTTAAGAAGGCTTGTTTTAAGTGTGGTAGTTTTGAGCATTTACCAAGAAATTGTTATAAAAACCAACCACAAGTTTGGAACCATTGGAGGAGGGTAAATCATCAAAACTTCTCAAAGGATACAATCCCTCATCCTAACAAAAACCTGGTTCCAAAAGTAGTGCTAATGAAAAATGGAACTACAAAATCAATAATCACTGCTGCACCCAAATGGGTTCCAACCACTGCTAAGCAAAATGTAAACACTGCTAAGCAAAATCTTTCCACTGCTAAGCAGAATATCACCACTGATACAAAAGAGGTTTTAAAAATTCCAAAGGTGATAATGACACAGTGGTTTGGAAACCATTTTTATGCTGTTAAGGCCTAAGCTAGCTGGCAATGGAAGCCTAAGACCAAGGTTTTACATCATGTCAGTTGTGCATCAATGGACCTAAAAAAATTTGATTATGTTGATGCACAGGGCAGACCCAAGTCAGTATTGGCTTGGGTCCATAAAAGGAACTAATTTGTTTAACTCATGTGAAGGGAAATCTACAAGATGATCTAAAAGACAAAGGAATTTTTGATAGTGGTTGCTCTGGACACATGACATGGGATGGGAGCAACCTTGAAGATTTTGAAGCTTATGATGGAGGACATGTGGCATTTGGCAATGATCCAAAGGGAGGAAAGATTGTTGGCAGAGGAACTATCAGAACTGGTAAGCTGGATTTTGAGAAGGTTTATTTGGTACAGGGACTTAAGTATAATTTATTCAGTGTTTCTCAAATGCGTGATAAGAAAAACTGGGTACTTTTTGGGGAAACTGAGTGTGTGGTGTTTCCCCTGACTTTAAAATGCCTGATAAAAGATTTGTGCAGTTAAGAGTACCTAGGAAAGAGAACATATATTGCTTTAACATGAAAGATGTAATTCCTAATAGGTCCTTAACCTGTTTGTTTGCTAAGGCATCATTAGATGAGTCTAAATTATGGGATAGAAGGCTAGGTCACCTTAATTTCAAAACAATCAATAAACTGGTAAAGGGCAACTTAGTGAGAGGGTTACCTTCTAAGGTTTTTGAGTGTAAAGATCTTTGTGTGGCTTGTCAGAAAGGAAAAAAACATAGAGCCTCTTGTAAGACCAAGACTGTAAACACCATTATACAACCACTGTTTATGCTTTATATGGACTTATTTGGACCTACCTTTGTTAAAAGTTTGAACCATAAGCAATATTGCCTAGTTATCACTGATGATTATAGCAGATTTTCTTGGGTATACTTTTTAGGTGCTAAGAGTGAAACCAGTGAGATTCTCAAGAGTTTCATTACTAAGATAGAAAATCAAGTAAACCATAAGGTCAAAGTAATCAGATGTGATAATGGAATTGGGTTTAAGAATGATGTAATGAATCAGTTTTGTGTGGCTAAGGGTATAGAAAGACAGTTTAGTGTTGCTACGACACCACAACAGAATGGTGTAGCTGAAAGGAAAAATAGAACACTAATTGAGGCTGCTAGAACAATGTTGTCAGAATCTAAGTTACCAACTACCTTTTGGGCTAAAGTTATAGGCACTGCATGTTATGTGCAGAATAGAAGCAAGGTAGTTAAGCCTCATACCAAGACCCCCTATGAGTTGTTACATGATAGGAAGCCTATGATAGCATTCCTAAAACCTTTTGGGTGTCCTGTTACTATATTGAATACCATAGACTACCTAGGCAAGTTTCAAGAAAAAGCAGATGGTGGATACTTTCTTGGCTATTCTTCAAATAGTAAAGCCTTTAGAGTATACAATAGGAGGACTAGGATTGTAGAAGAAAACTTACATGTTAAGTTCAGTGAAGAGACTCCTAGTGTTGAGACAAAAGGACCTGAGTGGCTGTTTAATATTGATATGCTAACCAAATCCATGAATTATGAGCCTATCATTGCAGGTGCTTCCACTAATATTGCAGGTACACAAAAGAATTCTGATGCAGAAACAATTTCTAAGGAAGCTGATTCTCCAAAAGAATTCTATTTGGTTGAAAAGTGGAAAGCTGGTTCTGTCTCACCCATCATTGAAAAGAAGAGTCCCACTGATGATGAAGCCTTGGATTCTAGAAACAAAAGTAATCATCATCAAGATAAGGAAGAGTTGTTGCAAGATAACTCAGTGTCGGTAGAAGAAATTGAAAGAAAGAAGAAAAATTCTGAAAGCACTGCTAAACATGTTGAAAGCACTGCTAAGCCATTTTCTACCACTGCTAGTACATGTACAACCACTGCTGCAAATACTGATAGCAGTACTTTCTTTGGACCCACTGCTAAGCCACTTAATGATGATGATGAGTATCCAACTGATCCTGACATGCCTGGTTTGGAAGAAAGGGATACTCCCACAGATGATGAGAATCTGGATGACTACTTCAATGATGCAGATTTTACAAATTTAGACACAGTCATCACAGAGAGTCCAATTCCTACCACCAGGGTGCATAAGAACCATCCCAAAGAATAAATTCTTGGAGATCTTGTTAGGATTTAGTAAATCCAGTTTTTAAAGTGTTGGTCACCTCAAGTATATGTATTCGTTAGAAAGCTCGTAGTAGTAGTTATTTTAAAGTTAAGTAGTATTTAGTTAAGTAACACCGTGGAGGACGGACGGGTCTTTACCCACTGTATGCCTGATCCACAGCCCGTAGGTGGCGATTTGTGTAAGACTATAAATACTCTCTACCTCCCAAGGTAGAGAGTTGGAGCTCATAATAAGATTTTCACTTTCTCTCACTAAGTTCCCAAACCTCTAACTATTTCTCTCTCTAAAACATCATTGTGTACGCCTTCTATGATCATGGTTTGATGTGTTTGTGAAATCCAATATGTTACAAACGGTATCAAGAGCCATGATTTGATCATCTCTCTTACATATCCTTGGATTTCTAGTGGTTTTAGATGGTTTTTGAGTTTGAAATAGTTTAGTAGTTTTTGCATCATTTGGATCATTTCTTGTGTTAAAGTTTGAATTTTGAGTGTACTTTAGTGTTTAGAATCATTATAAGTGCTTGGGTTTTGATTTGGAAAGCTTGAATCACTGTGGTTGGGCTTGTTTTGGATTGAAAAGTGTGTTTTTGAAGTTTTTCAAGGTAGCGACTTGAGTCTCGTTGTGAATTTCTTCGTAGCGACTTGCTTCAGTAATTTCTAGCGAGTTGTAGTGTTAGTCGTAGCGACTTGAGCTTAGCGACTTGTCTATTGAGACAAGCCGACAAACAGTACAAGTTAGTGGATTCTCCACTACGGCTAGCGACTTGGTGGGATTAGCGACTTTATTTCATTTATTCTAGCGACTTGTACTTATTGTTCTCAGCGACTTGACATTAGCGACTTGGATACTTAGCGAGTTGCTCTTTAACGACTTGTCTGCTTAGCGATTTGGTGCTTTAGCGACTTGTGTTCAGCGACTTAGGTCTTAGCGACTTGATTCACAGCGACTTGAGGTTTAGCGAGTTGCTACTTAGCAACTTGGTGCTTAGCGACTTGGTTCAAGGATTCTTAGCGACTTGGATGAACTTTTGTTTCTAATACGGTTTTCTCTTGATTTAGTAAAATCCCGTGAAAGAATCTATTTCCCGGTTTAATCATAGAGTTATAAAATCCCGTGAAATCTGTAAACATGTCTACCAGCGTACCTACAATCATCTCCAATGTTGCTGAGGATGTTCAAGCAGCTGGTTCAGATACTCGTCCACCCATGCTTGACAGAACTGACTACGACTCTTGTGCTCAACGAATCAGATTGTACTGTCTTGGAAAGGAAAATGGGGTCAACATTCTCAAATCCATTGATGAAGGACCGTATCAGATTGAGACTACAAGAGACATAATTGATACTGCAGTAGATGGAACAATGATCTTTGGAATGGACAGACCAAAGATGTATGATGAGCTCAGTGATAAGGAGAAAAAGAGATTCGATGCTGATATCAGGGCTTCAAACATTATACTTCAGGGTCTTCCAAAAGATATCTACAAGCTTATCAATCACAACACTGAAGCCAAGGCTGTTTGGGATAATGTCAAGATGCTTCTCTCGGGTTCTGAATTAACTAAGGAAGACAGAGAATCACAGCTGTATGATGAATTTGAGCACTTCAAGATGAAACCAGAAGAGAGTATCTATGAATATTACGTGAGATTCCACAAGCTTGTGAATGATATGAGGAATATCAAAATGACTATGCCAAATATTCAACTGAACTCAAAGTTTGTGAACAACATGAATCCCGAATGGCACAAGTTTGTCACCTCTGTGAAGCTAACTAAAGGATTGAAGAACACCAACTATGAGCAACTGTATGCCTTCCTTCTTCAGAATGAGAGACATGCTATGTTTGAACGAAGGATTCTTGAACAGTTTAAATCTAAGCAGGGAGAAACTAGTTCGTCAAATGACTCTACAGCTTTTTACACCAATGTTGGAATTACCACCAAAGCTTCTCAAGTCATATCCATGGGTAATGGTAATTACAAACACATCCCTGATCCAGCATATAAGCCTCCCGACTCAAACACACTCATGGAAAACTTCATCAATCAACTGTCTCTCATGGTTAGTCAAAACATGAACTCTCTCCTACACACCAACAATAACCTCAGAACAGCATCCAATCCACACAATCAAGCAACTGTCAGAGATGGGAAGGTTATGGTGCAACCAGTACAAGAAAGGCAGTATGAACAGGGAAGAGGTGGAGTTGGTAGAGGATATGTGGTAAATCAGAATAGGAGGAGGAATGGAAATCAAGGACAAGCAAAGCCGATCAAGTGCTACAACTGTGGTGGTGATGGACATATAGCTAGAAACTGCACATCTCCAAAGCGCCACAAAATGCAGAGTACTTCAGAGACAAGATGTTACTTGTACAAGCTCATGATAATGGAGCTGTGTTGGATGAAGAGGAGCTATTGTTTCTTGCTGAGGGCAATGCCAAGACATATGATGCTGATGTGGATGAGCAGCTAATTCAGGAGATAGGTCATAATCATCAGAATGCCTTTCAAGTCGCCGATTGTGATGCATACGACTCTGACGTCGATGATGAACCTACTGCACAGACAATTTTCATGGCTAGCATTTCTCCAATGGTCTCTCCAAAGGTCCCCTCACCACAGCAAGCTGGTCCATCCAAAGAAACAATCATCTCATAGGTATTAAAACTATATGATAATGTTGATCAGCAAAAGATACATGATAAAGTTCAATCGCAGGAAACCAGTGACTCAGATATTGCTAATATGGGCAATGATAATATTGTCCCATATGATCAATATGTGACCCAACGTGTGAATGCGATTGAACCAAGTGATGTATCTAATGTAGTCAATGATGACTATATTTTTGATGAATACACTACTAGTGTTCCTAATGATTCTGCCATCTCTGAACTTAATACTTATAAAGAACAAGTTGCCATTTATGAAACACGTGCTAAGTTTGAGTTAACTACCCGTGAGCAGGAGATGGATGACCAAATGCTTACAATTATTAGAAAAAGTAATTTTAGGGAAGAAATACTTAAACAAGAGTTAGATTCCTTAAAAGAAAAGCTTAACAAAAAGGCTAAGCAAAAACAAGAACTTCAAGAAAATGTGAAAGTGCTTAAACAGGAATTTAATGCCAAAGAATCAAAACTCTTAAATGAATTTCCAACCTAAAAACTTTGAAAAACAAACTTGAAAACAAATTGTACGTACAAGGAAACACCATTCAGACTACTCACATGATCACTAAACATAGAGTTCTAAGTGACAAACATAGTGCTGCGTTAGTTGATGAACCAAACCCTAAGGCGTGTCTGAAAGCTAGAGAAGCACAGAAGGTAATCTATGATGGCAATGAAATCCTTAAGCCTAGACAGAAACCTAGTTGCGCTGAGAATACTGAGGAAGATAAACAGTTAGAAGAAGTAACTAGAAAGAAATTGGATGAAAAGCTTAAGAGCCCTTTATGCATAGAAAAGAAAATCAGCTATAAAACACCCAACTATGCTAAGGATAACTGGATTTCCTTTAACAAGTTTAGACCTCAAACACAGCTGACCCCTGAACAAGTGTTTTGGAAAAAGGATATGGACATGAAAAAAGCTGATGAGTTTGTTGAAAAGAATCCCCCATGTAGGAGAATGCTTCCTGCCACTATTTATCCCCCCAATACCCCAATGCATTTAGTTCCTAGATCTATTCCCACTAAAAGCAAGACCTTAATCAGTCAATATGTAATTTTTCAATTATTTGTTGATTTTGAGAAAACTTGTAAGAAAAGGATCACACCCACTGGGATAACTGAAGGGGAAAGGGGTTTTGAGCAAACTAAAGAATGCTATTTAACTGAGGTCATGCCTTTCTTTAAACAATTAAAAGGTCAATTTGAGAGTCTTAAAAAGGGGATGGATTCAGATATTAAAGAAATGGAAAAGGAATTTGATGCAATGATAGTTGAGGTTAGTGACTATGAGCGAGAATTAAAATATAATGAGATTGAGAGGAAGAACTTGCATACCTTGAATGAGAATCTTATTTATGAATGTATTACTCAAGATGTGTTTTACACTGCTACGAATTGTTCCATTAATGCCTCTCAATTTCATGAATTATCTGTTGCTCTGAAAGTCTCCCATGATCGTGTCATTGAGCTTGAAAAAACTAACTGAAAACTGCATGATAAAGTTGAACAGGATGATCATGATAACCTGGTGAAACAGTTTTCTAAATTGGAAGTTGAGCATCTTGCTTTGCAATTAAAATATCAACATCTAAAAGAAAATGTTAAAACCTCAAATATCAAGACATCCTTGGATGCTCCTGAATTTGATGCAGTTTTTGAAATTAGCAAACGTGATGAACAGATTCGAGCTCATTGTAACACGATCAGAAAATTGAGAACCCAAATTTCACAATTAAAGGGTGAAAAGAACAATGTGACAGGCTCCTAAATGCCTCCTCCTTTAGATTCTCAGAGTTCTCAAACTTTTCATCTTCAAAACTTGATTAATGTTTTACAAAAGGAAAATAAGAGTTTTCTAGAAGAAAATGAAAAAGTTAAACTACACTTTAAAGAGTTATATGATTCAATGAAAATCACTCGTGACAAGAACAACGAAAAAATAATGTCTTTACAAAAGGAAATTGAGAATCTGAGAATGTTTAATAACAACATGTCCTAAATCCTTAGGTGCGAAAGGTAAAGCTGTGATGACTTGTTCTATGCCTTGCGGCAAGTATACAAACCATTCTATGCCCAATATTAAGCAAGTAAACTCTAGAGTGCCTTCAAATAGTTCAGATCCTGCACTTCTAGTTCAGGAATGCAAAAAGTAGCAAAACCAACTAATGTTCCAATTCCCTCTACAGGAGTAAGAAGTGACACCAAAGCAAGTGGGTCAAAGCCTCAAGGCAACACAAAGAATGATAGGAACTTGCATGCTAGGAATAGTCAATGGAAGAAAGTAGAAGATCACCTTAGGGAGAATTTGAATAAAATGAATCGTGTTGATTCTAGTGTTAGCTCTAAGCGTACTATAATTAATGCGAATTCTGCTACTTTTGGCAAAACATGTAATGATGATTGCGTGGTTTCTGTTACTAATCTTGAATGTGGTGTGAATGATTTGGTTAATGCTGTTAAATGCCCTGTTAAGATATTTAATGCAAAAAATCATGCTAAGAAGGCTAGAAAGCAATGGCGAAAAAAGGTTAGAAAACATTAGAAACCCACAGGAAGGAAACTTAGTAACATAGGTTATCAATGGATACCTACTGGCCGCAAATTCAATCTTAATGAGATATGTACTAAATTATCTAGATCAATGCCCATTAGGAAATGGATGCCTACTGGTAGAACTATTCCCTTAAGAAATGAACATACTTTGAATAGGTCAAATACGGACACTAGCATTGCATATATCCCTGATGATTCCATTGTTTCTACTTCTGATGTGGGTGGTCCAATCATTGTTACTAACCAAATGGAACCCATTCTTGCATGGGGATCCCAATCATCCAGTTATCCAATCTTGTATGTGTTCAACTGCAGATCGTTCAAATCGTTCTGTGGTACCTGGACTCAGGCTGTTCCAAGCATATGACTGGAGACCGGTCACGGCTCATGAACTTCGTGAGTAAATTCATTGGAACTGTGAGATTCGGAAACGATCATTTTGGTGCTATTATGGGTTATGGAGATTACGTGGTTGGAGATAGTGTGATTTCCAGGGTATATTATGTTGAAGGTCTTGGACATAATCTATTTTTTGTTGGACAATTTTGTGATTCTGACTTAGAAGTGGCCTTCAGAAAACATACTTGCTTTGTTAGAGAACTTGATGGTGTGGAACTTCTCAGAGGAACTCGTGGTTCAAACATATACACCATCTCTATCGAAGACATGATGAAATCTTCACCCATCTGCCTGCTGTCAAAGGCTTCTAAAACTAATTCATGGCTATGGCACCGTCGTCTCAATCACTTGAACTTTGGTACCATAAACAATCTTTCCAGAAAGGACTTAGTAAGAGGACTACCTAGACTTAAGTATGAAAAGGATCATCTTTGTTCAGCATGTCAATTGGGAAAAAGCAAGAAGTATGCCCATAAACCCAAACCTACAAATTCAGTTATGGAAGTTCTACATACTATTCACATGGATTTATGTGGACCCATGAGAGTGCAAACTATTAATGGGAAGAGATATGTGTTAGTTGTGGTTGATGACTACTCCCGATTCACTTGGGTTAAGTTTTTGAGAACAAAGGATGAAACTCCATATGTCATCATTAAACTTATAAAACAACTACAGGTCCGACTTAACAAAACGGTTAGAATCATCCGAACTGACAATGGAACTGAGTTTGTTAATAAAGAACTCAATGAATTTTATGAAATTGTTGGAATCAGTCCTCAAAGAAGTGTTCCACGAACTCCTCAACAGAACGGTGTAGTTGAAAGACGAAATCGAACTCTTGTGGAAGCCGCAAGAACAATGTTGATTTACTCAAAGGTTCCAATGTATCTATGGGCTGAAGCTATTGCCACTGCATGCTATACTCAAAATCGATCCCTAATTCACACATCTCATGGAAAGACTCCGTATGAACTTGTCCACAATCCAAAACCTGATCTTTCATACCTTCGTGTGTTTGGTGCTCTATGTTACCCAACTAATGACGGTCAATATTTAGGTAAACTAAAAGCTAAAGCAGACATTGGAGTATTTGTAGGATATGCACCAAACAGAAAAGGATACCGAATCTACAACAAGAGAACCCGAAATATCATAGAAATAATTCACGTTACGTTCGATGAGCTGACCGGTCAAATGGATCCAGGACAATCTAGTTCTGGACCCGCATTTCAACCTTCATCAAGTAGTCTTATCAGTTCTACTCTTGTTTCAAATCCCTCACCAAGAACTCCTTATGTACCTCCTTCTAAAGATGATTTGAAGAAATTATTTGATCCAATGTTTGATGAACACTATGAGCCAAGTGCTAATGATCTGTCAATTCCATCAACAGAGGCTGCTCCTATCCCAAACAATGAAGTTAACCCTTCAGTTTCAATGTCATTAAGTCAAGAAGCACTTGCTGCTGATCACTCTGTCTCATCAACAAATCATCAATCATCGAGTGTACATCATGGAATTGTTTCTGGTACCAATGATGGAGATAATCCCTTTGCTACTCCTGAAGATGCCCCATTTGAAAACATATTTTCTTCTGAATCATCAACATAACCATCTTCATCAGGAGAAATCGACTCTGCTACTTCTGTTCCTCAACAACAACCACATGAACACCTTAGAAAATGGACACATGATCACCCATTGGACAACATCATTGGAAACCCTTCTCGCTCAGTATCCACTCGTCGACAACTTGCAACCGATGCCTTATGGTGCTTCTTCAACTCTGTACTCTCAAAGATCGAACCAAAAGACGTTAAAACTGCTATGAATGAAGACAATTGGTTCAATGCCATGCAAGAAGAAATTCATGAGTTTGATCGACTAGATGTATGGGAACTAGTACCGCTCCCTGACGTGCTATGATCATTGCTCAAAAGTGGATCTTCAAAGTAAAACTTGATGAGCATGGTGATGTATTAAAGAACAAGGCTCGATTGGTTGCAAAAGGATACCGTCAAGAGGAGGGTATTGACTTTGAAGAATCATTTGCTCCAGTTGCTCGTATTGAGGCAATCAGAATCTTCTTGGCTAATGCTGCAAGTAAGAACATGGTAGTCTATCAGATGGATGTAAAGACGACTTTTCTTAACGGTGACCTTAAAGAAGTCGTATACGTCAGCCAACCTGAAGGCTTTGTGAATCCAGAGCCTCATACTCACGTCTATCATTAGAATAAGGCTCTTTACAGTTTGAAGCAAGCTCCAAGGACATGGTATGATACGCTATCAAAGTTTCTTCTATCTACTGGATTCACCAAAGGAGCAGTTGATCCGACATTGTTCACCAGAAAGTCAGGCAAACATTTAATTCATGTTCAAATCTATGTTGATGATATTATTTTTGCCTCGACTGACCCCAGTGAATGTGACCATTTTTCAAATGAAATGGGTTCCAAATTTCAAATGTCAATGATGGGACAAATGTCATTTTTCTTGGGATTACAAATTTCACAAAGTCCCGGAGGCATCTTTATAAATCAATCTAAATATGCAAATGAGATTTTAAAGAAATTTGGATTTGATTCTTGTAATCCTATTGACACTCCCATGATAGAGCGTACTAAACTAGATGAGGACCACTCAGGGATCATGGTAGACCAGACATTCTGTTCGTTGTTTGCATGTGTGCTAGATATCAGGCTAAGCCTACCAAAAAGAACCTTGAAGCGGATAAACGGGTCTTTCGGTATCTCCAAGGAACCATCAATATGGGAATTTGGTACCCGAAGGACACCGGTATGTCACTAACAGTCCTATGCAGATCTGATCATGCAGGATGTCAAGATACACGTCGAAGCACGTCAGGAGGTGCTCAGTTTTGGGTGATAAGCTTGTAAGTCGGTCGTTCAAAGAAACAAATGAGCACTTCTATATCCTCTACAGAGGTTGAATACATAGCCATGTCATCTTGTTGTGCTCAAATCCTTTGGATGAGATCCCAATTATCGACTATGGCTTTGTATTCAACAAAATCCCTCTGTACCGTGATAATAAAAGTGCTATTGCTCTCTCATGCAACAACGTTCAACACTCAAGAGCAAAGTACATTGACATTCGACATCATTTCATCAGGGAACAAGTGGAGAACGGTGTGGTGGAGCTCTATTTTGTGAGGACTGAATACCAATTAGCAGACATCTTCACCAAAGCTCTTCCTAGAGAACGTTTTGAGTTTATCCTTCCATGACTTGGTCTAAAGAGTCTACAACCGGAAACACTCAAGCGTCTTCAAGAGGAAGACGAGGAGTAAAGGTCTTTCTTCATCCATCTCTTGTAAATATTTATTCGAAAAGCAAAATACAAAATTACAAAACCTACAAAAAGAAAATAGAAAAATATAAAACGTTCAAAAATCCATATAAATTTGAAAATCTTGAAAAATTTCAAAAAATATTGTCATTTTGTCATATTTTTCTCGATTCGATAATATCTACGGTCTTTGTGCTGTCATTCAAAGAATGACACGGGTCTTTAGATGTTGTTCGAATGTTAAATAAAAAATAAAAAATGGGAGAAAGTAAAACCATGGTTTATTGTCATTTCAGGCAGTAACCCGCGTTTCAAAGAAAGAACAGAGCCATGCTTTATCTTAAATCTTCAAACCTCATGCTCTGATTCTAAAAACAAATGTTTGTCGTCAAAAAGACAAATGTTTCCTTTCAAATATTTTTCCTTCAAATGATTCTTCTGAAAAATATTTGTCATCTAATGAAAACAAAATTGCTTTGAAAATACTTCGGACTCTACTTTTGAAAATCATCCGGGCTTTTCATGTGTCAAAATCTCTATCCTTCAATCAACAAAATATGTCATTGATTGAGGGGGAGAATGATTTCAAATCAAAAAGAGTATTTTTCAAACAATTAGCACGTAATCGAGAAAGGTCTACTCTTGAATAATCAAAAAGAACAATGTTTTACAATATTGTATACAATTGGTACAAGACCTTTGTTATTATTATGTTTTCAAAAGATACTCAAGCATGTTTAATCTTTGGAGTCTAAAGTCTCAAACTTGATCCTTATCGGTTAAATGTTTCTCATAATCAAGTCACATCTCCCCTCAAAAGCTTTCAAAATCAATTTAAATCTACAGAGATCACAAATCTCAAATGATTTGAAAATTGTGATCGGGGGAGAATTTGTGATTTAAATTGGATTTAAACTGATAATTCGATAAATGGTCTTCATAAGTGTTTTGCAAGCTATCCTCCCCACATGTGCCAAACGATTTCAAATTTTCCATGCACATGTTGAGGGGGAGCATCTTAAAAAAAAAAAAAAAATTGAAGCGTGATTGATTTGTCTCTAAGTGAAGGTTCCTTCCAATATGTGCAAAACTCTTTCAAACCTCGAGGCACATATTGAGAGGGAGCAAATTTATGAAAACCTCATCCTTCCCCAATATGCTTTTTCTACTTGATTTGATCAGGGAAGTGATGTTGATATCTTTTAGAAAATGGTAATCAAAGAAGTTAATTCTTCCTCTTGCCTCCGTGTGCCAAAACGATTTCAAATACATGATGCACATGTTGAGGGGGAGCTCTGTTTCTAAAAATATCAAAAACAATTCAGGTACAAAATGCTTTGATAATATATCACAAGTATCTGAATTGATTTTCAAAATGGTTTTCAATTGGTTCCAATGGCAGATGAACAATACCAAATAGACCGACCAAATTTACTTTATGTATGGTGATATAAGGATGATAAGCTTAGGCATTTGTTCCCATGATCCGCCAGTGCCAGAGGGATCTACCCAGGGACAATCCACTAGATAGTGTAGAGTCCTTAGGTATGATGAAAAAAAGGAGAAAAGTGAGATATGGGAAGAGTGCGGACTGAGACAGAGCTAGTATTGGAATAAACCCAACAAGGTTCTAGTTATGAAGTCTCGGTAAGCACTGAAAGGGTTGAAGAATGAAAAAGAATTGAATGAGAAAAGGGTGAAAACAAATAGCCCTCCATTAATTCAACCTTAGGGCGTAAACGGGTTCAATACATATGCTACGGTGGTTACTAAGGTAACACGGTATTGAAGACAAGACGTCATGGACCCAAAGGACGACTGCAATAAACTTCCCTAGCTACTCAAGTTCCTCTTAAAAGGGCTTGTTTCATTCTCACGGGGAACCGACATTATCTATCGACTTTCTCCTAGAGATTGTTGATATTGAAGAAGGAGACCCTCTCCCTAGTCTCCGACATAGGAACCAAATGTGCACTATTGAGTCTAGAGCCACGAGATCATCAAATAAATCTCATTAGGACACTGTCTATGAAGACTCTCTGTGTCACACAATGTGGAAAGAGAGATTATATCTTATGAGTCCTACGCATTATCCTTGTGGTATTGCCAGAACATCTGAGTGATATGCAAACATATTCACAATAAAGATGGAAAGCCTTATGGAGCCAACATCAAACAAGTTCCTGGTGGGTGGCATGTGAGATCTATCCAATAGATCAACCATGTGACAACTGAACAGAAACAATGGGGCGATTCATAATTATGAATCAATCCTAGTTCAGGTTATGGATTGACGGATACCTTTGAAAAACCGGTCGTTGTGCGTAAAATCTTTTCTCTAGCACATCGACTGTGTATTAACGTTTCAAATATTAAAAGGTGTTTATGATTGATAATTGATTTTTCTTAAAACTTTCGTTGTATTGCAAAAATACTTTATTGAGCAGTACACGATTGTTTTTCAAATCTCTTTTCATCAATCAGTGAATCTCATATTCGCTGGTTCACTCACTCCGTGTTGTCTTCTTTGAAACGTTCCGGTTTGAGAACAGCTAGAGCAGCTGCGAAACCCTGTCAAGGAAATTCTTCGGAATTATATCTGATCACAGGCAGTACTTGTACTGATCAACGGGGAACCGTGGGCCGTGTACCTCAATTCAATGAAAGTGATCAAAGACACCTTCGTGCGCTTTATTGCTAACTGTTGTGTGCAGGTACGCCCGACATTTGCAGCTGATCAGAATGAAGCGGTCAATCCATAGCCGCATGCTCACTCAAACACATTCACTTCTGAAGAAATCATGAATAGTGCATCAATGACTCTGATATATTTACTCCATGCTTCTGTTATGCTGCTGCCAATATCATGAATCAACGAAAGCTTCCGCTACTCTGATGAGAAGAAATCATGATCCAGAATGTGAGCATGTTGGTCCAAATGTCACAACATCACATAATACCAACACCACAAAGGATGAGTCAAAGATTTATGGTAGCTGATGATCTCAAAGCTGGCTCAAAACTCATTATCAAGTGGATCAGTAAAAGACCTCCACTAGAATTATCCAAACATGCGGAACATGAAGAATCAAAGACTACGAGCTACTGAGCAAAGAACTTAATTAAGAAACCAAGAACACTCTAATGTAATATTTGTTTGTATTCATTGTAATTTGAGGTGACCTCCCTTAGGGAGAGATTGTTAGGATTTAGTAAATCCAGTTGTTAAAGTGTCGGTCACCTCAAGTATATGTATTCGTTAGAAAGCTCGTAGTCGTAGTTATTTTAAAGTTAAGTAGTATTTAGTTAAGTAACACCGTGGAGGACGGACGGGTCTTTACCCACTGTATGCCTGATCCATAGCCCGTAGGTGGCAATTTGTGTAAGACTATAAATATTCTCTACGTCCTAAGGTAGAGAGTTGGAGCTCATAATAAGATTTTCACTTTCTCTCACTAAGTTCCCAAACCTCTAACTATTTCTCTCTCTAAAACATCATTGTGTACGCCTTCTATGATCATGGTTTGATGTGTTTGTGAAATCCAATATGTTACAGATTGGAATACTCCAGTTCAAACAAGAATCAGAGCTTTGAGCAATAAACCCTTTCCTGAACAAGGTTTCTTTGCCAGATCACTTCACAAAAGGAGTAGCCATAAATATCTGCAAAATTGTTTATTTGCTTGCTTTCTGTCTCAAAAGGAGCCCAAGAGAGTTGAAGAAGCTTTATCAGAAGAAGGATGGGTTGAATCAATGCAAGAGGAGCTATTGCAGTTTAAGCTTCAAGAAGTATGGACATTGGTTGATCTTCCTAATGGAAAAAGGGCTATTGGGACTAAATGGGTGTTCAGAAACAAAAAGGATGAAAGAGGTATAATGGTAAGAAATAAATCAAGGTTGGTTGCTCAGGGATACACACAAAATGAAGGACTGGATTATGATGAAGTATTTGCTCATGTTGCTAGAATAGAGGTTATTAGACTATTCTTGGCATATGCTTCATTCAAAAAATTTGTGGTATTCCAAATGGATGTAAAGAGTGCCTTTCTGTATGGTACAATTGATGAGGAGGTTTATGTTTGTCCACCTCCTGGTTTTGAAGATCCTGATCATCCAGATAAGGTCTACAGGGTGAAGAAGGCTATGCGTGGGTTGCATCAAGCTCCTAGGGCATGGTATGAGTGCCTTTCTACTTATTTAATGGACAATGGCTTCAAAAGAGGGTTGATTGATAAGACTTTGTTCATTAGGAAGCACAAGGATGATATTTTACTGGTTCAGGTCTATGTAGATGACATTATCTTTGGCTCAACAAATAAGGAGCTGTGCAAAGATTTTGAGAAACTTATGCATGACAAGTTTCAGATGAGTTCTATGGGTGAACTCACTTTTTTTTGGGTTGCAGGTTCAACAAAGGACTGATGGTATTTTCATTAGTCAAGACAAGTATGTAGCAGATGTTTTGAAGAAGTTTGGGTTTCAGGATGTAAAGTGTGCTAGTACACCAATGGAGACTCAGAAACCACTGCTACCAGATGATGGAAGTCCCAAAGTTGATTTGAAGTTGTATAGGTCCATGATTGGATCTTTGATGTATCTCACTGAAACTAGGCCAGATATTATGTTCTCAGTATGTGTGTGTGCAAGATTCCAAGTCATACCAAACACAACACACTTGAATGCTGTGAAGAGAATTTTTAGATACCTTAAAGGTCATCCTAAATTAGGCCTTTGGTATTCTAAGGATTCAGCATTTGATTTGGTGGCCTATACAGACAGTGATTATGCTGGACCTAGTTTGGATAGGAAGTATACTACTGGAGGATGTTAATTTTTGGGAAGCAGATTAATCTCATGGCAATGTAAGAAGCAGACTATTGTGGCCAATTCTAAAACTGAAGCTGAGTATGTGGCTGTTGCTAGTTGCTGTGGTCAAGTGCTTTGGATTCAGAATCAATTGTTGGACTTTGGGAACAATTTTATGCATACTAAGATTTATATTGACAATAATAGTACAATATGCATCATTAAAAATCCTATTTTACATTCTAGAACTAAACATATTGAGATAAGGCATCATTTTATTAGAGATTGTAATGAGAAAAGGTTGACTCAAATGGTCAAAATCCATACTGATTTTAATGTTGCTGATCTTCTCACTAAAGCTTTTGATGTGGGGAGGTTTCAGTACCTTGTAGTCAGTATTGGAATGATTAATCTCTAAATCTCAAAGTTGTTTTGTAAAAGTTTGTAAAAATCATGTACTGTTATTAGTTGATCTTAGTATTGCTACTTTTGTTCTAACCACTGATAGTTTTGTTCAAATAACTGCTTGTTTCTTTGTGTTCCCACTAACTATTTTGCAGAGAAATGGAATCAAATCACTATTAGAATGCTACAATGTACTTCAAAAGACAACCATGGAATTATTTTCATTCATAAACTACATTCAAGGATGCAGGGATTACAACCATGGGATCATACAACCAAAGGACTATTTCACAAGACCACTTCCTAACACAACCTACTAGAACACCAGCTTCATACTTTCCCCCTCACCAACTAAGGCTTCTTGGCAATGCCCCACTTTGGCATCTCCTTCTGAACCCTTGGTCCACCAATGACTTTTCACACTTCCTTGCATGCTAGCCCCAACACCCTTTCTCTAACGGGTGGTGATGATGATGATGGACCCTCTGGTGGAGGTGGTGCTGTCAACAGTGCTTGCTGAGGTGGTGCTTGAAGCTCTTCTGGTGGGATTACTGCATCAAGGGGAGGCACAACAAGGACTCTTGCAGAAGTTTCATCATCTGTACCTTCATATGGAGACACATCACTTGGTATGGAACTTAGGTCTCAGCTGGATTCTTTGATGATAGCATCTTGAGGTCTTGGTTGGATTGCAGAAGGTCCAACAGCTGAAGGGTTTGAGAGAGCTATGTTCATTGGTGGAAAATAATTGTTCCAACCACCTTTTGTAGAACCTGAGTGAGTTCTTTTCTTTGAAGAAACCTCTTCTTCAACCCTACCTGGGTTATTCCTAACAAACTCTTCCCAAACACTGTCGGATGAGGAGCTGTCAGTTGAGAGATTGATTGGATTTGAGTAGCTCATGGTGATTTTTTTTTGGTGACAAGATCTTGAAAGAGTTTAAGAGAGAGAATTTTTGGTGTGTTACTAGTATGGGTAGAATGTGAGTATGATGGTCTTAAATAGAAGTTAAGATGAAATCAGTAAGTAAATGTGGGGAAGGTATAAGTTGTTGAAGTGTAAATGAAGTCTTTGACTTTGGTGGCCGGATTAATGACTTGGAGTTGACCTTTTGACTGGGTGGTTATGTACTGGTCTAACCACTGCCAGCATAATTTTTGAATCCACTTCTAGTTATTTTCTAACCACTGCTAACCTTATCAATGCTTCATGTGTTTGGTTTATGTTTGTGATATGCAGGTATGAAGGATCTTTTGTATAAATTGGAGCATTTTGGAGCTATAGCTGTTTAAAAAAAATAAAAAAAAAATTGGAAAAGTGATTAATGTATCCATTGCTAGAGCATTTCAAATCACTGCTAGTGGTTTTCAACCCACGGACATTGTATTGCTGCAAATGGATACTTGAGGGGCCTGCTTGTAACTTTGAAGAAACCGTATTTATTTCCCCAAATCACTGCCAGTACAATTAATTGATCTTTAAATCCCTTCCAAATTGGCGCTAATCACAAACCCTTACCATTTTTTCCTACATAATTCACAACCCACATCATATCTCATCACCAACCACAATGCCGTCACAGTATTCCAAAACCCATAACCTAGTTGCTTACTTGATCAAAAACAATCAATCCGAAGGCTTTCATGAAATGATTGATTTCCTTACCCATAGTCCTATCCAATTTGCTTTAACTGTAGCACCCACAATCTTTAAATCATATGTTTATGACTTTTGGTGGAATGCTGAGATTCAGGAGAGAGATGGGATAGAGATCCTTAGGACTGTAGTGGACGAACAAGAGATTTTGATCAATGAGGATGTCATTCGAGGTGTTTTGAAGCTGGATGATGCTGATGGTGTAATTAATCTTTCTGATGATGATATATTTGAAGGTTTGGAAAGGTTAGTTTATACAAGAAGGGGAGACAGGGTAAATTTTTTTAAAAGGTATGTTTTCTCCATAATGGAAGTTTTTGATTCATACTTTGCTGATGTGTGTAAGTAATAAGACCACAGGGTTTGATGAATTTCCCTCCAAAATTGCAACTGCCATTATTTGTCTATCTGAAGAGAGGGGATTCAACTGGTCTAGGATGATTTTTGAAGGGTTTGTGCAGAATATTAGGAAAAAGGGTAAGTATTACTTGTATCCTAGGTTTGTTCAACTTATTGTGGATAGTCAGATTACAGAACCTGTTGAACATAATAGGAAGTATGAGGTTCAGTATATGCTTCCTAAGGTATTTGCACATATGAGACACCAAAACCCAAATTTCATAATCAGAGCTATCCCATTGTTCCCTAATAAGATACCTTTACCTATCATTCCTGAGTTTGATGATGTCACTGAACCCCAATCCACTGATGTTGCATCCCCTGCTACCTTAGCTGAAACCACTGCCACAAAAACTGTAACCACTGATGCACAACCTTAACCCACTGCTGATCCAAGTAGGATTTGGTTTACTAGGAGGAGAAGGAAGAGCACCATGTTACCTCAGACTGGTGTTAGTGGTGTAGTTCATGAGGCTGTCACAAGGGGTGAAGGTGACATGACTGGAAGGGCTTCCACTAATGACTCATGCTTAGATGCTGTTCAGGACAGTGGAATCATACATAAGACCCAACCTTTGGCAACTCCTATTGTAGAGAGTTCTTTGGAAATCAACACAAGTGGAGGAATCCCTAGCCAACTGGCTTCTTCAGGGTGCATAGATGATCAGGCTCGGTCTGATGCTATGTTTACTTTACCCAAGGATTCACCTCTCGGAGCAGGTTACACAGCTTGAAGTGATGAGGGTAGTTTGGAACATGATATTGAATTGACGGATCCTACTCAGGTACATGATGCCTTTTCCAATGAACCACCTCTTGGACCAGTTAGCACATGTCGAAGTGGGGAGGATATTCTTGAACGATTAAATAATTGACGGTTAAGTGTACCAAAATGGAGGATACAATCTCAAGTCTTCAAGAGCTTCCTGTGTTTCAGGGCAGAGAGATTAGACATTTGAAGCACAGGGTTTTTGTTTTGGAGAAGGTGAAGAGACCTGGGATTGCTGTTGTTAGAAATGTAAGGACGCAGAAAAAGAAGGTGAACTCCTCCTAGGATGTGATTTTAGAGGATGTACCCAAACAGGGGAGGAGTGAGGGCATTGATTCAAGGGAGGCTGGTGTGAATATGGATGATGACATGGTTAATGGAGATCAAGGAGGTGATTATGTGGTGTCAGATAAAGCTGGACATGAAGCAGTACTTGAAACTGTGAAGAGTGTAGCAGATGACAAAGAGAAGGAGGTGGTGCAGGACACATCCACTGCAAGAGTTTTTGTAACCACGGCTAGTCTTAAAGAACCCACTGCTATAACTTCAAATGAGGTAAACACAACCACTGCCACTTTAATCTCATGCACTGCTATTACAACCACATTTACAATTGTCACAACCACTTCTATTTCACCACCCAAACCTAAAGAAGTTGAGAAGGAAATTGCCAGTACTCTGATAAATTTAAGTAAAACTTCATCCAACCCTGCACCTACCATTACACCTGCTCTATTATTTCTTAAACCAACTGGACCTAAACCCTTGAGTAAAAGTTTGACTATTTTTGAGCCTTTGAAGAAGAAGGTGGCTGTACCAGATATTGGTAAAGGGAAAGGTATTGCTGAATCTGAAATAAAGTTGAAGAATAGAGAAGAATAGATTGCTTATGATAAGGAGTTTGGTGAAAGACTGATAACTGAAGAAGAAGCAGCCAGAGAAAACAAAAAGCTAGAAGATGAGGAAGCTACTCAGAGATTGTTAGCTGAATGGAATGATACACAATCCTATCTTCAAGCTTCCAATGATATAAAGAATGAGTACACTACTCAAGAATGGGCACTGTTATCGATTGATGAAAGATCTAGAGTCTTGGGTGAATGGGAAAGAAAGATAAGTAAAGAAAAGAAGCAAGCTAAAAGAAAGAAACATCCTACAAAGGGTTAGATGAGAAATGTTATGATGAAGATTATCAAGAATATGGGCATTCATATTAGTGAAAATTTAAGTAAGTGCACATATGAGAGAATTGTAGAAATTTATCAGAGGTGTATGAGAATTAATGAGGACTTCAATCCAATGAATTCAGAAAGAGAAGCTGAATGGTTTAAGAGAAAAGCTGAAGCTAAGAGAGAATCTGGTTCAAAAAGACAAAAGGTCAATGAAGAGGTAGAAAACAAAGAAAGAGCTAAAAAGTATCTTCTGGAGTGTGCACCTATTAATCCTACTCCAGTTAGAGCTATTCACCCCATTGAAGATTGGCAGATAGTTATAGAAAGGGATAGAGAAGTAGTTGAAATAACAAGAAGGGATGGAAGTAAAAGCACTTATTTCAACTTTGGAATATTATTGGATTGTTTGACTAAGGGTGATTTGGAACAGTTGTGGAAAGTAATGGAATTCAGATATGGGAAGTTTGGTCCAACAGGAGAGTTAGCTAAGTTTGTGTGGACTGCTATAAAGAACATGTTTCAACCTGATCTTAATGCTAAATATTGGGATGATTGTGAGGTGGTTGAATGGCTGTTGTATTCATATTGCAAGGTTCATGCTGTACAAACTACTAAAGAGAAGTTCTTCATGTTTGTTGATAAGGATTATCCTTTATCAAAGAATGTGGCAAGACAAATGTTGGAAGCCAAACTTACTTCAAGAGGAACAAAGGAGACACATCCTATTATTGATCCACTGTTTCAAAAGATTGAGAAGATTGCGGATATACAAGGGCCTTTGGCAATTAAGGCTAAACCTCAAGGAAGATTGAAGAAAAAGGCTAATATTTCTAAGGCTGTGGATTACACATCAGAATCAGAAACTAAAAAGAAGAATTGAGATGTGTTGCTTTCTGGTAAGTGTTTGGATACATCCTCCAATACAGATGTTTTGAGCTTTAAAGAAACTTGAGAATTCTGTTTGAATATATCAAGTTTAGGGGAGGATTGTTGGGTTTTAGGTTCCTCAGATCAGGAATTATTCTAAGTATTGGAACCACTGCCAGAGTTAAAGAAACCACTGCCAGAAGATGGAATCCACTGCTGGAGTTAAACCACGGCTAGTAGTAGTGTATAACAACGACTATTGTATTGTAAACACTGCTAGTTTTATTTAGTCGGTTTAATATTTTGTATTAGATAAATATGAAAAAGATATTTATCTTGTAGGTTACGTATTGTATTATGTAAAGGACTCATTAGTCTATAAAAGGAGGTCCTAAGTTAGATTAGATATACGTGTGTTTTGCTATATCTAAGGTCGATACACTTTAAGGTTGTAAAACCCTAATACTGGTTAGAGTATTCGTTATTACTATAATTGAGGTGTTTAGTGATTACCATTGTTCTTCTTCTTAAGGTTAAATATTAAATTCCGCGTAATATTTAATAAGTAATTGTTAAGTCAGTTTCTATAAGGATCGTTTGCTCAACTGGGATCAACATAATACAAAGGAGTTTTATAAATTCACATAATCTTTGAAAATGTACAAACTGCAAGAATCCATGAATGGATATATCTAGGAGATGATTCTTATGTTTAACTATTAAATCCAAGTTTTGGTTTAAAATTAAAATAAGATAATTCCTAAGTATTCCTGAGAGCTAGTGGGAGTATTATTTTCTTTAAATCTTATATGTTGTGGGTAGTAACATTCCATCTAAACTAAATGTTAAGTTCTAGTTGGGAATGGAACTTCACTTGAAAGATTTAGAAAATAAGACATACAACCTTAGGATATATGTTTATTATTAATAAACATGTGCGGTAAATAAATTAGTCTAATAGAACATGATATATCATTTGGATATATATATATATATATATATATATATATACACATATATATATATATATATATATATTCCAATGGGCGGGCATGTCTTATAATTATCGTTGACATAATTTGCTATAGCGAAAGAAGTAAAGAAGGAGTGCAACTAAGGTAGAACTTTTTGACCTTGATGTGTGGGTCTTGAGAGGCAAGAAGATTCTTGACATATTGTCTGAATCTCTATAAATTACCTTCATTATGTATCCCATGTCCATCAAAGATAAACTGAATTCATAAGAGCTATTAGGAGACAGACTTCTTATTTCATGAATAGGACTGCATCATCATCATAATTGAAGTCATTTACATATATATTCAGTAAGCACATACCTAAAAAGATATATATACAAACTGTGAGGTCAAAAATAAATATACATCGTGAAGTAGATCGAACCAAACGAACCACATACAAATTCTACTTACACAAACCCTCAGGCTCTCAGCTACATTAAATACCAACATTATATTAAAGCTTACCTTATGTGGATCACTTTTCGGGTCGATAGTACTATTCATAATTCTTAGCTAAGGTCCCGATGATTCGAGCCCGAGAAACCTGTTCAACATAACACTATGAACATCATTGTCTTTAGTTAGAGAAATACATACACTTTATATCGAGTCCTTAGCTGTAATATTCACACAGAATTTTAACTCCAACTTCATCCTTCACTTTACATGGTTGCTTCATAGTATATATATAAGGGGTATGCCTACAATTGAGTAGACATGTAAAATATGAACTCTAACCATATCATAGTAAAATATAGTTTAAATTCATGTGCACCTATCACATCCACCAACATCTTTAAACCAATAACACCATGAAGAGGCACTTTTCCTAACCCCTAATCTCATTTTCAATCCGTATAGCTTATCACCTTAACAACTTCAGCTTATTGGTAGCAAATAAGCAGATATGAGGTGCACCAATTGACGGTGCAGCAAACACACTCCTCTAATATGTAAATTAGTACAACATTCCTTAAAAAAAACTACAAAAATGTAAAATCATGGAATGTTTTTTACTTTTGTATATACCTTTGGAAGGGAATCAAAGTATGATTCAGGCGCTTTTATTTCAGATAAAGAAACACTATTGATAGCCAATGCAGTTTTAAGAATCTGATTATCATATCCATGCTTACGGTTTAATTAATAATTTAGGAAAGAGGCTAAGCCATCAGGTTTATGGTTCGTAATACCCTATCAACGTACCAAGATCTATATTATTGGTGCTGTAATGGTTAACGAAAGAGGCTAAGCCATCACGTTCTAGTGTCGTTATCCCCTTACCAATGCATAATTTGAGCTTATCCCGTGGGAGTTCAAGGTATTGTTCATCATTATCTAGAAAGAATAGCTTGAAACACAATATATAGATCCTGAAATCAAAGCCTTTTGTGGTCATCAAGAAGCCCCTAAATCACAGAGAGGAAACAGAAATGTTAATAACCAATTCTGCCAATACTTAAGATGATAATACACATATGTGAGATATTTTTTTTGAAAAAGAAAAAAAAAGGTTGATATGCATATTAAAGAGGAACTAACTCGGCTCGAATTTCTTTTTCATGTAATAAATATCACAGCTCCAAATGCCAGTCTTCTAATGATACTTACAATGCTGTTATTGGCATTACACTTTGCTCAACAATACCATTCCAATCAGTTATTACTCTCTTGTTTAGGAATTTCATCATTTCATTGAACAAATGATTATATGAATCTGGGCATTGATTATACAGGGCACACTTCAAACGTTCATTTGGTTACTACAACATGAAAAAACAATTACACTTCAAAAAAGTGCAATATAAATAAAGTATAAAAGAAAATAAATTTTTTTAACAGAGTTGTCATTTAAACCTGGATATTGACATAGTTCATTGACTTCCGAAACAACATTACAGGCACATACATAAAGATTTGCAACATGAAAATGAGGCAAAAAAATAATTGCATACATTTCGAAAGCATAACGATGGTGTTTAGCATGTTCTGCTAAACAATTTCAACATATCATTTCTTATTAATATTGGGTGTACACTTAATCATCTAAGAGAACCCAAATCAAAAACAAAAAAATCTCACACTGGTTTCTTTTCCCGAAACCAGATTTTTGTGTCTATAAATAAATATATACCTAGTATAATCACTAGAACAAAAAGTGGATTTGGCTACACCGAATATGTGTGACGATATACATATAGTCACACATGATTTTTTGGCCGTGTGTGACTAAAGGTCGCGCGACCATAGGTACTCTATGGTCACGTGTTTGACTTTTTTTTAGTCTCTATTGCAAAAGAGTAACCAAAACCGTAACATGTGTGACTAATTAGGAAGAAATGTTTTTGGATTAATCCGTATTAGTGACCATAAATACTGTATAGTCACACAAAGAATGTTTCTTTTGGGTATTTAGTCACATACAATTAAGCATAAAGTGGCCAAAAGTGTTAATAAGTGTGACCATATGTTGTTTAAGGTGAAGAAATGTGTCTTTTGTGTGAATATTGATCATCCAATGGCCACTTGAATTTTATGTTTGTGTGGCCTTTTGTAACATTTAGTCACACAAAGCATGTTTGTTTTGTGTATTTAGTCACATACAATTAATCATAAAGTGGCCAAAAGTGTTAATAAGTGTGACCATATGGTGTTAAAGTGAAGAAATGTGTATTTTGTGTGACTATTGATCATCCAATGGCCACATGAATTTTATGTTTGTGTGGCCTTTTCTAACATTTAGTCACACAAAGAATGTTTGTTTTGGGTATTTAGTCACATACAATTAATCATAAAGTGGCTAAAAGTGTTAATAAGTGTGACCATATGATGTTTAAAGTGAAGAAACGTGTATTTTATGTGACAAATGATTATCCAATGGCCACTTGAATTTTATGTTTGTGTGGCCTTTTCTAACATTTAGTCACACAAAGCATGTTTGTTTTGGGTATTTAGTCACATACAATTAACCATAAAGTGGCCAAAAGTGTTAATAAGTGTGACCATATGGTGTTTTAAGTGAAGAAATGTGTGTTTTGTGTGACTATTGATCATCCAATGGCCACATGAATTTTATGTTTGTGTGGCCTTTTGTAACATTTAGTAACACAAAGCATGTTTCTTTTGGGTATTTAGTCACATACAATTAAGCATAAAGTGGCCAAAAGTGTTAATAAGTGTGACCATATGGTGTTTAAAGTGAAAAAATGTGTATTTTGTGTGACTATTGATCATCCAATGGCCACATGAATTTTATGTTTGTGTGGCCTTTGCTAACATTTAGTCACACAAAGCATGTTTCTTTTGGGTATTTAGTCACATACAATTAAGCATAAAGTGGCCAAAAGTGTTAATAAGTGTGACCATATAGTGTTTAAAGAGAAGAAATGCGTATTTTGTATGACTATTGATCATCCAACGGTCACATAAATTTTATGTTTGTGTGGCATTTTGTAATATTTAGTCACACATCGAATCAAACAAAGAGTGACTAATAATGTTGATAAGCATGACCATATTATGTGAGTGCATCTTTTAGTCATAGGGTTACTACTGCTGGTACTAAGTTAGTACTGCTTGAGCAGAGTTAATACTGCTAGTACTAAGTTAGTATTGTTGGATATATATATATATAAATATATATATATATATATATATATATATATATATATATATATATATATATATATATATATATATATATATATATATATATAAAACAACAAACTTGTGTCAATTAAAAACAAAAAAAGCAATTTCAAATTGAATAAAACTCTAATGTATATAATGCGAACCAAATATAGAATTGTAATGTCATATCTTTTGTACAAATAATCAAATTCTCAACTACCATAATTTAAAGACTTTTGACTCATCATCGTCCTAGCTTGCCTTTGCATGATTTCCAGCTTGTTCCTGAGGCACAAATTTTGATCCATGCTGTAGCGAGCCCTCCCTTAGATACACGGCATTCCTATACGAGGATAATAACATTATTTACGCTACACAAACAGTGATCAACTGCATATATCTAGCTACAAGCCATGAATCATTATCCTTGCAGTATAATACCTTTAGATTTCTGTAAACAGGCTTTAGGTAAGAATCTATGTTTCTGAACTAACCTAACTAGAGGCATTAGAAATCTAATAATGTGATCTTAAGTAGATGGACAAGGAATCATCTGTGATGGGAACCTTATAATGCGATTGTCAGAGGCTTATATCATATAAGGAAGACAAGGGACAAACTCACTCATGTATGATGTTCTGAATTAGCCTGTTCACCCTCCAATCTTTCATGCCACGTAATACGTTCACTAGCATTTTCCCACAGATCTTCTTGCTCAAAAGGCATCATCTTAAATTGACCATTATTCTGACAACATAGACCGATATTAATACAGTGTACCAAATGTGATAATAAACTGAAACGGTAAACACATTTGTGCTCAAAACATGTAAAGAACCAAAAAATCACCACTAAATTTGTTGACCCTGTATAGTGTATTAAGTATCGACTTCGATAATCGTGATGGATCAGAATGAAAGATAATGTCTACATTTTTTATGAGGTCCACAAGTTCCCTAGACGATGTTAAAATGTTTACAACCTGCAAATAACAAACAAGGGCAGGAGAAGTTGTAAACAGGTCTGGTGCCTAGAACGTCAGTTGATACATCTCATGACTGCTTATTCTATAACTTCTCTAATTTTTCCCAATATTGGCATCATAAATTATAATTATCGCATTGATTCTGCATTTCAATTCATCTTTATGTATATCATACATAATTACCTGTTAGCATCAGCATATCCAGAAACCTTAGCAATCACCTTTAACCCAAGCTCAAGTGCCTTCTCCCCATTAACCAACATAAGTGCAGCGGCACCATCATTTATACTAGAAGAATTTCCAGCAATGGCGCTACCACCATTCTCCTTAAAAGCTGGCTGAAGCTTCCTCAATTTAGCAGGATCAAACTGACAAGAATCAAATAAATCAGAGTATTGCTTATTTATTGGACGTGCTAGGACTTGTTTTTACATCACCTTGAGGATACTTTTATGTAAAGAATTCGGACCTCTTGATGAGAAAGAGGCTACATACGGGGCTGACGCATTCTTGACATCTTCACTCTTCATTATAACCGCAGTTGCATTTCAAACGGTTTCATTCTCATTAGTTTCTGAATATTCATAAATAAAGAAGTGGTGTTACTAAGGAAACTCATGGTTGTTTACCTTGTTGATCGTATGTATCGAATAATACTACTTGCTTGATCAAGGTTTACAAAGACTAACAGAAAAGTATAAGAATTTATCAATTCAACAAAGGGCGTGGTGTATCTCATGATACACCCAACGGCACCAGCCAACATTGTGTCTTCTCCAGTGTTTATCGATTCACATAATATTATTTTACCTTTCACTAAATTCTTGTCCATCGAGTCTTTGATGCATAACCTGATATATGTTCCACAATATGAACAGAGAAATATATAAACACTGAAGATTAAAAATTAACCAACTTGATGTAACCAAATATATGCTAAACTCAGCAAGGACTGGAAAATTTATATGGATAATTATTTTTTACCTTGAGCTTGAGCTATTGAAACCAGCTATGATATTCGGAGCATCTCCGGCGTAAATTATTGGATACAATTGTGTCAAGTTCAAAAGGATTTGTCGAAAATCCCTATGATAAAATGAAAATAATTAGTAAAATATGTTAATTCTTATGTTAAAACACTATACTAATTATACCAAGATTCTCAGCAAACACTAAATTTGAATGTACAGTACTCACATTAATAACCAGACCATTGCCTAGTCTTACTGGAGTGATCATCTCTGTGTTTTTACTGCCTGCAGCCACTGAAAGAATCCATGGAGTGATACTGCTTGTAGTTTGTGGCATCGGCCCAAAGTTCACAGCAGATTGTACAATCAATAATCCATTTTTCATGGCATGAAAGGCACCAATAGCAAAACCACTGTCAATAATTTCAGTGGCATATAAATTGCCAGCCGAAATAGATATTCGTTGTGAAAAGGTCTTTCAAAATTTAATGTTTACTAATGATACTTGGACCCAAGCGCTGGCAGTGGTGAGCCCGCTAATGGAAGAGATGAAGGATGAACCAGTTTTGGTGAGTTTTTTTTAAGGATAGAATATAAAAATTGCTTAATAATATCAGAGGGTACAATGGTAAATGAACACCATATTTTCCGTGGATGAATAAATTTCATCCGTGTATATATCAGCCCCATAATTTTTCCCCGAGATTTATGCAAATTTCCTTGATGAAATATCGAGTGTTACACCATCATTATAAGGAAGCATCAAAGAGGTAAAATGACATAATATTACCATGGACGTATGTCACTTCCATTAACCCTCAAAATATTCTATATCAAAGCAAGCCCTGTGTAGAGAAAGAGCAACCACGCCTGAAAAGGGCCAACTTATTATGCTCTCGTGATCGGTCTATCCAATTGTACGATTTTTAACTAACCGAGATCTGTAAGTACAATTAAATGACATACATTACCTGGTAAAGCTGGACAGGCAATACAGGAAAACATCCATCCCAAACCCATGACCTTAAAAGCAGTAGAAAAGAAGGGAAAAACATAATCAGATATGCAGTCCTATCATGTTCATTTAAACCAAAAAGGAAGAAAAAAATACTTTTGTAACAAGTAGCCGATTGAAAGCATTTGAAACTTGCAATAATTTTTTGGAATCAGAAACGAAGTTCGAGTTGTTTTGCACGAATCTAATGTTCATTTACAGCTTGTCTAAAACTAATTAAACATAGTTTGATAACAACAATTAATATTATGTTGAAAGTGAGGTTCGTTGAAATTTAACGGTTAACATAGTATCGTGTGTTATCATTGGTTAAAATCCATGACCAGTTTCCTGTCATCCTGATATCACGTGTTACATTGAAAAACATTCTTATTTAAAGGGTGTAAAAAGTAGAGATTTTTATCATTGAGCCTTTAAACCTTTTATACACACTGCTATGTGCCTATGTTCACATGATCCGTATTTCCTAAGTTTGCAATAAATGCTAGTTATTGTTTTAAAAATAGCAAATACAATTGGTTCATCTGTAAGATAGAACATCTACGCAAGTTGTCATAGTATAATATCCTATGATGGGAAGAAACTTGCAAAACCTGGTCACTAACCACAGAACGAAATCGCAGAATATTCATGTGCACAATGAATCCACATATAATATGACAAATTTTAGAATTAAAAAACAAAAAGACATGTATGGGTACAAATCTCAAAACATACCCTGAAACTATTGTATTCCTCCTTCAATTTCAATTGGACATCTTTTCTAGTAGCATGAACATTTATTGGACCAAGAAACGTCCTCAAAAACCTTCTAGTAACCAAACATCAACAATTTAAATCACACAAAACAAACATTCTTATCAATGAAAAAATGACCAATTTGATGATACATGAAGTCATGAACAATCAAAATGAGTGATTTAACTAACCAATTTGATGACACCATCCAGTGTGGTTTTCAGTGCGGTTTTCAGCAATAGCAGACCCACGTAAGCTTGGGTTTAACATAAGGGTTTCAATTGTGTTTGTGAAATTTTTGACAGCCGTAATTATTAGAAGGGCATGTGAAATTTGTGATAGTACCTACAATTAAACAAAGTACCTGATCGAAATCAAATGAAATCGAAGATTCAATAAAGTACCTGAACATAGAGAAGCTAACTCAGAACCGCAATAATTAGATTGCGACCCACGACCACAACGGAACCAAAAAAGGTTATGGACTTATGGGTGGTGTGTGTGTGTGTGTGTGGGTGAGAAGAAGAAAATGGAAGTGATTTAAAATTAGTGTTATGGTTTTGATTTTGGGGGAAAAAGGGGCGGTATCTTGAGAGGGAGATTCAAATTTTAGGGAAAATACGGTTTTTTTAAGTAAAATAGGTAAGGACAAGGCGTAGGGGTGAGCAAAACCGACCGAAATTGAGTGAAACGATCGAAACTGAACCGACCATACTCGGTTTGGTATTGGTTTAGGTTTTCCCGAATTCGGTTTTGGGATTTCCCGGTTCGGGCCAAAACCGAGAAAAAACAACCAAAACTGATTGAAACCGACTTGTCCCGAATTGAACAGAGTAAAACCGAGTAATTTTGGTTCGGTATTCGGTTTAGGTTTTCCCCGACGTTTGGTTTTGGTATTTCTCGGTTCGGGTCGGGTCGGTATTGACCCGATGCTCACCCCTATTAAGGCGTGAATGTTTTAGGCTTTTGTTGAGTAACTAGAGTTCGTTCGAGCTGATTCTTATCGAGCTTTGAGCTTAATCTCAAGCCTATCAAATGAACTCGAAATGTTTAATGATTTGAGCTCAACCTTATATAAGCTTGACTCGAGTTATTGTTATGTTTTCGAACTTGTAAGTGATATAGCATATGTTTTTTTATATATTTTGTATGTAAGTGTACTAAGTGTAAATACTTCTTTATGAATGTATCGAGTTTTTCGAGTTGAATTCGAACCGAATTCGATTCTTAGGTTATATTTCAATTTTAATTTGTGTAAGAAAACACATATTTACAAATAAATCGAGCTTTTCGAGTCAAGCTCAAGACGAGTTCAAACTTTCTCGATCCCGGATAACATGATCGGGAGGTCCCTGGATACTTGATTCTTAGTGTCTGTGACAAACGGTATACACCTACCAAGCTGGTGCAACTCATGCATGACCGCCTTTAATAACTTCAAATACAATTCATATAACCTTCACACTATAACTATACACCTACCAAGCCGGGGCAACTCATGCATGACCGATGATAATGCCTAATTCACATGGGTCATGGGTCATGTGCATTAGGTTATCACTGGTCACATTCATTAATGGGTATTTGACATCATATGGGTCAAATGCATTGGGTCATAGTTACTTAGAGTGTCATGTTATGACACATCCATGACTGTTGACAATGGGTAATTAACATATGTAATGGGTCATGTGCATTGGGTTGTAGTGGCTTATAGTTTCATGTTATCGACCAATACACTACTGGAGATCAACAACGGGTAATTAACATGGGTCACGGGTCATGTGCATTGGGTTTTGTAAACTAAGTCAAATAATATACAACATTTTTATATGTTTTGTATTTTTTTTATTACATTTTCATCCGTTTGTAATGGTTTTCATCCCTTTTTGACCATTTACAATCAACTTTTGACCGATTTCAATAGTTTCGACCGATTTTGACAATTTTCGACGGATTTAGACCGTTTTAGACCGACTACGACCTATTGCGACCGTGTTCGACCAATTTTGACCTGGTTTAATTTGTGCAATACCGGTTAGACAACGTACCACATGTATGCTGTCTAACCGGGCTATCCCGTTGACCGTTTCCTACCATCACAGAAAAATGGTTCTTAGAGAGGGATTAGCGATAGATTAACTACAAAATTGGCTTTAGTAAAATGAGTGAGGATCAAATGAGAAATAAAGTTGAAATGAGAAGAATGAGAAGAAACCACAACCGCACATTTCAGATGCACCTACAAAAGTAGATGCATCTCCCCTTAAATTTCTTTTTTTCATTTGAAACATGTGGCTCAGAATATTTCTCACTCTTCTCATTTTATTTTCTCTTCTTACTAGATCTCTTCCCTTAGTAAAATTTGATAGTTCCCTCTAAATATTTTTGTTTGTCCCGCCCAAGTGTTTCACCAAAATTTTCATTCTCCCTCCATTTCCATTATCCCTCCATTTGGGTATTCCCTCGTTATTCACTTTATTCACTCAAACTTATACTTTTCATCTCATTTTATATTTACCATATGTTCCCATATAATCTCCATCGCCAATCACAAACCATTAAAGTTAAACTATGGCTCCCCATCATCCCCAAAGTCACGGACCACAATTCTAAGTCATTCCCCACCAATTTCAAGTCCACTAGTCTACAAATCTGGTATTTTAATGTCGTATATCTTCAGTTCCATAACTAACTTGAGGTGCACATGGGTCAATTTCTTGTTTTGGTAATTTTCGAATTTAGGGTTTATGTGAACCCGAATATGTATAACCTTCTAACATTTGATCTGCTACAACTGATGTTAATTACATATATATTTGGTGTATTAATTTCTCATTCCATGCTTAATTTGGAATATTACATGTATTTGTTATAGGACTTGTGATAATTTGTTCAATTATGGTATAAAAAGTAAATAGTTTGCATAGTTATGGGAAAACGGCCTTGTAACCAAAAGGGAAAATGATGAAGCTTGATTTAGGGTTGTTGAGTCACTTAAGGGTTGTTATGTCACTTAAGGTGGTGAATTTAGGTCTATTTGAGTAACTAGGGGCTGTTTAATCACTTATGGGTTTTTTATATGTATGTTCATGGTTGAGCTTTATCCAAAGGTTGAATAGTTCTGCACAATTTCTTTTCCTTGCAGCTGTTTGATGACATCTGCACTTACACTTCCTCTGTAGAGACATAATCACATCTGCCCTACCATCTATAACATATAACCAGACATACATTACAAAATATTCATGTGGTTACACAATATTCTTAATCGCACATACCGGTGAGGGGATAACTTTGCATCCAGTGGACGGGTCTAGAAAGGGCGTGAGATCAACCATGATGTAACTAAATTCTAGTCTCCTCTTCAACCTCACGTATTTCTGTAGTAGCACCATCGCCCACATTATCATCGAACATCCCAGCTGGCAGCTCCAAAACAAGCCTCCCAACAGGCACCCTTATCTTAAATATGTACACAATTGAAAGTCTTGTTCGCCGTCAGCCTTATGTCACTCATAGTAAATTCACTATCTAATTACTAACATGTGAAGATCTATATGATAACCTGCTCGTTAAGCACAATATAAGTTGTTCCCTCTGACTCCAGTAGGATTGGTACAGCTACCTCTGGTCCACGTGCAAAAACAATACTTGGAAAACCTAAGAGAATATACATGCAAAATAATGCATAAACATAGGAATAAGTTGAGATCAATAGAGGTACCTTTTTTCCTGTTTCTTTAATTTGTTAATGACATCTACTATTGTAGCTTCAATTCATTTAGATATTTTTCTCTTTTGGTTCGGTAGATATTCATATAGTCAGTCTTTAAGTGTATCAATATTAATGAATTTCCATTTACGCATTCTAGGGGTGTTTTTTTGTCATATTTTTGGCCCCACCTCCAAGTCATCGTCGTGGTTGCAACTTCTGTTCAGCCTCATTCCTCTACTTTTCTTTCAGCACCTCTAATTGCATAACATAGCAACCTACTAGTTTCATACTTTTACTGATCATAGCAACAAAATTTATTCATTAAGAAACTTGATTTAAATTTGTAGATTTCTCTAATATGATGGTTGAACAATAAGGGTCATCGAACGTGATAACAAGTGGCACTACCTGGCGTGTGGTTCGTGTGATGATTTTTTTTGAAAAGTATGTGGATAAGAAAGACAGATTCTAGTGAATTAAAAAATCAACTCGTGTTTGTTTGTACAAACGAAGCATGTGGTGAAGTAACTGATGTGCATTACAAGTAAGTTCAACAATTTTGAGTTTAACTATGACGTTTAATTTATCTTAGCTAATGTGAATATGTATCTTTTAACAGGTACAAGCTTCAAATTCGTGTGTTGGACAAATCAGGTTTGGTTTCTCTTACTTTATTTGACAGTGTAGCTTAAAATAATAAACGAATTAGAAGTGCTTTCATGTGTAAATGATATTAACTTGAAAAGTGTTACATGCGCAAAATTTTTATCGATGGGACCCTTGCATCAATGAAGAGGTTCATGGTGCGTGGCAGGGATGGATAAGAAAGAATTTTCGCTACTTCATGAGTGATGTTCGTAAGTATGCCAATATAAATTATACGAAGGTCGAAGGGGAAGCTTTGATGGAAACAATTACTTTGTCCTTGTGCCTTATGGCTTAGCCTTGGATCCCCATTATGTGGTAACGGGTATGCCTTCCACTCCACCTTCTTGTAATCCTCATCCTCATTGTCAGGGTTCAACATCCATGAGTGAGGTTTGTAACTTTTAATAGATGTTAATTAGTAAATGAGTTGGTTTAGGCAAAAAACAAGTCATATTGAATAAATGGGTTGGTTTAGGTTGTTTGTATGTTTATGATGTTTTTAAATTGAAGGTAATTTGGTTGGAAGAAAAGATAAAGCTACAGAAACAAGAGCATGTTACTCATAAAAGCGCTCAAAGGAAGGAATTCGAGGATCATGAAGCAAAAATAAATAAACAAGGAGTGGAGGATCGTCGTGAAAGGCAAGATAAACTTCGGGAGTTCCAAAAGTTTATGCTTGGAAGATCATCACATCTCCTTCTACCTAGTTACCCTTAAGTCTTTGTAGCAGTAGCAGGATATCATATATTAGCATTGCAGATACTTTGTTATCTTGAAGTTGAAATTCGAATGTTTGATCGATATTTTATGGATTTTAGTATGAATTTGAATGAATGTATTATGCAATTTTTGGATCATTATGTAAATTATTCTCCTATCTACACAACAATTTGTATCTATTTATTGTGGGGAAATGAAGAGTCGTGACTAATAGTCTCAACTCAAGTTCATGTGGTGAATATCAAATTAGACTCAAAATAGATACATAACAATTTGTACAGATTGCCAATGTTGCTGAAGAGAACTGAAGAACAACCATGGAGTGCTGATACTTGTCTCACATAAGGTGCAAAGACTAATATTGAAGATTCAAAGAACTTTAGCTCAACATAATTCCAAGAAGAAATTCTACAACATCCTAAGAAAGCTCAAATGAAGAAACTTGAAGTTCACAAGTGAAGATGAAGTTAGGGGAGGATTGTTGGAAATTATGTAAACCATACTTAATACTGGTAGTATAACAGTTAAGTCTGGTAGGCTTAGTTTTAGTGGTTAAGTCTGTCAGTACAAAGTTAAGTCTGGCAGACCTAAGTTAAGTCTGTTTAGTATTCGTAGTTAGTTCTGTTTATGAAAAACAGAGTAGTTTTTTGTGTGACTATTGATCATCGAATGGCCACATTAAATTTATGTTTGTGTGGCTTTTTCTAACATTTAGTCACACAAAGCATGTTTGTTTTGGCTATTTAGTCACATACAATTAATCATAAAGCGGCTAAAAGTGTTAATAAGTGTGACCATATGGTGTTTAAAGTGAAGAAACGTGTATTTTGTGTGACTATTGATCATCCAATGGCCACATCAAATTTATGTTTGTGTGGCCTTTTCTAACATTTAGTCACACAAAGCATGTTTATTTTGGGTATTTAGTCACATACAATTAATCATAAAGTGGCAAAAAGTGTTAATAAGTGTGACCATATGGTGTTTACAGTGAAGAAATGTGTGTTTTGTGTGACTATTGATCATCCAATGGCCACATGAATTTTATGTTTGTGCGGCCTTTTCTAACATTTAGTCACACAAAGCATGTTTGTTTTGGGTATTTAGTCACATACAATTAACCATAAAGTGGCTAAAAGTGTTAATAAGTGTGACCATATGGTGTTTAAAGTGAAGAAACGTGTATTTTGAGTGACTATTGATCATCCAATGGCTACATATTAAGTTACGTGACCATATGTACTGGATTTTCGCTACACTTAAATAATATGTGTGACAAAACGTTTAGTGTAACCATATATGGCATTTGGTCACGGTGTTAGTAGCAAATGTGACTTTATAGATTAGCTTTTGGCAAGCTAACACAAACTAAACTTTAAACACACATATTAACTTACGTGAACATATGTACTGGATTTTGGCTACACTTAACGAATGTGTGACAAAACATTTAGTGTGACCATATATGGCTTTTGGTCACAATGTTCAAGTGTGTGACATATATTTGTCACTGTTTATATGTATATCGTGACTAATGTTGCAACCTTACTTTTCATTTGTCACTCGCTCCAATTTCGATGTGGCTAAAGAGTTGGCAAAACATATCGCTAACCCTTAAATAAAGTGTGATAAAACTTGACTATATGATTTAGACACAAAAAAATTACTTCATGTGACTAACGCATCAAGGTTACTTGTATTTGTCACGCATTCCAAATTCATATGTGGCTAAATGATCTAAAAAAAATCACCAGATACCTTTAGCCACACAATGTTCAATTGTGTGGCAATACAGTTCTAATGGTCACACAATCAAAATTTTCATGTGTGACTAATTAGTAAATGTTGTCAATTTTCGTACCTTCAGCCACACAAATATGCGAATGTGTGGCCGTTCCATTTCGACCATGCGTGACCAAATCCCGTTTTTGTACTAGTGAATGGTATCCTTATATTCGTATCTATATACCAAATGAAGACTTTACATTCGGATGGGCAACCCATAATTAAGATACGTTCTGATCCGCCCATCCCAACCTGCTGCAACAATCACCAAACCCCACATATGCGGAGGAACAAAAGTGCTTTGATACTCACTTTTCAAGAACTTATACTCTGATTTTCGCATTGAAGGCGAAACACTTACTTGAGTTGAATTCGGGAGTGTCTCAGCTGGCCACGTTGGAGGTCCCTTCAACAACGACTCTAAGAAAAAGCCACGGGTGGTTGACGCCGATTGCATTCTGGGTGAATCAATTATGCTTCTCGGAAGAACGGTATTGTTGTTGTTGTTGTTTAATGAAGATCTTGGAGATGGAAGCGTTGCTGCTATGGTTTTGATACCACACCAAGGTATGGCCATTGTTACATTTTGTGACAAAAAGTTTTCATATGATGCGTTGCATTTGGGTTTGATGATAAGCTTATCAGGGCTAATGTGATTCCACACACATACGTTTGAATCATCAGTAGCCAAGATTATGTGTTTTCTCCATCAGAAGTGAAGCACGCTGACATTTCGCTTCCTGAACTTCTATTCCCTGCATAATAGTACACTATTAGACGCATTGGGTAACACTTTTTAATTAATATCATTTGTATTCATACTAATGAACTTGCCCTTTAATTTTCCAACAAGGTTGACCCCATAAAGGATTCGACTTGTGAATCACCGATGAAACAATGATTTTTCCGAATCGATAGGGCAAAATTGAAGGATAAACATCACAATATTATAGTCAATGATATAGAAAAACAGCCAAACAATAATTAAAAAAATATATATATATATATATATATATATATATATATATATATATATATATATATATATATATATATCAATCTGTTAAAATACACACACGAAATCCAGTTATTCTCTTCGTCCACTTCTTTTTTCTCTACGAAAATATTTGAGTATGCAATTGTATCTGGAATTGAAAGCGTTTAAGTCAAAGTATTCAGTGCAACTTCATTGACCATAACCGTAATTTGATAGTTGTCTTGGTTTTATATCCTGGTATGGGAACATCATAAGCAACTGCCATTATATTTTCTCCACCAACCCATTCCTTACGTCCGTCTGGTCCATTAACAACTTCACCATAAAACTTTACCGGGTAAGAAACGTCATTTATTGGTATTTCCCATGGGTTGCCCACCTGCAAACAAAATATAATATATTTAACCGAATAAATTTGATGTTAAAAAGAAAGTGCTTTGAAAATAAAGAAAAAATGTCATGGATTTGGATGTTCAGAAGGTGAATCTGATGAGAAGGTAAATCTCTTTACCTTGGCATTGTAGTTCTCATCTAGTCAGATGACAAAAAAGTGTCGACTCAGCTTAATCCATAATAAAGACAATCTGATAATGAAGCTCCCTTACCATGAGTAGCTGAATTTGTTAGACTGGATTTTCTACGTTATACCACTTAACCGCCTGCACACACTGCAGAAAATTAGTATTACTGTCACATCTTCTCCAGAGAGATTTTGTTGGCTTAAAACTCATATTTCAAATCTTGTGATGAGCGTGCATCTGTTTAGTAGAGCTATAACACACAACTTGACAGCAGTCCACAACTTCGACACTATAACTGTTTAGTAGATCAGAGCTATAACCGTTTAGTAGAGCGAGATGTTCTTGTTAGTATGAAAATATATGATGCATGATTGACGAATACATGCTGAATGTTATATATTTGATTTTTTATATATGAATATGTTTATGTAATGATATTCTCCACCTTGCCATTCGAATATATGTTATCAAGAGTAATTTGAGAAATAAATGATGACTTGAAGAAGTAAATAACCATTGACAATTGAAAGGCCTAACGAAGTAGCAGTTATATCCATTTATTTATTTGAAAAACATACTACAAATATTCTAATTGAATCATTTGCATCAACTAATGGTAGAATGGTTAATACCTGTAATACACCCTGGTTAATAGTCATCAAACATACCCGTATACAAAGTCCTACAGGTATGCAATTCTCTAAACTGTTCAGGTGTTGCAACTGCTGCTGATTTTGCTGCGCCAACCCTTTCAAAATACACCCTGGTTGACCAGTTTACACACACACCCATGTTGCCACCCCCCCCCCTTTTGTAACTGTTTGGAGAACTTTATATTGTGAATTACAGGCTACACTAAAAATAATTTGAGTTAGAGGTGGAACCAGGACCGAACTAAAACTGCTAAATTGAAAATTTTAGGACCGAATCACCTGTTAACATATTTATAAAACTATTTGTATACATCTGAGTTTACACAGTGGTTTCGCAAAATGATTAAAGAAGAACCATTATTTAGTATTACTGACTACTAATAAAGTAATATGCAAAATTAGTGACTCTTGATAAAATCATCAGGCCACGGTAAGCTACAAAAAGATTAAGGTCTCACCTTTAGTTGGCGAACTCGTATGAGCCGTATCAGGTTGAACTATAGGAATATAAATTACCATAATGTTAACATTAATTATTACAACAATAATGTGAAAAAAAGTGGAGATAGATAAGTCACCTTTCGGGCTGGTTCTTGCGCATTTACTATTCAGGGAAATCACTGGTATGTGCCTTTGGCCTTCAATGTGCGCGCCTTTGTTGTTATATAACTTTTTTTCAGTTTTATTAATTTGCATTTGTAAAGGTGTTCAGGATCTTTTTACGACTCAATCTATGATTGCAAACCTAATACATGACATACCCTTGATGTGAAAAAAATAAAAGCTTCCCTACAAAGACAATTCAAGCAAGAAACATATAGATAAATAATGGCAACCATTGTTCAGTTATAAAAGTAAAGGTAATTAGTCACCATACCAGAAGCATCACCTGTAGGGTCTTTAAACTGGTGGACTACGATTGGATCAACCTCTCTTTCTCGGTTCCAGCTGCAGTGAAAACTGAAAGTTCAAACACTTGTTTAGACTCTAGATCACAATATTATGCACCATTGACTGGAATATATGGAGATGCACCATTGACTGGCGGGCCAGCAGTTGGAATACCAGGCAAAGGCATAAGCGGTGGTGGCTGTTGATTTATGTTGTGACTATATGGTACTGGATATGGCTGTGCGGGTGGCATTGGCAGCTGAGGTGGAGGAGATGAGGGTGGTGGTGGTTGGTCATGCTGAGATGGCAAATGTGGAACTGGTTGGTTGTTTTCGATCTTGGTTCTTTTCTGCAGAGGATAATCATTTGAGGGCAACTCTTTATGTGAATTGCCGATAAAGCCCTCGGATGCTAGGGATGAGAGGACATAAGTGACCATCTCGGCTGAGGATGTTGATGTTGTTAGTTTTGCTGTGCAATTCAGAATTTACTTACCTGAAGATAAGTAGTAAAAACCAAATGACCACCAAGATAGCTTTAATAAAAATGCTTATTCTCATAACCAAGTGACCACCAAGATTGCAACTAAAACTCTAAAAGACTCTGTTTTCTACCCACTTCAGATATAATAAACTTAAATTGACCAAAATTCTAACTTATAGCAACAAAAGAGTAATTCCTCACCTTCACCACCAGCAAAATGGCAAAAATGACCACCCATGATATGCCATAAACCTATCATCCATGGAAAAAGAAACCTTTAGCATCATCATCAAGATGAGGTGGTATATCAGACAGAAGAAAACTTCACAGAACACATACCAGGACAATCTTCTGAGGCTTCGTCATGAGGTACATATTTTCGAACACATTTTACTAACTCCACATACCTATTAATTAACCAACACAAAGCCGTAAGAAGCGAAGCTTATGCAAAAATAAAAAACAAGCATTAAAATTTACAGGTAGTTTGAGAAAGGTATTACTATTATGCTTATAAATAATACATACACAACAATCATTAAATAGTATAAGCAACCCTGTATCCATCAATAGTCAAGTGTTATAGTGAACTCTAGACGCAAAACTGACGAATGCCTTTGACAATTTTACCTAAGTCCCAAAGGGTTTACGCACTCTATGTCGCATGGTAAAGAGCAAATTATTAAGACCTTGTGCACCTTTTATATACTTACCCTGCAATTTTTTTAGGTACTTGAATAGTAGGAGCTGCTTTTGGACTCCCTCATTTCATGGGCCCTTTGAGCAAGCTGCAACAGCAATATAATATATAGCAACATAATATAAGACTAAATGTGAACCAAAAGGAGTTGAGTAGCACTTGTTGGATAAAAAATAATCAAAGTTACTTTGAACGGGAAATTAATATTGAAAATATGGGGTCACCTGTTCTAAAAGACATTTATGTTTTCTTTAGTCTCTTGTTGAATTAATTAGTTGAACTCCGCAACAAACTCTTGTAATAGAGTAGAAACACTGCAATTTGTCAAGATAAATTAAGAATATATACATACTACAGTTTATGATAACAAACACCTGAACAAATGAAATTATACCTTCAACATATATTGTAAAAATTCAGACGACACTCCTCGTAGATTCCTCATGATGGGCCGAATGGAGTCTGTACACATAACTGTCGTGATCCCTAATCTACTTGCCTGCACATATAATATCACCGTTTTTAATACCAAAAAAAAACTAATCTCACCGGTCATGTCATTAGGGTTTGATGCCTCTGGTATATTTTCACTATATGGAACTTCTCAGGTAGACCTTATATACAAAAAATGAACCATGTTGTATCTTTTTTCATGCATTTGTAGTTCCAGAAGGTTGCACACCTAAATTAATAAAAAAAATATTGTTACAAATTCGCATAGTGTAGTTTAATTAATACATACATAAACACATTAATCAAAAAACATAAACACATAACCAACATGAATTCTATACGATTTATATTAATTAAAAACATAATCAAACTGATAATGTAATGATAGCAAAATCGAGTTCTAAGTATGAACATAAAAAATGATATATATTAACCTCCAAAAAACATGGATAATATGTGTTTGCCCATAATCTTCACTTACATCATGAAAAGCAAGATAACTGAATGCAAAGAACAAACATTAGCAGAATCTGCATAAATACATTCCTTTTAGATAAATACATTCCTTTTCAAACTAAGGTCAATAATTGGTTGTAGAGATTTATAAATTTGGTTTTCCAAGTTATAATAAAAAAAATGTGTTGGTCTAGTGGTAATCATGTTTGTTTGTAGACTAACAGACCCAGGTTCGAATCCAGCTGCATGCATGATTTTTTGAAGAATAAAAAAAACAAAATTTTAATAAATAAATAAAAAATCCGAAAATATTTTAATAAATAAAAAAAATCCGAAAATTATAATAAATTAAAAAAATATTGAATATTGCTTAGTTGGACAACTAATGCTTATGTGGCATGAAATTTGACTATTTGGCATTGAGGTGACATTAATGTCAAATGCCTCCTGTTATATATAATATAGAGATAGGGGAGAGTTAATGTGAGATCAAACTTAAAGTTGTAAAAATAAGATCTAGTCTAAAAAATCACTAAAATATTTATAAATAATAATTTTAGCAATAATACACAAAAAAATAATATTTTAATACAAATTAACATTATAAAAACTAATAACCAAATGATACATGAGCTTGGATTAGTGATACACCTGATACACATTACACTAATAAATATTTCAAAACCTGATACACATACAAAAACCTGATACACATTACACTTCTAATCAAAGTGTACCACCTAGGTTTCGTAAATTTTAAAAAGAAATCTATCGAAACTTTAACAATTTTAGTTCTAGTTAATAAAAAAATTATTTTTATAGTAAGGAGAGTGTCACTTGTCAAATTTTAGTTGGATCTCATTTTAACAACTTTAACTTTGATCTTATTTGATCTAGATTATATATATATATATATATATATATATATATATATATATATATATATATATATATATATATATATATATATATATATATATATATATATATATATATATATATATATATATATATATATATATATATATATCTTTTGATAGGATAAAACATGAATAAAATCTAAGTTTGACTAAAGGATTTTTCATGCAAATCATGTTATATTGATAAATTGTTGTATCATGCTTGAATGCAAGATGATTTGACAACATTGATATCTAATGAACTTATTAGATAACTGGTGTAATGAATATTCTAATGGAATATGTTTGAATTTAGAATTACATTCCTCAGCCTGGAGTTGCTCTCAGTTTCTATGGATGAACAATATGTCAATTGTTATGCAAATGTTCATAGCCAACAAACTTGAAAGTTTAGAAGGCATCAAACGTTGCACTCTAGATATTGAAGTTTACGGATTTTTAAAGAGAATATTATTGTTTCAATACAATGATGCTGGTTTAGTTGGGATGACACTCAATACTAGTCATGGTAGGATTTCATTCTTGTTAATGGCCATGCGAACTAGTTGTGCTCAACTAAGAGCATAGTTGCATTATACATTAAAGAATAAGAATACTTTAAACTTTAAAATGTTTTAAAGTTTGATTGTCATAAATTGGTGGTTGAGGATGTCACACACTTTATGAAAATATTATGTAACAATATCAAGATATTTTGAATACACACATACAAGAACTTCACTAGTTGAATTCTTGAAATAAGTATTCTCAAAATTCCAATAGATCAAAGTTAGTTGAAATTATGCCTAGTCAACAAGTATGATTGTCATTACTTGAGACATAATTCAGTAACTAGTATTATCATGCATTGATCTATTTAGTATTTGGATATGGGATGTTATGAACAAATATTACTTTAATGAAATAAAATATTAGTTATGTTTATTTTTCATTTTTTTAATATTATATCCTATATTTTCATGTTTAATCCATTAATGACTTATGTTATTCTAAATAGTCCGTTGTTGATCAATGATGTGGGAATATCATTGAATTAAGACAAATATGAGTTTTGGTAGAATATACTTAAGTATATTGATGCGGGGGGCATGCCAGATTCGCATGATATTCAATAAATTAAATGTAGGACAGATTCCAACTTAAATGATTGTACTTTATGGATTCTTGTCATTAAGTTAATCATTGATATTTATCCTCAGACTTGAGATACCAGATAATTGTTATGAATGTAGCACAGTTGTGTGAAATAGTCTAACGCTATCGGTAACTAGTAGTAATAAGAGCTGTTTTTAGAAGTGTTGCAAAGTTAATGAGTTTTGCTAGTAGTCAAGAGAATTTGTTCCTTTGAACTTATTTCAAAGTATAATACTATTTTGGGCCCCTCGTAGGGTTGACAAGATGTTTGTATGGCCATACCCAAGATCTATCTGGAATACGGTCAGATGATTTGTTAATCTTGTTCAATCAAATATAACGAGAAATAGAATATTAACTTATGGAATGACTTGATCCATATCCATAGTTAATGTAGTATTAGTAGCAAAAGGATAAGTAATAATGATAAATCATTAAATGGTTTTTTCAGGAGACCATACTTGGTTCGATCTGGGAGCATTGGCGTGTTAAGCTAGACTAAACCAATGTCATTACTTTATTAAGAAATATCCAAGTGAGAGCTGAAAGGTTTATGGATACTTTTAATATACGTATGACCGGATTTGAACACGAGACTTCGGGATTGCACACATTACGTATGAGAATCAATGTTAGAATAATTAACATATAAAATGTTGTATTTAATTATTTAATCACGAATAAACACTTAACTAGAGTTAGTATTTAACGAAGTTTGGTTAACGGTCGTTAAATATTAAGTTAAAGGACTAGAGATGAAAATATAAGTCGGGAAGGTTCTAGAATCTCATAAGGATTCCCTAACCGGTCGCATAAGGGGATTAGAAACCCTAATCCACTCAAACTTGTCCTCCAAGTTTACTAGGCTATAAATACAAAAGGTTTGTGATTTATTCATTCATCTATTGTAACCCTAATAGAACAAGCTCTCTTTATTTTCTCCCTGTGTGGTGTTCGGCCGAAAACTATATCCCAACTATATCCCAACCCTTTAGGATTTTTTTTCCAAGAACACAAGGTTGTGTGTTTGATTCGTGATCTAGAACCTAGCTTTTCGCGTTGATTCGATTGCAGTACGTGTGTACAAGAATGAAGGGCAAATACATTTGTGTTTGGGTACTTCTTAGTGATCGACTTAGGGTATAGTCGAAAATTACAAACCCTAATTTTTAGGGTTTAGGGGTACCTTGGTTGTTGACTAGTTCTATTGCTTGATTCGCAAAAAATACGTATATACTTTTAATTCGGTTAATTCTTTACAAGTATTATTCTATTACTTCCACTCCATGCTTTGATGATATATATGTGTTTTGTATAATTGTTATGAATAGTAAAACCTAACATGATTACCCTATAGAGAACAATCTGAATTGTTCATCATCCTTTTTAGTGTTCGATTCTTGGACACCAAAGAAACTAAGATGATTTTCATGACATATTTTCCTTTCCCATTTGTTTAGGAGTGGTGCCAGCTCTATTGATGTTTTATGAGCCGACCTTCATTAGTTCATAATACCATATATCACCAATGATAACACTATATAACATCATATTAATCATGTTTGTAATTAACGGCGAGGTTATAGCATGCGCATTTAGGCTGGTTCATAACCTCCGGTTAGAAAATCATTGGTATGTCGTCGCAATGACTCTGAAATGTATAATATTTTAATTCGTAATAAAGTTATCGATGAATTAGCTCATAAAAAAATTAGGAACCATATGTAAACTAATAATTTTAAGAATTGCTATTGAATACTAATATTGTCGATAATCCTTTGGAAAAAATTGCTTTCGATAACAATATTTACCATTAAAGAAAATAGAACCTTAACTTTTCAAATATAAAATTTGTAATAATAGAGTTGTTCTTATTGTAAATACTACTTTGAATGTAGTAAAAATAAAATATTTTAAAGTGTTATAATACATGTATGATAGGAAGCAATTGAGAAGTCAAAGAAAGTTGGCTATAAAAGTCAAAGATCAAAAGCCAAACAACCTTTTAACTAAATTTTTCGCCCTTTTATTAAAATAATTTCCATTGTATAAATTCACCTTTATCATTCATTTGTAATCATGTATTGTAACTGAATTCTCTATTCTTCTTGTAAACCCTCATTGTATCAATAACAAATCATTTGGTTCTCTAATTCATTGTTCATTCTTCTTCATTGAACTTTCTATTATTGAACTTGGATCTTTTCATTTCCTTTGTGTTTTCTAAAGATCCTATCAGTGGTATCAGAGCAATTGATCTTGGCAACAAGACTTCGCTTTTTTATTGCTAAAATCTGTCCAACATCATCATTTCATCATCACACATTCATATTCACATTTTCGCGCCCAATCCAAAATACGACATGATCTCATTCTTTAATCCATATCCTAATCGAAATAATGTGTTTGAGTCCATTTCTTGAGTCTTTTTAGTGGTTCTTGATTATTTAGTTACACTTCTTGATATTTAGTTGGAGTTTGTTACAGTTACTTGTTAAGATTCCGTTTTTGGGTCAAATTTGGAGTCATGGTGAACACAAGATCCATTGAGAATGGGAATAGTAGTCAAGAAAGGCCTGTTTAAGTGGAAAGTCAGTTTGAGAGTCTAATCAGAACCATGACACAGATGGGAGACACCATTAGAGCACTTGAGAATAGGATCAACAATGGTGAATGATTAAGTCAGAGAAATACCAGTTTGGGTGGTCAAAATGGTGGTCATAATGGTAGCCAACATATGTAGTATAGTAGGGTAACAAGAATTGAGTTTCCAAGTTTGGTGGTGATGATGTCAGAGGATGGCTATTCAGATGTGAACAAATTTTCAAAATGGACAACATACCAGATGATGGTTAGGTAAATCTAGTTTCAATTCACTTGCATGACATATCACTGATGTGGCATAGACAGTTTGTGAGAATTATAGGTGAAAATGTGTATTATGAAGTGTATGGAAAGGCAATTTTGAAAAGATTTGGTTTAGCCTATGATGACCCATTGGTTGAGATCAAAAAAGATAAAACATGTTAATTCTGTGCAAGAATACAATGATGAATATGATAAACGGTTGTGTAGAGTAGAATTGACTGAGGAACAAAGTATGAGTTTCTTTTTGGCTGGATTGCAAAGTGAGATTGAATTGGCTGTGAGAATGTTTAAGCCCAAGACATTGGTTGAATTGTATGGGTTGGCTAAGTTGCAAGAAGCCAATCTAAATGGCATGAAGAGTAAGAATAGGATGCATGTGTTACCAAATCAAAGGTTTATTCAGTCTAATTCTGCTTACCCAAATAGTTCTAAACCAACCAATTTACCCACACCTAACTCACATTGGAGAACAGGAACCACAACTAGCACCGCACCTATCAGGAAACAGTTAACACAAAAGGAATTAGAAGAAAAAAGAGCCAAGAACCTTTGTTTCTATTGTGATCAAAAGTACTCACCTGGTCATAAGTATCCTAGTCAGATGTACTCTTTGGAAGTAGTAGCAGGGAATGATGATCAGGGGTTGAAATGGGAAGGAGAATTGGAAGATCTTGATTGTGAAATGTCAGAAGTGCTACATAGGGTGAATGAGGAAGACAGTGTTCCTCGCATCTATTTGAATGCACTAACTGGTAGAAATACTTTTCAGACATGAGTGTTGGTAATCATGAGGTTCACATTTGATATATTCAGGAAGTACTTACAATTTCCTTGATTATAAAACTGTAAAGAAAATAGGCTATCCACTGAAGATAACTTATCCTTTACAAGTGAATGTGGCTAATGGAAACAATATAGTGAGTAATAGTGTGTGTCAAGTCAAATGGAAGTTGCAATAAGCAGAGTTTTATGCTAATATGATGATATTACCTTTGGGGGGTTGTAAAATGGTACTTGGCATTCAATGGCTATCTACTTTAGGAGACATTAAATGCAACTTTAAAGATTTGAGGATGAGTTTTAGGTACAATGGCAGGATGATTAATTTCAGGGGTACTCAAAAGGCTATGGTACAGTGGTTATATAGTAAGCAAGTGGAAAATAATTTGGGTCACAAGCTCAGTTGTCATCCACGGTCATGTGTGTATACCTTGAATCAATGTTAAACATGGTTTCTGCAACTGCAACAGACACTACTCCTGTTCCCAAACCTGTGCAGAGCTTGATAGATGAGTATCCAGATGTATTTTCTATACCTAAGGACCTTCCACGAGTGAGAAGTCATGATCACAGGATTCCATTGAAGGAAGGCACTCAACCAGTTAACATAAGGCCTTATTATAACACCCCCAAAAATCGATAGCATTGAAAGATAATATCACCGGGGTGCTACTTTATAATACAAAGACCAAGTTATAGAGAGTGATCTCTATATGCGACGTTTTGAAAAGTTACCATTCAATAAATGAAATTAGACTTTCAAAGAGAGGTCCTTAATTATTAAGTTACATAAACATCTTTAAATGTTGTCGAATGGTAATTTAATGCTTCAAAGTCTTCAAATGCCATGTGACTCAAATGCCCCAAATGCAAGCTATCTTCAAAGTCTTCAAATGCCATGTCAACACAAGGTTGGTGAGTTCATATGTTTAATATAAATAAAATGAAAACCTTTTTAAGTAATTCCTCATGACAAGTATATGTCAACCTAATCCTATCACAAGTCCTGCCCAAACAAGACTTGTAACATCTTAGGTCTACATATAAATTCACAATAATAAATATAAATTTTAAGTTTATAAGTCACGTATGGACGACAAGATTAAATGTTCGTTTAACCACTACATTCGGTTATGAACAAATATGGGTTGACTGGTACATTCGGTTGTAAATGGTTGACCGGTACATTCGGTTGTAAAGGGGGTGACCGGTACATTCGGTTGAAAAGGGTTGACCGGTACATTCAGTCATGTATGTACATAGCAGTTGGGCCAGCTCATTCGGTTATGTAGGCATAGTCGATTTAAGTACTTGTGTCCGTTGTAAAAGTAAGTAATGTACTGGTATGTAAATGTGGTTATATTGTTAATGCATTCGAGAAATCGAACAAGTATTAACGTAAATCAGAAAATGTTCCATGTAAATAAATCATGTATGAGAGTAATTTGAGTAAGGAGTTAGAGCAAAACGAATAAGTAAAGTGTTCAAGTAACCGAACAAGCAGTCAAGTAAAGTAAGTAATGTTTTGAGTAACAAATAGCGTATTCAAGTTAAACAAGTATTGAATTTAAGTAAAAAACGAGCATGTATTCACACCCCAAAATAGTTTAAAGCATGTAAAATATGGGCCATTAACTCACCTCAGTATGTAGTAACACAAACGTATCAAGTAGTAAAGCACAACGGTACGAGATCGGCACAATCTTATAAATATATAGTTTTGTCTCAGAAGATGTCTCATAAAAAGAGTGTAATGCATATCAGTTTTCAAAAGATAAAGTGTTATAGTTTTTCTGGAAGACTCGTATAATTATTCGCAAAAAGTTTTGTATCATCATTCGTAAAAAGTTTAGTATCATCGTTATATATATATATATATATATATATATATATATATATATATATATATATAGAGAGAGAGAGAGAGAGTCCGGTTCTAGAGAAAAGTGTAATTAGTTAGAAAAGTGAGAAAAAAAGTTATAGGGTAAATTATGAAAATGTTTCAAACTTCGGGGTAAATTTTAAAACAATCAAACAAATAGCTGTTAACCATCACTCATCCTCATCTTCATAAAAAAAACACACAATCGTCATCTTCAAAGGAGTTCTAAACGCCATTTATCACGGGAACCACAATCGCCATTCACCACCAGGAACCACCACCGAACCACCACTGCCGGCACCAACACCATCAATTGACCACCAAACAGCCTTCAAATAACCATTAGTACACTGCCTCCAACCACCGCGGGCACCACCACCAGTGAAACGCCACCATCATTAACTACGGGAAGCCACCAACAACCGTCAAATCATTGACATCAACAGCCGCCGAAAATATATACACCAGGTGAATATGTGTAAAATTAGTGCATTTTTTAAAATCAATTATCTTATTATTTTTGAAGTTTTGTTGAAAGTTTATGATTAGAGCATCTGTTTCTTTGATTAAAGCATCATAAGCATTTAAGTGCCCTAATTTTGGAATCTATTATATGGATTAAACCATCCATTTAAAAAATTAGGGCATAATCTATTTTTGTATAGTTAGAGCATCTGTTTGTGGGATTAAAGCATCATGAGTTAATTTAAGGCATCTGTTTGTTTTATGAAATAACATCTGATTGTTTGAATTAATTTATGGCATCTGAAAAAAATGTTACGCATCTCAGATGAATGATTATTGCATCAACAATAATTGTCGCAAAGATCTGTGTATATAATATGTTATAGCATGTTTTTTGATAGATTAGAGCATCTGTATGTATGATTAATGTTTAGATGTGTTATAAGGATTGAAGCATAAATTTAAAAATTAAGGCATACTTGTTAGCGAGATTAGTGAACAATGAATTGATGATTAGAGCATCTTTTTGTTTGATTAAAGCATCAATCAATACATTATGGCATCCATTTTATATGATTAGAGCATCTGTTTTGTGAGATTATTAGAGCATCGCGATTTTATGAAATGCGATGCACTAATTTAAAGGATGTGTTTATTATTGATTGATATGACATATTAGGGCATCTGTCTGTATATTTGCAACATGAGATTACACTATAGGGCATCAAATTGTATTAGTGCATCTGTAACTGTGGTTGATGCATCAGGTTGAATGTTTGTATGTTTAGTGCATCGATGGACAAATTGAACATTTTATTATTTTGGCACTGTCGGTCAGTCACCATTTTAGTCATTTTCACACACTCACACAAAAAAAAAACAAAAAAAACAAATCGAGATGAAAGGAATGAAGCCGTTGAAGCAGCTCAAGCTCTCCGTACCGCTCAAGTGCCCCAATCACCGCTTCTTGTAACGATCTCTATTTTCAATTCGACCTAATTCACCGATTTATATGTGAAAATAGTTATAGCTCATAAGTGCTTGATTTTGATTTATTTTATGTGAACATAGTTGTAAATTTGTTCTGTAAGTTTATAATCTGCGTTGTTTGCGTCGTTAAGTAGCGGAAATATGATCTAATTAATGTGAATGTAGTTGCGTATTTGAAGTATGTGATGCCGTTGCTGTGTTGGATCATATGAAACACTAAATGATAAATGTTGATCTTAGTAATTGTGCTGTTAGGATCATGTGACTTGTGGGAATGTTATCTGATTAGTGTGAATGTGGCTACGTATTTCTAGTATCCTATGTTGATTGATTTGTTATTGCTTTGGATCATTTGAATCGCTATGTGAATGTGGTTATATTGTTAATTTAGTTCTAAGTTGTGCGCTTCGAATATGTGAAACGCTAATTAGCTTATATCGATCTAATTCCATGTGAATGCTGTTACACAACCGTAGTATCGATATCTACTTTTAAGTTACTAGACACGGTAATCTTCTCGAATGCGTGACAGCGTGAGTAGTTTCAGATTTGCAGTTCTGTTATTTCTTTTGCACTTTAGCTAAGACAGTGTTCGATGCGTTCTGAGTTATATTTTGTTCGATTATGTGAAATCCTATTTAATGAAATTTTCATATGACATACCATGTATCTGAATGTATATGCAACTGTAGTATGTGATGGTTATTGTGAATTCTTAGGACAGCGAGTGGGACATTTCACGATGGGGATTTACTTCTGAATATGAGAGGACTAAAGCTCACATCCGAGGATAAGAAAAAGAGTGTAAGTTTGATATGATTTAATTTGACATTTACGATCCGGTATAAAAAAGATTTACTCACTTTCGGTGTGCTATATGAATAGTCCAATGATGCTAAGGAGATTGATCTGCAATTTTCATTGGAAGACCTTGAGACTATCAAAGTCATTGGAAAAGGAAGTGGAGGTGTTGTGCAACTGGTTCGGCATAAATGGATTGGGACATTGTTCACTTTGAAGGTCAGATTATATACTCTAATTACTTGGTTTCTGCATACTATGGATCTTTGTGTAGAGGATGCACTTTAACGTAACCTAAAATGCTTTTCGCCGAACATTGAGAAATTGCCTTTCATATGAGTATGGGAATGTTCAGAACTTCAGATGTGCATTTGAGCTGATCATGGTGACTTGAAGTTGCAATAGATAGTTTACGGTGTGAAAAAAACAGATTATGATTATCGATCTTTAGGGATAAATTAATCTGGTTTGGAGAAGCACGTAAGTAGTAGTTTTAAGAAAACTGATCGTTGAGAAATGTAAAATTTCCTGACTATCCGCAACTTAAGCATCTCATTATCTAATAATCTGATTTTTGAGTTTGTCACTATAATTACTTTCTAAAACACACATCGAAACACCAGATCAACTACGTCTTTTAGATCAACTACGTCTTTTAAACCAACAAGGAGAAAAAATATAAATAGTTAGCCTATATGATATCGGCTTATGAAACATAAGCTTATCCTTTTCGGCTTATTTTAAAACTTATAAGCGTATATGAGCTTATTATAAACTTATACAAGTCTATAAGTTTTGCTGTAAGCAAGGAAAAATATAAGCTCCCATTAAACATAAAACACCCCCAAAAGCGACACAGCCAAAACGCATAAACATCTCTGTCAAACCGCCACCGCTGCTGCAACTCCAACATCAACATCATAGCATTTGTGTTACAGGTTATATACGTAGTTACCTAGCTAGCTCCATCTCCTCTTTTCATCCTAACTTCATCATAACCAAGTGACACAAAAAAGTGTTTTGAACAAGTTGAGGGGTGTTTGGGAAAATAATGAATTGTTTTGCTTCAAGTAAACGGTTTATAAATACAGAGAGTCACCCATCGTAACTTCATAACCCTAAGTTTTGCATCCCAAATAGATTCAAAATCATGGCCGAAGAAGAAGATAGGATAAGTTTTTTAGACAAAGCATACCGGTCTGACATCCAAGAGGTATGATTTTGATACACAGTCCTTATATCTTTATGGCATCAGATAATAATATTTCTGCAACTTTTTTCTTTTATGATAGTACGTTAGTGCATCCATTTAAGGCACGTTAGTGCATCCATTTAAGGTACCTTAGTGCATCCTTTTAAGGCACGTTAGTGCATCCGTTTGATGCTCAGTGTACTATGTAGACTCATTAGGACTTCATAGAAATCCGCTTAATTTAACAAACTTGTCGGTCTTACTCGGTCATCCACTTTATTAAGCTTATACTCGATCCTCAGCACTTGCTACTTCTGATCCTTGTTACCAACATGAATTTTTGTTCTCACAGGAGCACAAATGTTAGCATGAACTAGCTCCAGATGCTTTGCTGCTCGTGATGCTATTCTTGATTATTGCACCTTCGCAGACCTTTTACCATCCTTTAGCTTTGCTTCAATATATTGCCATCGTGACAGGTACATTTGGTTTCATTTTTATTCCATCGCATTAGATAGAGGTGGCAGAAATTTGCTGCTTGATTAATGGTAGAAAGCAGGTTCAAGTCAAAATTGGTAATTTGCTGTTTTATTCAAAACGATTTTCGTGGCTTTTGATATAAAACACGTCTTCTTGACCAGCAATAGTTTTAGTTTTCTATATATAATTGGCGTGACTTCCGATTACCAAAGTTATATCATTTTTCTCTAATCTTAAGTTCGCATTTTTTCTTATAGTTAGTTTAACTTATGATTACCAGAAAGTGTCATTTTATCAAATAGCAAAAGAATGCTAAATACAACGATTTATAAGATTTTATACACTCTCGATTCATTTAACTTTTTATCATAAAACAATTTTTGGAAAGTTTACCTCATAGATATTAAATGTATCCCAGATCGACGCATTGATATGTAAATATGTGGTGCTGCAACCGAGACTGAGTTGGAAGACCGCAAGCTTCGTATCGAGGATGCTAAAAATGCAACCTTTGCTGTCCAGGCGGTGGTGCTGCATTTGTTCATCTATCAACATTGGTTCCTGCCATCAAGGAGACGATTGAGGATGCATATGAGAGATTAGGTGCCGACATCATCCAAAAGGTCAGTATTGAACTATGATTTTGTTTGCTTGGTCAAGTGTTAGAGAATGGCAAAATGGGCGGGTTGGGAAAATGTTATAGGTCGAAATGGGTTTAAGTTCAATCCATAAAACTATTCAATTTTAGCAATTTTTTCTTTATTCGACCAGTTTGACCGGATTGATCTAGAACATAATAGGTATAATACTAATTGACCCATCAGTAAATGGGTCAATTTCTAGCCATGGTTAGCTTGGTTTTTTGGGTCTTTTTCGTTAATGACTACTTGGTTGATTATAGGCATTGGTCGCACCAGCATCTCTAATAGCCCAAAACGCTGGATTTGAAGGTGAAGTCGTAGTGGGGAAGGTAAAAGAAAGCGAATGGGAGTTTGGTTACAATGCAATGACAGACAAGTATGAAAATTTGGTGGAATCAGGAGTTATCGATCCAGCAAAGGTAACCAGGTTTGCTTTGCAAAATTCAGCTTCAGTTGCGGGAATGGTTCTAACCACACAAGCTATCATCGTCAAAAAGGCTCAGCCTAAAACATCTGTATTGGCTGATTCAAGAAGTGCAAATCAACAAACGTCAATGAGGCATCTGATTGCAGCTGCCCAAGCAAAAAGAAAACAAGCTCAATCATAGAACCATGTGCATGACAGCTTTACTTTATCACATATGACGACCACTGAAGCAATAGGGAAAAGTCATGTCTCTGTTTCAGTGTTCACCATTAGGGTTCAAAAAGATGGACAGTTTGAATCAAATGATCAATCTAATCCTGCAGATTTTGAGGAGAGGGGACCGTTCAGACATCGTCTGTAGGAGGCTCTCTTAGCGGTGGGTTGTTTGCCTGTTTCCTACAAAAACATTGGTTCAATGAAGCTGAAACAATTAGTCATCCTACCATAAGTTTCTCATTTTGTGTTCCCAACATATCATGTCCAGGATCGCAACTACGAAAACAAAATAGATAATAAGATGATTACTTGCATGTATATATTGGATTTTGACCCTACCAAACATTTTATAACACATATAATGCATGTTTTAAATGATATTTGTGTTTTGAAGGGAACAAAGCGTTACAATACTGGTGTCTAAAATATAAAAGAATGATATGATAGTTGAAAAACATTCACAGTTGAAAAATAAGGATGAAAGGAGTATGGATTTACAAAGATCCCCCCTGAAAAAAGAAGGAAGTATCAAAAAGGCCCCTGGACTTTGTAAGGAAAAAAAGGAGGGGAAGAGGGGGTGATCTAACGGTTGAGATCACTTCTCACTTTTCTTTTGAGATCAACTTTTTAAATGATCCAATCTATATATATATATATATATATATATATATATATATATATATATATATATATATATATATATATATATATATATATATATATATATATATATATATATATATATATATATATATATACACACACGTCTTATATTATATAAAGAGAAACAGTAATAGCATAAACAAGGAAAACAAATAACGAAAAAGAAGGTAAGAAGATAAGAAATAAAATAAGTCAATGGTAAGTTTCAGTATTTACCGGGTAATCCCAAATAGTTTGAAAGGATAGTTGATTTTTATAAGAAAATAAAAGTTAATATTTCAAATGCTAACGGTTTTAAAAATTAAATAAAATTATACATTTCGATCTTTGTCGGGTTTTATAATAATAAAAGATGTTTGAAATAAAAGTATTAGTTTGGAAATTTTATAAAATTTCGGCATGACTCGTCCGTTTATACAACGTTTCCATGTCATGTGACTTTAATAAAAATCAAATTTCTCAAAACAATTCTCTCCGACAATTTCCAATTCAACATCATTCGTGTTTGTTAATCTAAACACATTACAATAATATTTAAAACAAATAAGTATCAAATTTAGTAAAGTAGTTAATAAATAAAGTTTCGATCTTTGGATCATTTTATTGCTTATTGGGCTTTATAGCCTGATAATAGTTCAATAAACGTTAATCCAATATTTTATGTTCGCTACGTAACTAATATATTAAATTCATTACGAGTCCAATATATTACATCAGTCACGAGTCCAATAAGTCAAGTTTAATCCAATATAAGTCCAAATAACTAAAGTCACAATCCGATATGTTTAAAAGTCCCATATATAATTTAAGTCCATTAAGTATTTTTATAATCCGATCCATAGTATCAAGTCCAATATAACCCGAAACTCTTCCAATGAATATAAGTTCAAAACAGGAGAAAGTAATTACTTCGATATTTCATTATATGTAACCAAATAAATATTAGTCCGAATAGTGAAAATAAAGGCACCCAAGTAAGCCATGATGCAATAAGCTGTAAAATAAACTCGAAACATCCAAACACAAATCCTTAACCCACAATTTCAAACAAAACACCCAATGGTCATTGGGCTTTGGCCCAACACCTGAATCCAAAACCAAACACACTCTAATGGCTATATGCCAATAAGAAAACCCAACCCTAAAACTAATGGGCTTCGGCCCATATTAAATCCAAATCAACACACCCTAACGGGCTCGGTTCAAACCAATACAAACGCACCTTATGCGACTGAAATCAAACAATAATACCCTCGGTTTTATTTTACACAGCAAGCAACAACACTCAAAAGCTTAACAAACAGAATAAGCTAATCCAGTTCAAAATCCGAGATAAAATAAAAACCAAATAAGCACTTGTGCTTATTAATGAGCGAATAAGCATACATAAAACACTTATTTATTTTTCAACCATAAGATTGATGATACTTTTATTTAAAAACGTTTTTAAATTTATTAGATCACAAATCTTTCGTAAGAATGAGTTTTTCGTTCGAATAAAACAAAAGAATGATGAAGATTAAGTTTGACGGGTGTTATTGAACATGCCACGAAAAAGAAAGGGATGAGAGATTGATTTACCCCCTATTCGTGATCCAATCGTCAAGACTAAACCCAAAAACAACCTCCTCGACCTTTAAATGGTTTGTATCTTTACTCCTAGGTAGCGGCGACGATGTAGAAGTGGTGGCGGCGATGGTGAAGTGGCAGCGGTGTGATGGTGGAGTGGCGTTTGTGAGGTGATGTCGGCGGTGATGCTGCGGTGTAGAGAGAAAGAGGAGTGGATTAGGGTTTGTGTGAGTGTAGTAAATTAGGGAATACCCTAATTGCATTCTATTTGTAGTGCAAAAGTTTAAAAAAATGAGAGGTTGGTGAAAGTTGAGGGTGCGCAGGGTAACTTTACCACAGCGACCATTTTTGTAATCTTTATGTTTTTGTGAGTCGGGACTCGTTTAGGATTGATAACAATCGAGCGAGGACTCGAAATGTGCACTGTTGAGTTTAAAATAATTTTTCCATGAAAAACGAGTACTTACATGACTACAACCTTATAAAAATTATAGAAATCATTTTAAAATGTTTATTAGGTTTATGGTTGTGCCGCTACGCGTTGTGTGCGGTTTTTCACGTTTTGCGAGATATCTCTCGTTTTCAAGTCAAATGAGTTCGGAAATATTCGAAAATGAATTATAAGTGACAATAAATATAATTTATTGTTAAAATAAGTCTGGAAAATTACGGGTTGTCACAGACTACCCTCCTTAAAAGAATTTTGTCCCAGAATTCAGTTTGTGTTATCCGATAGTGTGGTGTCTGAGATGAGGTGGTGGTACCGGTAACAGATTTGAATTTCAATGGGTAGTATAAGGGTTTTCTTTTGTTTGTGGTGGAGTACCTAGGTTGTCTATTATTGGTCTGCCACTTTTTGATGATTTGGTAAAGTACAATGATTCCTGGTGCAAGTTTAATAGGGTGACAGTTCTTGTCTTAACTTCACGTTGTTTTGCAACCTTGTTAGTGCGGGCACCTTTAAAGTTTCTCGATCTTAATCCAGTATATGGTCTATACCCTATTGACACAAAATCTAACATGTTTTGATGTGAAGTGGTGATAAGGTTTTAAAAGGTACCATTTTGAGGGGTCGTTTTAGCCCTTATTTGATCACTTTTGTATCCGTTATTGCTTAATATCGTTCCTTTTCACTTTTTAGGTCTCTTGAAGGCAAAATGCTGGAATGGCACTTATTTGGACGAAAAGGCGAAAATATACGAAGAAAATGGCCAAAGTCAAAATCGAGACACTCAAAGTCTGCTGAAAACGGCGGCGTCATCTGCTTATCTACGACGCCGTCGGAGGATTTTTGTGACGATACGAAGCCAAAACCCTATTTTCAAGTGACGACGCGGGCTTTAAAAGAGTAGGTCGTGCTACTCGACGACCTAGATGCAACCCGCGGCGTCGGCTGAAGAGGACGGCGTCACATACATAAGGTGACGCCGTCGCAAGGTTAACGTGGCCAAGGCGAAACCCTAATGACGGCGACACGACGGCGTCACACAACATAAGGTGACGCCGTCACATATGTAATATTATATATAGAATCCGAATTTTTCAGTTTTAGGAGAGTCTTTTGGAGTAAAAACCTAAAACCGAACCAAGGGTGTCTTGTACAGTATTTTAGGGTTCCAAACCCTATCTTACATCAAGATAAGTATTTACTTCATCAATTCAATTATGTCTTTGATTATTTGTGTGTATGCTTGCATGTTCTCCATGTCCGGCTAATTTATTTGTGTGTTTGCTTAGGAGATATGAAACTTAATTATTGAATATTGATTGGTTGTTTCTTATCTTAGTTGATTAATGATCTAGTAATGCGATAGGTCATTCGTTGTGTACTTAATGCTTGATTCATCTTTGTGAACCTTAGAATATAATTACCTGAATAGTTGTAGGCTAAACCATCCAAAGAGTGCCTTAGAGTAAGAGTTTATTATCCCTAGTGGGTTTTGTAGACGAGACCCTTTGGTAAGTTCAAAGAGTTAGGGAGAAACGCATACCCTACAACTTTAGACACACAACGCAACTAAGAATAAGGACGTGACAATTCAACCATCAATAGGAGATAATTAAGGAGTAGTAAAACCTAAGTAAACACATCTTTAAACTATCATACGAGCACACATTAATTAGACATAGACTACCACCACCTTAGTTTAGATAATTAGATAATAGTAGAGTAATCGGTAGGAATACCAACCCCCCCCCCCTCAAAATCCAATACCCGAGATTCGTACCTTTCAATTTCCTAAAAAAATATAAAAAGATAAAAATAATCTTCCTCAACCTCAACCTTAGCGTAGTAACTTCTCACTAGCATTCCTATTCCCTTAGAAAACGATATCAATACCCGTGGCTTACCCTAATTACTACACTACAACGATTAGGTTCACTGCCTAGGGTGTTATAAAACTTGCTCGAAGAAAAGGAACTTTCCTTGACCCCGAACGACGCGTGTAGCGTTATCAAGTTTTTGGCGCCGCGGGAATAGAATAGCTAGTAGTAGTCCACCTCGTTTAGGTTTCTTTGCTTGATTCCTATCAAGTAAATTTTTTCTCATTTTTAGCTTCCTCATAGTCTATCCCCTTTCTTCGTGACCTTTGTTCGTAGCCCCATCACTTTTCATCATGGAAGGTGATAACCACCCACCATTCATCAACCCGCCACCAATTGACCCGCCAAGAGCCCGTGCATCTTGGTGAATACTCAAGACCAAGCCACTCGGGCTATAGGAACACCATTGAGCTTCTCGACCAAGCCCAAACTACGGCCCTGCGATTCGACACCATCCGGTTGGTGCAAAACGGATGTGCATTCCATGGACTTCGTTCAAGATCCAAATCAAGATCGAGGGATTTCCTCAAAATTGTCGATTCCATCGATCTTGATGCTACTACTCAGAAGACCACGCGCTTGCGTCTCTTCCAATTCTCTCTACGGGACCAAGCTAGTAATTGGCTTGAGCGACTTCCCGCCGGCTCCATCTCAAGTTGGGATGATCTTACCTCTCGCTTCCTTGCTCAATTTTTCCCACCGGGGAGAACCACCAAACTTAGGCGAGACATCTTGACGTTTCAACAACTCCAAGGTGAGTCTCTCTACAAAGCGTGGACTCGATTTAAGGAATCACTCCGTAGACTCCCCCACCATGGCATTGATCTTTGGCTTCAAATCCAAATCTTCTATGATCACACCGATTTCATCACTCGACGATCCATTGATCGAGCCGCCGGTGGAAGACTCAGCGACTTTAACGCAGAGAAATATTGGGATATTATAGAGGAGCTTGCTGATCAAAGCTACGAAGATTGGGATGAATCTCCCGAAACTCCGATTAACGTAGTTAATGCCATATCAACTCCTTCTGAATCCTCCGATACCCTCGAGGAGCAATTGAGTGCCATTGAGAGAGGAATTGATTATCTTATGGAAAGGCAAAAAAGATCCCCCGTACAAATTCCTCGAGAAGCCGTCAAATCCGCCAACTCCACCAACCACCCCACACCTTCTTCAGAGTCCCCAAGTCATGAGCAAAACCCAAGTTCCGAAAGGCGCTTCCGTTCTACTTCCCCAATACCACTTTCACCAAGCTTCAAGGATCAAATGAGCTCATACATGGCAGCTCATACGGAGAGATTAGCCAGATTTGAAAAGGAGGTTTATAGGCAAAGAGAGGAAATGCAAGCAAAAATGACTGAAATGATGAATTTGGTAATTGAATTTACCAAAACAAAGGTTCCCGAAAAGGTGCTCGTAAGAAGCAACGACTGCCCTCCCACTTCGTTTGTTAACGCCGTTTCCATTATGCCCGAGAATGCAAGGGTTGAGATGTGGAAAACTAAGGAAAGCAAGAAGGAGGAGTCTGTGCCTAATGATGAACCTGAGACCATTGAGTACTACCTTAAGCACGAAATTAACAAGAAAACCATTGCAAACCAAGTAAACAACTTTAGGTACAATGAAGTTCTTAGGGAAGCTCTTGAAGGAAAAATGACGGAAGAAGAATATGACGCCTTACCTATGGAACCTCTGTATGAGTTGGTTATAAAAAAACCGTTAACAAGAAAACGAGACACCACAGGGAATTTCGTGATACCAGTTAGCATCGGTGACATTGATAATATAAATGCCTTGGCCGATCAAGGGACCGATGTGAACATAATGCCATTGTCAATCTATAATAAGTTAACTAATGAATAACCAGCCAAGACCGACCTTAGACTTTCCTTAGCTAATCATACTTATGTTCACCCCGTAGGAATCGCTATAGATGTTCTAATTGAGGTGGCTAACATCGTTTATCCGGTGGATTTCGTGATCATTGATGTTGAGGAAGATAAAAACGTACCCCTCATTCTTGGGACACCGTTTTTGGCCACCGCCAAGGCAACTATCAAATGCGGAGAAGGCATCATGATACTCAAAAGTGGGAAGGGGTACGCTAGGATACCCATCATCCCAAGATACCCTCTTAAGATCATGGAAATGATTACGGGTGGAAATCGAAAACCCCGGCAACAATGTTAAGAAGAAGATGAATGACTGGGAAAAAGGGCTTAGAGACTTTATGGTTCAAGGATTGTATGCGACGTTGTGGAAACCCGATAAAAAGTTAGGAAGCAATCCCACCTCGATACCTAAGGCACAAAAGGACCCTAAGGAATTTCTAAAGGGAGAAAAAGTGCTCTTGTATAGATCACGGATAAGGGCATTACGAGGAAGAAACAAACCAAGATGGTTTGGGCCTTTCACAGTTAAGGAGACCAATTTAAAAGATAAAACCATCACCATAATTGACATCGTTGGCAAGGAATCCACGGTGAGCATACAGCGTCTACACCCTTTCGATGAAGGGAAAACAAAGGGTGAAGAGGGCGGTAATGCAGTAACGTAGGAGCACGACTACGAGTCTAGCTACAAGACTCTTAAATAAAGAAAAGCGCTTCGTGGGAGGCAACCCATGCTTAATTGTTTGCTTGTTAGTGTCATATATCTTTTATTGAAAGTTTATCCTCATGTTTAAATTTGTAAAAATGCTTTATTTTGTTTTTAATCTCGTCTTAATTGCATATAAAGGTATTTTACATAAGGGATAAGTGTAGGGAGGATTACACACGTTTTCAAAAGAAACGTAAACATGAGGATAACAATTCATTAAAAGATATATTTGTGTGTTTGTTCGAGTCAAATGCTTGTATCGAGTCATAATGGATGTTTTGCAGAAATTTTTCCAGATTCTAAAGATGTAAATTTTCCAGAATTTTTTAGAAAATTGCGACCGTTTTGTCGGGATAACCTAACGGCGTCAGATTGCAACTGACGGCGTCAGAAGGAGTAAAACATCGATCACTTTTTCTCGTTATCTGTGCTACTTATAAATTTTTGGAATTTTCCAGGTCTTAATTTTCTTAGAAATTCTGTAAACATCCATTCCACAAGCATTATATCCTAGTTTAAATCGAGTCTTATATATATTATTACCGCCGATTTTACGCGAAGGTTTCGTTTGTTTTCTTCAAGTGTGCAGGTTTAGTTTGTCAAGAAGAAGTTACACAAGATTGGAAGGAGCTTTTCACGCAATAATTCTTCTTGGAAAGGATTTAACCACCACTTTATACGGATCCTACCGAGCTAATCAGGGAGTATTAGTTTCTTTCGTTTTTAATTACCTTCTTTTATCATAACTTTGATACTTTCGGGGAACATTGGGGACAATGTTCAGTTTAAGTGTAGGGAGGGAAAATAAAACGGGAACTTTGAAACTAGGCTTATCCTTGATTATTTGCTTTGTCCAATTGCATTTGCGTAATAAACCATGAGAAAATGTCGGTTAGGGTAATTTTGGCACCAAATTTAAAATTTTTCATGACATATAGGAGTGGGCCATTAGTCTTAACAAAAGCGTCTCACGGATAGGAAGTTGCATGACTAGCACAAAACCCTTTACCACCTAAATTCCACCAAAATGTGAGGAAGATTAGTAGGAATTATAAGCATTCATCTTCAATGCTTAGAGTGTGAACCGGTAGTATATTAGATTCTAGAACTTGTTTTGTGATGCATTCGAGATCGCTAGTGAGACTACACTTGTGTAGTTAGGAATAACTAAATGATAAGAGGCATTAGGATAACCCTTGTTTGATACCCGTAATATAATTACTTCTTCCACATCGGTTGAGTAATTCCCCACACCCTTTGCGTTGTACTCATCTTTAGTACACGATACCCCTAGTTAACCCCTCGGAGCCTATCCTTTTCGCGGTTCTCGTGATGTTTCGGTTTTTCCGAATATCAATGAAGAGCATTGTTTACACCCCACCCCCAAATATACACCCAAATCGCCTTAGCCTACCCTTTATGCACTCACTTTCAGTGCAGATTTTTGTTATCACCCTAAACCCTTAGTTCAATTATTTGGTTGCTTGCATGAGTTGCTAAGTCGAGTCATATCCTTTGTATACAGTTTTGGGACGATTGGGATTCATGGGAAAAGTTAAAGTTTATGAAATGACGGGAAGTGAACGTTAAATTCAAATTCCCTTTGTTTGCATAATAATGTACCCCAAGTGTTTTGATCTTTTCAATTCGGGTCAAATTAGTGTTAGAATAATAAAAACTCAAGTGTAGGGATGTGCCTATAAATCCCTATCATTTTGATGTTACCGTAGAGGATGGTAGAGTAAAAGTGTATGAAAAAAAAAAAAACATACGGGCTACCATCCTACATCTATCCTTTAAATTCATGTTTGTTTATTTCCGTTACCTAGAGTTTTAGAGTGTCGAGTCTTGGCTTAGCAACGCCATTCTTCGTATGCATTTAACATAAAGATTTTTGACTTTCCACCACTACATATCCTATCCCACCAAACCCTTGTTTCCCTACCGTAAGCCTAACGTTACAACCCTTTAAAAGACCTCTTTGATAGTCTTTCCTAGGTGCTTACGCCAAAGCGATGGAGGTTTGATCTATTCTCAAGCCTATGGTAATCTATGTACTAGGACCGGTTAATGAGTGTTTATCTTCCATTTCCTAATTGTTATATTTCATATATACACCCGAGAGAGATGTGAGTATCCAAACACCCCATGTGAGGTGCTAGTATGTAATTTCCGTGCTTGTTATTACTTTTGCGGGGCTTATATGTGTTGTGGACCGTTTTGAATCAATGCTTCATGACCCCTAACTTATAAATTAATTGGCTAAAAGCACATTTGCTTGAGGACAAGCAAATAACAAGTGTAGGGATATTTGATAAGGTTTTAAAAGGTACCATTTTGAGGGGTCGTTTTAGCCCTTATTTGATCACTTTTGTATCCGTTATTGCTTAATATCGTTCCTTTTCACTTTTAGGTCTCTTGAAGGCAAAATGCTGGAATGGCACTTATTTGGACGAAAAGGCGAAAATATACGAAGAAAATGGCCAAAGTCAAGAATCGAGACACTCAAAGCTGCTGAAAGCAGAAGGCGACGCGTCCTTGCTATCTGCGGCGCCGTCGGAGGATTTTGTGACGATACGAAGCTAAAACCCTATTTTCAAGTGACGACGTTGGGCTTTAAAAGAGTAGGTCGCCGCTACTCGGGCGGCCTAGATGCAACCCACGGCGTCCGAAGGCTGAAGAGGACGGCGTCACATACATAAGGTGACGCCATCGCAAGGTTAACGTGGCCAAGACGAAACCCTAATGACGGCGACACGACGGCGTCACAAAACATAAGGTGACGCCGTCGCATATGTAATATTATATATAGAATCCGAATTTTTCAGTTTTAGGGAGTAGTCTTTTGGAGTAAAAACCTAAAACCGAACCAAGGGTGTCTTGTATAGTATTTTAGGGTTCCAAACCCTATCTTACATCAAGATAAGTATTTACTTCATCAATTCAATTATGTCTTTGATTATTTGTGTGTATGCTTGCATGTTCTCCATGTCCGGCTAATTTATTTGTGTGTTTGCTTAGGGAGTATGAAACTTAATTATTGAATATTGATTGGTTGTTTCTTATCTTAGTTGATTAATGATCTAGTAATGCGATAGGTCATTCGTTGTGTACTTAATGCTTGATTCATCTTTGTGAACCTTAGAATATAATTACCTGAGTAGTTGTAGGCTAAACTATCCAAAGAGTGCCTTAGAGTAAAGAGTTTATTATCCCTAGTGGGTTTTGTAGACGAGACCCTTTGGTAAGTTCAAAGAGTTAGGGAGAAACGCATACCCTACAACTTTAGACACACAACGCAACTAAGAATAAGGACGTGACAATTCAACCATCAATAGGAGATAATTAAGGAGTAGTAAAACCTAAGTAAACACATCTTTAAACTATCATACGAGCACACATTAATTAGACATAGACTACCACCACCTTAGTTTAGATAATTAGATAATAGTAGAGCAATCGGTAGGAATACCAACCCCCAAATCCAATACCGAGATTGTACCTTTCAATTTCCTAAAAAATATGAAAAAGATAAAAAATAATCTTCCTCAACCTCAACCTTAGCGTAGTAACTTCTCACTAGCATTCCTATTCCCCTAGAGAACGATATCAATACCTGTGGCTTACCCTAATTACTACACTATAACGATTAGGTTCACTGCCTAGGGTGTTATAAAACTTCCTCGAAGAAAAGGAAGTTTCCTTGACCCCGAACGACGCGTGTAGCGTTATCAAGTGGTAAAAAGGGCATGATGGCTAGTCTTTAAGATTTGTTTCAAAATTGTGTATTTTTCCTTTTTAGAGGCATGGATAAAATTTTGTCTGCAATCTTTATTTGAGTAAGTGTTTATACGAATTTGACTAAATCAATATTGCATGTAACAAAAGTTCTTGGTTTGAAATTAATAGTTATGTAAAATGACGCGGCTTCAAAAGATTTAAAATTTAGTAAAACAGGTTTTTAATCATGGCGTGGATAAGATAATTCTACAAAAATTGACGTTTAGTCATTTCTTAACTAAAAAAAGTTTGATATGGTCTGACCAGAAAAATTTAACCCATCAGAATAAGTATTTTATAAAATATATACTATGATTATTATGGTTGATATCAACGCGTTTTTAAAGGAAGCCCATTAAAAGTAAGAACATCAAATAAGAATGTGTAGTCTGGTATGTACGTCAACATATGTTTTAAATGTCTAAGGACAGAGTCTAGTTGTTCAGGCTGTGTAGGGTTCGATGTTTAATATCAGGCGAAGCTCACAGATATAAGTATTCAACTTACTTAAGCAGTACTAAGAGGTAGCATGACTTAAATTGTTGCACTAGTGGTTTAAAATGAATAAATCAGTCAGATACTATGTCGAGAGATGTTTTTCTTGTTTACAAGTGAAAGTTGCGTATCGATAGTCGCTCAGTATGTTAAGATCTCTTGGCATCTCGGTGTAGGAGTGGGGTCATATAAAAATGGATTCTGAGTCTGAGTTTGAGTTATCTAGAACTCCTAAAGGGTAAAATGTCATAAGAGTGATGGTATATTGATAGCCTAGTTCAATGCATTTATTACCAATAAGGGAATCTTATCATATGGAACAAATGGGGTAGCTTGTATAATGATGAAATAGTATCAAGGCTTGGTTGGTTGTTATCTATGGCTTTAGGAAAAGGTGTGTGATTCACTTCTAAGTTTTGGTTTAGTGAGAAACGGTATGTTGATAAATCTTATGTCCCAGACAAGCTAGTATTCCCAAGGAAGAAGTGAAGAATTAGGCATCAGTTCCAAAGATAGTGGCTCGGGTTACTCTGTAAGGTCTTATGTCTTCTGTTGGGTTACAATTCAAATTACTCTATTTTTCTACCTTGTCAAAGAATCATTGGTCTTTCATTGTTAACTTCCATTGAGAGGTCATTCTCATAGGTGCTATGGAGGGTCGTTCCTAGAACAGCTAGGGATGTAAACCGGTTCATAGATTGAGTGTAAGGTTTGAGGTGGAGGTGACTATGACATGATAAGATTGTGAGGAAAGAGTAGAGTGTTGCAAGTGCATTGTGTGTGAGTGCGAATGTTTAGGATATGTAATGCTTATGTACGCACATAAAATTTTTATGACTCTCGGAAATCAAGTAGAAAATCAACCTAAACATAACACTATTATAACTATTCCCAGTATCGCAAAATTCATCTCTGGGTCAAACATAGTTGATCAGGCTATGTTCTACTATCCCTAAGTTGAACATAAGTAATCAGTCTATGTTCAGCCAAGGTTCAATGAATTTTAAAATACTCAGCTCAGTTATACTAGTAATATGTCCCTTGCTATTAAAAGTTGTTTTTGATCTGCAAAAATAGTCTAGGCCTACAATGCAACCTAGTTCGATATAGCCTGAGCTCTGATACCAATATGTAACACCCCTAAAAATCGATCTCAGCGGAAGATAATGTCACAGGGGTGCTACTTCATAGTACAAAGATCAAGTTATAGAGAGTGACCTCTATATGAGACGTTTTGAAAACTTACCATTCGATAAATGATATTAGAGTTACAATGAGAGGTCCTAAAGTGTTAATTTACATAAACATTTTTAAAATGTTATCGAATGGTAATGGAATGCTTCAAAGTCTTCAAATGCCATGTGACTCAAATGCTCCAAATGCAAGCTATTATCTTAAGGACCTGAGAAATACATGCTAAAAGTGTCAACACGAGGTTGGTGAGTTCATAGGTTTAATGTAAATAAGATGAAAACATTTTTAAGTAATTCCTCATGATAATTATATGTCAATCTAATCTTGTCACAAGTCCCGCCCATACAAGACTTGTATCATCTTAGGTCCACGTATAAATTCACGACGATAAATATAAATTTTAAGTGTCTAAGTCAAGTATGGGCCACAAGATTAAATGTTCGTTTGACCATTACATTCGCTTATGAACAAGTATGGGTTGACTGGTACATTCGGATGTAAATGGTTGACCGGTACATTCGGTTATCAAGGGGTGACAAGTACATTTGGTTAAAAAGGGTTGACCAGTACATTCATTCAGGTATGTACATAGCAGTTGGGACGATTCATTCGGTTATGTAGACATAGTCGATTTAAGTACTTATGTTCGTATGTAAAAGTAAGTAATGTATTGGGTATGTAAATAATGCATCCGAGAAATCGAAACTTATTAAAGTAAATCATAAAATGTTTCCTGTAAATAAATCATCTATGCGAGTAATTTGAGTAAGGAGTTAGAGTAAAACGAATAAGTAAAGTGTTCAAGTAACCAAACAAGTATTCAAGTAAAGTAAGTAATGTTTTGAGTAAACAAATAGCGTATTCAAGTTAAACAAGTATTGAATTTAGGTAAAAATGAGCATGTATTCTCACCCCAAAATAGTTTAAAGCAAGTAAAATAGGGGCCACGAACTTACCTCAGTATGTAGTAACGCAAGTAACACAAACGATACAAAGTAGTAAAGCACAATGGTACGGGATCAGCACAACCTAATAAATTTATAGTTTTGTCTCAGAAGATATCTCGTAAAAATAGTAATGCATATGATTTTTTCAAAAGATAAAGTGTTTTAGTTTTCTTGGAAGACTCGTATTGTTATTCGTAAGAAGTTTTGTAACATTGTTCTTAAAAAGTTTAATATCATTATTCTTGTGGTGGTATGTGTTAGGATTTAGAAAATCCATGTTGAAGAGTCGGTCACCCCAACTCTAGTCTAGCATATGTTAGCTCGTAGACATTACGTTATTTACTAGTTATTTAGTTAGTTATTTAGTTTAGTGCAACACCGTGGAGGACGGACAGGTCTTTATCCACTGTATTCCTGATCCACAGTCCGAAGGAGGACGTTTAGTATGTAACTATAAATACCCTCTACCTCCCAAGATAGAGGGTTGGACCTTTCACTCAATCTAACTTTTCTTTCTTTTGTTTACTTTCTCTCTCTAGAAAGGCTACCATCTTTTACTTTCTCTCTCTAAACTCTTGTATAATTCAACTCTATATGTGATTGATAGTGTGTTTATGAAAACCAATATGTTACAATTGGTATCAAGAGCCATGGTTTGATTACTCATCTTTCATGTTCTTGGATTTCTAGTGGTTTTCATAAGGTTTTGGGTTTGAATGAGTTTAGAGTAGTTTGCATCATTTGGATAATTTCTAGTGTTAAAGTTTGGATTTTGATTGTACTTTTGTGTTTAGAATCATTATAAGTGTTTAGGTTTTAGTTTGGAAGGCTTGAACCATCGTGGTTGAGTTGTTTTTGGATTGAAAAGTGGTGTTTTTTTTTAATGTTTGTTGGATGCGAGTTGAGTCACGGCATACATTTCTTGGATGCGAGTTGTCCCATGTTTAATGCGAGTTTTATATTTTGAGCTTGCTTATTGAAGCCAGTAGTCTTATATGCGAGTTGTCAGATTATGCGAGTTGTGCTTTAAGCGAGTTGTCGTTTAAGCGAGTTGTCTTGGATGCGAGTTGTCTTGGATGCGAGTTGTCTAGGGTGCAAGTTGTCTTGGCTGCGAGTTGTCTAGGGTGCGAGTTGACTGGGATGCGAGTTGTCTTGTATTGCGAGTTGTCAGCCTATGCGAGTTGTTTTTTATGCGAGTTGTCTGTTAAGCGAGTTGTCGTTTAAGCGAGTTGGTAAACAGGGTGCGAGTTGTCTTGTACTGCGAGTTGTCTCCACTACGATTTGACCACTGCGATTTGATCAAGAAAACTGAGTGTTGACTTTTACGGTTTGACTACTTGCGATTTGATCACTTGCGGCTTGACCAAAGCTGACTTTTTACGTCAAAACTTCAAATGGCCATAACTCTTGAACCGTAACTCTGTTTTCAACGAAATACCTGTCAAAACGACCGGAACAGCCTGAATATTGTAAGGTTTCACCACGAAGTTGTGAACAAAATTTTCGAGGCCTAAATCCCCTCCGGAAGGAATTTATTGAGGTTTTAAGTTTTTAGACCTAAAATTCACCGTAAAAACGTGCATCAACCAATCCAAATCTCAACCGAACAACATCACAGCTAATCCTACAAACAATCATATGTCCTTACACACAATCTTCTATCATTGTGTCGAGCCATCAGTCATCTTAACATGTTCTATTGGTCATTGCTTAACGGTTTCTTCTTGATTTTGTAAAATCCCGCGAAAGATTCTATTTCTCGGTTTAAATCATAGACTTGTAAAATCCCGTGTACACAGTAACATCATGTCTTACACTCGATTGTGATTTCGAAGTACTTAAATTGTATGATGCTGTGGACAACAATGATAATGTATGCTACGCTGAACCGTTAAAGATGATTAAATCAATCAATGAGGATGTGAGATCTTCGTGTTCTGAGTCTGAAGAGGGAGAATTGCACCTGTTTAGGCTACAGAATGCCATGCTAAAGGAAAGTAACATTGAACCTTATCAACAACTTCACTCACACCTCATGTTACTCACACCTATAACAATGGAACGAACATGCAATGCCTTTTTCCGTCAAGATTTATCCACATTAACGGGAACACTACTATTGAACTTAGAACAATTGGAACAACAACTTGAAAAACAAAAGGTTCAAAAGGATAGTTCCAGTGTTGCACTTCAAGTGATCCACAACCAATTTCAGTCATTCATCAGTGGGGAATTTACATCGGATTATGATCAAGACATGACTGAAATGTCTTTCAAGAGACACACTGGAATGGAAATTAGCTTGTTCATAGAGACACTTATCCATCTCATGTATAATGCGGAGAAGTATATTGAGGAAGTTACTCAGAAAGATGAAAAAGTAGATGAGAGTCTAGTGTAGTTGAGAGAAAGTTGTGATGAGTTAGGTAATGTATCAGTTGAAGAATCGGGTATTGCTGAATGCAGAATGTCAGAGACAACAAATAATGATGTAACCAGCTATTCAGTTACTCCTAACACACAAGAAGTAGATGCAGTAATCAGAAAGGGGAATGAATGTCGGGGCACAATCAAAATATTGTAATGTTGAGTCGGTTAAAGCACCAGATGATGGATCAGTTGACACTGAATACAGAGGTCCAAAGTTGGATAAGCTTGACACAGCCAGCGGTCCAGTGACTCTTGTTACACATGATGTGGATGCAGATATCAGACCAAAAATTAAACATGTGTCATGTAATGAGGTACCCTTAACTGGTCAACATAGTGCATCTGCTAAAGTACTTAAACAAACTGATCATGATGCTGAACATGACTTTGATAAATGTTCTGTAACTAAGGCTGAGTCTGAGATTAAGTGTTTTAAAACAAAAGATATGGTTGATAAAAAGGCTTTTGATGAACTTTCAAACAAATTCTCAAATCTTGAAAAACATTGCATTTCACTTGAAATTGCGATACAGAGTAAAGAAGAAAGTTTTCAACTTAACAAACCATGTAAAAACCCGGAACTTCCTGAATTACGTGAACTTTTTGAAATTAACACTTTGAAAGCTCAGCTTCAAGACAAAGAGTCAACCATTTACAATCTGAAGAAACATATTTCTGTCCTGAATTCGATGCTATTAAAACAAGAAATTATGAATTGGAAATTTATGTGGCTAAATTACTTAAGGAAAATGAGACTTTGAAAAAGCATCATAAGGACCTAAGCGACTCTATCAATGAAACTAGAACTAAGTCCGTGGAACAAACAAAATCTTTGATAGCAAAAATTGATGAACTCAAAGCTCAAATTCAAGATAAGCGTTTTGCGATAGTTGCCTTAAAGAATGAGCTTAGAAAAACTGTAGGGAAAAGTGTGAACACTAAGTTTACAAAACCATCAACCTTGGGGAAGCCAGCTTCTCATTCTATTAGAGACCGGTATGTTGTTAGGCAGCCTACTGCATTTATGTCTAAAAGAACAAAATTTTCAAAAACACGGTTTACCTCCTAAGTTGATGTGAAACAAGTTTTGTCAAAACGAGTTACTTCACCTTATTTGCCTAATAATTCATATGATATGAATGACTTGTTCAAGAACTATGATCTAGAAGAAGCTAAAAAAAAGGCACAGATTCAAAAAGATGGAATTTTGGATACTAATGTCAGTAACCCATATATATGCAATCAAGCTTGTAATGTTAGTGCAGGTAGTCCTTACTTAGTTGCAGATACTTCGATCCTTCAATACATGGACTGGCTTAAAGTATGGATAACAAACGGATTGATATCTCATAACTCACGTGTTCTAGTAACTCAACCTTGATATTCAATCGGCTATGACATCTGTTCACATCAGTTCAGGCCTTATACTTCATCATTATGGCGTCTGTAGATAACACTTCAGGCCCCGTTCCTCAAAGAAAAGAAAGGTGTACACTTCAGTGCGCTTTATCTTTAGAAGAAGAGAAATCTTCATGTTTATGACCATTCTCATCGACATTATTCATCAACAAGCTTCATGTTTTTCCTATGCTCATTCAATCCTCAAGTGGATCTACGTTCATTGGTGTATATTCTTATTCACTTGCTCAATCAAAAATCGCAAACTTCATTTGAAATTTTTGAGTGAAGAAACTATATGTCAGTCATCAAGGGATCTGCTTCCTGTTGATCGTACTCTTATTCACTTGTTCGAATCAAAAATGGCAACTTCGGATGCAATTTTTGAGGGGGAGAAGAGTGAATATACTACATGTTGATGGATGCCTGAATTATGGTCATACAACTCTCCAATGCCTAATGTTTCGCTTACTAAGGATAATTGGGATTTATTATTTGGGATTCATTGTTTTAAGATATGTTTGATGAGTACTTCCAACCTCCAACGAATGTTATTCATCCAGTTCCTGAAGCTCCTGCTCCGGTTCCTGTTGACTCAACTGGTTCTCCATCTAAGAAGTACAACTCCGACTACTCGAGAAACCCAATCTCTAGTTATTCCTCGAGGCATTGATAATGACTATCGTAATATTACAGTTGCACTATTGAATAATGATCCGCTCTTTGGTATTCCTTTGCCAAATCTTCACGGATTATTGTTCATGAATAATGATCCGCTCTTTGGTATTCCTTTGCCAAATCTTCAAGGATTATTGTTACTCTCAATGTGCACACTATAAATCAACCACATAAACATTAAGGAAAATGACTACCTCATTTGCTCGAAAACATTATTGGTGAATCTTTCAGATCAGTCTCTACATGTATACCTTTACGAAGAATGCATTGATGTTGAGGAATCATTTGTTTCGGTTCATTCAGTGGGTCAATGTACATCCGGTTGTATGTTTATTCACGTGGTGGGCATTTGACACAAGTTGATTACTTTAGAGTTAGTCATTTATCACTTATTTTAGATTGAAGTTGACTTTCACAAAGGCGTGTTCTTATTAGATAACTTGCTCGGGCTTAACAATTTGAGTTGAAGACTTGGTTTATCTAGTTACCAGCAGTAGTTTTGGATGGTTGAAGACCTGGTAAACTATCACTTTAAGGAGTTACGTTGTTTTACTCAGTGACACACGCAAATATCGTTGTGGATAATCGCAAGAGGTGTTAATGTCTCATACTTTGGTTGAGTATTGAGGACTGATAACGCTACACGCGTCGTTCGGGGTCAAAGGAACTTCCTTTTCGTCGAGCAAGTTTTTCAACACCCTAGGCAGTGAACCTAATCGTTGTAGTGTAGTATTAGGGTAAGCCACGGGAATTGATATCGTTCTCTAGGGGAATAGGAATGCTAGTGAGAAGTTACTACGCTAAGGTTGGGGTTGAGGAAGATTATTTTTTATCTTTTTCTATTTTTTAGGAAATGGAAATGTACGAATCTCGGGGTTTGGATTTGGGGGTTGGTATTTCTACCGATTACTCTACTCGTCTAATTATCTAATCTAGTGGGTAGTCTATGTCTAATTATTGTGTGCTCGTATGATGATTTAAAGATGTGTTTACTTAGGTTTTATTACTCCTTAATTATCTTCTATTGATGGTTGAATTGTCACGTCCTTAGTCTTAATCACGTTGTGTGTCTAAGGTCGTAGGGTATGCGTTTATCCCTAACTCTTTGAAACTACCAAAGGTTATTGCCTACAAAATCTCTAGGATTTATAAACTTAACACTAAGGTACTCTTCGGATGGTTTAGCCTACAATGACTCTAGGTAACTATAAGCTAAGGTTCACAAAGATTAATCAAGCATTAACTACACAACGGATGACCTATCGCAATACTAGATCATTAACAATTAAGATAAGAGACAACCAATTAATATTCAATAATTAAGTTTCATATTCCCTAAGCAAACACACAAGTAAATTAGCCGGACATGGGAAACATGCAAGCATACACACAATTAATTAAAGACATACTTGAATTAATGAAGTAAAACACTTATCTTGATGTAAGATAGGGTATGGAACCCTAAAATACTTGTACAAGACGACCTTGGTTCGGTTTAGGTTTTTACTCCAAAGACTACACACTGAAAACTAAAAAATTCAGATTCTATATATAAGATTACACATGCGACATCGTCACCCTTTGATTTGTGACACCGTCTGGTCGCCGTTATTAGGGATTCGTCTTGGCCACGTTAGTTTTGCGACGGCGTCACCTTATGCTTGTGACGCCGTCCCCTTCAGTCTCGACGTCGTGCGGATCAAATCTAGGCCGTCTGAGTTGCGACGCCCTACTCTTTTAAACCTGAAGCCGTCACTTGTAAATGAGCAATTTGGCTACTGAGTCATCACAAAAGTTGTCCGACGGCGTGCTAGTTGTTCCCGACGCCGTCCCTTCGGTTCCCAGAGCTGAGTGTCTCGATTCTTGACTTTGGCCATTTTCTTCATATATTCGCGTCTTTTCGTCCGAATAAGTGTCATTCCAGCATTTTGCCTTCAAGATACCTAAAAAGTGAAAAGGAACGATATTAAGTAATAACGGATACAAAAGTGATCAAATAAGGGCTTAAACGACCCCTCAAAAAGGTACATTTTAAAACCTTATCAAGGACTTAGAGATTTGCTTGGAGCATAAATTCTCGACACCGTTCTTCCAACATTAGTGCAAGATTAAGACACAAATGCGGGGAACTCTACTTTAGTTTCAAGTTTGGTATATCGGGTTTGCTTCATCAGTGGTCACTTCAGATTGTCCACATCTGGGTTGGTTAAGATAGTCAGAGAGAGTTTCTGTAGCAGTTGATTCTCACAAGATACATTTAATCTCATTGTGTTCTTCTCAAAAGATTTCAAGGATATGAGTGTATTATGTCTTGCTGATTCTGAGGTATCAAAACCAGCAAGGGGGAAGGAGACATACATCTAATCGGACAACAAGTACACGTGATGAACTTAATACTTCTTCTATATTGAAGTTATCCCGGGGAGACAAATGTCATAACCATAGAGAAACTCAGTGTTTAATTCATGGCGTTTGGTGTTATCATTTCAACTATTTGGGGGAAGGATGTATCATTCCAAGTATTTGGGGGAAGGATGTATCATTCCAACTAGTTAGGGGAAGGATGTATTATTCCAAGTATTTGGGGGAAGGATGTATCATTCCAACTATTTGGGGGAAGGATGTATTATTCCAACTATTTGGGGTAAGTGGTCTCTTGAAACTTTTGGTATGTGTTAACTCAGATCTCAGTGGGAAGAAATATGAGAAGAATTTTTGGAGCGTGAGATGATATTCCTTATCGACATCTTCGATATGGCTTATGATAAAGTGCTTCTGGTTATTGCTTCATGTACACAATGTTATGATGATTCCGATGAGATCGCAACCATCAGGGGAGAGATATGTGTACATTAGGGACGCACAACATGTTCACATGATCGAGCTTATTCAGTTATTCCGGAGTTGATATCCGCAGAGATGATTAGTAATTCAACATGTTACTTGGATGTCATCGTCTCTACTCTTGTTGGGTACATGTGTACATTATGGGCTTATTGGTTATATGAAAGATAACTGGAATGCATTTGGTGAAATGAAGATGTTGACATTTTGTTCTCCCGAATAGACAACTTCTCAAACTCGAAGAGTAAGGTGTACATCGGGGACGCACAACAGGTTCACGTGATTGAGCTTAATCATGTATTCCGGGTTTGATAACCGCAAAGATGATCAGTGTTTAAACTTGTTACTTCGGTGTTATCGTGTTCTTCGGGGTGTTGAGCTTCATTCAATGAGACTGTTTCTCTTCACATTCTACTTCTTGGGAAAATGGTCTTTATTCGAAGATTGTCGGTTTGGGGGGAAGCTAGAGTCTCGAAAGCTTTGGTGGTGAAAGTTTAAGTAATGATGACTTATATCTTCTACTAAGTGCTGAATGATTTCCTTATCTCAGTACTCGTATCATCATCTTCTTAAACTATATCATCTTATTTGTATATATTTATCAAAAAACAGAATACCAAAATATAAAACCAACAAAAAGAAAATAGAAAAGTATAAAATTTTCAAAAAAAAAATCAGAAAATTTGAAAAATTCAAAAAAAAATATTGTTTTCTCAAGACATGTCTTCTGGTATCGATTACAGCTACGGTCTTAGAAATGTCATTCAATAATGGCACAGGACTTTAGATGAAGTTCGAGCAGGAGGTGTAAATATTGTTTTCAAAACATGTCTCAAAAATGGCTTGCAGTTACTTCAGACTGTAACCCGTGCTAAAACTATGGTTTGCTATTATTTCAAATAGCTACCCGTTCTTCAAGAAAGGAAAGTGCTACGCTAAACCAATTTTCAAATATTTCGTGCACTTATCGTAAAACAACATGAGGAAAGTATGTCGAAGGACTGCTGTTCCTACTCAAATATTTTTCCTTCTTAAATTCTTCAGAAAAATATTTGTTTTAACAAAATGGTGGTAAATGAGTTGCTTTAAAATCAATCAGAATCAAGTTTCATAAATTTGCAAAACCCAATCAATGACTTCAGCTTATTTAAAACTTTTCATAGAGAGAGTCATTGATTGAGGGGGAGAATGTTTTCAAATTTATATCATCTAACGAGCTTATATAATCATCCTACGTGCTTAACCAAAAAAAAAGATGTTTGCCTACGTCGAAGGACTAGGAATCTAGGATATGATTATTAGGATTAGATGATTAGAGTTTGATAAACACATAATTCCCATGCCTTTTATGATCTGATTGATATGTTGGATTGACTTTTATTAGTCGATTGTTGTTTGGGTAATGTCGACCACCATATATATGTATGTATGTTGACTAACGTATGCAGATAAGATGGTTAATAAGAATGTTCCCGATCCGGATCCCACAAAATAAGATGATTGGATGCCGAAAGGAAAGGGTAACTATTTCTTGGGTCGACAAATGAAGAAACGGATCTTAATTGGACTTCTATGGAGAGTTGGCATGACAAAGGCAATGTCAGAGGTCTCACTGCATCAGCAGACGGTTTTCTTCCACCTTCAGCAACAACAACAAAAGCAGCTTATCCACCTAACGCATCTTTGTATAGGGATAATAGTGATGATACCATTTTTAAACAATTTTTTAAAAATATTGTCTTGAAAATGGAAAAATATTGTTTTGAAAATAAACTGAAACTCAAATTTTGGAAATCAACCGGACTTCATTTTAAACATAAGTCACTCAATCAACGACTACGGTCATTGATTGAGGGGGAGAGTGATTTCAAACTTAAGTATTTTCAAATGATATTTCTTCATAAAAGTCCGTTTGTACAAAATAAGTGGTGATCTAAAGATTTAATGTTATGTCATGGAATGATTTTCTTTAAAACTCAAAGATCTTTTAAAATGAAATTTTTTTTTCTGTTCTTGTTTGATTGTGAAAATGTTTTATTTTACTTAAAGATCTCTTAAAAACTATCATACCTGACACTAACAATCTTTAATGTCGAAAAACTGTACCTTATCTATCATTTTTCAAAAGGAAATCAGGCCACGTCTTTCCCCTAAAATTTTCTAAATAATTTAAATCAATTGGGATCTTAAATCTCAAGAGGTTTGAAATTTTTGATCGGGGGAGAGATAGTGATGCACATGTGCCAAACGATTTCAAATACATGATGCACATGAGGAGGAGCATTTATCCAAAAACAAGATGAGTATTTAAACCAGGCCACCTTTTCTCCCATGTTTTCTAAACCTAATTCAATCTCTTGAGATCCGAAATCTCAAAGGGTTTGATATTTTTGATCGGGGGAGAATTTGGGATTTAATTATGAAATCTGATAAAAGATGATTGTTTTGATTCAAAGTGCAAGTTCTCTCTAATATGTGCTAAACTCTTTCGAATATCGATATACATATTGAGGGGGAGCGAATGGTTTCTATTGGCAATCGTGGAAGTTCTTCAAAAACCTCTTTCCTCTATGTGTTAAATGATTTCAAATAACCAATGCACATTTTGAGGTGGAGAATTTACCAAGAAAATCGGCTTTTTCCATGGAAATTGTGATCAAGAAATTATTTCAAAGAACTCTTGCCTCCATGTGCTAAACAATTTCAAATCATATGCACATGTTGAGGGGGAGCATTTCTAAATGATCAAAACAATTAAGGTACAAATTGCTTTGATATTATATCACAAGTACCTTGATTGATTTTCCAAATGATTTTTCAAGTGGTTTCAAGAAGGAAAGAACTGTACCAAAAGACCGACCATTTTACTTTATGCATGGTGGTATAAAGATGGTAAGGTTAGGTATTAGTTCCCACGATCCTGCCAGAACCGGGGGGATCTACCCAGGGACAATCCACTAGATAGTGTAGAAGTCCTTAGGTATGATGAAAAAAGGAGAAAAATGAGAATGCGGGAAGAGTGTGGACTGAGACAGAGCTAGTACTGGAATAAACCCAACAAGGTTCTAGTTATGAAGTCTCGGTAAGCACTGAAGGGGTTGAAGAATGAAAAAGAATTGAATGTGAAAAGGGTGAAATGAAATAGCCCTCGATTAATTCAACCTTAGGGCAGAAACCGGGTTCAATACATATGCTACTGGTGTTTACTAAGGTAACACTGGTATTGAAGACAAGACGTCATGGACCCAGTGACGCACTGCACCTAACTTCCCAAGCTACTCAAGTTCCTCTTAAAAGGACTTGTTTCATTCTCACGGGGAACCTTCATTATCTATCGACTTTCTCTTACAGATTGTTGATATTGAAGAAGGAGACCCTCTCCCTAGTCTCCGGCATAGGAACCAAATGTGCACAATTGAGTCTAGAGCCAAGAGATCATCCACAATATCTCATTAGGACACAAAATTAATGAAGACTTGCTGTTTCACACAATGTGGAAAGTAAGTATATATTAAGAGTCCTACGCATTATCCTTGTGATTTTGCCAGAACATCCGAGTGATATGTTAAATATTCACAATGAAGATGGAAATCCTTCTAGAGCCAACATCAAACAAGCTCTTGGTGGGTGACATGTGAGATCTTACATAAGATCAAGCTTGTGACAACTAGATAGAAACAATGGGGCGATTCACTCTTGAATCAACCTTGGTCCAGGAAATGAATTGACGAATACTTTTGGAAAAACCGTTCGATTTGCAAATCCCTTCTTTTCTCTAGCACATCGAATGTGCATTAATTTTCAAACACAAAAAGTATTTCTGATTGAAAATTGATCTTTCTTATAAAACCTTCGTCGTATTGCAAAACTCTTTCTTCTAAGCAATACGCGATTGTTTTCAAATCAATTTTTCATCAATAAGTGAATCTCAATTCACTGGTTCACTCACTTTGTGTTGTCTTCTTTGATACGTTCCGGTTTGAGAACTGCTAGAGCAGTTGCGAAACCCTGTCAAGGAGATTCTCCAGAATTCTACCTGATCACAGGCAGTACTTGTACTGATCAACGGGGAACCGTGGGCCGTGTACCTCAATTCAACGAAAGTGATCAAAGACACTTTCATGCGCTTTATTGCTAACTGTTGTATGCAGGAACACCCGACGGTTGCAGCTAATCAGAATTGAGGAGTCAATCCATAACCGCATGCTCACACATCACATTCAATTCTAAAAGAAATCATGAAAAGTGCATATCTTTATCAACTGGCTCTGATATTTTCAATCCATGCTTCTGCTACGCTGCTGCAAATATCATGAATCAACAAAGCTTCCGCTACTCTGATAAGAAGATATCATGATCCAAAATGTGAGCATGTCGGTCCAAAAGTCACAACTTCACATAATGGCAATAAAACAAAGGATGAGTCAGATATTTGTTGTGGTTGATGATCTGAAGGAAAGCTCGAAGATCATCAAGACGAGAATCAGTTAAAGAGCTCCTCTGAAAGTACAAAGCAGTCGGACTTTGAAGTATCACTACTAAAGTACAAAGATTGCGGATTTGAAGAATTGAAGTCTACGAGCTCAAGCATGAAGATAAAGATAGAATGCTAGGATGCAAAATGTATTTCATGGGGTGACCTCCCTTAGGGGGAGATTGTTAGGATTTAGAAAATCCATGTTGAAGAGTCGGTCACCCCAACTCTAGTCTAGCATATGTTAGCTCGTAGACATTACGTTATTTACTAGTTATTTAGTTAGTTATTTAGTTTAGTGCAACACCGTGGAGGACAGACGGGTCTTTACCCACTGTATGCCTGATCCATAGTCCGAAGGAGGACGTTTAGTATGTAACTATAAATACCCTCTACCTCCCAAGATAGAGGGTTGGACCTTTCACTCAATCTAACCTTTCTTTCTTTTGTTTACTTTCTCTCTCTAGAAAGGCTCCCATCTTCTACTTTCTCTCTCTAAACTCTTGTATAATTCGACTCTATATGTGATTGATAGTGTGTTTATGAAAACCAATATGTTACAGTATGGAAACATAGACCCGAAATACAACTCATGCCAGAGTATAATATATAGATACGTCATATATTACATAAAGAGAATAAGTAATGGCATAAACAAGGAAAATAAATAATGGAAAAGTAGGTAGGAAGATAAGAAATAAAATAAGTCAATGGTAAGTTTCGGTGTTTACCCGGTAATCCCAAATAATTTGAAGGACAATTGATTTTTATAAGAAAATACAAGTTAATATTTCAAATAGTAAGGGTTTAAAATATTAAATAAAATTATACGTTTCGATCTTTGTCGGGTTTTATAATATTAAAAGATGTTTGAAATAAAAGTATAAGTTTAGAATTTTTTTAAAAATTTGGCATGGCTCATCCGTTTATACAACGTTTCCAAGTCATGTGAGTTTAATAAAAAGCAATTTTCTCAAAACAATTATCTTCGGCAATTTCCAATTCAACATTATTCGTGTTTGTTAATCCAAACACATTACAATCATGTTTAAAACAAATAAGTATCAAATTTAATAAATTAGTTAATAAATCAAGTTTCGATCTTTAGATCATTGTATTAGTTATTGGGCTTTATAGCCTGATAATAGTCCAATAAACGTTAATCCAATATTTTATGTTCGCTACGAGTCTAATATATTAAATTCGTTACGAGTCCAATATATTACATCAGCCACGAGTCCAATAAGTCTAGTTTAATCCAAAATAAGTCCAAATAATTCAAGTCACAATCTGATATGTTTAAAAGTCCCATATATAATTTAAGTCTGTTAAGTATTGTTAAGTATTTTTATAATCCGATCCATAGTGTCAAGTCCAATATTACCCCGAAACTCTTCCAATGAATATAAGCTCAACAAAGGAGAAAGTAATTAGTCCGATAATTCATTTTACGTAACCAAATAAATATTAGTCCGAATAGTAAAAATAAACGCACCCAATATTAACCCACAATTTCAAATAAAAAAACAATTAGTCATTGGGCTTTGGCCCAACATCTGAATCCAAAACCAAACACACTCTAATGGCTACGACCCATCAAGCAAATGCAACTCTAAAACTAATGGGGTTCGGCCCATATTCAATACAAATCAACACACCTTAATAGGCTCGGTTCAAACCAATACAAATGCACCCTTTGAGATTGAAATCAAACAACAATTCCATCCATTTTATTTTACACCGCAAGCAACAACACTCAAAAGCTTAACAAACAAAATAAGCTAATCCAATTCAAAACCCGAGACAAAATAAAAACCAAGTAATCACTTATGCTTATTAACGATCAAATAAGCATACATAAAGCACTTATTTATTTTTCAACCACAAGATTGATGATACTTTTATTTAAAAATGTTTTTAAATTTATTAGATCACAAATATTTCGTAAGAATGAGTTTTTCATTTAAATAAAACAAAAGAATGATCAAGATTAAGTTTGACGGGTGTTATTGAACATACCACGAGAAAGAAAGGGATGAGAGATTGATTTACACCCTATCTGTGACCCAATCGTCAAGACTAAACCCTAAAACAACCTCCTCGACCTTCGAATGGCTTGTATCTTTACTCCTAGGTGGCGGCGGCGGTGGAGAAGTGGTGGCGGCGATGAAGAAGTGGTGGCAGCGTGATGGTGGAGTGGCGGCTGTGAGGTGATGCCGGCGGTGATGGTGTGGTGTAGAGAGATGGAGAGGAGCAGATTAGGGTTTGTGTGACCGTATGAAATGAGTTAAAAACCCTAATTTATAGTGCAAAAGTTTTAAAAACAAAATGAGATGTTGGTGAAAGTTGAGGGTGCGCAAGGTAATTTTACCTCAGGGGCCATTTTTGTAATTTTTATGATTTTCCGAGTCGGGACTAGTTTAGGCTTGATAACAATTGATCAAGGACTAGAAACGAGTAGTTACATGAATAGTAACTTATACAAATTATAGAAATCACCTTAAAATGTTTATTAGGTTTACGGTTGTGCTAGTATGTGTTATGTGCATTTTTCACGTTTTTGCGAGATATCTTCTCATTTTCAAGTCAAATGAGTTTGAAAATGTTTGAAAATAAATTATAAGTAATAGTAAATATGATTATTGTTAAAATAAGTCTGAAAAATTATGGGTTGTCACACTTATAGACACCCTGCTTCTCAAAAAGATGCAATTGAATGTATGGTACATGAGCTGTTGGATGCAGGGGTTATCAGACATTGTCAAAGTCCTTTCTCTTCTCATGTGGTGATGGTTAAAAGAAGGATGGTAGCTGGAGAATGTGCATAGACTCTAGAAAACTCAAAAAACATATAATTAAAGATAAGTTCCTTATTCCTTTAATTAAAGAATTGATAGATGAGCTATTTGGATAATTAAGATAAGTTCCTTATTCCTTTAATTGAAGAATTGATAGATGAGCTATTTAGATCAAAGGTTTTCTCTAAATTGGACTTGAGATATGGTTATAACCAAATTAGAATGTTTTCTGATGAGATTGCTAAGACTGCTTTCCAAACTCACCAAGGCTATTATGAATTTCTGGTTATGCCATTTGAACAAACAAATGCTCCATCTACTTTTCAATCCCTTATGAATCATATTATGAGGCAACACAAGTTGATGGCTAAGCTAAGTAAGTGTGTTTTTAGGGCATCACAAATGGAGTATTTAGGCCATGTTATATCAGATGTGGGAGTAGCCACTGATCCTGCTAAGATACAAGCTATGAGAGATTGGCTAATTCCAAATACTTTGAAACAACTCACAGGTTTCTTAAGTCTTACGGGATACCATAGAAGGTTCATAAAGGATTATGCTATGATTAATCACCCTCTCACAAAACTGCTCAGAAAGAATGCCTTTGTTTGGAATAAGGATGCAAAGTTAGCATTTAAAAAGTTAAAGCAAGCCATGATAACTGCACCAGTTCTTAAGCTTCCTAACTTCAATGAGGACTTTGTGGTTGAAACAGATGCTTCTAGTGAAGGCATAGGGCAGTATTACAACAAAAAGGTCACCTAGTTGCATACTTGAGAAAAACACTCTCTCCCAAACACCAGTCATTGCCCACCTATGAGAAAGAATTTTTAGCAGTGCTGCAAGCTTTGGACAAGTGGAGAGGTTATCTTTTGTTTAAACACTTTAAGATCAAAACAGACAACTTTAGCCTCAAATATTTGTTAGACCAAAGAATTTCTACTCCTACTCAAATGAACTGGTTACCAAAGTTAATGGGGTTTAACTATGAAATTTAATACAATAAGGGAAAGAGACAATGTTGTTGCTGATGCATTATCAAGGATTCACAATAGTGCTCAGTTATTGCAGATGGCCATGTCCACAATTTTTGGTGATGTACAACAAAGAATTATGGCTAGTTGGGAAGATGACACTAAGATACAAGACCTTATAAAGAAACTACAAGAAAATACCCCTTGTGCCAAACACTACTCTTGGAATAATGGGTTGTTGATAAGGAAGGGAAAATTAGTAGTGGGGAATGATAGTGGCCTACAACATGATTTGATAGAGTATTTTCATGCTGGAACAATGGGTGGACACTCAGGAGTCAATGTCACTACTCATAGTTTGTGTACACTGTTTTGTTGGAAGAAAATAAGGAAGCACATCAAGCAGTTTGTTAGAGAATGCTCAGTCTATCAATTGAACTAGGTGGACCTAGCAGCCTCTCCTGGTTTGCTACAACCATTACCAATTCCTCAAAGAGTGTGGTCAGATATCTCCATGGACTTCATTGATGGTCTGCCCATGTCAAAAGGTAAAACTGTGATCATGGTAGTGGTTGACAAGTTGAGTAAGTATAGTCATTTTATACCCTTACCCCATCCTTACACTGCCACTCAAGTAGCTCAACTGTTTCTAGACAACATTTATAAGCTTCATGGTTTGCCAAAAGTGATCATCAGTGATAGAGAGAAAGTGTTCCTAGGAAGATTTTGGCAAGAGTTGTTCAAGTTATTGGATGTTAGCATGCACCTGTCCATTGCATACATCCACCAACTGATGGTCAAACGGAGGTAGTCAGCAGGTACTTGGAAGGTTATCTCAGGTGTATGTCAAGTGAAAGATCAAAAGAGTAGGTGCAATGGATTTCATCATCTGAATACTGGTACAACACAAACTACCATAATGCCATTAATACTACACCATTTGAAGTCCTTTATGGCCAATCTCCTTTACCTCACATAGCCTATGTTCATGGTGAAAGTAGTGTGGATGTGGTAGAAAGATCACTCAATGCTAGAGAAGAAGCCATTTCAATGCTTAAAGTTCATTTGAAAAGGTCACAAGACAGGATGAAAATCATGGCTGACGTGAAAAGAGGAGTGACAGAGAATTTGGTGTCCAAGATTGGGTGCATGTGAAATTGCAGCCCTATAGGCAAATTACTTCAAGGAAAGGAAAGCTGCACAAACTCCCCTAAATTACTTTGGTCCATATCAAGTCATTAGAAAGGTGGGAAAAGTGGCTTATAGACTGTAACTACCAAGTAACTCACAAATCCATCATGTATTTCATGTGTCTCAACTAAAAAAGCACTATGGTGATGATCCAACAACACAAGTTTTGCCACAGCTGGATGATGAAGATGTTTTGAGCAACAAACCAGAAATGGTCTTAGAAAGGAAGCTATTTTAGAAAAATGGTATCCCTACAATGTATGTCTTGGTCCAGTGGGTGAATGAGATCAAAGAGGATGCTACATGGGAATTGGTGGAAGATATAGTGACAAGGTTTCCTCAGTTTTCATGGGATTCTTGAGGACAAGAATCATTCGAAGGGGGAAGCATTGATAGGAAGCAATTGAGAAGTAAAAGAAAGTCGGCTATAAAAGTCAAAGACCAAAAGTCAAACAACCCTTTAACCAACTTTCCCGCCCTTTTTCTATAACGATTCCCATTGTATAAATTTACCTTTATCATTCATTTGTAATCATGTATTGTAAATTAATTCTCTCTTCTTTTTGTAAACCCTCATTTTATAAAGAGTAAGTTGCAAAAATTGTCCTTGTGGTTTGACCAAATTGCACGTTTCGTCCTTGTGGTTCATTAAGTGCAAAAATCGTCCGGATTTGGCACTGTTACGTTCATTTTGGTCTCCATCATTGCAAAAACCGTCCTTGTGGTTTGCCAAATTTCACTGTTGAATGACCAAAAGTGCACGTCACAGTGCAAAATAAGGACGATATTTGCACTTATTGATTTACAAGGACGAAACATGCAATTTGACCAAACCACAAGGACGATTTTTGCAATTTACTCTTTTATCAATAACAAATCATTTGGTTCTCTAATTCATTGTTCATTTTTCTTCATTGAACTTTTTATTATTGAACTTGAATCTTTTCATTTCCTTTGTGTTTTCTAAAGCTCCTATCAAAGTGGAAACTATGTTATTCAAATGTGGCAGAAATAATACATTGTAGCAACTATGTTATCTAAATGTGTTAGAAACAATGTGCAAAGATTAAATTGTAAGTTATTATAATTACAGGGGTCAAATTGTATTTTTAGAAAAGTACCAAACACATGGGCTAATTTAGAATAGTTGTAAATTTAAAAAAGCGCCAAACCAGTTGGACCAGGCAACCTTTCATATCAATTATCCTTCTAGCATGAATTTAACAATACACATTTTTTTGGAAAAGAAAAAAATGTATCTTTTGAAGTTAGTGTGTGGTACTGGGCAGTCACACACACGGATGGAACCAGGCGTTCTCGAGAGGTTTCGTGACACCTATGAATTTTTTTGACGTAGTGTTATTGTGTTAATTTTTGAAAGAAAAAACATTGATTTTTTCTTATTGTATCATAAATGCACCCGGTTCATCTAAATGTTTATAGTGTTACGGTTCCAAAAAAAATTGTGCACCCGATCACATTTTGTCATGGTTTCGTCCATGTGGTATCGTCGTTGACAGTAACACAACGTACATGGTGCAGTACGTCGTCTAGTATGGTGCATATTGAAATGGTGAGACTGGGGAAAAAAACTTTGGTCTGGGGCAGTGATTATGGGGAGCATGATCTTAAAAACCTTCAAAGAAATGTATTCAATAAAAGTGAGAAGAACTAAAAAGGCAAACCATTTACGCAAGTAATCTTCCCTAAAATGCTGGTGGAAGAACAATTCTACAATTTAAAAATACATGTATACTCTGAAATTACTTTATAATACGTGGATTTCTTCACAAAACGTTTTCTATATAGGTAAAGCGATCTAAACAAGAATTTCACCTTGTGCCACTCCACCGTACAACGCGCAAATTACATTGCCTCCTTACTACTTGTTGCTTTTTATTTAGTGACTTTTTATACAAAAATGTGGTGCTTTTTATTTTAAAACACATGTGGAGTTGGCTTAATGCCTTAAAATGGCTTAATTCAAATCCTCTTGCAGACTAGTGTTTATACTTTTATTTATTCATTCACGTTCCTTCTCGGTCTATTGGTAAATCGTTTGATCGTACAACTTCATTGACTTGATTGAAAGTCCAATCGCTATCTTGACTAGTGCTACTATATTTTGCGTTGCATTTGGTCAAAAATTAATATAAGCGTATAATAAATTAATGGGGTAGTTTATACGGACCCGAGGGGGTTTCCAATCATTGCACGCATCGAAAGATTGTACTGTGTGCATCACGGTGTTGTAATATGTGATTTACGGTTTGTACGGTTGACTCATAAAAGTTCCTCTAACATATCCCTAAATTAATAATATTGTCATAAAACCGGGTCTGCATGTTAAAACTTTTATGAAACGCAAGTGAACACACATCATGCACGTACTACACGTCTATACACCTGTGTTTCAACTGAATTATTTGGGAAAGTTTATACCAATTGTATTAAGTTTTCACGTATATTTATTTTGTTTTTGCTAAAAAAGATGTACTCCGCAATAATCTCATTCTTAAATTGTTAGACATCCACAAAAGTAAAATGTAGAATTGGGTGGCAATTAGTTGCAAATATGGGCTTCAAGCAGGAAATGAATATGTAGTTTTTAGGGGCTTGATTTAGATTTTCATGGGGTCATGAGATAAGTTCAATGATAATGGCAACCGAATACCTCCAATCAATCGACTCCCAACCGAGTTTCTCCTATTAGCTCAATCGGATATAATCAATTCTTTCCCCAATCTTTTAAAAGTTATACTACCTCCGTCCCAAAATTATAGTCCCCTATGGACTTTTTTGGTATTTCGTTTCTAACTTTGACCAAAAATATTTTTGTTTTTATTATACAATAGTTTTTTTTTGTGAAAGGTGAAATATTATTAATCACAAAAGTAACATAGACTCTTCTTCCTTCCATGGACATATCCCATGAAGTTTTAAAAGAGCCTAAAACACAAATAAGCTTGACTAAAACAAGCATTCTAAAACAAAACTTCCAACTATACATATCACTATACTTTCCAATGAAACAACTTATATCTAAACTACATGTTTGCTTGATTTCTTGATTCTTCATCCTGCATATTCCATTTAGTTTCAAATGCCTTGACATTAGGAGTGTCCTTCACTACAAAATTCATAATCCTCCACTTTATACTTTCCTTAGCATTACGTAACAATGATTCCTTGTTCTTTCGGTATGTTTGAAGATTCTTGTGTTCCTTTCTTGCCATACAAAGTAAATAGCCGCACCTACCAACCTCGCTATGCTCCATATATTTCTTTTGCATTAAGAATGGAAAACTCTTGAACAATGTTATCTCAATTGAATGAGAACTTTATATCAATCAACCACGCAACTCACTCCACACTTTGCTAGTATAAGGACAATCAAAAGCGATGTCGATGAGAAATCATTACTTTAAAACACATTTCATATCATTGTTAGGAAACCATTCTGCAATCCTATCTTGTGTCATAAGTCTTTCTTGAATTGCCATCCAGAGAACAAAAGAGTGCTTAGGGATATTCTAGGTAAACGGACCAACTTATGCCATGACACTTTATTAATTATTAAGATAAATCCTTCCAAAACCACTTTGTTGCAAACTTCTTTTTGCCAGAGTTTGTGACCCATTCAGACTATCCATAGTATCATTTTGCGTAGAACTTGAATATTGTTGTGGTTAGGAACTTAATATCACCACTCCACAGGCGTCAGCTTCGGATTCGATCGTGCAACTATTCATGAACCTTGCATTATATATCTCCCTAAGCGAAATGAAATCACACAAAGGACCTTCAATGCTCCATTTATCATACCAAGCTGAAACATCACTATTACCAAGTTTATATACTACATGTTTTCTCATTAGCTTTAAAATATATTCCCCCATACTATTATTATTTTCTTGGTTTACATCCATATATTCCTTCCTTTGCTTTTCAATATTAATCCATTTGACCCATAGAAGTATCTTTTTAGCTATGTTCCAAAGATGTTTCATGATCAAGACCTCATTCCTCCCAGAATTCCTAAACCTCCACGATCTTTGGGTTTACAAATAGTTGTCCATGATACCTTTGCTTTTCCTCTTGTCGGATCCCACTACAAAAACCTTTCAAATGTTTATTAATTTCCTTCACCACTTTGGGTAGTGAAATAAGCGTATATTTGCATTGAAGAAGAATTGAGGCAATCAACTGTAATCTTCCTATATGAGAGCTCTATTTCTCCAACTTAACCCTACCACTTTTCAATCAGTTTTGCGGTACTAATACTTAACCTTTTGTTATGTTGGTACCCTAAGTACCTAATGTAGCTTCCATTGTAAATGGTAGAACTTGTACAATACTTTCCGCCGTTTTGAGTCACAAAGAAGATAAAGTACTTTTCTCAAGATATTGACTTTAAGTCAGATAGATTGCTAAACTCTTCCAAAGTTTCCTTGATCACCTTTCGACTTAGTATCTCCATGACTAAACACAATTAAATCATCGGCAAATCCCAAGTGTGTGATTTTAAGCCTCGATAGCATGATGGTATTTGAATTCCTTCGCATTGTTAATATTTTTCCTCATAAGCAGATTGAAGATTTCCATTGCCATGGTGAATAGATAAGGTGAGATTGGGTCACCCATTCATATAATTTGCATCAAATATTATATAACACAAACAAAAATATTTAAGTCAGAAAGAAATACGTCAATAGGGACTATAAAATTAGGAGGAGGAGTAGCCATTAGAATCAATCTCTTTGTGTATTGTGTACAAGATATTTCCACCTAGTTCTTGTATTCTCACTACCCCTACTTTTTTTTTGCAATTTTGTTTATATCAAAAATAAACCCGAAAGCGGGAATAAGAGTTTAATGTTAAGTCAAACGCTTTAAACTCCGTGAATACGCGGTTGACGAAAATTTATCTGAAAACAAACGGACAAAGGGAATAGTATAAACCCCCAAGAGGGAGGGTGGGAATAGTACATTGTTTTTTAATTCAGTTTTTGTAGGGTATGTTTTTGGTTATGGTTGCGGTTGACTTATTAGCAAATTGTGATTGGATGTAGTTTTGGAGAGAGAAAATTGATGTGATGTTAATGTATCGGGTAGTAACCATAAGATTTACGGTTACCATTAGAATCAACCTAAATAAACACGATTAGGTTTTTTTTTCATTGATTGATCTTATGTTTGTCTTCCGTTCAAAACAATATTAGGCGTTCATACAGTGCGGGCGATTAAATGTCGATGGCCCGGATCAGCATTTTGTTGATGGAGGGTGACCAAGTTTTTTTTTTTTGCCCACGAGGTTTAATGTAAAAGAGTGTTTTAAAAAAAAAAAGAAGATAATAATAACCAAGTCGGTCGAAAATCACCGAAGCCGAGTTGTGAGAAGGTTGTTGCTCGACCGATCCATGACCATACACCCACAATGGGCTCGACCAAGTAAGAACATGAAGGACCGAAGGCCATGACCTTCCCACTGTGCCCAGCCTTATGTCTGTCTATCTTTGTGCCATGCCACTTGGCATTTTGGTTTCTTGGGATCATTTTTATGTAGTCTTTTTTCAACAAGTTATATTCATCAAAAAATTTAAAAAAAAAAATCCACGCAATGATATGGCAAGATTATTTGTCTAATTAAATATATTTTTGCTTTTTATAAGTGTTTTGATCGGACATATGGTCTTGTCATATCATTATGTAAAACTTTTTATTTTTAAATCTTTTGTGTACATAACAAATTTATTTTCCATGTAAAATACTGTCAAAGATAATCCGGAATAAGAAAACATAAGTTATATTTTCTGAAAAAAGTGTTGCATTTGTGTAATATTAGGAACTTGCGTCCGCGTGTTACGGCAGGACTGTAAAATTACACATTTGATCGCTAGCAATTTAAATTCGCATTAAATGGATCGCTAACAATTTAAATATTTGTAAACTTCCGAGTAAATTTCATATCGAAATACGTTTATATGATACCATCTCAAGTTCATTATATTAAATCCACTATATCACTTAAGATTTGCAGCATCCAAAAAATAAACATCAACAACACACATTCTTGATTACAAACCAATACGTACTAATACCAAGTAATTGTAAACTTCATCTTGTATGATATGTAACAAATACAAATAACAATGATAGATTATATCATACTGAAAAATAGCTGAATTGAATTTCTACCACTACCTAGTCTCTTTATTCATCTACCATCATGTTTAACATATCATGTCACACCATTACTTCTTTGACTCATCAGTTATCACATTACCGTCCATCTTTTTCCTATTGCACTCTCTCATTATTCATTCATGCATTTGTGTTTTGTTCTTATTTAAAATGAGAAGCTTATTTAAATTGCTTTTGCCACAGCATCAGCAACTACATTGGCATGATGTAGGCCATCTTACTGTGGAGTGAGGGTCGTCGAGCATGGTTTTGGACGAAAGGGTCGGCCTCACGACCTAGTTCTTGTGCCTTTTTTGTATGTGTTTAATTGATTGAAAAAGAATCTTTGTGGGGTATGTTTTTATGTAGTGTATAGGTGCATCTACTTATTTAGTGAAGCTTGTGTCATAGAAGATAGAAAGCTGATGTAACAAAAAAAGTGAGGGTCATTGAGAATCCTTATTGTGCCTTGCCTAAGGTGAAGTCACTAGTACGTCCTTGCATTTTGGAGTAATATCTTGTTCCATTCAAGGATATTAGGCTGGATGCAGTAAGAGCACTCGATCGATAGAGGTGATCGATCCCCACTCGATCCTCCTTCTGTGGGGAATCGATCGTGAAGCATCTTTCATCCCACATGATCGTCTGGCCGATTGAGTGAAACAATACTATCCCATTTAATTTTTTACTACCCCATTTAATTTATATCATGGTCGCTTTATCTTGGGGATCCAATCGTCAAATTACATTCTGGAGAGAAAGTTCGACGAATAAAAGAAAACGGATTGAGTTGCCTTCTGGGACGTTCCTTAGTATCATTGTTGGAAAAAGAGGTATCGATAAACACAGTAGGTAAAAAGATGTGTTTTAGTGGTTTAATTAATGGCATAACATAAACTAATTGTGTACCTTCCCAATTATTTTGCCAATCAAAGTTCTTTTTATCGGGTTATATAGGTACTACCAAATCGTGGAATATATCCTAGGCACATAATATGATGACAATAAACAACCAATAGCGAGAGAATATTATATATAACGATTATGATAATAAATTTTAAATGAATATATCATCATTAGAAAAATATAAAACATGTGGGTTTGAGGTTTTTTAACATATTCTTCATTGCCTATTATTTATAAGGGGGCACAGGAGTAGCGTAGCAGTATTTTGTAAGTATTCGTTTACAAATGTTGAATAAGATGCACATTCAACATATTAAAAGGACTGCATAGATTCTTTTTGATTTGATATATCTGACACATTGAATTATAACTGTTACGCACTTTCTATAACTTGTTAAAATACTCGTATTTAAGTAGTTAATAGTGGAGTAGGTGTTTTATTTAGAGTTATGATGGGCGAGATAATAGATCTATAAATAGGTTTACAATATTCATATTTTGACAAGTTTCAAACACTTTTTTTTACTATTCATATTAGTCAAATCAAATTTTAAATTTCATCGATCATAGTTGTAGATCTATTTTTAGGCATAACATTTAAGTCTACAAATCATTTCTCTTTTATTTTTCCACAAATTTTTGTGCACCTGATTTTTTATTTTGACAATACATAATCTAAAGACGATGTACGTAGTTAGTAGACTAAATTGCAAAAAATTGTTCTTGTGATTTAGTCAAACTGAAATTCAGTCCTTGACCTTTTGAAAATGCAACGATCTTTCAAATGAGAAACTTTAGGTTACATATTCAGTTTTTGGCTAAAGTTAAATGATCAGAATGTCCTTATCTTCAACCCCTTAAATGGCCGAAGACAAAGGGTTATTAGTCATTTAACGTTAGGCACGAACTGAATATGCAACCTAAACTTCTCTACAGAGATGGTCATTGCACTATCAAAAGAACAAGATTGAACTTGCAATTTGGCCGAATCACATGACGATTTTTGCAATTTGCTTCTTGTATATTTGTTCTTAAAGAGTATGCATTTAGTGAGAAGAATTATTTAAATGAGAAGAGTGAGAAAGAATTATAGCCACATATTTCAAATAAGAAAAAAAAATAATGAGATGCATCTATTTTTATGGATGCATCTAATATTTGTGGTTGTGGTTTCTTCTCAATCTTCTCATCTTAATTATATTTCTCATTTGATCCTACCTCTGTTCTTAAATAGTAACTCTTTTCTGGTAAAAAGGAAAATGATTTATCAAATCTTACTCATGATACATAATTCACATAGGAGTAACTAAAAAGACTGCATGGTATTAGACTATAACAGCGTTTTGGTGTAAAAAAAGTACCGTTTGGAACTACTTTTACATCTTATATGTTTCAATGTACTCTAATGTAATGGTCAAAATTTACTAATCATTCATAAATCTACACATAAGTTTTGTAAGACTAAAGGCGCACAACATTACTTAATTTATGGGTTTAGAGTTTATCTACTTGATAAAATTAGGGTAAACCACAAATTTCGTCTACATGTTTTTGTAAGACTAAAGGCTAAAGGCGCACAGAATTACAAATTTGGTAAATGATTTGTTTTATGATTAATTTTATAAACAATTATCTTTTGTTATGATTATGTCTACATGTTTAAGACAATATGTAGTTATGTACTTGTGGTATCAAGTTGTCTAATGATTGTTAAACGATGAAGTAACCTTAGTATGGATGCCTACTTGTTAGGCAAATTTTGGCAATTGTATGCATTCTAATTGACTTGCAAAAGTCAAACTTGTTGTATTTGTATTCATTAGTTGTTTCACAGGGTGTTTGCATCACTTGAATTGACTAGCAAAAGTCAAAGTTGTGGTATTTGTATAAGTAAGTGGTTTCATGGGGTATAATTGCTGTTTATTATGGGTGTTTGTATGCATACTTACTTGGACTAAGGGGGTGTTTTTTTTATTTTTTGTTAGCTAAGAGAATGTAGGGGCCCATGTGGGACCACATCTGTTATTAAGTCTGAATGAGTAAAATATCAATTTCTAATGCTTGTAGATACAGACCCATATAAAGCATTTAATGGACCACACCATCAAAAGAAATAATATTAAATCTTTTAGTGAGACCCAATCCTTCCCCATATGGAAAAAGAAACACAACCTAAGAGTTAGCCATTTGCATTAAACCAGTTTCCGAACACCCTTTTTAGTCTTTTCCCATTCCCCCTCCTCATAAACACACTTGCCAACTATCACAATAGTTACATAAATATACATGCCAACCTTCCATTTCATTTTAATCTTAATACTTACATTGCTTATGTTTAATTTAAGATTGTTAAATGTTAGTGACTAGATGGTAATGTACATTATGTTGGTGCAATAATAACCAAGGCCCTTATAAAGTTTTAATGATGACAAACATACATTCGGGACACTTAAGTTCACAAGCGTTGGCCAAAAACCAAAAACCAAGAAATCTGGGCCTAGCGCGAGCCACACTTAGCCAGTGCGCCAGTCTCGTTAATCTTGGTGGTTTCAGTGTTTCCAAGTCGGCTTTCCTCTTACCCGACTAAGGTGCATCTTTCAAAACATCAACTCATAAACACTTTTACGAAGCCTCTAGCCAAGGCAAATTGTTTTTCCTCAAACCTAGGATGTTTACACTTATACTAGAACTTGAAAAGAATATTTAAGTGACCATAATCCTTACGTTCATCCTTTCTAATCACGTAACGGGTCTACTTCCTTATTAATCATTTAAATCGAGGTCACTTTGCGTAAATGCAATTCTCTCATTTATGAGATGTCGATTTACCTTGATGCAAAGCACTCATCTTACTTGCATCAAGATGATTAGTGGATGATTTAATTTTGGAATAATCAAGGATTATCAAGTTTAAATACTTGCTTTCAAGTGCTAGTTGTATAAATATCTTTTGAATGTTTTTAAATATAATCCTCATTTGAATTATTTAAATCTCCCACTCACACACACAAGCATTCCTTCTTACATTTTCTTACAACCTTTATACTTGGTGTACTCTTGTCCCTTACACCACAACGTTCTCATCCAAGCCATCTAAACACTTTTTCTTCCTCGCAAACATTTATCATCCAAATTTGAAACACACACAATCACACGCCTCTCACACACACACACACACACACATACATACTCTCTCATACACTCACAACTATTCAAATTGAATTTGAAATTGGACGATACCTTCCTCAGATCTTCATTGCCAACCCACACTTTTACACACCCTTACACATTGTTGTGAAGATCGTTGTAAGCTCTTAGACGAGGTCTTAATCTTAATAATAAAGGCTATTCAACATATCATTTATTATTGATCGTTGATGTCCTCTTTCTATGACGCTACATCTTGTACGCATACTTAAAACTAATGACATGTCATACTAGACTCAAGAGGAATCCCTCTAAATATTCAATCAGAATCCCAACCTCCATCTTTTGTAGTTGACTTTTAGTCCTTCAATTCTTCATCATCAAATCTATAATAGACCCAATTGTGTACACAACAATACATGACACATACAACTCATCCCTCTAACAATCACCAACTAGTTTGACTTTGAATTTCAAATTACAATCACATACACCCTAACCCTTTCTTTCTAAAGCTTGCAACGCCAACTTATTTCACTCACACACTCTTACACTTCTATGACATACTCTCTTACACACTTAAGATATCAAATCATCCACCAACAGATATTTTTGAATTTGAAAATTGAATTTCAAATGTGGGAGGAAAAGTTTTAACCATTATGTAATAACCAACCCTTGGAGAACAATAAAATGTTATTAACCAACATCTAATGTCCAATGGTTCTTCTCTTTCTATTTGAAATTGGGCTAAACCCCTAACTATCTAGTTTTCATTCACCAAATGTTTTAAATACATAATCCTTGACTAACGGAGTTGGTTGACCTTAGCACACTTTGAGTGTTTGAATGTTATTGGAAAGGTCAAAGGTGAACTGCAATTGGGGGTTTAACAAGAGTCGGGAACTAAATAACCAAAACCTAAAAAATCTTGGGATGTGACCCGGTGTCTTTGGGTGACGCGCCAATGCCTCCCTAGCATGCCAGTCGTGTTTGGGATATCTTGGGTGTGGCTATAAATACCACACTCTTGTCTTTTACATATCACCTCTTGCCAATATATTTTTTCTATCTATTTTCTTTTCTCTCAACCCTCTAAGTCTACTATCTTATTGTGTTCTAAGCTTCTTATCTATCATCAAATGAAAGAACACTTATCATCCGCAAGAGAAGATTCACAAGAACCTAAACTACTATTGTGAATTGTGTCAAAGGTCTTTTTCTCTAGATCCTTTCTACTAGAATCGAGTATTTAGGTTAGGTTAGGACTTTATTGAACAAACAACAATCATTCATTCAATCTGAATGTAAGAGAAGTCTTGTACCTTGGTGGTCAAGCTTAGATCGAGTGTATATCTAGTTGGGGTTTGATGTTTTCAGTGGGGAAGTCTTTGTGATCTTAGTGGTAAGTCGAATCACAAGATTCTTTTGGGTGGTTTCTGAGGGCGAAACACAGTTGGAGTAGCTCTTCTTTATGAGTGTCATTCTTTGTGCATATCGGTGGAGTAAAGTTGTAACGGTTTGTAATCTACCGAAAAGATTATAGTTAGTAATAGTATCAGAGTCGTGGATGCACAACTGGACGTACTGATGGTCTAAACTTCCCAAGTATAAATCGTGGTGTTAATTACTTTCTTTATATTGTGGTTGTTATATTAGTTTATTGCTGTTATTGTTGTATAACCACTTGGTGTTCTTTGAGACTAAAAGTTTGTAAACTTCAAACTCATCGAAAAGACCGTATTCACCCCCTCTACGGTTCTACAACTTGTATCAGAGTGGGATACTCAAGTTTTTTAGCGTTAAAACCTTCCCGAGAAGGTGTTTTAAAGCAAAAACTTCTTTTTCCAAAATTCGAAAATACTACTGTAATTTTTGGAAAAGTTGAGTATAGATTCCTGGCTCAAGAGAACTATGTTGAGGGGTGTTCTATGCAAAGACTACCTTTACTAGAGCTCGAGGGTTTTTGTTTTTGGAAAACCCTATTTGAGACTTTTGATAAGTCTAAGGATATTGACTTGTGGGAAGTTATTCAAAATGGTGACTTTATGTTCTTGGTGGAAGATCCGAAAACGAGATGGTGGATAAACTATATTTGGAGTTGGATGTTAATGAGAAGAAAAAGGTTGACAAAAATACTGAAGCTAAGATGATGATCTATAATGCCTTACCTCGAAAGGAGTTCGAGAAGGTCTTTATGTGTAAAATCGCAAAAGAGGTTTGACATACACTTGTTATTCATCAAGGTGACTCACAAGTCATGGATTGCAATCTCGGATGAAAGAACCATTGATAGTATTTATACACGGTTCAATGCTATTATTACATGTTTAAAATTTTTAGATCAAGGCTATAGTAATAAGAACCATGTAAGGAGGTTTTTCGAGTTTTTTTGTTAAAGTGGCAGCCGAAGGTAACAGCAAGTGAAAAAGCTAAATATTTGGCCAATCTCCCCATCGATGAGCTAATCGAAAACCTTAAGGTGTATGAAATGGTGTTGGAGAATGACAAGGGTGTTTTCAAAGACAAGAAGAAAAATGGTAAGTCTTTATCACTCAAGGCTAAGGTCACTAGGGATCAAACTAGTGATGTTAGTGATAGTCAAGACAAAAGTGACGAAGATGATAAAGATCAACCTAATTGCTAAGAGCTTTACGAAGTTCTTTAGAAGGGGTGGTAAGTTTAGGAGTGGTAATTGGTTTAGTAACCGAGGTGATAAAGATGGTAGAAATAAGGTTGAAAGAGGCCGTGGTTATGAAAACCAGGGTGTAGAAAGCTCAAGGCGCGAACGAGAATGTTATAAGTGTGGTGACAAGAATCACTTCAAAAGTGATTGTCCAAATCCAAAAGACAACAAGGCCTTCTTTGGCGGAGCATGGAGCGATAGTGAAGATGGTGATCAACCGGGAAATGATGGTACTTGTCTAATGACATTTGAAACTCAATAAGAGGTTGCATACTTGGCCTAAAAGTATTTGTTCGAATAAGAGGTCACGTACTTGGCCTAAAAGTAGTTGTACATAATGGTAATGAGAAGGCCAAAAGAAGGAAAAGTAGGGATGGTAACGAGCCAATGGTTTGATAGGTTGTATTTATCTTCTGTTATGGTTAGGTACTTGATGTTTAGTAGTTTAATGTAACCTGGTTATGAAAGCCTCCTGGTTAGGCATACTTTAGCATTTATATGCGTTTAAATTGACTAGCAAAAGTCAAACATGGTGTTCATATGAGTTAGTGGTTTCACATGGTTCTTTGGGTATAATCCCAAACTTACTTTCATATAGTTACGCATGCTTGCAATCACAGACTTTAAATGGTTGCATTTGTTAAATTTAATCAATTATAAATAACATAGTTGTATAAGAGTTGGATACAAATGGTTAGAACCAGTTTACCATCTCCCTTAAACCACTTTTCAAACACCTTTTTATCAATATGAAATATAAAACAGGGACCACATGAAAAACATATGGTCAAGAAAAAAGGAAAGATCAAAAAAACTACACATCTATGAGATCATATGAATACTTAAACACATTAATCATTAGCAAACAATTAAAACATCATATTGATAATGATAAACTACAAAATCATATTTATCACCAAAAAAACTAGATACATAAACTACACATGAATAAAAAAACCACACCCCATAAACCACAAAATACCACCCCGTGCACTAAACTCTAACCTATTAATCCTTTATTCATCTTCCTAACAAAGAGGTGCCTCCCACGTGAACTAAGATAGGATTCCGCCACCATAACTTGGAAACGAGTTACCTTCTCCAAATCACGCTTTTGCACATGCTTCAACATATGAATAATTTCCATAGCCACAAAGTCACCACGTAACCTTTCAAGCTCCTCGATTACCTCTCCCTTATCTTTAAGAGTAGCAGTTACCTCTTCGCAAAGCTCTCTTAAATTTTTCTCAAGATTAATGTTGTTATATGCTTTCCTCCTGTTAACATTAAATAGTCCTGAATATTAAGTGTCAATTTCCCCCGATAACACTCGTATTTTATATCATTTATATGGATTTACGCTTCTTTTCTGTTATATTTCACTTTCAGGTAAATTACGAGCATTGGAGCTAATGAGACGCGGATTTGGAGATTTTCTTAAGAGATTTATGATAGTAAGCCCACTGTGAAGAAGCTACGACGTAACTCCACTTTCACATTACGCCGTAGCTAGCGCGTGACTCAGAAGACCAACTTAGCAGCCAATTACGGCGTAACTCCCAACTAGGATTACGCCGTAACCAACTAGGTCAAAGGATGTTTCACGCCGCCATCAGATACGCCGTAACTCCTTCCAACGATTACAGTGTAATCAATACAAATGTAACCTGTACCGAAGATACGGCGTAACTCATTCCATGCGTTACGTTGCAACCAACTTTAAGAGAGCATTATTATGGAATTATAGAGGTTACGGCGTAACTCTTAACTTAAGTTACGCATTAAGTAACTAGATCACGCCTATAAATACAAGCCTTAATTTCTGCATTTCACATCATTCACTCCACACCAAAAAGCAGAGAACGTAAGTAGGGGTCCAAAGGAAGATCTTGAAGAGCATACGGAGCCATCTCCAAGGGAGAAATCACTCCCTAATGATAAGCATTAGCAATTATCTTTTCTTTTACTTTTGATTCATGTATTTCATTATGTCAAACATTGAATCATTGGTTTCTTTTAATATGACCGGCTAAGCACCTTTGGTGCTAGCCTAGTTATGATTCCTTAATTGTTTTGTTTACGTTTACATGCTTCTGTATAATTATTTCTAGTGTATGCATGCATAGTTCGTTGGTAGCTACCCTAGTTTAGGTAGTTTTGAATGGCGGTAGTGTCTAGTTGCTTAGGAGAATTGACTAACTGAGCCTAAGTAGGTAGACTGAGTGGGAAGGGTAATAATTGACCAACTGACGATCTTTATTCGCTTGTGCGAATTGACCAAATGATCACCTGCCGTTTGGATGAACTTAAGAAGTTATGGATGAGTGTCTAAGATACTAGCGCCCAGGCACTCATTGTTGCGAATCTTGTATGTACAGGAACTTAATGACTTAGCTTAGGGGTCTAAAAACAACTAGACTTTATAGGGTAGTTGCTTGATCTCCGGTGGAAGCCTTTGCTGATAGGTTAGGACGAACTGACCAAATGTTGTTCTAGCAACTTAAACCCCCACTTGAATCAATTGGAAGTAGTTAGACGTGAACATAACATGAGAGGATGAGTAACTAGGTTAGCACACTTTACCTCTATTGATCACATCCCTATCTTATTTACCTGCTTTCATTTCTTGTTTAGATAGTTTATTAATCATTTCAAACCTTAAACCATTAAAACTAGTGACACCTAGACTTAATTAGAATCCGCTCACATAGCTCTTGGGACGACCTCGGTTTTACCGATTACTACACTACACACGACCGGGTACACTGCCCATGAGTGCATAAGGTGGACCATAGGTAAACGATACTTTATAAATATTAAAACTTGGTTAGAAAACCTGCATCAAGTTTTTGGCTCCGATGTCGGGGAGTTATAATAGGATTTGCATTAAGTCTTTTACTTTTGTTTTATTTTGAATTTTCTTATTTTCTCACTATTTCTTTTAAGTTTCAGGTACAATGGAGGTTGTGAACATTGATGACCTCACTCTTGAAGAATATTTGGCACTTACAAGGGATGAACAAGAGTCGGGGCTCGTTAGGTCGGCTATTGGAGCTAATGTCCGTTTCGAGATCAAAGAACAGTTTATGAGGGAGCTACGAGCTAACCCTTTCTCGGGAAACAAAGACGAAGATGCTTATGAACATGTTGAAAATGTCTTGTACATCGCAAGCCTTTTCAACATACCTGGTGTTTCTCATGACGCTGTTATGCTCCTAGTATTCCCGATGATACTTACTGGAGCAGCAAAAAGATGGACTGAAAGATTGCCCGCCGAGGCAGTCGATACATGGGCTCTCCTAAAGAAGCATTTCATTCAAAGATATTGTCCTCCTTCGAAGATATCTAATCAGCTTATGGAGATCCACAATTTTAAACCAGAAGGCGATGAAACATTGTATCAAGCTTGGGATAGTATTGTTCCCTATTCACTATCGTATAAAACAGTTTAAGTACGTAAAACAAACTAATAGTGAATCAATGACTGAAAGTAATGTAAGTAAAAACACACTAATAAATTTTCAACGTTTATATTCTTATTAGAAATGAATCAAAAGAATACATTACCCAAGTACTTGCGGAATAGTACTTGGGATTGAAATGACAATGGGTTGGTACTCCTCACTAAGTTCAGGGCTAAGTCGAACACAACTACTATGGAACCAGAGCTATCTCAGGGAGTTATTTGGAGGAGTGAATGATGGCTTGTGTGTGTGTGTGTTTTACAATTCACAAGCTTAAATCTTTCACTCCATCTCTTATACTATTTATACAAGTATGAGTTTTAACTCTTTCCTAAGTGACAACCTGACAATTTCTGAGAAGACAAAATACCGATGTATTTTGTCTCTTATTACAAAACCTATATTAACTAAGAGACAAGGCTGCTTTCCAAAGGTCAGTGATGACACTGAGCCTGATAGTTTGCTATTCAGGGAAAGTTGAATTTGGTTGATAAACACTTCGTCTTATCTGATTCAAACTTATCCTGCCTTATCCCGCTCATTCTTTAGTCTTCATATCCTTCAGTCTTCTACTTCAGTTTGTCTTCAGTGTAAGTAGCTGGAGAGGAGTTTTAGGGATTTAGTGAGTTATTGCCATCACTCACTGAATCCACCATCTTCTTCTTGATTCAGTCTTCACCCTTTACGTTCCGCTTTACTGAGTGGAGAGACTTCTTCTTAAGCCTCATCTTGAGTATCACGAAGATGGCTCACTGAGAGACTATGCACTCAGTGACCTATTAGTGTTTAACGGTCTAAATACTTAAGGTATTTTCTATTCAAATCCTAGATTAAGGGGTTCGGGTATTTACTGAACCCAACAGTCTCCCCCTATTTGGATATACAAATAGCCTAAGTGATTGATCAGTGTAAGTGAGCAATTGGCTTATTCTTACACTGAATGTACTAATGAACATAATAAGGAACACTGAATATTTTAACAAAACATACATCGTTTATTGATCAATTACATAGTTCCTATCACTAGTACAAAAGATAAAAGATAATGATGTCATTTAAGATGGATCCCTAGTGCTTCAAGCTTGACTTTCTTTGTGATGAGTGTTTCTTTGTCAGGGTGCTCATTTATCTTCGCGTTTAAGTCACGAGATGTTTCTTTGGAGTCTGAATTTGAGAGGCCACATGTATGTAGCTCAGCATTGCAGCCACACCTGCCTGATAAATGTCACTCCATCTTTGGAATGTTGGGTTTCCATAGACATCAATGTAGAACAGTCCTCTTTCAGGCTTTTCAATCACAAGACAGTTTACAAACTTCACCCCTCGTAGCTCCCTATTACATTCCAGTCCGGCACTTTGTCTCAGGTGGAACTCAACCCTCTTTCGTTTGCCTGTGATGATTGAGGTTGAGATCCTTGAGGTGATTAAGCGGTTGAATCCAGTATTGCTGGTGCTTCCTCGATCTTTCATACCTTTTCTTTGAGCATTTTTATCGACTCCTTAACCACTGCATTCGCTTCTTTTTAATGATTGGACCAAGTTCATCGAGTTAGTGATCCCAAAGTCGATGAATTTCGGGGATCATGAACCTCGAAGTGTCCTTTATCATCCCCCACAGTAGACATTCATTGCTAGTGGTTTGGACTTGGGATGATTCGACATCGTGATTTTATTAGGCAGCCTTCTGCTTGTCATTGACTAGTTGTAGTGGTCAATTCTTCTTTCCCGATGGTTGCGACTCTTTTGTTCTTTTCTTCCAATTTCTTTTCATTTCGGCCATTTTAGCGGCTGAGCATCCTTGAACTTCTCATGACCCTTTTGAAGCTTCTTAAGATCAATTCCTATGTTCTCAGCTTCCTCAGCAACAACTTGTACCAGTGCTTCTTTGCTCTTTCTTTCTTCCTCAACTAGTTTCCTCCTCCTTTCTTCCTTAGCGGATAGGCACTTAGTCATTGTGGAGTGAGAAGCTACTCGAGTGTTTCCGATCATATAGGGGATCTTCTGGGTTGGTGTTTGCATTATTGCCTTTCCTTTGTCCGGCACGAGGAAGATGTTGCTACCAATGGTGGTGTTGTTGTCATGATAGGTGTAACCGTCAGTGTTGTTATTGTTGTTGGTGGGGTGATGAGATGGGTGTCACAAACTGTGGGATTGATGATATTGGTGTTGCGAGATGGTCGGCTCCCTCTTAGTGTGAGAGGAAGTCTCTTTAGTGGTCTTCTCCCCTCAACTTTCTTGCAACATGAGTGAGAGCAAGAGTTGCTTCGCTTCTTGAGGGAGTTTTAGTGGCTTGACCTTTGAAGGCTTGATAAATTTGGTGAGCATAGCCTTGATGTCGGTATCTGCTGAAGACGGTGACCTATTTTTCCAGATTACCACGAGATGATTCCAAAGCGGTCATTAGTGGCCCAAGATTCCGGCCATTGAAGATGATGCCTTAGCCATAGTGGTCACTGAGCATCCAAGGAACCTGTTGCACGAAGAGACTGAACCAAGAAGGCTGAAGACCACGAACATTGGCAGATTTTAGCATGTTGATTAGTTCAGTGAGGTCTGAGGAATTCTTCAAGTAAGCCTCAGTAGCCTCCAGCACTTTTGAGTTGAGTGCTGGGTCTTCTTTGAACGAGTCCCTGATTTCATCTATCTTTGTCCCACAACTCTGAAGATGCTTTAGAAATTTGACCAAGTTGTCATCTAGTCTATGAAGATGTTGATACATAAGTTCCATGTGTTCATCAGTGTTAGCATTGAAAGTGAGCACATTGGACTTTAGATCAGCATAGCTTGCAGCAGCTTCAGTGTGTTGATCCCACAATGTTTGTTGACCCCATAATATAGCTTCCTTGAAGCTTTTGTGATCCACTGAACCATCTATCTTTCAGTCGGTGGAAGAACATTGTCAAACTTCTTGAATTCATCAGAGGATGAAGAGTCTGAGGAAGTAGAAGAGTTATCATCAGCTTGAAAAGGTGACTCATCAGGCTTTGTTGGATCAGGCTGAGACTCTTGTTCAAGTGGTTGAATCTCAGCGTCCATGTCTTCCCCTGTTGAAAGAACTTCATCGTCACTGTCAGCAAGTTCATCATCAGAGAATAATATATCAGCAACATCAGCAATAGTTATCAAGGTGGTGGTGATGGGTTCCGTATCAGCAGGTGGTGTTAATCCCTCTGAGTCTTTGTCCCCCTTTGACCCCTCAGACACTGGTGGGCATTTCCCAGTGCCTTCGCTGGAGTCAGGATTGGTTGTGGGTTCGTATGGCGGGTTTGTTTCTTTCCTGAGTCTTTGTCCCCTGTGACCCCGAGACAGCGGTGGGCATTTCCCAGTGCCTTTGGCGGAGTCGATGGCGTGAGATCCCTATCGGGGTTGTTCAGTTCCTCTGAGTCTTTGGGATCATTCAGTTGGCCCTCAGACAAAAGCTGTGATTTGCGAATGTCATCCTTGGGCAAGGTGGAAGGCGCTCCCCTACCCGGCCGGGTTGTATGTTTCCCTTTGGATCTTGGGGAGTAGTATTTGGGACTAAGGGCACTGATTGTGATTTATCGGTGTCCCGTTGTCACCGGGGTGGATGTTGCTTGGTCTCCAGTGGGTGGCGGTCGATCTTGGGCTTCTTTTTCCTTTTAGGTTGTGTTCCTGAAGCCTCAAGGCCCTGAGACTTGGGTTTGGTCTTAGTCCCAATCTTAGACTTCCCCTTTCTCTTTTCTGGAGCAGGGTTATGAGACACTGATTCCCTTTGGTTGTTTACAGCAACCATATGGTCCGTCAATTCGATATTAGTGACAAGGGATGGGTCCTTTTGAAAATTAGATTGACATAGGATGCCAGGTAAAGCACAATATTTTTGTTCCTGAGGATAATTGCAACCCAGTAACACTTCAAAGCACAAGAGACAAACCTAGGATACGAAACGTATTTCGTCCTAGTTTTGCTCAGTAGCTTGGTTCTGAGATCATCTTGAAATTATCTCCCCAATGTCGACAGGACCCCATTCATCAAGCATATGCCATCATCAACTGAATAGAGTTAACTTGTTCATGGATGAGTGGTTCCGCCGAGGACTGAATCACAAAAGTGAACAGGATCCTCCAAGCCACAGAAATGAATTCTTGGTGACTTGGTGTTACGTCCAAAACTTTGGATCTAAAACAATTTGTTTTAACCCATCCTTAAGCTGTGGAGGGTTAGGGATGGGCAACATAGAATCCATTATTATAGTCTAACCCTGTTGAAGTACAAAAAGTTTTATAGTCCGGGGTGGTGATTTCCCCATTAAAATGAACGATGAGATACTCCTGCGTGGTCTAAGGTTATTCTCATCAGTAGAGGGTGTCGGGTCAAAGGCCACATTGTTGCCCAAAACTCCCTTAGGAGGTTTTGGTACAGTATAGAGGACCGAACAAAGGCGTTTTCAGTTAGGCAGTTGAATAAAAAATTCATTATGTCCTTATAGGCAGGGACATTTTGGGGGTATTCAAAATTGCCTATAACATTGTTAGTTTTAAATTCAACATTACTGAAATCCCCTACCCACTTAGATGCAAACTGAAGAGATTGTGTTCTAGCCATTTCTATTTAAAGATTTTAGGGTTTTTGAAAAAAAGGTCTTGAACTAGAACAGTCAAAGAGTTTTAAATCTCTTAAGTTTGTGATGAAAACTTTTGTAAATGTTTACAGAGAAGATTTTTCTGAAAAAGGTTTGTAGAATACAAAGATTTCTGGGTTTGAAAGAGTATTTTGACAGAGTTTTGTTGCATAAATACTTTGTGTGTGTTTTAATGATTTTGTGAGGGGTATTTATAGAGTGATGAGAAGGGTAGTTTATGCACAAATGTGGATTTGTAAAGTTAGTTTTTGAAAACGTTTCGAATTTCCACATTTAATGCCACCACTCCACTACCCGCAGTAAAATCCTAGTTTTCAAGGAAACAGCTTGCAATGCAGTAAAAGTGCATTCTGCGATGTAAAATATCCTTGGATATTTCATGTGAGAGGCATTTAATGCCAAGTGGAATGAGGTAAGTTTTTGAGGACCCTTGACATGGATGACGATAAAGACGGACATATATTCCTATATTAAATTGGCATGGTTTACCAACCTAGGACATTTAAGTAACTAATACATGGAGCATTTAGTTACTCATTCAATGCTCAATATTAATGTCAGGGGTCCCTGAATGAGTCTTACTCATTAGGTGAGAGGGTTGTTTTGGGGTTTTGTTGGGGAGGATGAACCATTTCAGAGAAAACTTACTGAGATTGGGATTGGTTTTCAGGTTGCCGACTTTCAATGTCTAGCATTCCCAATTCAGACTTCAGTCTCTGAAGGTAGGTTCATCTAAGGGTTTGGTGAAGATATCAGCAAGTTGATATTGATGGGATGAAATGAATCTCTATGTCTCCTTTCATTATGTGGTCCCTGATGAAATGATATCTGATATCAATGTGTTTGGTTCTTTGGTGAAGGACAGGGTTGTTGGAGATTGCAATAGCACTGGTGTTATCACAGAAGATGGGTATCATTTTGTAATGGATGTCATAGTCACTAAGTTGAATTTTTATCCATAAAACATTGGCACAACACCCTGCAGGCACCACATACTTAGCTTCAGAAGACATAACCGATTGTTGCTTTTAGCACTCCAACAAACCAGTTTTCCTGAAGAATTTGGCAGGATCACGAGGTACTTTTTCGTCCATGTTTAGCCGGTATAATCAGTCGAATATCCTTTGAGATCAAACCACGAGCACTTTGGAAAGTAGAGTCCAAGGCTTGGAGTTCCTTTCGGTATCACGAGTATTCTTTTGGCTGCAGTGAGATGGGATTCTTTGGGATTGGACTGATATCTTGCTATTAGGCAGTGAGAATTGTATGTATGCTGGAAGCGATTAGATACATCTATGAGCCAACAATCCCTCTGAAATGAGTTTGATTGGTGATTTGCCGTGAGATCGGGTCAAGGTTGTTAGGAGGGACCATTGGTGTCTTCGAGAACGATCGGATATCTCATATTTCTTCAAGAGATTTACGGTGTACTTTTCTTGGTGATGGAGATTCCTTTATCGTTTGCACGATTTGTAGTCCAAGGAAGTATGTGAGTTCACCCATCATGCTCATTTCAAACTTCTTTGTCATCTGTTTTTCAAACTGTTTGCAAAGAGTGTAGTTTGTTGAGCCAAAGATGATGTCATCAACATATACTTGGACCAATATCACATCTTGTTTTGTCCTGTAGATAAACAATGTGTTGTCTATCTTTCCTTTGACAAACTTGTTTTGAATCGGGGAAGGTGAGAGAGTTTCATACCATGCCACAGGAGCTTGTTTTAGTCCATAAAGGGCTTTATCAAGCTTGAGACATAGTCGAGAATTCACTACTCTCAAAGCCGGAGGTTCTTGAACATACACATCTTTCTTAAGTTCACCATTCAGGAATGCACTTTTTACATCCATTTGGTAAACTTTGAAGTTCATGTAGGTAGCATTTGCAAGGAAGATCCTGATGGCTTCCATTCTTGCAACAGGAGCAAATGTCTCATCATAGTCAATGCCTTCTTGTTGATTTTAACCTTTGGCTACAAGTCCGGCTTTGTTTTAATGACAGGTCGTTTTCATCAGTTTTGTTTAGAAAACCCACTTCATTCCAATGACAATGACATCCTGAGGGCATTTGATCAAGGTCATGACCTTGTTTTTATCAAACTGTTGAAGTTCTTCTTGCATGGCACGAACCCGCTTGGGTGTTTTAGAGCCTTAGTGACACTTTTGGGTTCTATTTCTGATAGGTAATCGGCATATAGACATTCATTTCTTTGCCGTAGTTAGTTTAGCGACCATGCTTCTTGTAAGCATTCCCTCAGTGGGTTCACCAACGATGTTTACAAGCTCAATGTCACGAGATTTAGTCCACTTACTTTGTGGTCTAGGATCCGAGCTTGAAGAGTCACTTGGAAACTTCGAGTGAGTTAGGTTCAGGAGCCACAGAATCATCAAGATCATCTGTTGAGATGTCTTGTTCAGGTTGGAGTTCCTGAACATTTGGTTCAGTGTTACCTATCCCAGTGTTATACTCAGGAGCGATTATCAATGAATTCATTGATTGTTGGTCTGGGGAGGTTGTGAGGTAAGACATAATATGAGATGTCGGCATCGGCTTGGTATGAGGAATTGATTTCAGTGTTATACTAATCAGGAGGATATCTTGATGAGTTATCAATTCAATTTCCTCCACGAGGTGTTGGTGAACCTGATGCTCTCTGAACTCTCATCAAAGGTGGCATGAAAGGTTTCCTCAACTTGTTGTCTCCTTGTGTTAAATACCCTTAAGGCTTTGGAGATCAGTGAGTAACTTAGAAAGTATCCATCATCGACTTTGGCATCAACTTGCCTAGATGATACTTGTGGTTATGAATAAACACAGGACATCCAAACACATGAAAGTAGCTGATATCGGGAAGTCTACCTTTGAATATCTCATATAGGGTTTTGTTATGTCTTTTGACAATGATTGACCTGTTTTGAGTGTAACAGGTTGTTTTGACTGCCTCGAAATGTTTTGATAATCTTTGAGCCATTTAACATGGTTCTAGCAGCCTCAATGAGAGTTACGTTTTCCTTTCAGCCTACCCCATTTTGTTCATGGGTGTAAGGAGATGAAAAGTTTTGGAATATTCCTTTTTCATCACAGAAATTCTCAAGTTCTTCATTTCGAACTTCAGTGCCATTGTCGGGATTCGATTTGTTTAACTGTAATGTCATTTTGGTTTTAAATTTTTGATGAATGACATTATTGTATCAATTTGCTGACTCTTTTGGAAAGAAAGTATACCCAAGTGTATCTTGAAAACTCATCAATAATGACAAGTGTATACTTCTCATCTTTGGATTGATCTTGGGAAGGTTCAAAGAGATCCATATATATGCAGGAGGTGAAGGCAGCTTTTGATGGAGAAATTTTGTTTGGTTTTGACTGATGCTCTGTGGTGTTTGCCTTTTTCACAGGCAGAGCATGGTTTATCTTTTGTAAAAACCAGTAATGGTAAGCCAAGGACCTTGTTTTGTTTTGCCAAGTTGTTGATGTTTTTGAAGTTTAAGTGAGAGAGTCTCTTGTGCCACGGTTGACGGTTTAGGTGGCTTTGGCAAAGAGAAAAGTTCCATCTTGAGAGAGTGTTGACATGTCTAAGACATAAACATCATCTCTTCTAGGGGCTATCAAAACAACTTGTTAGGAATTAGAAATTCCAGGTATTAAAAGAGTCGGTCACCTCAAGTATATGTAATCGTTAGTAAGCTCGTAGTCGCAGTTCTTTTATGTTAAGTAGTATTTAGTTAAGTAACACCGTGGAAGACGGACGGGTCTTTACCCACTATATGCCTGATCCACAGCCCGTTGTGTGGCATTTTATTGTAAGACTATAAATACTCTTTACCTCCCAAGGTAGGGAGTTGGAGATCATAATAAGAATTTTCTTTCTCTCACTAAAGTTCCCTAAACCTCTAACTTTCTTTCTCTAGAATTCCACTTATACGCCTACTTTGTGTTATGGTTTGATGTGTATGTGAAATCCAATATCCTACAATTGGTATCAAGAGCCATGGTTAGATCATATCTTACACATCTTTGGATTTCTAGTGGTTTTAGGTGGTTTTTGAGTTTGAAAAAGTTTAGTGGTTTTGCATCATTTGGTTGATTTCTTGTGTTAAAGCTTGGATTTTGTTAGTACTTTTGTGTTTAGAATCATCACAAGTGTTTAGGTTTTCATTTGGTAAGCTTGAATCATCTTGGTTGGGTTGTTTTGGATTGAAAAGTGGTGTTTGTGAAGTTTTCTAGCTAGCGACTTGACCTACGGATAGCTTTTCTTGCTAGCGACTTGCTTTACATTTTGGTAGCGAGTTGCGTTTGTGGAGTTAGCGACTTAGGCCTAGCGACTTGCCTAGTGAGACAAGCCGACAAAAAGTACAAGTAGTGGAATCTCCACTACGGGTAGCGACTTGGTGGAAGTTAGCGACTTGTACTTTATATTGTTAGCGACTTGGTGTTAGCGAGTTGGTACCTAGCGAGTTGCTATTTAGCGACTTGAATATTTAGCGACTTGGTGCTTAGCAATTCTTTGCCAAAATTTTGTTAGCGACTTGGATTGTAGCGAGTTGTTACTTAACGACTTGGAACTTTAGCGACTTAGCACTTAGCGATTTGGTTCACAATTTTCCTAGCGACTTGAGTGATTTCCTTTAAATACGGTTTTCTCTTGATTTAGTAAAATCCCGTGAAAGAATCTATTTCCGGTTTAATCATAGAGTTATAAAATCCCGTTTAACTTGTCATCATGTCTACCAACGTTCCTACAATCATCTCCACTGTTGCGAGGATGTTCAAGCGTGGTTCAGATACTCGTCCACCCATGCTTGACAGAACTGAATACGATTCTTGGGCTCAACGAATCAGATTATGCCTTGGAAAGAAAAATGGGGTCAACATTCTCAAATCCATTGATGAAGGACCTTATCGAGTTGAAACTACTAGAGATATACTTGATACTGCTGAAGATGGAACTTTGATTTACGGAATGGACAGACCAAAGATGTATGATGAGCTTGATGATAAGGAGAAAAAGAGATTCGATCGATATCCAAGCTTCCAACATTATACTGCAAGGTCTTCCAAAGGACATCTACAAGCTTATCAATCACAACACCGAGGCAAAAGCTGCATGGGATAATGTCAAGATGCTTCTTTCTGTTCTGAGCTAACTATGAAGACCGAGAATCACAACTCTATGATGAATTTGAGCACTTCAAGATGAAACCAGATGAAAGTGTCTATGAGTACTATGTGAGATTTCATAAGTTGGTGAATGACATGAGGAACATCGGAATGACTATGCCTAACATTCAGGTGAACTCAAAATTTGTAAACAACATGAATCCCGAATGGCACAAATTTGTTACTTCTGTGAAGCTCACTAAAGGATTGAAGAATACAAACTATGAGCAACTCTATGCCTTCCTTCTTCAGAATGAGAGACATGCCATGTTTGAAAAGAGGATTCTTGAACAATTCAAAACAAATCTAGGAGAGACAAGCTCATCAAATGACTCAACTGCCTTCTACTCAAACATTGGGATTACCACTAAAGCTTCACAAGTTATACCCATGGGTGATGGAATCACAAACTCATTCCCGATCCAAAGTTCAAACAAGCTGTTGCTGATGCACACGTGGGTAACTTCATTAATCAACTGGCTCTCCTGATTAGTCAAAACATGAATTCTCTCCCACAAACCAACAACAACCTCGAACAACATCTAACCCACACAATCAAGCTACTGTCAGAGATGGGAAAATTGTTGTGCAACCAGTTCAGGAAAGACGTATGATCAGGGGAAGAGGAGGAGCTAGTAAAGGTTATGTTGGTAATCAGAATCGAGGAAGAAATGGAAATCAAGGTCAAACTAAGCCGATCAAATGTTATAACTGTGGTGGTGAGGGACACATTGCAAGGAACTGCACATCTCCAAAACGCGTCCACAGAATCTTGATTACCAGAGATAAGATCTTTGTACAAGCTCAGGGATAATGGTGCTGCGTTGGATGAAGAGGAGTTATTGTTTCTTACTGAGGGCAATGCCAAGACCTATGATGCGAGATGTGGATGGCAACCAATTGAGATAGGTCACAATCATCAGAATGCCTTTCAAGTCGTGATTGTGATGCATACGACTCTGATGTGGATGATGGACCTACGGCACACACAATTTTATGGCTAGCATTTCTCCAATGGTTTCTCCCAAGGTCTCTTCTTCACCACAAGTTGGCCCATCCAAAGACAAACTCATCTCAGAGGTATTAAAACTATACGATGATGTTGATGTACAAAAGATGCATGACAAAGTACAATCAACTGAAACTATTGAATCAAATATTGAAAATATGGGTAATATCAATGTTGTCCCATATGATCAATATGTGAAACAAAGTGAAAGTGAAGTTGTATCAAGTGATGCATCTTCTGCGATCAACAATGACTATGTTTTTGATGAATACACTTGCATGTGCCCCGATGATTATGTTATCTCTGAACTAAATGCCTATAAAGAACGTGTTGCTATTTATGAACAACGTGCAAAATTTGAGTTGACCACCCGTGAGCAGGAAATGGATGACCAAATGCGTACAACTATTAGAAAAAGTAGGTTTAGAGAAGAAGTATTAAAACAAGAGTTAAACTCCTTACAAGAAAAGCTTTCAAAAGCTGCTAAGCAAAAACAAGAACTTCAAGAAAATGTTAAAATGCTTAAGCAAGAATTTAATGCTAAGGAATCAAAACTTTTGAATGATTTTTCTAATCTAAAACTTTGAAAAACAAGCTTGAAAATAAGTTGTACGTATAAGGAAACACCATTCAGACTGCTCACATGATCACTAAGCATAGAGTCCTAAGCGATAAGCATAGCATTCCCCTTGTTGAGGAACCAAATCCAGAGGTCATTAAAAGGCTAGAAATGCTCATAAGGTTCTTTATGATGGCAAGGAAATCCTTAAACCTAGACAGAAACCTAGTTGCTCTGAGTGCACAGAGGAAGATAAGAAATCAGATGAAATCACTAGGGAAAAGTTAAACAAGAAACTAGATGATCCAAAATGTAAAGAAAAGAAAGTAATCATCACACCCCATGATTACAAAAAGGAGAATGGGATTGCCTTAAACAAGTTTAAGCCTCGGACATTGTTAACTCGAACAAGTGTTCGGAAAATGGATTTAGATAAGCAAAATGAAAATATTGTTGAAACCAACCCCCCCCCTTTGGAAAATGCCTAGAGCGAATGTGTATCCTCCAAATACACCAATGCATCTAGTTCCTAGAACAATTGCCACTAAAAGCAAGACCTTAATCAGTCAATATGTTATTTTTCAACTATTTGTTGATTTTGAGAAAACTTGCAAGAAAAGGATCACACCCATTGGTATAACTGAAGGAGAAAGAGGTTTTGAGCAAACTAAAGAATGTTATTTAGCTGAGGTCATGCCTTTCTTTAAACAACTAAAAGATCATTTTGAGAGTCTTAAAAGGGAATGAATCAGATATTAAAGGAATGGAAAAGGAATTTGATGCAATGATAGTTGAGGTTAGTGACTATGGGCGAGCATTAAAATATAATGAGATTGAAAGGAAGAACTTGCATACACTGAATGAGAATATGATTTCGGAATGTATTGCTCAAGATGTGTTTTTCACTGCTACAAATTGTTCTATTAATGCTTCCCAATTTCATGAATTATCATGTTGCCTGAAAGTCTCCCATGATCGTGTCATTGAGCTTGAAAAAACTAATTCTAAACTAAGCGAGAAAATTGAACTGGATGATCACGACAATTTGGTTAAACATTTTTCTAAACTAGAAGTTGAGCATTTTAATTTACAACTAAAATATCAACATCTTAAAGAAAATGTCAAAACTTCAAATATCAAGACATCCTCGGATGCTCCAGAGTTTGATGCAGTTTTTCAAATTAACAAACGTGATGAACGGATTCAAGCTCATTGCAACACGATCAGAAAGTTGAAAGCCCAAATCTCTCAATTAAAGGGTCAAAGAACAATATGACAGGCTCCCAAATGCCTCCTCCTTTAGATTCTCAGAATTCTCAAACTTTTCATCTTCAAAACTTAGTTAATGCCTTACAAAAGGAAAACGAGAGTTTTCTAGAAGAAAATGAAAAAGTTAAACGACATTTTAAAGAGTTATATGATTCAATAAAAGTCACCCGTGACCAAAACAACGAAAAAATAACGTCTTTACAAAAGGAAATTGAGAATCGAGAAGTCGGGAAATGGGAAACTACAACTTGTTTTCAATAAGAATGTTGTCTCAAAGTCACCCTTAGATTGCAAATACACTGTGACAGTTAAATATATTCCTCCTCATCTTAGGAATAATGAACATGCTTTTCATGACTCCTGTGCTCACCTTAAGGATAGTCTAGAATGTCTCCGTGAGATTGTCGAAGAGGATTTCATTAACAAACCTCTTGATAGTGAAATTAGGTTTGCTTGCCTCCGGCCAAAGCGATCTCAAGAGTTGCTAGAATGTATGTCCCAAATCCTTAACCTTAGGTGCAAAAGGCAAAGTTGTGATGCCTTGTTCTATGCCTAGTGCCGAGCATTCAAACCATTCTAGGCCCAGCTTTTAGAAAGTATACATCAATGTGTTCTAGTATCTGATCCTTGCACGTCGAGTTCAGGAATGCAAAAAGTAGATCAACCAACTAATGTTCCCATAATTCCCTCTGAGGTAATCAATGACATTAAAGCGGCAGGTCAAAGTCTCAAGACAATACAAGGAATGATAGGACCTTGCAAGCTGAAAATGTGCATTGGAAGAGAGTAGAAGACCAACCTAGGAACTTTAAGCTTGAGTTGAATAAAGCGAATCGTGTTGATTCTAGTATTAGCCTTAGGCGTCGTAATTAATTGAATTCTGATACTATTTGCAAACCTTGTAATGATGTCTGCTTGAATTCTGTTGCTAATCATGAATGTGGTGTGAATGCTTTGTCTAATCTGTCAAATGCCCGTTAAAATTGTTAATGCTAATAATCGTGCAAAGAAGGCAAAAGGCAAAAGCGAAAGATTGTTAGAAAAAAGTGGAAACCCACGGGAAGAAATTTTATAAAGATAGGTTATTATTGGATACCTTTTGGCCATAAGAATAATCGTTTTGCTCTCAAACTACTAAGATTATGCCCACTAGAAAATGGATGCCTATTGGTAGAACTATTCCCTTAAGAAGTGAACATACTTTGAATAGGTCAAATCGGACACCACATTGCATCTATTCCCAATGATTCCATTGCTTCTACTTCGATATGGATGTTTCTATTTCGATGTGGGTGTTCCAATTACTAACCAAGTGGAACCCATTCTTGCATGGGGATCCCAATTATCCAGTTATCCATTCTTGTCGGTGTTCAACTGCAGATCGTTCAAATCGTTACGTGGTACACGGACTCAGTGTTCCAAGCATATGACTGGAGACCGGTCGGCTCATGAACTTCGTGAGCAAATTCATGGAGACGTTAGATTCGGTAATGTTCATTTTGGTGCAATTATGGGTTATGGTGATTATGTTGTTGGTGATAGTGTTATCTCTAGAGTATACTATGTGGAAGGTCTTGGTCATAATCTGTTCTCTCACGTGGTCAATTCTGTGATTCTGATCTAGAAGTAGCCTTGAGAAAACATACTTGTTTTGTTAGAGAACTTGATGGTAAGGAACTTTTAAGAGGAACTCGTGGTTCAAATCTTTACACCATCTCTATCGATGATATGATGAAGTCTTCTCCAATTTGCTTGTTGTCAAAGGCTTCAAAACAAAGTCATGGTTATGGCATCGTCGTCTCAATCACTTGAACTTCGGCACCATCAATGATCTCTCGAGAAAGGACTTAGTTGTAGGTTTACCTCGACTAAAGTATGAAAAGGATCATCTTTGTTCAACATGTCAATTGGGAAAAAGCAAGAAGTATGCCCATAAACCCAAACCTACTAACTCAGTCACAGAAGTTCTTCATACAATTCATATGGATTTATGTGGACCAATGAGAGTGCAAAATATCTTTGGGAAGAAATATGTGTTAGTTGTGGTTGATGATTACTCTAGATTCACAGGGTCAAGTTCTTAAGGACAAAGGATGAAACTCCGATATCATCATCAAACTCATCAAGCAGTTGAGTTTGACTTAACAAAACCGTCAAAATTATCCGGACAGACAATGGAGCTGAGTTTGTTAACAAACAACTTAGTGAATTTTATGAAAGCATTGGAATCAACCATCAAAGAAGTGTTCCACGAACTCCTCAACGAGCGGTGTAGTTGAAAGTCTAAATCGAACTCTTGTAGAAGCCGCTAGAACAATGTTGATTTACTCAAAGGTTCCAATGTTTCTCGGGTGAAGCTATTGCCACTTGCATGCTACACACAAAATCGTTCCCGATTCACACTTGTTCATGGAAAAACTCCATATGAACTTGTCCACAACTGAAAACCTAATCTCTCTTTCCTTCGTGTGTTTGGTGCATTGTGTTATCCAACTAATGAGGGTCAAGACTTAGGCAAACTTAGAGCTAAAGCGAACATTGGAGTATTTGTAGGGTATGCACCAAACAAAAAGGGATACCGAATCTACAACAAAAGAACCGGAAATATCATGGAAACAATTCACGTTACGTTTGATGGTGACGGTCAAATGGCTCTGGACAATCCATTCGAACCCGCACTTCAAAAAAGTCCCATTGGTTCATCCCTTGTTCCAAACTCTTCTCAAGAAACTCCATATGTACCTCCATCGGAAGATGATTTAAAGAAATTGTTTGATCCTATGTTTGATGAACTTTATGATCCAAGTACTAATGAGGTGTCGATTCCTACAACAGAGGCTGCTCATATTCCTGTGAATGAAGTCAATCCCTCAGTCTCAATATCATTAAGTCAAGAAGCGCTGCTGTGATCCTTCATCTCATCAACAAATCATCATTCTTCAAATGTACATCATGGAAATGTTTACGCATCAATGATGAAGTTAATCCCTTTGCTACTCCTAAGGATGTTCCATTTGAAAACATATTTGCTCACGAATCTTCATCGAGAACCATCTTCTTCAGGAGACATCGACTCTGCTACTTCAGTCCCTCGACAACTACCACATGAACACCTCAGAAAATGGACTCACGATCATCCATTAGACAACATCATTGGAAATCCTTCTCGTCCATTATCAACACGGAAACAACTTGCAACCGATGCCTTATGGTGCTTCTTCAACTCCGTACTCTCTAAGATCGAACCAAAAGATGTTAAAACCGCCATGAATGAAGATAGCTGGTTCAATGCCATGCAAGAAGAAATTCATGAGTTTGATCGACTTGATGTATGGGAATTAGTACACGCTCAGATTGTGCTATGATAATTGCTCTAAAATGGATCTTCAAAGTGAAACTTGATGAGCATGGTGATGTGTTGAAGAACAAGGCTCGATTAGTTGCTAAAGGATACCGTCAAGAGGAGGGTATAGACTTTGAAGAATCTTTTGCTCCTTTGGCTCGAATCGAGGCAATTAGAATCTTTTGGCTAATCTTGCAAGTAAGAACATGGTAGTCTATCAAATGGACGTGAAGACGGCATTCCTGAGCGGAGATCTTAAAGAAGTCGTCTATGCACCAACCCGAAGGCTTTGTGAATCCGAGCATCCTACCCACGTTTATCGTTTGAAGAAGGCTATTTATGGTTTAAAGCAAGCTCCAAGGGCATGGTATGATACGCTATCAAAGTTTCTTCTATCTACCGGATTCAAGCAAAGGAGCAGTTGATCCAACATTGTTCACCGAAAGTCAGGCAAACATTTAATTCACGTTCAAATTTATGTTGATGATATTATTTTTGCCTCGACCGACCCCAATGAATGTGATCGTTTTTCAAATGAAATGAGTTCAAAATTTCAAATGTCAATGATGGGACAAATGTCATTTTCTTGGGATTACAAATTTCACAAAGTCCAGGAGGCATTTTCATAAATCAATCTAAATATGCTACTGAGATCTTAAAGAAATTTGGATTTGATTCAAGTGACCCTGTTGACACTCCCATGATTGATCGAACCAAACTAGATGAGGACCACTCAGGGATCATGATTGACCAAACGAAATATCGTAGTATGATTGGATCCCGATGTACCTCACGCTAGTAGACCGACATCTTGTTATTTGTTTGCATGTGTGCCAGATACCAGGCTAAGCCTACTAAAAAGCACCTTGAAGCGGTTAAGCGGGTCTTTCGGTATCTCCAAGGAACCATCAATATGGGACTTTGGTACACGAAGGACACCGGTATGTCACTAACGACCTATGCAGATCTGATCATGCGGATGTCAAGATACTCGTCGAAGTACGTCTGGAGGTGCTCAGTTTTGGGTGATAAGCTTGTGAGCTGGTCTTCAAAGAAGCAAATGAGTACTTCTATTTCCTCTACAGAGGCAGAATACATAGCCATGTCATCTTGTTGTGCTCAAATCCTTTGGATGAGATCTCAATTATCTGACTATGGCTTTGTATTTAACAAAATCCCTCTGTATTGTGATAATAAAAGTGCTATTGCTCTTTCATGCAATAACGTTCAACACTCAAGAGCTAAGCATATCGGTTGGAGACATCTTCACCAAAGCTCTTCCAAGAGATCGTTTTGAGTTCATACTTCCACGACTAGGCTTGAAAAGCCTTCAACCAGAAACACTCAAACGTCTTCAGGGAGAAGACGAGGAGTAAAGGTCTATGCTCATCTATCTCTTGTAAATATTTATTGGAAAAACAAAATACAAAATTATAAATCTTTCAAAATCCATAAAAATCTGAAAAATTCGAAAAATCTTCTAAAAATATTGTCAATTTGTCATGTTTTTCTCGATTCGATAATATCTACGGTCTTTGTGCTGTCATTCAAAGAATGACACGGGACTTTAGATGTTGCTCGAATTCTTAAAATAATAATAATAATAATAATAATTTTTGGGAGAAAGAGAAACAATGGTTTATTGTCATTTCAGGCAGTAACCCGCTATTCTAATTAAGAACAGAGCCATGCTTTACCATGTTTTCAAATTCCATGCTCTGATTCTATAAACATTTATCTGCTGAAAACTAACGCTTTGAAAAATAACTCGGTCTCTATTTTTGATAATCATCAGGACTTATTTGTCAAAATATCTATCTCTCAATCAACAACCTATGTCATTGATTGAGGGGAGAATGATTTCAATTAAATTAAAAGTTATTTGGCATTCAATTGTTTTCAAAAGATAATCATGCATGTTTAACCAATGGAGTTTAAAATCTCAAAATCAGATCCTTATCAGTTAAAACGCTTTCATAATCAAGTCACAATTCTCCTCAAAAGCTTTCAAAATCAATTTAAATCTATAAGAGATCACAAATCTCAAATGATTTGATAATTGTGATAGGGGGAGAATGTGTGATTTAAATTGGATTTAAACTGATAATTCGGTAAATGGTTTTATAAGGATGTACAAGCTCTCCTTCCCACATGTGACAAGCGATTTCAAATTTTCCATGCACATGTTGAGGGGGAGCATCTATCTTAAACCTATGATTTAAAACGTGATCACTTATCTCAATGTGCAGGTTCCCTCTAGTATGTGCAAAACTCTTTTCAAATCTCGAGGCACATATTGAGGGAGCAAAATCATGAAAACCTCATCCTTCCCAAAATGCTTTATCTACTTGATTCGATTAGGGAAGTGATGTTGATATTTTTAGAAAATGGTAATCAAAGAAGTTAATTCTTTCTCTTGCCTCCGTGTGGAAAACTATTTCAAATACTTGATTCACATGTTGAGGGGAGTTCTTCTTCTAAAAATATCAAAACAATTCAGGTACAAAATGCTTTGATAATATATCACAAGTATCCGGATTGATTTTCAAATGGTTTTCAATTGGTTCCTATGGCGGATGAACAATACCAAATAGACCGACCAACTTTACTTTATGTATGGTGATATAAGGATGATAAGGTTAGGTATTGGTTCCCATGATCCGCCGAGCGGAGGGATCTACCCAGGAACTATCCACTAGTTAGTGTAGAGTCCTTAGGTATGATGATAAAAGGAGAAAAATGAGATATGGGAAGAGTGCGGACTGAGGCGAGCTAGTCTTGGAATAAACCCAACATGGATCTAGCTATGAAGTCTCGGTAAGCACTGAAGGGGTTGAAGAATTAAAAAGAATTGAATGAGAAAAGGGTGAAAACAAATAGCCCTCCATATATTCAACCTTAGAGCAGAAACCGGGTTCAATTCATATGCTACTGATGGTAACATCGGTATTGAAGACAAGACGTCATGGACCCGGTGACGCACTGCACTTCAACTTTCCAAACCACTCAAGTTCCTCTTAAAAGGACTTGTTTCATTCTCACGGGAACCGACATTATCTATCGACTTTCTCTTAGAGATTGTTGATATTGAAGAAGGAGACCCTCTCCTAGTCTCCGACATAGGAACCAAATATGCACAAATTGAGTCTAGAGCCACGAGATCATCAATAAATCTCATTAGGACACTTTCAATGAAGACTCTCTGTTTCACACAATGTGGAAAGAGATTATATCTTGAGTCCTACGCATTATCCTTGTGGTATTGCCAGAACATCCGAGTGATATGCAAACATATTCACAATGAAGATGGAAAGCCTTCTGGAGCCAACATCAAACAAGCTCTGGTAGGTGGCATGTGAGATCTATTCAATAGATTAACCATGTGACAACTGAACAGAAACAATGGGGCGATTCAATCTTTTGAATCAATCTCGGTTCAGGTTATGGATTGACGGATACCTTTGAAAAACCGGTCTTTGTGCTTTAAAACTCTTTTCATTAGCACATCAACCGTGTACTAATTTTTCAAATCAAAAGGTGTTTTATGATTGATAATTGATTTTCATTAAAACCTTCGTTGTATTGCAAAAACAATTTCTATTGAGCAATACACGATTGTTTTCAAATCTCTTTTCATCAATCGTGGCGTAAATTATTTGGTTCACTCACTCCGTGTTGTCTTCTTTGAGACGTTCGGTTTGAGAACAGCTAGAGCGCGAAACCTGTCAAGGAAATTCTTGAATTATACGATCACAGCGGTACTTTGTCTTGATCAGCGGGAACCGTGGGCGTGTACCTCAATTCAACGAAAGTGATCAAAGACACTTTCGTGAGCTTTATTGCTAACTGTTTATGCGAGGTACATCCCGCGTTTGCGGTGATCGAGAATGAAGCGGTCAATCCATAGCCGCATGCTCACACAACACATTCATCTCAAAAGAAATCATGATTAGTGCATCAATGACTCTGATATTTTCACTCCATGCTTCGGCTACGCTGCTGCCAATATCATGAATCAACTAAAGCTTCCGCTACTCTGATGAGAAGATATCATGATCAGAATGTGAGCATGTCGGTCCGAAAGTCACAACATCACATAATACCAACACCACAATGGATGTATCGAGATTTTTATTAGCTGATGATCTCAAATCGGCTCAAAATTATTATCCGTGGATCAAAAAGACCTCCACTTGGATTAACCAAACATGCAATGAGTGGAATCAATGACTACAAGCTTCAGAGCAAAGTACTACATCAAGAATGCAAGATCAATTGTTAATGTAATATCGGATTGTATTCAATGTCATTTTAGTATATGTTTGAGGTGACCTCCCTTAGGGGAGATTGTTAGGAATTAGAAATTCCAGGTATTAAAGAGTCGGTCACCTCAAGTATATGTAATCGTTAGAAAGCTCGTAGTCATAGTTCTTTTATGTTAAGTAGTATTTAGTTAAGTAACACCGTGGAAGACGGACGGGTCTTTACCCACTGTATGCCTGATCCACAGCCCGTTGTGTGGCGTTTTATTGTAAGACTATAAATACTCTCTACCCCCCAAGGTAGGGAGTTGGAGCTCATAATAAGAATTTTCTTTCTCTCACTAAAGTTCCCTAAACCTCTAACTTTCTCTCTCTAGAATTCTACTTATACGCCTACTTTGTGTTATGGTTTGATGTGTATGTGAAATCCAATATCCTACACAACTTCTTTGTTGGCATTGAAAATGGTGCCTTGTTTGTCATTGAATTGCACAATGTACTTTGCATCACAGAGTTGACTAACACTGATGAGATTGTATTTGAGACCATTGACATAAGCTATTCTAGATAAAACTATTCCATTGCGCATATCTTGAACCATAACCTTGATTGGGGCATGGTGGTTATCACCAAATACTACCTTAGGTCTGGTTCCTTAACATACTTGTGCGGAGATACTCCTTATAACACCGGTCATGCTTCTTGAGCATCCACTATCTAGATGCCAATAGGCTCCTTGGTGTCTCTTGCACAAATAGTAAAGCTGAATTAGTTTCTCTTGTGACCTACATACTAGTGGGCTTGGGGGCCTAAAGGTCTGCATTTGAATTTAACAATTGACTCATGGTCAGTGGTTGAGTGCATTGTGCTACCACAGGTTTTGCATTTAGGCCGAGGATGACTTCGGTTATTCGGGTTGCTTGGAACTTCCCTTACTTGGATGACACTATCATCTGGGATGTCTCATGAGTGGATTTCCGCAAATATCACAAAGATGTGTTCATGAACAATCATCGGGATGATGATCATTAAAGCCATAGTGTGGCAAGGAGGATAAGGTTTTGCTCTAATCTTTTGAGCGATTTGGAGGTTGAAGCATACTTGATGACCAACATTGGTATAGTTTGCTTTCGAGTGAACTTACATATTGTAAGTGATCAAAAGTTCTTTGATCATCCTTTTGGATCATACAAAAAGGATTCTATAGCGATTATCATGGTATGGACCTGGTATAGTGACATAGATCACACTTCATTTTGGGCTTGTTGGTGGGTTTAGACTTTGATGAACTAGAGGAGGCTGATTTAGTTTCCTTGATTGAATCAGGAGCTTTTTCGATGGATTCCATCTTATCGGTCGCTCCTCAGGATTGATCGGTTCTTAATTTGGTCGATTCGATTGGGGACGAGAAGATGTGGAAGTCTCTGGGAGTAGATTCTTGTTGGATTGGTTTTCTTGGTCTTTTTTGAGGATTGTTCTACCAAGTCAAGACCTTTCCTTTGGTGAATGAGGATTGAATTGCATTGGAGTAAGCTTCGAGCTCATGGCAGACCGAAGGGTTTCGGGGTTGGAAGCGGTGCATTAGATTCTTGAGACTCAGAGATGTGTTGTTAGATCTTCTGGGCACATCAGGGGAGTCCAAGCATGCTCTTAAGAGCTTGACTCTCGAGCTCTACTATTCTTCCGAATCGAAATTTGGAAGCATACTCGTGGGGTTAACCCGTTCAATCCGATCACTGGGCTTGGGAGATGTCAACATATTGGTAATCATGCCACCAGACACAAATGGCTTTGGACTTAGGTCTTTGTTGTGAGAGTCAGGGAGATGTTCTTCACCTATGTCTCTCTTTTTTGCTCTTGGGCACCCACATCATCAAAGACCCTTGGATTCTTAGCAGTCCACCTTTCAATGATATCTTTTTCTTTCTTAAGTTCATCTTGAAGAGCCTGATTTCTTTTAACTAGTTCAATGTTTTGAATTTGCAAAGTGATAGCCTCAAGCTTATTTTGTTTTAAAAGAAGCGGTTCATCCTGCACTTGTTCATTCAAAACTTAGCTTGTTATATTTTGAAAAAGATTTAATCGTTGCTCTTCTACAAACTTAAGGTCAACATTGATATAGTTCATATAAGGCCAATCCCAGTCATCATCTATAGAAAGCAAAATATTTACCTTCTTCATTGTGATGTTGACCCATTCTCCATTCTTGGCATGATTTTTCCCAACAGACTAGCTTATCCTCTTCTAAAGGGCCATCAGTGACATGCACCATTTCATCATCGGATGAGACGGCTCTTCATCCTAGTCAAAGGTTTCAAAGAACAAGGCCTTTGTTTTACCCTGCACGATTTAACATTGTTTGTTGTTTCGAGGATGACCTCAAGCAATGCAAGCTTAGCTTTGACTTTCCTGTACTTGGCTTCAAAATCTACAATTTTGTTTTGAAAGTTTTGATGAGACTGATAGATTTTTGGTTGAAATTTGCTAAAGCCTCGAGGTGATTTGACCACGATGGTTTGTAAGAGGGTTCAGAAATTGTTTTTGAAAAACAGTCTTTTGCAAAATGACATTTTTTGTGACACTTAAAGCATTCAGTGTTCTCATTTGCTTTAGCATTTGAAAACCTTTGTTTCTTTTATAAACCTTTAGAGAGTTAGCAAGGATTGCCCTTTCCTGAAATTCAATGTTCAGGTCATTTAGGTACTCCTCACTTGATCTCTCAACGGGTTCATCATCACTGAATTTTCCTGAAATCTTGAACAACCTTGTTAGAATAGCGCTTGATATTGGTGTTGAAGTGGTGGTGAGGACTTCTTGACTTCTGAGACTTCTTTAAGTCGGGTATAGATCGTTGATGAGGTTTTCCTCATAGACAAATTTCCCATAAATTTCGGAAGTTCAAGATTCGGATATGATTAGCATTCCTAAGACCACGAGAGAAATTCAACCACTTATCAGGGAGACTATTGACAAAACCAACATTGATTTCATGTTTGGACAACTTAACACCATCATTTGAGAGTTCATTTAGCAAAGTTTTGTATCGGGTGTAAGTTTGAGACAGAGTTTCAGAGTCCTTAGCCCTGAAGGTGTTATACTCAAGTTTCAGGTCAATTATCTTGTTTTCCTTGGTATCAAAAGGACCTTCATGACTGGACGAGTCATCCCGGTTTGTTTAGTTGTACTACAACTTATGTCGACTCCATAATATCATCAGGAAGACATGATATGATGTTACTTTTGAGTCTTTGGTCTGGTTGACCACTCTCCTCTCATCCTGAGTCCACTGAGCTTCAGGTTTAGGCAAGCCTTCGAGTCTTTGGGATAAATGGACCTTCATTTATACACTTGATATAATAAGGTTCCATCCCAATCGAATAGCAAAGCATACGCTTTTTCCATTTGTTAAATTTACCAACTTCAAGTCTAGGGGCGACAGTTGAATAAGCTTCACCCTTTTTGTCGACTAGTTGGGGTACATCAATTTCAAACAATAAGGATCCCGATTTAAAACGTTTTAGAGCGACTTTAAAAGGTTTTATAATCAGCCTTGCTCTGATACCACTTGTTGTTCCCTATTCACTATCATATAAAACAGTTTAAGTACGTAAAACAAACTAATAGTGAATCAATGACTGAAAGTAATGTAAGTAAAAAACACACTAATAAATTTTCAACGTTTATATTCTTATTAGAAATGAATCAAAAGAATACATTACCCAAGTACTTGCGGAATAGTACTTGGGATTGAAATGACAATGGGTTGGTACTCCTTACTAAGTTCAGGCTAAGTCTGAACACAACTACTATAGAACCACTGACTGAGTTGTATTTGGAGGAGTGAAAGATGGCTTGTGTGTGTGTGTGTCTTACAATTCACAAGCTTAAATCTTTCACTCCATCTCTTATGTTATTTATACAAGTATGAGTTTTAACTCTTTCTAGTGACAAACTAACAATTTACAAAGACAAAATCTTGATGTATTTTGTCTCACAAAGACTATATTAAGTAAGAGATAAGGTTGCTTTCCAAAGGTCGGTGATGACAGAACGATAGTTTGCCATTCATGGAAAGTTGACTTTGGTTGATAAGGACTTCGTCTTATCTGATTTAAACTTATCCCGCCTTATCCTGCTCATTCTTCAGTCTTCATATCCTTAGTCTTCTACTTGAGTTTGTCTTGTGTAAGTAAGGAGAGGAGTTTTAGTGATTCAGTGAGTTATTGTCATCACTCACTGAATCCACCATCTTCTTCTTGATTCAGTCTTCACCCTTTAAGTTCCGCCTTACTAAGTGGAGAGACTTCTTCTTCGCCTCATACTAAATATCCTGAAGATGGCTCATTGAGAGACTATGCACTTTCATTGACTGTTAGTGTTTAACGGTCTAAACACTTAGAGTATTTTTTATTCAAATCCTAGATTAAGGGGTTTGGGTGCATTTTTTGAACCCAACAGCTCCCCTATTTAGATATACAAATAGCCTAAGTGATTGATCGCTGTAAGTGAGCAATTGGCTTATTCTTACTTGAATGTACTAATGAATACAATAAGGAACATTGAATATTTTAACAAAACATACATCGTTTATTGATCAATTACATAGTTCCTATCACTAGTACAAAAGATAAAAGATAATGATGTCATTTAAGATGGATCCCTAGTGCTTCAAGCTTGACTTTCTTTGTGATGAGTGTTTCTTTGTCAGGATGCTCATTTATCTTGGCGTTTAAGTCGAGAACCGATGTTTGATGAGTCTCAATTTGAGAGGCCAGTGTATGTAGCTCAGATTGCGCCACACCTACGATAAATGTCACTCCATCTTTGGAATGCTGGGTTTCCATTGACATCAATGTAGAACAGTCCTCTTTTCGGGCTTTTCAATCACAAGACGGTTTACAAACTTCACCCCTGGGTAGCTCCCTATTACATTCCAGTCCAGGCACTTTGATCTCAGGCTGTAACTCAACCCTCTTTCGTTTGCCCTGTGATGATTGAGGTTGAGATCCTTGAGGTGCGTTAAGGCAGTGAATCCCGGTATTGCTGGTGCTTCCCTCGTCTTTCATACCTTTTGCGAGCATTTTCATCAGCTCCTTAACCACCGCGTTCACTTCTTTTCAATGATCGGACCAAGTTCATCGAGTTCGTGATCCCAAAGTCGTGAATTTTGGGGATCATGAACCTCGAAGTGTCCTTTATCATCCCCCCTATAGACATTCATGGCTAGTGGTTTGGACTTGGGGATGATTCGACATCGATGATTTTCTTAGGCATGACTTACCTTGTCATTGACCAGTTGTAGTGGTCAATTCTTTCTTTCCCTGATGGTGCACAGCTCTTTTGTTCTTTTCTTCCAATTTCTTTTCATTTAAGCCATTTTAGCGGCTGAGCATCCTTGAACTTCTGTCTAGCAAATGACCCTTTGAAGCTTCTTAGGATCAATTCTATGTTCTCAGCTTCTCGAACAACTTGTACCATTGCTTCTTTGCTCTTTCTTTCTTCCTCGGCTAGTTTCCTCCTCTTTCTTCCTTAGCCGGATAGGCACTTAGATGTTGTGGAGTGAGCAACTACTCGGTGTTGCCGATCATATAGGGATCTTCTCGGAGTTAGTGTTTGCATTATTGCCTTTCCTTTGTCCGGCTTTGAGGAAGATGTTGCTACCAATGGTGGTGTTGTTGTCATGATAGGTGTAACCGCGTCGGTGTTGTTGTTGTTGGTGGGGTGATGAGATGGGTGTCATTTGGCGGGTGGGATTGATGATATTGGTGTTGTAGAGGTGGTGGTGGCTCCCCTTAGTGTGAGGAAGTCTCTTTAGTGGTCTTCTCCCCTCAACTGCTTTGTCGCAACATGAGTGAGAGCAAGAGTTGCTTGGTTCTTGAGGGAGTTTTAGTGGCTTGACCTTTGAAGGCTTGATAAATTTCAGTGAGCATAGCCTTGATGTCGAAGAGTATCTGTTGAAGATGGTGACCTATTTTTCCGATTACCTGAGATGATTCCAAAGCGGTCATTCGCGGCCCAAGATTCGAGGCCATTGAAGATGATGCCTTAGCGAGTGGTCGCTTTGAGCATCCAAGGAACCCGGTGTTGCTGAAGAGATCAACTAAGACCAAGACCCGAACATTGGCATATTTTAGCATGTTGATTAGTTGATGAGGTCTGAGAATTCTTCAATTAAGCCTCAAGAGCCTCCAAAGACTTTTGAGTTGAGTCTTTGGGTCTTCTTTGACCGAGTCCCTGATTTCATCAATCTTTGTCCCACAACTTTGAAGATGCTTTAGAAATTTAACCAAGTTGTCATCCACAATTTTAAACCAGAAGGCGATGAAACATTGTATCAAGCTTGGGATAGTATTGTTCCCTATTCACTATCGTATAAAACAGTTTAAGTACGTAAAACAAACTAATAGTGAATCAATGGTAAAGTAATGTAAGTAAAAAACACACTAATAAATTTTCAACGTTTATATTCTTATTAGAAATGAATCAAAAGAATACATTACCCAAGTACTTGCGGAATAGTACTTGGGATTGAAATGACAATGGGTTGGTACTCCTCACTAAGTTCAGGCTAAGTCTGAACACAACTACTATGGAACCACTTAGCTATCTCCGAGGGGGATGAGGTTGTATTTGGAGGAGTGAAAGATGGCTTTTGTGTGTGTGTTTTACAATTCACAAGCTTAAATCTTTTACTCCATCTCTTATGCTATTTATACAAGTATGAGTTTTAACTCTTTCCTAAGTGACAAGCTGACAATTACTGAGAAGACAAAATACTGATGTATTTTGTCTCTGTTCTAAAAGACTATATTAAGTAAGAGACAAGTGCTTTCCAAAGGAGTGAATTGATGACACGAGTTGATAGTTTGCCATTAGGAAAGTTGACTTTGGTTGATAAGGACTTCGTCTTATCGATTCAAACTTATCCGCCTTATCTGCTCATTCTTCATCTTCATATCCTTTAGTCTTCTACTTGAGTTTGTCTTGATTGTAAGTAGGGGGAGGAGTTTTAGGGATTTAGTGATATATTGTCATCACTCACTGAATCCACCATCTTCTTCTTGATTCAGTCTTCACCCTTTAAGTTCCGCTTTCTTGAGTGGAGAGACTTCTTCTTAAGCCTCATCTTGAGTATCATGAAGATGGCTCACTGAGACACTATGCACTCAGTGACCTTTAGTGTTTAACGATCTAAACACTTAGGGTATTTTCTATTCAAATCCTAGATTAAGGGGTTTGGGTATTCTTGAACCCAACAGATAGATACAACGACCTTTTCTACAAGTGTCCCACTCATGACCTAAACAGCCAGCAAAAGGTCAACATTTTCAACAAAGGAATAAACGTAGCTACAAGACAAATCTTTGGACTACCAGGGACCAATTTCAAGCATGATTCCTACCCTCGCCATTGAAGCCATTCAAAAAATGGCCGATCATTCTCAAAAATGGCACGATGGAGGAAGCTAAAAAGCCTAGGCGGGAATCTTAAAGGAATTGCCGCCATTACCGAAAATCTTGGTCGGGACATGCTCAAGCTCAAGGAATGTGTTCATGCTATCCAAGTAGGATGTGAAAGCTGTGGAGGGGGACATCTCACAAAAGATTTTCCTCTCATTGACGAAGATGGCAAGGTTGAAGAAGTAAAATATGGTGAAAATCAACCGTTTCAAGGGGTTAACGGAAACGGAAATGGTTATCGTGGAGGACCTCCTGGATATTATAACCGTGGGCCTTTCGGGGAGAGAAGGCCCAACATTAAAGACACCATTAGCAAATTTCTAGAGGCCTCAGCCCAAAGACAAAAAGAACGAGATGAGTGGCTCAAAAATTTCCAGGAAAATACAAATAAAAGCCTCTCCAACCACGACACAACTTTGAAAAACCTTGAAGCAATGGTGGAGAAACTTAGTGAAGAGATGAAAAAAATTAACACTGAACCTGAGGGGATCAAACCCATGGTGGTATGAAAGGCCGTTTTTTCTGAAGAGAATGCAAAGTTACAATATGATGATTTCCATTCTTCTATAAGTAATTCGGATGCTGCGACTGCTACAGGCGGCAGTCTGCAGTTACGCCGTAACTCTTGTAATGAGTTACGGCGTAACCATGAGTTAGAGAGCGAACACAGGTTAGAAACTGAGATATTACCGATCAAGGAGGTCTGCACGAATGGGTTCATCATTCCTTGTTCCGTAGGTAATCATGATCTTTTGGCATTAGCTGATCTTGGGTCCAGCATAAACATCATGCCACTCTCAATATTTTTAAAGCTGGGATTAACTGATCTTTGGAAGACAAGCATGGGGATTGAAATGGCAAACATGATTAAAGCAACCCCTCTTGGGATCACGGGTGGTGTATTGGTCAATGTCGCCAGGTTCATATTTACGTCCAAGTTCGTAGTTTTAGAAAAGGAACTTTCTTTGGGATATAGTGATGAGAGAGTGGTGTTTAGAATGGACGAAACTTCATGCCATGAACCTGATGAAGTTGTCACGGAAGAAGTTTCCAAAGAAGTGCAAGCAAATTTTTCTGATATTTTCCTCCTTCGTATTTTGGTCATTTGCAGGAAACCGAGTCAAGTGATGAAGACGACAGCGTTGAGTCTTCCCATAAAGAGAACGACGAGGTGCGAACTTCACCTAGGGAGCCTGATAAAAACGGTATTACTATTGTTACAGGAAAACTTCATTGTTGTGCTCCTATAACCTCTATGATAGAAGGGTCTAAATTAACACTAACAACATGTTCTCCATTTCTCAAACGGTGCAATGGGGGAGGACCGTTCTTTGTGAAAAGAATTAAGAAATAACTAGAAGTTTGGTGATGTTTCGAGGATGAAAAACTAATCAAGGATCATTGGTTTCCGGGGCGCGATGTTATGACCGATTGGTTTGAAGAGGTGGATTGGACCCTCCATTTTTGTGAACCGGCAATTATGATGTTTGGAGGAACCACTAAGCCATGGCCTACATGCGATCCTAACCGAAAGATTTGCAATGGAGGAGAATTCCCAAATCCCGACTGGCTCAAACGCAAGGAGTGGGCATGTTTTGATGAAGACAAAAGAATGGAAGTTGGATACAAGGGGATCTGATTCGAAATTGGTTTAAAGTGAAATTTGGGGCTACAAGACTAGAATGGAAGTCGAGTCTAAGTTTCGCTATGAATGGGCCAAAACTAATTTTTTGCAAGAACTCAATACTGCATGACTCCATACATTTCCCCATCTGTTTGGGACCAGCCCTCTTCCAACAAGAGAGCAACTAAGGAGGAATTTGGTCAAGTTCGAAGGCCACCGTAAAGCCCATGGATTTGAGTCTAACTTAAAGACTCGATAATAAAGAAAAGTGATCTTTTGGGAGACAACCCGAATTATCCGTTTTAATTCTTTTATTTCTATTTTTGTTGGGTTTTGTGTTTTAAACAAATTTTGCAAGAAATAGGAGAAGAATTCATAAGTAACTTGAACGGGGACCAGGACTGTCCATCAGTTACAGCGCAACTCATCCCAATGATTACGCCGTAACATATCATCAGTAGTGATTCTCTCCAGAGCATTATCCATTACGGCGTAATCCCATGCTATGGTTACGCCGTAGCTACCCTCCAGTAGCGTATGCTAGGTTTTGTCATACTTACGGAGTAACTCCTTCAAGGTGTTACGACGTAATTATCCTTCAGTTTCAATTCTTTCTATAATAACACAATGACCTTGTATTAGTTTTTAAATGAACTTTGTGGGTATGTTCCTTGTAAGCCCTCACGAGACTACACTCATCCAATTGGGACACCAAGTGGTTTAAAAGGCTTGTTGCATACGCTAAATGCAACCGTGATTCCTTCGAAAGTGAGTTAGATTTCTTTTTGTTTTTATTTTTTCTTTTTAGAATTATTCTTGTCGGTTAGTGTGATTTCAGGGGAATGAAGTTTGCTCGTGGATGCTTAAGCGAAGGCACGATTCTTTTCGCGGGCCTTCTTTTTTTTTAGGAGCAAATTTCAGGGAAGTTCTCGCTCTAATTCTACTTTCTCTTAACCTTTATTTAACTTTTAGTACAAAATGGACTTTGTACATTTCAAGTGGGGGGACGGGAGTAGAATTATCTCTTGAACTTTATTGCCCTCGTTTTCTAGTTTATTTTGAAAAATTATACCATTTTTAAAATTTTGACATGTTTTTCTTAACCTAACTAGATTAGACCTTAGCCGAGCACATTATAACCCTTGATATTATATGGTGATATTAGCCTTATCCGTTTCCAATTATTTACCCAAATCCACCAAATTATGAGTGTGTCGGTAGCTTATAAACTTTAGAACTTGGCATTTGCATCATTTCGAGACCATAGACGAGGTATGTTGAGTTCGTTTAATGTATTTGGAATATTCAGTTTAAGAAGGAAATATTATAGGATTATCACCCAAACAGCCTATCCTTGTGTGTCTATCGACTAGTCACCTCGACTTCTCGACCCCCATGTTAAACCCTTTTGTTGCACTCACCTTTAGTTCAAGATACCCCTAGATACACCCTTCTGAGCCATTCCTTTCATTTTGTTCACCCAATATATATTGTTTCGTTACACCCATTCACCTTAGCCTACCGTGTAATCTTAATTTGTGATCGGGAAGTCATTGTTTGCCTAAGTTCAAGGTTTAAGTACAGAGGTTCGGAGATCACGCTTTCGTCAAAGACATATATTTGAAGATCATTGAAGACCCCCAGATTCTCATATTGTTCATCTCAGGTGGGGGGATATTATGTTATGTTATGATTAAAAAATATATATATAGTTTTAGTTTATTATTTATTGTAAAGTGCAATGTTATAGGCACTATTTTTGGAGCTCATCAAAGATTTAGTATCGAGGAGGCCACCTCGGTCACATTTGAAGAATGAAGTTGGTAATTATTGCGCCAACAATTGAAGAATAGGAAATGTGCCCATCATGACGTCCGCTAATGGCACATCTACTTGGTATATCATGATCCGGTTTCATAGCCTTAAAACTTGAACTTTGGATGAACGGTAAGCGGTGATGACTTGGTTATAGGTTTAGACTATTTGCTTGTTATTTTTACTTTACACCAATTATATCCCATGTCTTATCCTACCCTTTAGTCATGAAGCGTGTCTAGGTGATGAAGCGAGCAATCTTTGGTGTCTTGGCCATGGATTTGGTCATGTATCATTGCTTTTGTCCACTTTGTCGTGACATGTTAGTAATGACAATTCACCCTTAACCCATGTCGTGTTTACCCATATTTCCTTCAAGAATTATTTAGTCCTTAACTCTAGTGGTGGAGATTTGTGTATCCGCCAAGCTTATGATAGAATACATGCTATGACTGTGCTTTGAGTGATCACCACGAAATTGACACATAGACTAGTTGAGAGAATTTGATTGTTTTGTTCCCATTTCGTGAGGTGTTCGGCTTTGATTTATTCTAGCATAAGGGATTTTTAAACTTATATTTTCCAGGTAATGGGAGATATCTTTTTAGGAATTTTTCTAATAAGGTCTACTTAAGGGCAAGTAGAGTTCAAGTGGGGGGATATTTGATAACATCAAATAGTCCTGAATATTAAGTGTCAATTTTCCCCGATAATTCTCGTATTTTATATCATTTATATGGATTTACGCTTGTTTGCCGTTATATTTCACTTTCAGGTAAATTGCGAACATTGGAGCTAATGAGACGCGGATTTGGAGATTTTCTTAAGAGATTTATGATAGTATTTCCACTATGAAGAAGCTACGGCGTAACTCCACTATCACATTACGGCGTAACTCCCAACTAGGATTACGCCGTAACCAACTAGGTCAAAGGATGTTCCACGCCGCCATCAGATACGCCGTAACTCATTCCAATGATTACGGCGTAATCAATACAAATGTAATCTGTACCGAAGATACGGCGTAACTCATTCCATGTGTTACGCCGTAACTAGCTTTACGAGAGCATTATTATGGAATTATAGAGGCTACGGCGTAACTCTCAACTTAAGTTACGCCGTAACTAGATCACGCCTATAAATACAAGCCCTAATTTCTGTATTTCACATCATTCAGTCCACACCAAAAAGCAGAGAACGTGAGTTGGGGTCCAAAGGCAGATCTTGAAGATCATACGGAGCCATCTCCAAGGGAGAAATCAGTCCTTAACGATAAGCATTAGCGATTATCTTTTCTTTTAGTTTCGATTCATGTATTTCATTATGTCAAACATTGAATATTTGGTTTCTTTTAATATGATCGGCTAAGCACCTTTGGTGCTAGCCTATTTATGATTCCTTAATTGTTTTGTTTACATTTAAATGTTTCCGTATAATTGTTTCTAGTGTATGCATGCATAGTTCGTTGGTAGCTACCATAGTTTTGGTAGTTTTGAATGGCGGTAGTGTCTAGTTGCTTAGGAGAACTGACCAACTGACCCTAAGTAGGTAGACTGAGTGGGAAGGGTAAGAATTGACCAACTGACGACCCTTCTTCGCTTGTGCAAATTGACCAAATGATCACCTGCCGTTTGGATAAACTTAAAAAGTTAGGGATGAGTATCTAAGATTCTAGCGCCTGGGCACTCATTGTTGCGAATCTTGCATGTATAGGAATTTAATGACTTGTCTTAGGGGAATAAAAACAACTGAACTTTCAAGGGTAGTAGCTTGATCTCCGGTGGAAGCCTTTGCTAATAGGTTAGGACAAACTGACCAAATATTGTCCTAGCGACTTAAACCCCCACTTGAATCAATTGGAAGTAGTAAGACGTGAACATAACATGATAGGATGAGTAACTAGGTTAGCACACTTTACCTCTATTGATCACATCTCTATCTTATTTGCCTGCTTTCATTTCTTGTTTAATTAGTTTATTAATCATTTCAAACCTTAAACCATTAAAACCAGTGACACCTAGACTTAATTAGAATCCGCTCACATAGCTCTTGGGACGACCTCGGTTTTACCAATTACTACACCACACACGACCGGGTACACTGCCCGTGAGTGTATAAGGTGGACCATAGGTAAACAAGACTTTATAAATATTAAAACCTGGTAAGAAAACCTACATCACCTCCCAATTAGCACGAGTATTAAATCTTTCATTATTGTAGATTTTGAAGCATTTGCTAGCTCTTCAAGATGGGAAATTGATGAGACTGAAATTGATTTACTAAATTTTTTAGGGTTTATTAGGAATGAGAGTGCTTGTGTTAGGGTAGGCTTAAATACAACAAATATATGGAATTTGGAAGGATTACAGGGTATTTGGAAGTGTGAATAGTTAAATCTTGTCAACTAAATGTTACTAATGAAAAGATTAAGAGTGTTGCAAATTTTGTTCCTTAGCATAAGTCTTCATTGAGAATACAAGATGACAGGTGGGAGTAAGTTGGGCGGGAAGGATAAAATGACAAATGGCCCTCACATGGATGGCACTTAACTGACAAAAATAACGGGTGTTAGCCATATTAGCCAGCTTGTAATAAAAAGTCCACTTTAGGGACATTTGCTAAAAATTATTGTCGGGAGTGGCCAGCGTGCAAAAAATTGATACTTTTGGGACGAATTGTAGTTTACCCATAATATTATCTTAAATGAATAATTAGTTCCGTTAAAACTCATATCAAACATTATTGTACCCATTTTAAATGTTTAAATGATATTTTAATTCAGTATTATAAGGCTGCTCCCAGTGGAGCTTGGTAAGGCATCGTGATATGCATTTATCATGTGTGAGCCCATTGGGGTGTTTAAGGTGCTACGTGTGGAGAGCAAAAAAAAGGAACCAAAGCTGACATGCTCACCTTCTGAGTTGTGTGCAATTGTGGGCCCTTTGTGTTTTTAATATTTTTATTATTTGATTTGTGAGTGTGCGTCAGGTATTTTGTGAGGTATGTTTGTATAAAAATAAGTATTTTAACGAGTTAGCTGCTACCAGTTAGTGATCTCAGTTCAGCCATAAAGATGAGGTAGGTATGACCATTGGGTGTGAAAAGTGGGAGGGAGTGGGGGAGGTAAATGGAGAAAGTCAGCTGATGTGGTTCTTAGGTGGAAGATGAAGTGGTGTGGCCATTAGTAGTAGTCTGGGAGGAGAGATCATTTTCATACCAAAAGATTCCTACATAACAAGACAAATCTCAGCCACTCATTTATCTGTTGAGAAAAAAGAAAAAATTAACTAACGTTTTAAATAAATGCAGTTAAATCCAAATTTTATAATTTAAATATATCTTAAATCATTATTCGTTAGACAAAACAAATTATTCCGTCGCGACAAAGCTTTTATTATCTTTCAATAAACGGGCTCTTTCATGTACTTTGAAGAATTATTATTTTTTTCATTTTTTACGTTTTTCTTTCAGTCTTTGAAATGCGCATGACATATCACATGCGATTTAACAGTCATATGGTAGTTCGTAAGGGTGTAATCAAGCCAAGCCCGAGCTCAACAAGGCTCGAACTCAGCTCAAAAGATAAAAGGTTGGCTCGAGCTCGGCTTGATTGCTCGTCAAGCTTTAACCATCTAAGTTTGAGCTCGTCTCGAGCCGGATTCGAGCAAAGCTTGAAAAGCTCGAAATGATATATATGAAAATCAGGAATCTATGCCAACTGGTATTTGCAGCTGAACTGAGCTCGAACAAAATAGCAGATACACCATTCCATGTCAAAAAAATTGCAATTGTAGTTGCCACAAAATAAATATTGTCTTCACACAGAACCTGTACATGATCTCGAATCAGTAACTGGAGGAGAAATACTTAACCGTTTGAAAACCAAATTAGATATTTTTAAGAGTAATAAAACTAACAATAAAATTCTCATAACCAAGGCTAGAAAATATTTTATCCTTTATGGAGTTAGTCCTTTTAGTTAGGTTAATATTCAAATCATCCCTTATTTATACTAAGGCTCGAAAAGCTCGATAACCGCTCGAGCCGATCTATCAAAAGCTCGAGCTCGACACACTATATGTTTCGAGCCAGTTCTTGGGCTTGAGCTAGATAAAAGCTCGGCTCGATCGAGTCAAGCTTGAACTCGAGCTTGAGTTGCTTGATAAAAGCTTGGATCTTTTACACTCCTAGTAGTTCGAATACTAAACAGTCATACTAAAATGGACATAAGTATTTTTGTATATATAAAAAACTATTCTCATTTTTTGCTATGAAAAGTACACATTCTTGACTTTTCAACCATATATCACACACTGTATTTGAATTATAAATTATATATAGCAGTTCATTTATAAAACTTCAAAAAAGAGATGTGATGTGATAAAAATCGCATGTGATTAAGATCACGTCTGGCAAAAATCACATGTGATTTTACGTATTTTATGCCCTTTGACGAATTGACTGTACTAATCTATAATTCAAAATATAATATGTTATATATGGTTGAAAAACTATTTTCTGGTTTCAAGATTTAAAAACGATAAAACTTTTAGAATTTTGTAGAAAAAATTATGTTTATTTTACCACATGTTTGAATATTCATATTTTCAAATTAATGTTACATCACATGTAATTTTTTATGAAAGTTTCAACAACGAAAGAAAGATAAAAAGAAGACGAAAAAAACGTGAAAAGTGACAAAAAAAAAAGTTTGTCGAAAGTATATCAAAGTCTTTAGTTTATAGAAAAATAATTAAATGCTCGTCGCGATATGTAATTTTTATTTTTGCTTAGTGAGTAACGGTTTAAAAGATATTAAAGTTTGAAAAAAAAAATGAAAGTGAATATATTTTTTAATACGAGAAAATGAGTTGTTAGAATTAATCTTTTACGAGAAAGAAACTTTTGACATGTAAATGATTTTAATTCGTATTATAAATTATAAGAAATAGTTTTAACGCATTATAATAATTACTTATTAAAAACATCTATAGTGTTACACGAAATTTTGTGCAAAATTGTTTGATAAGTAGCGTTGCATAAAAAATTACGGCATTTTGGTGTTTTCCTTGAATATTCTTTACACTAAATTTACATTCAATATTCTTTTTTTTGAAAGGCAAAATATATAAATAAGCACGTTTGGAGATGTATTTTTAATAATTGTTCAAAAGTAACATTGCTTGTTGTTTTTATTACTTTTAATCCGGATCGTCACTTACTTGTGGAATTGCATTAAACTTTCATGCGCAAGACTAAATCAGAGAACACACTTTCTTTACATAAAAAAAGAAAGAAAAAAAAAAAGTCAATTAAGATGTACATTTTCATAGACGTTGAATATGTTTTTGACAAGTTCGGAACAAAAGGAAACATTAATTAATGGGATTTCTATGACAAAACGTGAATCTGGGCTAAGATGGTTGAATCACCCCCACGAAATGTTGCATGCGTTTTACTCACTAATTCCATTGTAGATGAAATGTGTACGTGTACATATTAGAATATGTGTGGGGTTTTACATGCTTATAATTATTTGGTTTTCTTATCATGATAGCATTTAACAACGTTTCAAGACGAAGCTCAAGCGATCAGCTACATATGGTTTATGCATCATATATATACTAGCAGGGTACCCGCCGCCGCAACGCGCGGGTACCCTGAAATAAAATTTTCCGGCGAATCATGTATTTTAGTTTATTATGTTTTTTTTTGACAATAAATTTCTGGATATCGAAATTTGGTTTAGCCGTGCGGTTGGGCTCGAGCCCGTGGCCGTGCCTATTTGGCCCATACCCGTTTGGCGCATCGGTTGATTCGGGCTTAAGGCCATTTACATTGTTGATTAGGGCTTGAATATATACGTATAATGTCTTTATTATTTGTATTAGTGACATTTAATGGGGTTCAGCGTTGCGGCGGATACAATGAAATAAAATTTTGGTGAATTATGTATTTTAGTTTATTATGTTCTTATAATAAATTTACGGTTTCAAGAATTTATTTGCTCGTGCCGTTCGGGCTTTCGTCTTGCGTTCGAACTCGAGCCCGTTTATTTCGATCTTGCTTTTCGAGCTCGACCCGTTTGGCCCGTGCGTTTGGATCGTCGTTCGTTTCGGGCCATTTGGACCGTTGCCCGTTCGGGCTCGGGCTTGAATATTTGTATAATGTTCTTTATTATTTGTATTAGTGACATTTTAATGCAGTAATTATGTTTAAGTGGTTGTACAATATGCTTGATAATTTGTATTACTTGTGCAATGGGTGTTTTAATAACTGCATTACTTGTATTTATTGACCAGTTAATTAATTAACTAAATTAAATATCTTGACAATATTAATCGTGCTTTGTATTTTGTATATTAAGCTTTAAGACTTGTAAGTCTTAAAATTAAGATTGATGAGAAAGATCATTAATTGTGCATTATGTATTGTACAATAGGCTTTGTATTTTGTAAGTTTTAACTTTAAGACCATAAAAAGAGAGATTCATTCTTCTATTATAAGTAGTATAGATATGCATGAGTAGGCAAAAAATCAACCACAATAATGTTTCATTTTAAAACTTTGGAAATTTACTTTCTTACGTTATAAGATAAAGATATGTCTTTTTCATTCACGACAATCATAAGTCCAAAAAGAGCAATAAATGATTATATATATATATATATATATATATATATATATATATATATATATATATATATATATATATATATATATATATATATATATATGGGGATAAACAAGCTACAATTTTTGTAGCCATTATTCTACTCCTATAATAAATCATATACAATGAATCAGGGCCTGAGGAAAAATCAAGGGACCTGAAATGAATCAGGACCCACATTTTTTATCCTCAAAAATTGTGGCCAATTAGCTACAATAAATTGTAGGTAACATATTAGTATATATATATATACGTATATATATATATATACGTATATATATATATATATATATATATATATACACCTTTAGAAGGTTAAGGTCTTGATGCGGTCTTGGGTATTATTTTTGTGTGACGAATGTTTTTCCTTTTAAGCTTTTCTTATTTGGCATTAATAGAATCTATAGCATTATTAGTAGATATATGGTTTTTAAAGTAGAGCGTCTAAATTATTAATAATGTAAATAGCTAACACTTTTATTTTTCAAATTTTAGCATTAAATTGGTGGTTATAAGTTTAGTGAACTTTTCTAATAAACAATTCTATTAAAATATATTAATATTGGATGAGGTTCTATATGGTTTAAATGGGACTTAAATTTTAATTTTTCTCTAATTTTTTAATTTTCTTTTTATAGTAATGTTTTTGTCTTAAAATTTTAAGACTTGTACATAGGAAATCCCAAATGCTTTATAATGTAGTATATATATATATATATATATATATATATATATATATATATATATATATATATATATATATATATATATATATATATATATATATATATATATATATATATATATATATATAGGGAATATAATATTTCTGATTTATTGTATGATTGCTATTTTGTGCTATATAATGTGGGTCACTGCTTTTTGTGGGTGCTGATTCATTTATGTGGGTCCCAGTTCATTCTTTAGTGTATTTTTAAGATGAATTGTAGGCTAATTGGCTACAATAATTGTAAATACTTATATATATATATATATATATATATATATAGGGATAAACTTGTTACAATTTTGTAGCCGTTAAAAATTCAATGTATAAAAATACAGAAATGATTCAGGGCCATGAGAAAAGAATCGGGACCCACAAAATTGTCAGGACCCACATTTTTGCCTGAAATTGTAGGGGTGGAACAAATTAATTATAGTAATATATTCTCATATATATATATATATATATATATATATATATATATATATATATATATATATATATATATATATATATATATATACACTATCAATATAGTTTAACGGAATTTCTAAATTCTACTTCAATAATATCAGCTTAGAAAACGTTATCATGATAAGAAAACCAAATAATATAAGGTTTAATTTGAAGGATAATATTACCTCAATCAATATGCATATTGGACTTAAGTATTACATACTTGCAACAAAATGACATACTCCAGTCATGCATGATGATGTATATGATAATAAATTAGGTTGTTTTAATTGTACATAATTTGGAAGGATGAGCTTTTATACCTTCTAAACCACATCGAGTACCCATAGCGGAATCTTATTTCCAAATTAATTAGTTGAAGTGATTTGATTCATATACTATTTTTTTTGGAAAGGCATTCATTTAGTTATATATAAATCAAATTATTAAAAACAAAAGGTAATGGAGCAGGCTAGCTGATGAGCATCTCCAACTTTGATAGATATATCGTTTAAAAATAGATGAAGATCGATGATGCATGTTATATACGGTTTAATTAGAACCCTGATACAAACAACTAGCTACTAAAGTAAATAGGATTTTACTAATATAAGTGCCATACGTCTTTGTTTCCCACCATACAGGGGGTGACACCGTATGTGCACATCTTACTAAATGAAGCTTTTTCCCACCATACTGAGAATATATATGATCCATGATTAATGTATAGGATACCAATTTAATTTCACCTAAGAAAACTGAGTTGGAAATATATGGAAACCTGAACACATGTAATCCTTTACAAAGAATTCTTTTTGCTTCAAATGCAATACACAATTTTTTCTAGAGAAACATAGTTACATAGTTGCCAATTCATCGAATTCATTTATGCTTTTTTTGGGAAGCTTGAAAAGCTTATTATGATAGGAAAGTTACTTTTGTGAATGATGATGGTAAGCCTTTTAAAAAAGTGTAGGTTGTGGCTACTAAGCCTAGTTCTTCTTCTTCTCCGTGTATGTCTTCGAAAAAGGTAGGCAACCCATACTCTAAAGGGGGTGAAGTAGTTGTTACTAACAGTGATGAGGACGGGGTACTTGAGCTGGATAATGACATGATAAAGTTTCTTGCATCTTCTAGTAGCTAACATGAGCTTGAAGATTATTTTGATAATAATTATACAGCTCAGGTCTACGATTTGCCAGAGCAATTAGATGCTTTTTGTGACCTGTATGATGTCAAACTTCAAGGTCGTGGTCGAAAGTAATTTTATGTTTGGTAGTTCATAAGATTGACATTTCTTTCTTATATAGTAATTCTGGTTGTTGCACATTTGGTGCTTGTTCAATGCCTATTTAATGGGTCGAGATGAGAGACTCACTCTCATCAGTTGTACTTAAACGTTTTTTAATATAATATATTTTCTAGGATAATCTCCTTTTCCAAAAAAAAAAAAAAAAAAAAAAAAAGGTAGTTGCCAATTTTGAAATACTCTGTAAAAAGCAACTCATGTAGAAACCTCTATTATTATTATTTTTTTATTTTTTATTTTTTTTTATTTTTTTTATTTTTATAAATGTGGTCATTAAGTCCTTCATATGATCAAGAAGTACACAACTTCAGTCACAAATATGACTTCCATATCCGCAAGAATAGTGGAAATCAAACATGTGAAACGCTGGAGGTTTGAGAGTAGCAGATGCTATAAAAGATGCCAAGCATACATGATCATCCTCGACTTCTTAAGAAAACTACAACCAAAATAAATAAATAAAAAAACAAATACCAAATCCATCTCATAGGCTGCGATTTATAGTTTGAGACCAAATGATTTTTCGCTATCAAAAACAAAATTGAAACTGACAACTTGGAATTGAAAGAAAAGAATATAAAAGAATATATGCAAAATCACCTTGAACTTTTGTATATTTACAACTTTGTTATATAAAAATTTTATTCGTCAAATATTAAGCAAATATATAGCGAATTCGCTAATAAAAATAAACCGTTTTGAAGAGCTAAAGATTACGAACAAACGAGCCAAATATCGATATGCTTTTGACGTACGTACGTTTTATAAAAAATGTTGAAGTTTGATATATTTTTTAAAAACAAAAAAAATTTTCAAAACACATTCTTAAAAGGCGTGCAACTTTACAAATGAGGAAAATCATTTGAAATAAAAGGAATATCATTTTGAAATAAAAAAGTAAACATTAATAAACTAAAACCGGTATCCTTTTATTTATAAAACTAAAAACGCCACCTTTTTTTGTATAAAACTAAAACTTTTATTTAGAAAACTAAAATCGGTATCCTTTTATTCCAAACAATTTTCCTCTTTTATAGAATTGCATGTCTTTGACCTTTGTGGTTTAAGAGTGTGTTTTGAATTTTATTTCTTTTATATATATATATTAAACTTTAAATTTTTTTATAAAATCGTACATACGTGAAAAGCATATTGATATTGAGCTCGTTTTGTTTAGTAATCCAGAGTACGTTCCTTGTGATATATTTTTTTATTAGTGATTAAGCTAGATATTTGACGAATAAAGTTTGTTATATAAAGAAGTTGTAAATTTACAAAAGTTCAAGGGTGATTTTGCACTCTTTTATTTTTCATGATTTTCCTTTTTAGTAAAATTGAACGTCTTTGGCCCATGTGATTTACGATTGTGTTTTGAAAGTTTTTTTTATAAAATATATCAAACCTCAATATTTTTTTATTAAAATGTACGTACGTCAAAAGCATATCGATATTGGGCTCGTTTTATTCGTAATCCAGGGCTCTTCGAAAGCGATTATATTTTTTATTAGCGAATTCGCTATATATTTGCTAAATATTTGACGAATAAAGTTTGTTATATAAAAAATTTGTAAATATACAAAAGTTTAAGGGTGATTTTGCACTCTTTTTATATTCTTTTCATTAAATGTAGTCAGTTTCGTTTTTGTTTTTGTAGTGAAAAATTCTTTGGTCTGGAACTATAAATCGCGACCTATAAGGTGGATTTGATATTTGTTTATTTATCTTATAATGTAGATTAGACCCTCTCTTCTATTAAATTTTTAAGATTTTTTTCTCTTATTAAA
>OU343219.1:199763090-200002952 GCA_910596185.1 Chrysanthemum makinoi
GATGGAACAGGTGATCGTCAAATTTTTCGAATCAGCCGCTACCATCGAAAATTGGCCACAACCCGTGTGGTGCCACATGTTCAATTCCACACTGGTTGGAAACGCGCGAAACTGGTTCAGCAAGCTTCCACGCAGAAGCATCAATGGCTTCTAAGAGTCAAGGAAAGCATTCGCCAACTTCACTCAAAGGAAGAAATCGCTTAAAACCCTGTCGAACTTCGCCAGGGTGAAACAGCCAGGGGAATCTACAAGCTTTATGTGAGTGCTTCAAAGATGAATGCATACAGGTTAAGGCCCCCCTCAAGTGTTGAAGATCTCGTGGTTCATGAATGGGATTAATAACCTAGAACTCATCAAAAGGCTGAATGACAAAATTCCCCAAACGTTTGATGAACTGATGAAGTTTAACAAGGTCCTTTATCCAAGGAGAAGCTGCTAGGCAGATAGCAAGAAAGGTTACTCCAACTACATGTCACGGATCAACCTCGGAGACAATCCACTCAATTTATAGCAACCGCAATGAGTAACCGCAGCCAGGGGAGTGGACGGGATAACGACAAGTATACCCCACTCACAAAGACTCCAAAGGAGATATTCACGACGGAGGGCGCAAACTTCCCGAGGCCCCCACCAATGCGCACTCCAGAATATCGGCGCGTGGGAAGCGGATATTGCGACTACCATGGAGCCACACCACCAATGAGTGTGTCCAATTGCGCCAACTGATTGAGAAATTAGTGAAGGAAGGCAGATTGGACCACTTGGTTAAAAACATCAAGGAAGGAAAAGATAAGCAAAAGTCCGGGAATAAGAAAGAGGCACCCAAAGATAAGGCTGACACCATATACATGACACAATCATGGCAGCGAGTGACTAGGCAGAAGATCAGCCAGAAGTTTTCCCGTGGAAGTGAAATTTCTTTCCCTACCTTGACTGCGGACAACGCAGTGGTAGAGCCGCTCACCATTGAAATTAATGCGGGTGGTCACGATATCCACCGCATGTATGTTGATGGAGGAGCGTCGGAAGATATAATGTACGAACACTGCTTCAAGCGATCGGGACCTGATATACGCAGCCGCTAAGCCCGGTCATGACAATATTGACCGGTTTTACAGAGAAAAGATATGGCCTATGGGGCAATACGCTCTACTAGTCCATGTGGGTAATAAAGAACACTCCGCGACGTACCGATGAATTTTATGGTGATCAAATCCCTTCGCCATACAATGGCATTATCGAAGACCAGTGGATATCACCTATACGCTAGTACACCGCTTCACAAAGACACGGATGCTCAAATTCCCAGTGGAAGGAGGTATTGTTACTCTCTACAATGCCACCGTACCACCTAGAGAATGTAACACGATTACATGTGAGACGACACCCATTCCAGAACAGCGCGCAACCAAAGTTCCAAACCTGAAGGTTGCAATTCATCCTGATTACCCAAAACAGGAAGTATCCATCGGAGGATCGCTGTCGACAATGGCAAAGCATGCGGTGTGCACTCTTGCAAAAGAACCTGGATATCTTTGCATAGGAACCAAAACATATGATTGGGGTACCACACTCAATCACATAACAAAAGCTGAGAATCCGACAAGGATACTCACCAATACGCCAGAAAAAACACGGCCAAGCTCCGTGAGGCTGCAAGCAATTCTCGCGTATACACAAACTCGTGGAGGCGTGTATCATGCGAAGTTTACTACCACGACTGGCTTTCCAACCCAGTAATGGTCAAGAAGAGCGACGGTAGCTGGCGGATGTCGGCCGACTTCACGTGACCTCAACAAGGCATGTCCACAAGATCTACCCACTACCGGAGATAGACCGAAGGTAGAGTCTTTGTGTGGATACCCACTTAAATGCTTCCTGGATGCATACAAAGGATACCACCAAATTCAGATGGCTAGGGAAGATGAGGAAAAAACACCTTTTCATACGCCAAGGCGCCTACTGCTATACCAAAATGCCCTTTGGCCCTAAGAACGCAGTGCCACCTAGCAGCGGTTAGTAGATAATGCATTTGAGAAACAGGTGGGCCGCAACCTAGAGGTTTACGTTGACGACCTGGTCATAAAAAGCCATACCGTGATGAATTGTGCGTGACATAGAAGAAAAGTTTAAGACTCTACGAGATATCAACATGAAGCTAAATCCTAAGAAATGCACTTTGGCTCTACGAAGGCATGTTCCTTGGATATTTGATAGAGCCCAATGGCATCAAACCGTGTCCGTAAAAACGAATGATGTGATCAAACTTCCTTCACCAAGCACGTTGAAGGAAGTCCACTCTCAATGGAAAACTGGCGGGTCTAAATAGATTCTTGTCCAAATCAGCGAGACAAGTCACTCCCTCTTCAAAACACTCAAGAAGTGCATAAAAGGAGATTTTCATTGATCAAGGGAGGCAGAAGAATCTTTTATGCAGTTTAAACAACACCTGGCAAATGGCCCCCACGCTCAGTAGCACCCCGACAAGGGGAAGAGTTAATTATGTATCTATCCGCGACTCATGGAGTAGTCAACAGGTGCTAACACTCGGATAGGAACTCGAGACAAATGCCGTGTATTTCGTAGCAAAGCTCTCAAGAAAATGGAGATTAATTATAGCGCCATGGAAAAGTTGGTCCTAGCACTGGTATTCGCCGCCAAAAGATTGCGCAGGTATTTCCAAGCGACCCATAGCGTAATTACAGATCAACCTATCGCAAATCATCTCCAAACCTCGACGATCGACGACTACGTATGGAGCGTGTTGCTAGGTGAGCACAACATCTCTTACATACCACGTACCGCAGTAAAAGGGCAGATACTAGCAGATTTCATCATCAAAAAACTAGATACGGATGATGCACCCGCACCAGGCAAAAAGGAACTACCAGATCCATAGATCTTGTTCACGGATGGATCTTCTTGCATGGATGGGTCAGGAGCAGGCCTCATCCTCACAAGCCCAGAAGGAATGGAATTCACTTACGCACTGCGTTTTGAGTTCACAGCGACAAACAATGAGGCAGAGTATGAAGCCCTAATCGCCGGACTACTCATTGTAGCTCGAATGGGTGTACGCAACCTGGAAGCAAATGTGATCCCTCGCTAGTAGCCAACCAAGTGTTGGGCGCATATGTGGCTAAAGAGGAAAACATGATCCAATACCTCAACAAGACCAAGGCACTAATCCAAGGCTTTGACAGGTTTACCATCAAGCAGGTTCCTAGAGGGGAAAATCGAAAGGCGGATGCACTAAGCAAGATTGCATCCACAAGCTTTGCACACCTATCAAAACAAGTGTTGGTGGAAACGTTGAAGAGCAAATCCATCTCGGAGATGGAAATATCCACGGTAATAGAGGAGGAAGATCCTACGTGGATCACACCAATAATGGAGTTCATAAGCGGCTTATTGCCCCAAGAATAGAAGGAAGCCCAAGAATACGGGCGACAACACAACGTTCGAACTTCGAGACGGTGTACTATATCGGCGCTCCTTTCTGCAACCATGGCTCCGCTGTGTCGGCCCCCTGCAAGCAAATTATGTATCACCGTGGAAATCCACGTTCTTGCAAGATGCATTCGTGACCACGATCCGTGTAGCCGCTTTTACGGTCGGATACTACTGGCCCACCATGCACCTTGATGCGCGTGAATTAATAAGAAAGTGCGGCGACTGTCAGGTTCATAGACCTATCCCGCGCCAACCACAACTGAGCTAACGCTTATCACGGGCCATGGCCATTGTACAAGTGGGGTATCGACATTGCGTGTCCCTTCCCCAAGGTAGCAGGAGGATTGAAGTTTCATAGTGGCCATAGACTACTTCACCGTGGATCGAAGCAAAAGTTTTGTTGTAACAATTACTGGCAATCAGGTCAAACGCTTTGTTTAGAAAATATTGTATGCCGCTGACTAATTGGAAATCATCTCGACAACGGAAACAATTTTAGACAACTGTAAGCTCCCGGAAAAATTTCAATGTACTTAACGCTTTAAACAGAAATTAAACACGATCTATTTCGTCATGAAATTTTCTAAACATCACATTTGCATATAATTTGGCATATGCATGATCAACGCAGCTTGAGCGTTCAAAACTATACCGTTGTGATCAGAATAAAATTCCCCACGATCTTGATAACTTTAAAATACGTAACGAATACGTAAAAATTTGTAAAAATACGAATTAAATTATAATAAAAATATATTTAATTTCGTATTGGGCCTCGGAACTCATTGGACTTTTCACCACTCGAGCCCAATTCGTTAACGGGCCTTATGACCGGATCAAGCCCAACTCCTTTCTTTTCTTTCTGGGCCTCGTCTAGCAAGACCAAACCCAAAGCCCATGCATGTGGAATTAAGGGTAATATGTTTGTGTTCTTTCTGTTGTAACCAAACGAGCAAACAAGGAACCAAAAACACCAAAACTAAAACATGTAAATCGGTTAGGACAACTAAACACTAAACATCTCCAAATAGACATGTGTTCTTGCGTGTGTGTGTAAAAACAAGGTGACAATTCTTAAACTTAAGCCACCCTAAACCAATAAAATACTACCTAAATGTCCTTTGACCAACCCTTTGACTTCTAAAACCAATGGATCTTGTGTTCACTTAGATGTGACACCACATAACCACGCCATACTAGGTTGGAAATGGACATGAATCTTGGCCAAGTTCATACAACATGAGGCTAAATGAGTAACAACCTAGAGAACCTAAGGATAAAGAAATAGTAGAAGCCATGCTTGTTATCCCTTTAAAACCCACGACAAACATGCACACCATTCACTTATACTCACACAACTCACAAATACTCTCATCATAAGGAAACCATTCACTGTGGAGGCAAGGTCGAAGCAAGATAAGAAGAGAAAGGTTTAAGCTAGGAGAACACTTGGGTAAAAATAAAGGATACGGGTAACACTTATAAGGAGAACACGGGGTAGGATACTAGGATTGGAAACACTAACTCATCGATCATCACCACTCTCTTGAGTGATTGTAAGTTTCGCTATAACCTTCTCACATTTCATTTTCGATATTTTTTTGTTATCACGAGTATAATGTCACACGTATAACTCAAACCCACTTCGAGCCCAAGGAAGCCAAGAGCTTTTTCGAGCTTATTTGTAAGCCGAACCTATAAGCTCATACCTTGTGAAGAAAGGGAAATAAAACTAAAATGAAACCATGCATGTTCAAGACACAACTCAAGAGCATGTATACAAGAATTTATAACACAAGAATATCACTTTAAATAGCATAACGTGTAGGAGTATAACATATAAAAGCACTAGCTCAGTTTGTTAGCACTTGTCGTTTTAGGCGAAAGGTCCCTTGTTCGAAACCCTCCTATGGCATTTTTCCTTCCTTTTTATTTTACAACTATCACCTATTGAAATATTTAACCCCTCAACTTCAATCAAGTAACTATTTAACTAATATGAAGCTTGGTTCTAAAAATGTAAAAATCCAACTTTTGAAAATATTTTGCAAAAACAGTTTTATGAGGGACTAAAAGCGACAAATCTGGAAACTTTAAGCATGAGATATTTTTGGGGTACAAAGTGTCATTTTCTAAAAGTTTAAGGACTAAACTCGTACTTTTTATTACTTGAGGGTAAAAAGTGAAAATTCGGAAAAAGTTTAGAAAACCTTATAAACCCATCATAACTTCGTAAAAACGAGTATTTTGATCATATGAGTATTTTATTTTCGAATAACGTTAAATGTATTAATTTATATATATATTTATAAGATTATAATTATATATATATAATCCATAAAACACACGGGAATCTAAATTGTTAAAATACCCATCAATTTACTAAGATCACAACGGGGGAACATTTCACTTATGCGTAAGTGAGGATCACTAGTTAAGACAATGTAGCACGTAAATTAACTTAAAACGTTAATCACGATCGCACACTATTGGATTGGACAATCCAATGATCTATTGAATAAGAATATTCAATGCTCTATTATTTTGGTCGCGAACCAAAATGCTCATTTACTGAGACTCGCCATCTCGTTTCGAGTTGGAACCTCCGCTACATTGTGCTTGATCTATTTTTGCGTGTGCATTATCATCAAGGTGAGTTCATAGCCTCGCTTTTACTTTATTTTACAAACCCCGCGAGGGAGATACATGCTCTAAACTAGAACACAAGGTTTTTCATAAATGCTCGATCCTCTTGATTATTGGTACTGCCTAAGTGTTAGCCACAAGTCCCCTGATCATGAACCATTAGTCACCGCGAGTGAACGTAGATATCGTGAATAGTACTATGGGGATTAACGAACCCCGTTCTGGTTATAGAGAAATAACCAGGGCGCACCATATCGAATTTCTTTAGGTAATTGGCTATTACCTCCTTTGGGGCATACTTACGTACACTGGTAATTCGGTGTATGCAGTTGAGTTTGGTTTCATGAGCTTAGCGCATAATAATCTGTGATTTTTCTTATGATATTGTTAGTTTACAATGATCATGATCTTATACTTGTGTTCAACTTATTTTAAACCTATGAACTTCACTCAACAATTTTTGTTGACCTTTTAAGCATGTTATCTCAGGTAATCAGTGAAGATTATGACCAAGGCGCGGAACGGGGCATGGCAAGGCTTAACTGGTGGTGTAAAACATAAAAGTTATCATTTCTTTCAAACTCATGATCTTTCTTTTGGGAAAACACTTGATCTATTTACAATATTTTGTAACAAACTATGAGTTTTCGATGAATGATAACTATTTTAATAAAACGTCTCTTTCGAGTCGTTTTCTATAATTATTGACTATGATCTCTATTCACGTAACACCCGAATTAGTCTTCCGCTGTCATTAAGATTTTCGAGGGTGTTACAGATTGGCATCAGAGCTAAGGTTATAGAGAACCAAAGAGTTTTTCAAAAACAATTGGACTATACCCGCACTTTTAAAACGGGACTATTTTACACCACTGCCTTATGCCCTTCCGTGACCGCTCTATGCATTAGGATTGATGCATCACTAGATCATAAGTAAATTGCATTCATTTTAGTTAGGCATGGAGATTTGCTTGGCAAATATGTGTAGCTAACTAAAATCTTGTTAATATATATTATTTGGCATTTTACTTACATTAATTTATGGGTTGTTACAGTACCATGTCTGCATCCCACCCAGTTGTTCTGTCCTCAGACACTGAGATGGAAGACACTATGTCCTCTACGACTGTCACTATGCCAGCTCATCCCAGTCCAGTCATACCAGCTACTGTTTCGGACGAAACTGAACCTTTTGAGGAAGGTGAAGTTGCCCGAACTCCTACTGCTCCAGCTATGACTGCTCATCCTCAAGAGCACAATGCTTTTGCTTCTATGACCCTAGATCAGTACTATGAGTCGCAGCAATGGCTACCTGCTTCAGATGTTGCTGTGGATGATGAATCATCCAAGTCATCAGAGAACACTGACTCTGCTTCATCAGATTCTTCTGGATCATCTTCCCAAGCTATCCGTCGTCGTCGACGTAGGATTCGTGTTCTTAAGCCTTATGAGCCTGAGCCGTTTGGGGTACCTTATAGACTGCATCCTAAAGGTAAGACCTTCAAACACACCGCTAGGAAGCGTGTGCGATCCATCACTATGACTCATGTGATGCCACCAGCTCAGTCACCATCAGCTCAGTCATCACCAGTTTCACCTGCTGTTCCACCTACTGCTACTTCACCACCACTGCCACCTACTGTGTTCTACCATCAGACCACTACTGTTCCTATTTCATCACCACCTACAGCATCACCTCCTTTGGACACTTTTAGTGAGCCACTTTTACCGCTTTGCATTAAGTGCTATTCACCATCACCATCTGATCCTGACATGCCTACTCAAGCGGATAATGAGACCGGACCGAGGAAGAAGGCCGGTGCTCGGCGATGGTCATTCTTGATACCACTACTTCGTCGTTGGAGAGAAGAAGAGGGAGCACCTAGTTCATTTGAGCTTGGAGAAAGCTCAACCACTGCATCAGCTCCAGTTCTGCCTGTTACCGGTGAACCGGTACACCACACTATCCCCCTGTTGGCTACGAGACTCGTCAGGCACGAAGACCAGTTGAGTGAGCTCCTGGCACATTATGATGAGATTCCACTGGTTAGGATAGAGAGCTTGGAGGACGAGGTCGAAAACCTCGTGATAGGTCGCTACTCCATTGAGATTGTGTTTGATATGATGAGTACCCAGATTGTGGAGGCGAGAGAGGCCGTTAACCGATTGACTCAGAGGTTGGAGACTACTGTCCGAGATGCTAGTACTTTGAGAGAGACTGCTTTAGGTCGAGAGAGAGTCTTGCATCACGAGCTTGCATCCGCTCATGCTCACACTGCTATTCTAGAGGAGAGGATTGATGATCTCGAGGCGAGAGATCGAGCCCGTGAGCAGCAGATCCGAGATTTGACAGCCATGGTTGAGGAGATTCGTCGTCATCATGACGCATCGAGAGATGCGTAGATCCTAGTCATCTTTATCTTAGTATATGAGGCATTAAGGCTTGTATCTTTTTGGTTTGTAACCTTGGAACAAGAATTATAATGATGTAATCTATAATTATGAACAATACTATGTAATGATGTATTCCATGTATCCTATGGTTGTATTTCTTATATTCTTGTGTTATGATATTATTCCTCGGTAATGTATGCCGAACCGATCCTTATGTCATTATACATATATTATGATTTATTGAGAAAAATCATGATTCACTTGTTGTTCATATCGATATCATATCATTGATTTAAAGTGGTGATCTTGACTATTATGATATTTATAATATGTAATCACTTTTATCATCGATCGATAATTTCTTAATCTTGGTGTTTATTCTTGGAAATTTTAGAAAAATGGTCAAGAAGAAAACTACCTCATCCACCATCACTCCCGCAGCTATTCGAAAAATGGTCGCTGAAAGTGTTAGCGCAGCTATAGCACAGCATGCCGCTGATACTGCTAGAGCCGAAGCTGAACGCGTTGAAGCTGAACGAATTGCCCAAGAGGCACGTGAAGCTGAAATTGCAAGACAAGCGGAGATTGCAAAAGAGGCTGAGCGTGTTGCTCAAGCAGCACGTGAGGCTGAAGCTGCTCGCATTGCTGAAGAGAATCGTGCCACAGAAGCTGCACGTCTTGTTGAAATGGCAAACTCAAATGCAACTAACACTCCAACAAATCAAAGTGAGTCCACTGTAACTCGCAAGTGTAGTTACAAAGAGTTCATGAACTGCAAGCCGACATTCTTCAAGGGCACTGAAGGTGCTATTGGTTTACTTCATTGGTTTGAGAGAACCGAGACTGTATTTCTGCTAAGTGACTGCACAGATGATTGCAAAGTCAAGTTTGCGACTGGAACTTTGTTAGAAGATGCGTTATCTTGGTGGAAAGGCCATGCTCAACCAATTGGAATGGAAGAAGCTTGTAAGATTTCATGGTCAGATCTGAAACAACTGTTAATGAAACAGTATTGCCCGAGAACTGAGATCAAGAAACTCGAAGATGAGTATTACCACTTGGCTGCTAAAGGTAATGATCTCAAGACATACTTCAAGAGATTCCATGAGCTGAGAGCTCTATGTCCTCATCTGTTTCCCACCAATGAAAAGCTTTTGGAAGCTTTGATCGGAGGTTTACCTCGAAGCATCGAAGGAGATGTCATCGCTTCGAATCCAAAGACTGTTGAAGAAGTTGTCATTGTATCCCACCGCCTTATGGAACCGATATTGAAGCTTGCAAATGCACAAGGCTCAAGTGACAACAAAAGAAAGCTTGATGATCAGAAAACCTCAAATTCCAACCACCATCAGTCCAACAACAATAATCGGACAACAACCAGTATCACCTTAGCGAAACCATCATCACAATCGGCAAAACCGAAGGCAAGAAGCGCAAGGGCTTATCTTGCACCCACTTCTGGAAAGGGTATGTAGGACCACATCCCAGGTCTTAACGGATGTTTGATGCACCATTCTGGACCTTGTACTGTAAAGTGTGACAAGTGCAACAAGGTAGGTCATTAAGGAAAGCATTGCGAAACCACGGAGAGAAACAACTTGGCAAACATGAATTGTTATGGATGTGGAGAAAAGGGTCATTTCAAGAGTCAATGCCCAAAGTTGAATGTAGCTCAACCCAACAATGCGCGTGCAAGAGCGTACGTGCTAGGAGATGGAGATGTGCCGTTTGAACCCTGATGTGTGACGGGTACGTATTCTCTTAGCAATCATTCTGCAAAAATCTTGTTTGACTCTGGAGCCGATAAGAGTTTTGTATCTACTACCTTTGCACCGGTACTTGAAATATCCCCAATTGCCTTAGATACAACTTATGAGATAGAACTTTCCGATGGAAAGATAATAGGAACCAACACCGTAATCCGTAATTGCCCTATTCTTTTACAAGACCACTCGTTCCTCATAGATCTTTTTCCAATCAAACTTGGAAGTTTTGATGTTGTAATTGGCATGGATTGGTTGTCCAAACACCGTGCTAGGATCGTTTGCGACGAGAAAACCGTTTATATCCCGATCAACGGTGAAACCTTAGTTATCCAAGGAGATAGAAGTAAAAAGTACTTAAGTATCATATCCTGTGCGAAATCGATAAAGTACATGGAAAAAGGATGTTATGCCTTCTTAGCTCAAGTAACGGAAAAGAATTCGGAAGAGAAACGACTAGAGGATGTACCTGTAGTCAAAGAATTTCCTAAGGTGTTTGCAGAAGATTTGCCTGACTCCCCACCTGCTCGACAAGTCGAATTTCAAATCGATTTTATTCCTGGAGCTACTCCCATGGCACGAGCACTGTACCGTTTAGCACCCTCAGAAATACAAGAATTGTCCAAACAACTAGAAGAACTATCTGAAAAAGGACAGGTTTTATTCGTTAAAAAGAAAGATGGATCATTTCGGATGTGTATCAATTATAGAAAATTGAACAAGCTCACAATCAAGAACCGTTATCCCTTACCAAGAATCGATGATCTGTTAGATCAGTTACAAGGCTCGAGTGTATACTCGAAGATTGATTTAAGATCTGGATATCATCAGTTAAAGGTAAAAGAGGAAGATATACCCAAGACCGCGTTTAGAACTCGTTATGGCCATTATGAATTCCAAGTAATGCCATTCGGTTTAACCAATGCACCCGCTGTATTTATGGACCTCATGAATAGAGTCTGTAAACCATATCTGGATAAATTCGTCATTGTGTTCATCGACGATATTCTTATCTACTCTCGTGATAAAGAAGAACATGCGGAACATCTGAGAACTATCCTGAAGTTACTCAAGGATGAAGAATTGTACGCAAAGTTTTCCAAATGCGATTTTTGGATTGAGACAGTCCAATTTCTTGGTCATGTGATCGACAGTGAAGGAATCCACGTGGATCCCGCAAAGATCGAATCAGTAAAGAATTGGCCAGTACCCACCAACCCCACTGAAATTCGTCAATTCTTAGGACTTGCTGGTTATTATAGGAGATTCATTGAAGGTTTCTCGAAGATAGCCGAACCATTGACCGAGTTAACCCAGAAAACGAAGAAATTCGAATGGGGAGACGATCAAGAATCAGCTTTTCAACTCCTAAAGAACAAGCTTTGCGAAGCACCCATCTTGGCACTACCTGAAGGAGTCGAAGATTTTGTAGTATATTGCGATGCTTCACACATGGGTTTAGGCATTGTTCTCATGCACAGGAACAAGGTGGTTGCTTATGCATCACGACAACTCAAAACTCATGAGGAAAATTATACTACTCACGATCTAGAACTTGGCGCTGTGGTATTTGCACTCAAGTTATGGAGACATTATTTGTACGGAACCAAGTGTATAGTGTACACTGATCACAAAAGTCTTCAACACATCTTAGATAAAAAAGAACTGAATATGCGTCAACGTCGCTGGTTAGAATTGCTCAGTGATTATGACTGCGAGATTCGTTACCATCCTGGAAAGGCGAACGTTGTTGCTGACGCCTTGAGCAGAAAAGATCGCCCTAAGCCACTTAGAGTGAGATCATTGGGTATGGTAATCAATTCACCCCTACCATAAAAAAATTCTTGAAGCTCAGATCGAAGCACTTAAAGAAGAAAATAGGCCGAATGAGAAGATTTATGGCATGTCGGAGAATGAGAATGGATTTGTGAAGAGATCGGACGGAACGTTATGTTTCAAAAATCGAAGTTGGATTCCACTCTACGGAGGTATCCGAGAACTCATCATGCATGAATCACATAAATCGAAGTATTCCATACATCCTGGTCCCAACAAGATGTATCAAGATCTAAAGCTTTTGTACTGGTGGCCTAACATGAAGGCTGATATCGCCGAGTACGCCAGTAAATGCTTGACATGTTTGAAAGTCAAAGCTGAACATCAAAAGCCATCAGGATTGTTAACCCAACCAGAACTTCCCGTATGGAAATGGGAAAGAATCACAATGGATTTCATCACAAAGTTACCGAGAACTTCTAATGGTTTTGACACCATTTGGGTCATTGTAGACCGTCTCACGAAGTCCGCTCATTTCTTGCCAATCAAGGAGAACGACGAGATGATTACACTCGCTAGACTGTACATCAAAGAGATTGTTTCTTGTCACGGTGTACCAATCTCTATCATATCTGATCGTGATAGCCGATTCACCTCGAGATTTTGGCAAACACTTCAAAAAGCCATGGGTACCAACTTGGATATGAGTACCGCGTACCATCCTCAAACAGATGGACAAAGTGAAAGAACGATCCAAACTCTGGAAGACATGCTAAGAGCATGTGTGATTGATTTCGGAAAAGGATGGGATAAGCACTTACCTCTGGCTGAATTCTCTTATAATAACAGTTACCATGCCAGCATTAAAGCTGCTCCTTTTGAAGCACTCTATGGAAGAAAATGCTGATCGCCAGTTTGCTGGGCAGAAGTTGGAGAAGTACAACTCACAGGCCCCGAAATTGTCCAAGAGACAACTGAAAAGATAATGCAAATTAGGCAACAACTGCAAGCAGCGCGAGATAGACAAAAGAGCTACGCAGATGTCTGAAGGAAACCAATGGAATTCCAAGTCGGAGAGCGAGTAATGCTCAAAGTATCACCCTGGAAAGGGATGGTCAGATTTGGAAAAAGAAGAAAACTCAAACCTCGATACGTCAGACCATTCAAAATTCTTCTAAGAATTGGTCTAGTGGCATATAAACTCGAACTTCCTGAAGAACTTAGTCGAGTACATGACACGTTCCATGTCTCGAATCCTAAGAACTGTCTATCGGATGAAACTCTAGTCGTACCTCTCAAGGACATCCAGCTCAATGACAAACTTAGCTTTGTCGAAGAACCCCGTTGAGATCATGGACAGGGAAGTCAAGAGGCTTAAGCAAAGCCGCATTCCTATCGTTAAACTTCGATGGAATCACAAGAAACGAGGTGCAGAATTCACCTGGGAGCGCGAGGATGTAATTTGTTCCAAGTATCCCCACCTGTTCATCTAACCACCCATGACAACCTTTGCGAGTTAAACCGCGGGACGCGGTTCTCTTAAGGGGTAGGTACTGTAAGCTCTGGAAAATTTCAATATACTTAAAGCTTTAATCAGAAATTAAGCACGATTTATCTCATCATGAAATTTTCTAAACATCACGTTTGCATATCATTTGGCATATGCATGATCAATGTAGCTTGAGCGTTCATAAAAATAACGTTGTGATCAGAACAAAATTCCCCATGATCCTGATAATCTTAAAATACGTAACGAATATGTAAAAATTTGTAAAAATATGAATTAAATTATAATAAAAATGTATAAAATTCGTATTGGGCCTAGAAACTTATTGGACTTCATATCACCACACGACCCAACTCAATTTACTAATGGGCCTCGTTAACCACTTCGAGCCCAACACAAACGAAATCCTTTGGGCCTCGAGCCCAATGCACTTAATTTTTCCTCTTGGGCTATGTCTAGTACACGAACCCAATGAAACCAAGCCCAACCGCCCTTAAACCTTGTGGGCCTCGTTCACCCTTGCAAGCCCAACCGAGTTAATGATTTCGTTTCCTTGGGCCTTTACTGAAACTCACCTCAAGCCCATATATAAATTTAGAAAAACTAAGCTTTAGATAAATCACAATGTTGTGATATCCTACCTCTTGGCAGTCGAACTAGGCAAGAAACAAGATCCAAAAACAAAGTCACATACACTTCATTTAGTTACAAAATGTTATGCGTGTAAGTGTTCTAAAGGGAGACAAAAACTAAGCTTAGCTCTTCCCCTAAACTAATATAAAAATGCCCTAAACCACTTTGACTCACCCTTGACTTCTTTAACCATTGGATCAAGTGTTCCCCATGCCTAATTGTGATTTCTACTAGGCAATGCATGCCTTAATTTCAGCCGAATTCAACCCATGCCAAGACCAAGTTGGAACACATGTCTAATAATCTTAGAAGTAGGTAATCTAAGAGTTAAATAATGGGATGACCATGCCCATGTTTGCTTTATAAACCTTTCCAAGACTTAGAAGAAAATATCAAACACACACACATCACTAAACTACTCAAACTCTCACACCATTATATTACGAAAACCATTCACTGTGGACATATAGTCGAAGGAGATTAGTAAGAAAAGAAAAGGAAAACATAAGGGTAAACGAGATCATGTAGGGTTATAAGGAGAACACGGGTATCTCAAGTTCGATTCATTTGCTCACTAGCCATCACCACTCACTTGAGTATAGTAAGTCACCCTCAACTCATTTCCATTTCATTTCCTCGCATACTTTTATTTATCACACGATAAGTAGGTTGTAAGCACCATTTCATATACAACTCATATTATACACATGATATAGTTTGATCACGACTCATAGTCACTAGTGAACACAAGTCTAATGAGATGAGAACAAAACGCAAACACATATTAACCACTCGTACACTTTGTAAAACTTACGCAAGACCAAATGGGCCTAAAGCCCAACTACCGAGCCCATTAAGCCCAAACGAAGTTCAAATAAAGCCCAACCCGGCCCAATAAGTCAATAATAAGCCAATAAACTATAAAAAAGAGTTGGAAATAAGTTGAAATCATTTTACAAAGTTTTCATTTTCTAAAAATGATTTCCGGACTTAATTTGCAAATAATATAATCCTTGGGTCAAAAGTGTAACTTTTCAGAAGTTGAAGGCATGTTTTAAAACATATAAACTATTGCATGACAAGTCTAGGGGCTGTTATGATCATTTTCGAAAGTATAAGGATTAAAACCCACGTGCATGCGCACGTATGAAACAACAAGGACCAGTTCTGTAATTAGCTCAAACTAGTTATAAATAAAGTTTTGGGTGGAAAGTGTACATTTGAGAAAGTGAAGGTTTAAAGCGTATAAGTATAATTTTGAGGACTGTTTTTGTAACATCAGTTTTACCAAGGGGTAAAACTGTCAAAACGGAAAGTTTTGGTATAAAAATATAATCGGGTATAAAGTGTCATTTTTTTAAACTTGGAGGACTAAACTCGTACTTTTCGTAACTTGAGGGTAAAAAGTGTAAATTCGGGAAAGTTTAGAAAAACTTATAATCTTATCGTAACTTTGTAAAAACGAGTATTTTGATCATATGAGTATATTATTTTCGGATATCGATAAACATATTTCATATATGAATATATATATACATATTATTAGAAAATAATTATATATATATATATATATATATATATATATATATATATAATCCGATAAAACGCACGGGGAATCTAAACAAGTTAAAATACTCAACAAATCTATTAAGATCACAACGAGGGAAAAACATTTCACTTATGCGTAAGTGAGGATCATTAAATAAGACAATGTAGTACGTAAATTAACTTAAAACGTTAAGCACGCACGTACACTATTGGATTGGACAATCCAATGATCTATTGAATAAGAATATTCAATGCTCTATTATTTTGGTCGCGAACCAAAATACTCATTTTATTGAGACTCGCCATCTCATCATGTTTAGGTTTCGGTTTGGAACCTCCGCTACATTGTGCTTGATCTGTTTGTGCTTGTTCATATCATCAAGGTGATATCATAGCCTCGCTTTTACTTTATTTTGCAAACCCCGCGAGGGAGATACATGCTCTAAACTAGAACACAAGGTTTTTCATAAATGCTCTCCTCTTGATTACTGGTACTGCCTAAGTATTTAGCCATAAGTCCCCTAATCATGAACCATTAGTCACCGCGAGTGAACGCATATATCGTGATGCACTTAACTATTAAGTTACTGCATCACAGTTATAAAGTTACTGCATCACAATCATAATTTTAGTGCATTAAGGTTATAACCTTGATTTTAGTGCATCATAGTTGATGCACTTAACTATTAACTATGATGCAGTAACTTACAATAAAGATGCACCAAAACTTATTAGTGCATTAAGGTTATAAGTTACTGCATCATAATTATGATTTTAGTGCATCAAGGTTATAAGTTACTGCATCATATATGCATCATAGTTGATACAATCAACTATTAACTATGATGTAGTAACTTATAATAAAGATGCACCAAAACTTATTAGTGCGTTAAGGTTATAAGTTACTGCATCACGGTTATAAAGTTACTGCATCATAATCATGATTTTAGTGCATTAAGATTATAAGTTACTGCTTCGCAATTATGATTGCGATGCAGTAACTTTATAACTGTGATGCAGTAATAATTTTGGCGGGAAAAAAATTTTTTTTGGAGGGAATTGATTTTTTGCGGGGAGGTGTGGGTGGGAAGGACACATTTCACATGACGTGGCATGGTAATGTGGTGAAGGTGACACATGTCACCTCCACATGCCTTCTCATTCTTTAATTATAAGAAACGTTTCATAATAACCCCAACATGTATATATATATATATGTGTGTGTGTGTGTATATATATATATATATATATATATATATATATATATATATACACATATGATAAAAATCAAATAAAAAGACAAATATCCGTAAAAAGATACAAATATTTTTTTTTCAAAAAAAGTTCTTGAAGAATTCGCAAAAAATTCCACAAGATCGGGTATGATGGTGCATCAAAAAGGTGTGAAGGAATTGTTCCTAAAAGTAGATATTTTTTCCGAAAAAAATTTATGAAAAAATACGTTTGCCCATTAAATCGTTTTTTTGTGCATCATGAATTGGTTTTTGCACCCAACTTCTTTTAACTTTTTTCATCAAAATAACATTGCGCATCTAACTAAAACAAGTTGAAAATTTTGTGCATCAAAATTTTTTTACGCATCAAAATTCGTTTTTTGTGCATTAAAAAAAACGTATCAAAACTCAAAATTAAAAAAAAATGTTTTAACAAAAGTTTTATGCACCAACATACCCGTTCTTGTGGAATGTTTTTGGAATTTTTGGAGAATTTAAAAAAAATTATTCTTTTTAATATACATATACATATACATATACATATACATATACATATATGGTATGTGCTAAAACACATACCTTTTCATTATCAAAATAGACCCAAAACAACCAAGAAAGAGCCGTTTATTGCTAATATTTGTGGTTTTCTTGAGTTTATGCATGTGCAGGTACGGATATGTTAAAACACGCAAAAAGGAACTAAATCAGACGAAAATCCGAGCACGAGAGATTAAGAGAGCTTAAGCCGAGCCGGAAGATCAAAATTGAGCATTTATGAAGATTTTATTCTCCGAGGATGATTTTTGGAAGAAATAACCAAGTTTGAAGAAATGTCAAAACTGGCCCCTCAAGTTTCAACAATTGGCAAAAGTGGCCCTTGAAGATTCAAAAATTACAAGATTGGTCCTTGGAATTTCAGCATTTACATCTTTGGTCCTTAATATCACCATGGATCCTATACTAGTCCAAGATATATCCCATGATCCAATCCTTAATACTCTTGGCCCAAATAACAAATCCAAAAGCCCATACCAAACCACTGACCCGGCCGTTATCTATCAACCGGTTAACCATTCCCTTTATAATCAACCCGTATCCCAACCATGACCGGTCAACCTCTTACCCAGTCAAATAAAACAAACAAATATATTAAATCCCAAACGCGCCCAAACCTTCTACACCCATTTTCACTGTTTACCACCATCATCCCCATTTACCCCGTACAACTCAACATTTACCCACACTTAAAGAGCTTCCGAAGCATCGACAACGTGTCAGTAAGGAGTGTCATAAGATTGCCAACGTGGACAAATGGAGGCTTCTTATTGGTGCAGCCACCTCACAAATATGATCCGAGGGCAAGAAGGATATGGTGACAAGATAATGAATCAAAGGCCGAGATTAGATCTCCCAGAACCTTCTGAAGGCATCCCAAGCTTCCTCTTCTGCTATAAAACCCCTCATCAAGTCACAATAGAAATCGTCCAATTTCTCAAGTCTTAGAGGAATTTTTGACCTTTTATTTTCTTGTCATTTAATTGTTTTAGTAGTGTAACAAGCTCATTTTCAGTGTTATTTCAATTTAAGGTTTTGTATGTTCAAAAGTTATTAATGAGAATTTTAGTTTGATTTGTCTTTTCATTTTGTCCTTAATTTCTGAGTTTACCAGTTATAAGCTCATTTCCATCTGTTTTATAAGCTCTTATAAGCTTTTACATCTTCTGTGAGTGTGTTTTAGTCTAAAAACCTGCTTTAATTTCAAGTTTTTTTTGACAATAGTCAACATAAGTCAAAACGGGTCAAACTTAAAAGTCAATCCTGTTTTTGATTGAATTCTGGTTTCATAGTGTTTAAAAGCTGGTTTTAGATTGATTTGAGTAAGAAGAAATCAGTTGAGTTAGGATTTGCAGAAAAATTCATTGGATAAAATGCATTTGTCTCATTTAAAGGTGTGTTTGGTTTAATCCATATTGCTCAATTTGAATCAGTTGGGTGAGTCAAATCTGAGTGTATGAATGTAGTTACATGTTTTGAAAGCATTCTTAGTCATAGTCTTTAGCTTTAAAGTTAATTTTTGAGTTTTGCTTTCATTTTCAAATCTGTCTTACACATCTTATCTGTCCCTATAGGCTGCTGTTTCAGCAGCTTAATTCTAGTGCTTATTTACATTTGATTCAGCTTATTTAGATTGTTCATTAGATGTAGGAAGTAGAACTAGTTGGATTCCCTTTAGTAGTTTGTAGAAGTAGCCTAATTCAGGTCTGCATCAGACCTGTTCTGCTTTTCTGTCCCATAGTTCTGCACATCAGTACACACTGCCCCAAATATGCCCTTTTGTTTTGATCTTTAACTTCTTCATCATAAGTCCTATTTAGCTGTAATTTTGGATATAGTATCTCTGGTTGGTTGTCTTGAGAACTACACTTTTGGTTTTTCCTTGGAGCTTATTAATAAGCTGATGCAGCAGCTTAAACAGTGGGGTCAGGTAGTAGTTTTGCTAGAATATCAGTTAGCCTTAATCTTTGTAGATCACTGATTAGAGGTTAGGAGTAGTTGCATATAGTTGATTTAGAGTAGTTTTAATATTACCTAGCTTCTGTAATCAGTTGGTACACTATAGTGCTTATTTGCTTATTCCTAAGTGCTTATTTCCCATTCAGTTTGCACTACAGCTTCAATATCTTACACATAAGCCCATGTTAGAATTTTATAATTTTCATAGCTTTATAATAATATTTTAGAATTTTCCTGAGTTTCTCATAATTTTTGGTCTGTTTTGCTATTTTCTAGATTTAAAATAATTTTTAGTCACTTTTAAATAGCTTTTATTGCAATTAATTCAGAAAAAGTTCCAAAAAATAATTTTTCAATTTTCCCAGTTTAAGAAAAATATAAAAAGCATAAAAAATATTTTTCCCTATTTTTCCCCTTTTATTTGGTATTTTTCACAATTTAAATTAGATTAAAATAGTTTTAAATTAGTAGAAAATAGGAAAATAATCAGAAAATTACAAAAATAGTTTTGAAAAGTCTCTTATGATATTTTAGATTTTATAAAAATAGTTTCACACTTTTCTCCTTAAATTTCATAATTTTTAGTGTTTTAATTTAGTTTTAATAGTTAAAATTAGTTTTTAATTTAAATAAAATCCAGAAAAATCCAAAAAAATAGTTTTAATTCTAAAATAGTTTTCACATTACATTTCTAGAGTAAGAGTAATTTTAGGCATTTTTAGGATTTAGATTAGACGTAGTTGCATTTTATTTACGTTTCGTTTTAGTTGCGTATTTAGGATTTCCGGTAGTGTAATTTCCCTTTTATGCTTCCCTTGCCCCGTAGTTTAGAAAACATCATATTATCCCTTTTCTTATTCAAATCCCGATAATCGCGACGTGAGTTGGAAATTCCATTCAACCCTCGTTCGGAACGATCTCGGTGCTCAAACCTAACCCGTTTGAGTTACCCGCATACTACACACTTCTCATCTATTATTGGTTTTTAAATCAGTGTCCGAACTGTTTTAAGTTTCTTACGGTTAGTCATTCACAAGTGGCTAGCTTGTGTGAGATAACTTGACGGTCGTTCACTGTAAATCAATTTTTGGCGCCGCTGCCGGGGAGGGCTTGTAGCGAGTTTTCGTATTCCGTCTCGAATCGCGTGCATTTGAAGATCCTTCCCCGAGTGAAGTTACCGTCATTTTTGTAAATATATCTTTTTCAAAAACCCAAAAAGATTTTCCTTTTCAAAATATGTTTTCTAAAATCCAAAAATATTCTTCTTTACCCTCTGATTTGATAATTCTTTCCTTTTATCCTCTTTATGATTAATTCTCATGGATTCTCAAAATTTCTTTCCACCCTATTGCTTTAATTGTAGAGATTTATTAAGAGATGATTCACTTTGTGAGCGTTGTTTTTTGCAAAGGTGTGTGATTTTATCGCGATCTTGTATGTGTCGCCCTTTGAAGAACCACGGGGTTATCAATGGCGTTCCATCAATTTTGAAGAAAGATTTGAGCGATGTCAAAACCACATTGAAAGCATGCTTCAAACTTTATTAAGCCACATTCAAGCTCGACAATGTGTTAATGAGGAACCCATTCAAGTTATGGAAGACGATCACACTATTCAGAGCTACCGAAGAACCAGACACCCGAGGGTCACAGAGACGATTTCTTTGAACGTCGTGCTTTTCTTAACAACATTGAAAAACTTGAAGCCTTGTCGAAAATTTTGAAATGTAAGCTTGATGAACCCTCGATTCCTACTCCCTCTCCGGTGAGGGAGATGGAACATATTTCTGAACCAAGGGATTCCGTTTGTACTCTCGACTCTAATCCGAAGAATTCTAGAATCGATCCTCCTCTTTCCACGATTCGCTATTACGAGTTTGTCGAGTTACAACAAAACAGAACGGAATTATGAGCTTAAAACGATTTCTAAACAGACAGAACCGGAGGGACAAAACGGAGTGGTGGAACTTGCTAGCTCTAAGAGCACACCATTTGTCCCACCTCCGGATTCTTCTCCTTCTCTTATTTCTGAGCCTTCTCTTGATATTTCTAATGATCATGATGAGATGTTCTCCGATTCCGATGATGATTCTTATGGAGACATCGATTTTGTCGATGATTTACCATCTGAGCCCGTCATTATTGAAGAAGAAAACGATTTTGAGCCAGAAGAGGAAGAGATTGAGCCTAATGATGTAGAGATCGAGGATGAAGCATTACGTGAAACATTGTCGAATGTCCATCTTCTCATTTCAAAGATTGAAGCCCTAAACGATAATTCGAGTTCGCCTCATATCTCCGTTAAAGATAGTGATTTCTCTCCCGAGCTTGAGACTTTCCGATTTGATGAAGAGATTAGTGGCAATCCCACTATTGCTGATGTTTATCCTTCGATTCTTGAGCGATTCTATTTTGATGTTGATATGAGCAAGGTTTTGAACGAGATTTCCGATACTCCGACAAATGACCCAATCATTGAGGAAGCCGACTCATTTCTTGCTCTTGATGACTTGATACCATCGGGTATTGAGGATGTTGTTATGAATGATCCGAGGGGATATGATGTTTCTTGATGGTGCTTGACTCACCTTTCTCTGACGAGTCCACCATCACATATTCCGTTGAGCCCGCATGTGAAGACAAAATCTTTAAACCCGGGATATGCATTGATGAGCCTTTTGTTAAAATCATTTCGGGAGATAAGGATCCTCGGATGGATGCCTTGATTGTTGAGCCTAAACCTCTTATCTTTTACCATGAGCTCCCATTTTCTTTGGAATATCCTCATGTTGATCCGTCATCCCTTCGTCCGCCCTAAAACCGCGGATGATGGATCGATCTTTCATATGCCTTATGTGAGTTTGGGAGGAATTATCCTTTATGTGCTGATGCCCGACATTTTCTTTTCCTCCCAACCCACCCAGTCTCATTCTTTCGGGAATGAGGACACCGTTTTTGACCCTGGTATCTCTACCACTTTCTTCCCCAAGGACAAATGAATTCGGGGCGAGTCGGCTAGCGACTCGTTGAAGAAAAACAGTAGCGCTTCGTGGGAGGCACCCCATGCTTATCTTTATCTTCTTTCTATTTTCTAATAAGTGGCGTGAAGGGGTTAGCCTCTTCGATTTCTCGTGTTTGGTTATTTGTGATGTTGTGTAGGATTCTCCCGATATGAAGACTCTCGTGCTCGAAGTTTGTCTTTTCTCTACTCGAGTTTCATGATCGATGCTGATGGAAATCCGATATCCTAATCTTATCGACTAACGTTTATCTTCTAGCATACTTAACAAACGGCTTTTAGATTTTCGTTGATACCCTTGCTTTAAACATTGAGGACAATGTTTCGTTCTAGTCTGGGGTAGGGAATCTTGATTTGATTTGACGCTTGCTTATTTTTGTTGTATACTCTCGTAACCCCGTTTTTCCTTAGAAAATGAAAAATTGTGCAAAAAATGAGAAAAATTTAAAAAATTTTGTAAGCTTTTGTTAAGTCTTTTTGATTGAAAAGTTGGCTAGTCTTTTAGACAAGAAGCTATAAAATGCGAATTCTAGCTCACAAGGCCAAGATTTTGCAAGTTTCCCTGAGTGACTTTAAATATGCATAACTTGATTTCATTAGACGAAGCATTTGCTAAGTTAATATATGTTTTGACACCTTGTTGACTTTCTGCTGGTGAGGGTAGGAATGGAATTCTGACTTGACCGGGCGTGTTGAGCCCTAGCTTGTTCCCTTAACCATAGATAATTTAATTATCAGCTAAGCATCTGCGGATCTCATTATTTGGGATTTTAAATTTGCGGAGATCGAGAAATGATAGAGTAACTTACGAGTTTAGATGCTAAGCGTGGAGTAGTTGGTTCTCTTTAGAGCCCATCGAAGGTACTTATGGCTTTTTGTTCTCACAAAATTGTTTCACCCCATATCTGTCTAAATAATTAGAGATGTTGAGTTTTTGGCGATAGTTAGTTCTTTATCTTCTTAAAAGAATCCTTGTTTTAAAAATTGGGTACACATCAAGGATCCGTAATAAATAAGCAATAAGTGATAAGTGAAAAAGTAATAAGTAAAGTGTGAGGCTGCGGTGTCGAGATAGGACCCTTGGATCTTTAGCCGGGATTGAGTGAGGTCTTAGCCTAGCCAGCCGGGATCCTCATTTCATGAAGCCTATAGTCTTGGAATTACCCCGTGAAGCTCCGTAGTTCATAGCTCATATAAGTAAAAGTATAAGTGCAAAAAAAACAAAAAAAACAAATTTGTGATGAGAAAAGTCAAAAGTATAAGTAAATAAAAATTCCTTGATGTGGACCTCATTTTTACGACAATGGTTCTTGAGGAAAGGCGGATAACTAATTATCGACTTAGCTTTATATCTTTATCGGAATAAAAGTTATCGAAACGAGAATTTGAAGAAATTCATTTCTCACAAAAATAAAAAAATCTAGAGGCAAATAGGAAAATGGGAGCAAAAGGTAATTACACAAGTAACTTCCATGGGTAGTGTTAGCATCTAGAGTCATATGTAACAATGATTTCGATTTTACGCTTAGTTTGGGACTTGTGAAAAATCAGGGACGATGTATTCTATCCGTATGGTCACTTCACGCTGTGTTGTGTTTTCTACTCCGTGATCCTAACGTGTCGTTTGAAAAATGTTGGAGTTATTGATCGACATGAAAGTTCAACAAACCGTCATTCATAACCGGAATGTGCTTAATTGTAATATCTATACATGAGAATTAAAAGGTAAACGGGGCGTTTTTAGAATTAGGGATCTCTTAATCTCTTTTGAGGAATCTTTGCTACTTCTTCATAGGTTTAGTAGAAAGAGATTGAAATCCTTGGTTTTAGAAGCGTGAGTTGATTGCATTGCGTGAGGACATGACAATGGTTTCGTCTGGGGTATTTTGGTATGTGCTAAAACACATACCTTTTCATTATCAAAATAGACCCAAAACAACCAAGAAAGAGCCGTTTATTGCTAATATTTGTGGTTTTCTTGAGTTTATGCATGTGCAGGTACGGATATGTTAAAACACGCAAAAAGGAACCAAATCAGACGAAAATCCGAGCACGAGGATTAGAGAGCTTAAGCGAGCCGGAAAGATCAGAATTGAGCATTTATGAAGATTTTATTCTCCGAGGATGATTTTTTGGAAGAAATAACCAAGTTTGAAGAAATGTCAAAACTGGCCCCTCAAGTTTCAACAATTGGCAAAAGTGACCCTTGAAGATTCAAAAATTACAAGATTGGTCCTTGGAATTTCAGCATTTACATCTTTGGTCCTTAATATCACCATGGATCCTATACTAGTCCAAGATATATCCCATGATCCAATCCTTAATACTCTTGGCCCAAATAACAAATCCAAAAGCCCTATACCAAACCCAGGACCCGGACGTTATCTATCCAACCGGTATACCATTCCCCTTTATAATCAACCCGTATCCCAACCATGACCCGGTCAACCTGTACCCAGTAAATAAAACAAACAAATATATTAAATCCCAAACGCGCCAAACCTTCTAAACCCATTCATGTTTACCCCATCATCCCCATTTTCCCCGTACACCTCAACATTTACCCACACTTAAAGAGCTTCCAGAAGCATCTGACAACGTGTCAGTAAGGAGTGTCATAAGATTGCCAACGTGGACAAATGGAGGCTTCTTATTGGTGCAGCCACCTCACAAATATGATCCAAGGGCCAAGAATGGATATGGTGACAAGATAATGAATCAAAGGCCGAGATTAGATCTCCCAGAACCTTCTGAAGGCATCCCAAGCTTCCTCTTCTGCTATAAAACCCCTCATCAAGTCACAATAGAAATCGTCCAATTTCTCAAGTCTTAGAGGAATTTTTGACCTTTTATTTTCTTGTCATTTAATTGTTTTAGTAGTGTAACAAGCTCATTTTCAGTGTTATTTCAATTTAAGGTTTTGTATGTTCAAAAGTTATTAATGAGAATTTTAGTTTGATTTGTCTTTTCATTTTGTCCTTAATTTCTGAGTTTACCAGTTATAAGCTCATTTCCATCTGTTTTATAAGCTCTTATAAGCTTTTACATCTTCTGTGAGTGTGTTTTAGTCTAAAAACCTGCTTTAATTTCAAGTTTTTTTTGACAATAGTCAACATAAGTCAAAACGGGTCAAACTTAAAAGTCAATCCTGTTTTTGATTGAATTCTGGTTTCATAGTGTTTAAAAGCTGGTTTTAGATTGATTTGAGTAAGAAGAAATCAGTTGAGTTAGGATTTGCAGAAAAATTCATTGGATAAAATGCATTTGTCTCATTTAAAGGTGTGTTTGGTTTAATCCATATTGCTCAATTTGAATCAGTTGGGTGAGTCAAATCTGCGGTGTGAATGTAGTTACATGTTTTGAAAGCATTCTTAGTCATAGTCTTTAGCTTTAAAGTTAATTTTTGAGTTTTGCTTTCATTTTCAAATCTGTCTTACACATCTTATCTGTCCCTAAGAACAGCTGTTTCAGGCAGCTCAATTATAGTCTTATTTACATTTGATTCAGCTTATTTAGATTGTTCATTAGATGTAGGAAGTAGAACTAGTTGGATTCCCTTTAGGAGTTTGTAGAAGTAGCCTAATTCAGGTCTGCATCAGGGACCTGTACGCTTTTCTGTCCCATAGTTTGCACATCAGTCAGCCCCAAATATGCCCTTTTGTTTTGATCTTTAACTTCTTCATCATAAGTCCTATTTAGCTGTAATTTTGGATATAGTATCTCTGGTTGGTTGTCTTGAGAACTACACTTTTGGTTTTTCCTTGGAGCTTATTAATAGCGATCAGCGCAGCTTAAACAGTGGGGTCAGGTAGTAGTTTTGCTAGAATATCAGTTAGCCTTAATCTTTGTAGATCATTGATTAGAGGTTAGGAGTAGTTGCATATAGTTGCTTTAGAGTAGTTTTAATATTACCTAGCTTCTGTAATCAGTTGGTACACTATAGTGCTTATTTGCTTATTCCTAAGTGCTTATTTCCCATTCAGTTTGCACTACAGCTTCAATATCTTACACATAAGCCCATGTTTTTATATTTTTCATAGCTTTATAATAATATTTTAGAATTTTCCTGAGTTTTTCATAATTTTTGGTCTTTGTTTGCTATTTTTCTAGATTTAAAATAGTTTTTAGTCACTTTTAAATAGCTTTTATTGCAATTAATTCAGAAAAAGTTCCAAAAAATAATTTTTCAATTTTCCCAGTTTAAGAAAAATATAAAAAGCATAAAAAATATTTTTCCCTATTTTTCCCTTTTTATTTGGTATTTTTCACAATTTAAATTAGATTAAAATAGTTTTAAATTAGTAGAAAATAGGAAAATAATCAGAAAATTACAAAAATAGTTTTGAAAAGTCTCTTATGATATTTTAGATTTTATAAAAATAGTTTCACACTTTTCTCCTTAAATTTCATAATTTTTAGTGTTTTAATTTAGTTTTAATAGTTAAAAATTAGTTTTTAATTTAAATAAAATCCAGAAAAATCCAAAAAAATAGTTTTAATTCTAAAATAGTTTTCACATTACATTTCTAGAGTAAGAGTAATTTTAGGCATTTTTAGGATTTAGATTAAACGTAGTTGCATTTTATTTACGTTTCGTTTTAGTTGCGTATTTAGGATTTCCCGTAGTGTAATTTCCCTTTTATGCTTCCCTTGCCCCGTAGTTTAGATAACATCATATTATCCCCTTCTCTTATACAAATCCCGATAATCGAGACGTGAGTTGGAAATTCCATTCAACCCTCGTTCGGAACGATCTCGGTGCTCAAACCTAACCCGTTTGAGTTACCCGCATACTACACTTCTCATCTATTATTGGTTTTTAAATCAGTGTCCGAACTGTTTTAAGTTTCTTACGGTTAGTCATTCACAAGTGGCTAGCTTGTGTGAGATAACTTGACGGTCGTTCACTGTAAATCAATTTTTGCCATATACATATACATATACATATACATATACATATACATATACATATACATATAATATATATATATATATATATAGGGTTGATGCAGGTTTTACTGACCAGGTTTTAATATTTATAAAGTCTCGTTATACCTATGGTCTACCCTAATGCACTAACGGGCAGTGTACACGGTCGTGTGTAGTGTAGTATTCGGTAAAACCAAGGTCGTCCCAAGAGCTATGTGTGATGGATTATTACTAAGTCTAGGTGTCACAGATTTTAATAATGATTTCGATAAGGAATTAAATAACTACTAAAGCAGATAAAAGTTTAATCAGTAGAGGAGAGTAGTGCTAACCTAGTTATTCCTCCTAGCTAGTAATGTCTACGTCTACTTACTTCCAATTACTTCAGGTGGGGTCAAATTCGAGAGGACAGCATTTGGTCAATTCGCCCTAACCTATCAGCAAAGATGCCACCACTGGAGAAGTCAGTGTCCTTCATAGTTCAGTTGTTCCGGTCCCCTAAGCCGATTCATTAAGTACCGCTACATGCTAGATTTATAATAGTGAGTGCCCGGGCGTTAACAACTTAAACACTCACCCCCTAATTCTTAAGTTCATCCAAACGGTAGGTGATCAGTTGGTCAAATCGCACAAGTAGAAAGGGTCGTCAGTTGGTCATATCTTACCCTTCCCGTCTCAGTCTACTCATTTAGGTTCTGTTGGTCATATCTCCTAAGCAACTAGCCTCTACCGCCATTCAAAACTACCGAAACAAGGGTAACTACCAATAAACTATGCATGCATACACTTAGAAATAATTATACGGAAGTAATGTAAACGCAAACAAAACAATTAAGGAATCATAACTAGGCCAGCACCAAGAGGTGTTGAGCCGCTCATATTAACCATACAAATCAATTCAATATTGAAAGTTATGAAATACTTGAATCGAAAGTAAAGAAAAGATAAAATGTTAATGCTTATCGTAGGGCAGTGATTTCTCCCTTGGAGACAGCTCCGTATGCTCCTCTAGACCTGCCTTTAGCTTCTTCCCATGTTCTTTGGTTGTGGTGTGTGGAATGGGATGCTTTTAAATGCTGGAAATCGTGGGGTATTTATAGGCCAGATCTGGGTTATGGTGTTACTAATACAAGAGTTACGCCGTGGTCTTCAATTCCGTCGTAATTTGCACTAGATCTGTTGGTTACTGCATAACCTTATAAGTGGTTACGCCGTATCTTCAATATTACTTGGTTACGCCGTAGTTGGTGAAATAGTTACGGCGTAGTTATCAGCGGCGTGGAACCTCATTTGACCTAATATAGTTACGTCGTAGTCTTTGGGGAGAGTTACGCCGTAACCTTCTGATGAGTTGGTTTTCTGAGTCACGCTTTAGTTACGGCGTAATGTGAGAGATAAGTTACGCCGTAACTTCTTCAAAGTCAGCATACTATGATAAATCTTTGATGCTTCTCCAATTCCAATGCTCGTAATTTACCTGAAAGTGGAAAACAATGAAAAACAAGCGTAAATCCATATAAATGATATAAATTACAAGCATTATCGGGGAAAATTGACACTTAATATTCAGGACTATTTGATGTTATCAAATATCCCCCCACTTGAACTCTACTTGCCCTCAAGTAGACCTTATTAAAAGGATTCCTAAAACGATATCTCTCATAACCTGGAAAATATAAGTTTAAAATCCCTTATGCTAGAATAAAACAAGGCCAAATACCTCACGAAATGGGAATGAAACACTCAAATCTCTCAACTATTCTAAGTGTCAATGTCGGGGTGATCACTCAATCGCACAGTCATAGCATGTATTCTATCATAAGCTTGGCGGTTACACAAATCTCCACCACTAGAGTTAAGGGCTAAACAATTCTCGAATGCAATATGGGTAGACACTACAAAGGTTAAGGGGTGACTCGTCATTACTAACATGTCACGGCGAAGTGGACAAAATCAATGATACATGACCAAATCCATGGCCAAGACACCAAAGATTGCTCGCTGCATCACCTAGACACGCTTCATGACTAAAGGGTAGGATAAGACATGGGATATATAAATGGTGTAAAATAAAAATCAAGCAGGTAGTCTAAATCTATAACCAAGTCATCACCACTTACCGTCCGCCCAAAGTTCAAGCTTTGAAGTCAAGAAACCGGATCATGAAATACTAGGTAGATGTGTCATTAGAGGACGTCGTGATGGGCACACTACCTTTTCTCCAACTGTTGGCATAATTACCAACTCTAATCTTCGAATGTGACCGAGGTGGCCTCCTCAATACTAAATCTATAAAGCTCATAACATAATGCTTATAACAATGCACTTTTTCAATAACTAAATAACATAACAATTTTTTTTATTTTATTTTTTTTCGAATCATTTTTTTTTTCAACATAACAATAACAACAAAACATAATATCCCCCCACTTGAGATGAACAACGGGAATTCGGGGGGTCTTCAATGATTTTCAAGAATATGTCGTCGACGAAATTATAATTTCCGAACCTTTTCACTTGAACCTAGAACTTAGGCAAATGATGACTTCCCAATCACAAATAAAGACTACAAAGTAGGCTAAGGTGTATAGCTGTATCGAAACAATATATTGGGTTAACAAAATGAAAGGAATTGCTCAAATGGGTGTATCTAGGGATATCTTGCACTAAAGCTGAGTGCAAAAAAGGGTTTCACATGGGGGTCGAGAAGTCAAGGTGACTAATCGATAGACACACAATGGTAGGCTATTTGGGTGATAATCCTATAGTATTGCCTTCTAAAACTGAAAAGTCCAAATACATCGAGCTAACTCAACAAAGCTCGTCTATGGTCTCGAAATGATGCAAAGGCCAAGTTCTAAAGTTTACAAGCTACCGGCACACTCACAATTTGGTGGATTTGGGGTAAAATATTGGAAACGGATAAGGCAATCTCACCATATAATATCAAGGTTTGTATGTTCTCGGCTAAGGTCTCATCTAGTTAGGTTAATAAAAACATGTCAAAATTTTAAAAATGGCATAATTTTTCAAAATAAAGAAGAAAAATGAGGGCAAAATAAAGTTCAAGAGATAATTCTACTCCCATCCCCCCACTTGAATTGTACAAAGTCCCTTTTGTACTAAGCGTTTAAATAAAGGTGAAGAGAAAAGTAGAATTAGAGCGAGAACTTCCCTGAAATTTGCTCCAAAAAGAAAGAAGGTCCACGAAAAAGAGACGTGCCTTCGTATAAGCATCATGAACAAACTTCAATCCCTGAAATCACACTACCGACAAGCATAATTCTAAAAAAAAAAAAAAAAAAAAAAAAAAAAAAAAAAAAAAAAAAAAAAAAGCTAACTCACTTTCGTAGGAATCACGGTTGTATTTAGCATATGCAACAAGCCTTTTAAACCACTTGGTGTCCCAAGTGGACGAGTGAAGTCTCGTGAGGGTTTACAGGGAACACACCCACAAAGTTCATTTAAAATACTAATACAAGATTATTGTGTTTTAAAATAAAAGAAGTAAAGCAGAGGAAGGTTACGTCGTAACTAGCAAAACCTGACATGATGCAAAGCGAGTGGTTACGGCGTAACCACATAGAAGGTATTACGCCGTAATTGGTAATGCGTCTAAAATTCTGCTGCAAGGGGTTGGTTACGGCGTAATCATATAGATGAGTTACGCCGTAACTGTGGTCAGATCAGTAAACTGCAGCAGCAATCATTTTTTCGTTTCCTGCAAAAATGGTTAAAAACACAAAACCCTACAGAAATGGAAATAAAACAAAAGAAAGGGATAATTCAGGTTGTCTCCCGAAAGAGCACTTTTCTTTATTTACGAGTCTTTAAGTTAGACTCAGACCCGCGGGGCTACCAGTTCTTGTTGGTCATTTCGTGGATATGGCAATCTCCACGTTGGATCCAACTTATCAGATTCTCATCCCATTTATAGTCATCCCCTAATTCTAAACAGCCCGAGTAGAAGCTCTAGATTTTCTGGTAAGGCTGGTCAATACCTTTTGCCTTGTCTTCCTCACTGATATCAAGCAATGGTTGGGCTTGGCTTAACTGCCTCTTGGTCCAATTTTTAAAATTCTTAATGGTTCTTGGCATTTTGAAGATAGTCTTATCATTGTTTATATTTAACCATACTAACCCTTCTTTTTAATGTTTATCTAACCCAGACATTTCCTGAAAAGAATTTCCTAAAATTACTCCCGTAAGTCCATCTTCCACAAATTCGCTTACGTCGTTCAAAACCATAAAGTCCACCAAAAATGAATGAGTTCCGACGAAGACATGGCTGTTAGTTTCAAACCCAAAAAAATTATTCCCCTTATATTCTAATTCTTTCTTCATAACTCGATTGTAGCATTCTTTTGACATGATGTTGACTGGGGAAGTTGTGCCAATAAATGGGTGGAAATCGATGAACCCGATTTTTCATGAGATCTTCAGATAATAAGGGTTTCTATGATGTATGCGGGTTCCTACCTCATAAACTCTAGGTTGATTGGTTTGCGGAAAAGCCTTCACAGAGTTGTCTTGCCAATGGGCCATTTCGACGTCACTTGAGAAGTCGTCAGCATTGATTCCTAAATTATCCTCTTCCTCGAAGTTGACGAAAACATCAAAATCTTTCCCCAAATCTATCTCGCCAGGATCTGGTGGGTCACTAAGAAATTCTTCTAGAGCGTCACCAAAACTGCCTACTGGTCAACCGCACATACCTTTTGAGGAGTAGACAGGAGTTCATTAGGTCCGAACGTTGCAATTTCTCCATTAGCTTCAAGAGTTAGTTTTCCAGCAAAGACATCCACCTTAGTATGGGCAGTGGCAAGCATAGGTCTACCTAAAATGACAGGTATTGTATTGTCTTCCAGAATGTCAAGAATCACAAAATCTACCGGGATAAGGAATTTCTTAATCTTCACCAACACATTTTCAATGATGCCCAACGGTGATTCCATAAATCGATCGGCCATTTCAATTCTCATCTTGGCTGGCTTCAAGTCACCAATCCCCATACGTAGGAACATAGAACGAGGCATTATGCTAATACTCGCTCCAAGATCAGCTAGGGCATTACACATATTGAGACTCCCGATCAAGCAGGGGAGAGTGAAACATCCTGGATCTTTTTCCTTTTGTGGTAGCTCGTTTCTCAAAACTGCTGAACATCTTTCGTTGAGTTGAACTGTCTCATCATCACTTAATTCTTGCGGAATATCATCATGATTATTTTTAATAGAATTATTAATAGGGTAGTTTACCGGTAAAGCTTGGTCCAGAATTGATTGTCTTTCCATGCTGATTCGTCACTTAACTTTTTCCGAAAAGGTCGTCGGTTCTTCAAGGATAGTTTCCACCGTGTTGACAACTTCCTCTTCCTGAGCCGCTAGGTAATCACTGATGGCTTGCGAACATGAGCTCACACTCTTTTCCAATCCCTTAATCCTATCTTCGTGAATTTTGAGAGAAGAGATTGTATTATCCACGAATGTCTTCATCATTTTTTCAATTCTATCATCTCGTTCCCTTGATTCCTTGATGTGGTCAAGAATCTTTTTTTCAAGATTGATCCCGGTTTTGGTCCCAAATACACTCTTAACCTTTTCAATCCTACATGCTTCAGCTTCTCTTTCTAATCTTCGTTTTTCAAAAATTTCCCCATAATTGTATTCTTGCTTTGTTAATGTCTTCATTACCTTATGATCAAAATTGTCTCTTGGTCCGTACCCTGTATCCATATGCCATTTGTAACAATGTTCAGAAATCCGTTGAATACACTCCAAGGCTTGGTCAGGGGTCATGCTAGGAATAGGTCTCGGGGAATCGAGTAGTTCTCGTGTTAGCGCACTAATTCCCCGGTAGAAGACGTAGCCGATCTGATGTTTTTTTAAATCATGAGTGGGACATCGATAAAGTAGCTCATTAAATCTTTCCCATGCCTGGTAAAGCGTTTCTTCCCCAACTTGAACGAATTGATAGATTTTACCAAGAAGTTTGGCCATTTTTTAAGGAGGGCAAAATTGCTGGACGAACTCTCTTCTAAGTTTATCTCATGCTCCTTTACATTCGCTAGGGAGTTTGTTATACCATCTTTTCGCAGTTCCCGTAAGTGTCATAGGAAAAATCCTTGCGGTGACCGAATAGCTCGGGGTGCCTCGGACGTTGAAAAGAGAGGATAAGTAGAGTACTTCTTCTACATGATTCTGAACGTCCTCATCATCATCTCCAGAAAACTTAAGTTCGTGTATCTCTCGAATAAATTGATCTGGAATAGAGTATTTTCAATACTAGAATCCTGTGCGAAGGTTCGTTGGCAATTCTCATTTGGTCGTTCCAAATACTGCTCCATGGTTAAGTCATCGATATTGTGTTCATTGATGACCTCCGGTTCTGCGTCAGACTGGTCTGATTCATAAAATGAAAAGATGTTGTGAATAGGAACTGGAGAGTAAACTTTCCTTGTCCGAAACTGCTTCTCCGGATCATTGAATGGGGTGGAAAAAAAAGGCCTCGAGCTACAAGTATTGTATCCTGACACTTAAAGAGAAGAAGGAAAATTAAAAATAGAATTAATGTGAAATCCTAAAATATAGCTCCCCGGCAGTGGCACCAACATACCCGTTCTTGTGGAATTTTTTTGGAATTTTTAGAGAATTTAAAAAAAAAAAAATTATTCTTTTTACGGATATTTGTCTTTTTATTTTAACTTTACCATATATATATATATATATATATATATATATATATATATATATATATATATATATATATATATATATATATATATATATATATATATATATATATATATATAGGGTAGTGTTACTATGGTGACCATCTTTAAAATAAAAACAATAGGGACAGATCTGGACCATTAGATGTACCAATGATGATGTCACAAGATTAAAATGAGATGGATAGCATTTTCGTAGTTAATTTGAAATAGATGGCAGGTTTGGAATTTGTGTTTGTAGGTTCTAACGCACGTGCCATCATTTACCCATATTTTTCACTTTGTCTTTCAAGAATCAATTTTTGAATATTCTAGTATATCATATATCGTTTTAAACTAAACAAACACTTCACTTCTTTTTTCTTTTTTTTTTTTTAATTTCTTTTATAATATATTATCTTTTGTCATGGGTTTTTTTTATACATGGCCTCATTATAACTGTTTTCTCGTCTATCTTTATTAAACAACATTTTTTTAATCTTCTATTCGACAATATTCTTTTACAGCTTATCAATAATCCTTGGACTTTTTATATTACTTTTTTCAAAAACAATATTTTATATAATAGCTTACTAAAAATATGTCATGCACGTATGATACATTGTTTTTTATAACGCACTAAATTTTAAGACACACTAAGTTTCTTGATAAATATATATTGACACACAATATTTGTTTTATTACACACTAGTTTTTATGACACAATTGTTTAAACAAACTTCGCCTTTTGACACACTAAATTTATATAGCAGCTTACTAAAAATACGTTATGCACATATGATACATTGTTTTTTATGACGTACTAATTTTTATGACATACTATGTTTCTTGATAAATATATATCGACACATAATATTTTTTTTATGACACACTAGTTTTATGACACAAACTACACCTTTTAACACACTAATCATAATACATTTTTAGTGACACACTCAGGATTTTAATAATTTTTGTGTTACACACTTAGTCTTTTGATACATTTGCAGTGACAAGCTAATTTCTTAACATACTTTTATTGACAAACTAAGTTTATAAACCATTTATGTGCATGGTACATTTATAGTGACACACTAACTTTTTTGCTACATTTCAAATTAAGCGCTTATATGTGACACAAAAATGATTGTTAGGAAAGACTTGTAAAAATATTGATACAGGTTTGAGGTTAGCTGCTACACTACATATTCAAACCAAAACATATGAAGTTTGATTAAAAAAGGCAAATAATCAAAAATCCAACTGACATACAAACTTTTTGTGGGAATCGATAATCAACCTCATCGATAATAACCAACATCATACTTTAAAAGAATGAGACAACAACATCATACCTTCAAATATTAATGGCATGCCCACCAAAAAATTTTAAGACTTTTACATATTTAAGAATTAGTGAGAGATCTAACTTTGATACATACTCCGTACTTTACAATGGGTGATATAGTTTTTGTAACTTTCCAATATAACCAATAATCTGAAGGAAAAAAAAAGTATTAAATCAAAATCCCTTAATACAAAAGTTACCAACAAAACACCTTGAACATCTAGTGTTGCCAGCGTCTCATAGGGGGTTCAATCTAATTACCATCGATCTAAAAATCGATCTTGTACAACCCTACATCTAATCCAACCATGGTTCCCGGCTGAGGATCTAAACTCCGGCAACATCATATCGGTGGCGATGCTTAATAAATTGGACAGCGGGGAAGACTAAAAAGGTTTTGTCGTCGCCGGATGGTTGTTGTCATGCCTTACCGCCGGTTGCTTGCTTCATTAGAATTTTAAAGGGATGACTTTGGTGGTGTTTTTTGATTTTTAGATTAAGAGAAGGTTTAGATCTAATATGGAGAGGAAAACTAAGATCTTATGGTTCTTCTTCTACGGTGATATTCCAAAGTGTTGTGAAATGTGAATGACAAATTCAATAACGACAGTTATTCTTTTACTGAGATATGGGGAGAGAATTAAGGAACAACAATTTTACTATATTACCCATTTATTTAGTTAATAATTTTCATTTTAGTTAAAATACTAAATTCCACATGTCTATTTCTCATTGGTTCGTATTGTTTTTATCTTAAAAGTGGTCACTACATGAACGCAAATATATATATATATATATATATATATATATATATATATATATATATATATAATATATATATATATATATATATATATATATATATATATATATATATATATATATATATATATATATATATATATATATATATATATATATATATATATATATATATATATATATATATGCATATATCTATATACATACATATATATGCATATATCTATATACATACATATATAGGGTTGATGCAGGTTTTACTGACCAGGTTTTAATATTTATAAAGTCTCGTTATACCTATGGTCTACCCTAATGCACTAACGGGAAGTGTACCCGGTCGTGTGTAGTGTAGTATTCGGTAAAACCGAGGTCGTCCCAAGAGCTATGTGTGATGATTATTACTAAGTCTAGGTGTCACAGATTTTAATAATGATTTCGATAAGGAATTAAATAACTACTAAAGCAGATAAAAGGCAAAGGTTTAATCAGTAGAGGAGAGTGGTGCTAACCTAGTTATTCCTCCTAGCTAGTAATGTCTATGTCTACTTACTTCCAATTAATTCAGGTGCGGTCAAATTCTAGAGGACATCATTTGGTCAATTCGCCCTAACCTATCAGCAAAGATGCCACCACTGGAGAAGTCAGGTGTCCCTTCATAAGTCCAGTTGTTCCTGGTCCCCTAAGCCAAGTCATTAAGTACCGCTACATGCTAGATTTATAATAGTTAGTTCCCGGGCGTTAGTAACTTAAACACTCACCCCCTAATTCTTAAGTTCATCCAAACGGTAGGTGATCAGTTGGTCAAATCGCACAAGTAGAAAGGGTCGTCAGTTGGTCATATTTTACCCTTATCATCTCAGTCTACTCACTTAGTTGGTCATATCTCCTAAGCAACTAGCCTCTACCGCCATTCAAAACTACCGAAACAAGGGTAGCTACCAATAAACTATGTATGCATACACTTAGAAATAATTATACGGAAGTAATGTAAACGCAAACAAAACAATTAAGGAATCATAACTAGGCCAGCACCAAGAGGTGCTTAGCCGCTCATATTAACCATACAAATCAATTCAATATTCAAAGTTACGAAATACATGAATCGAAAGTAAAGAAAGGATAAAATGCTAATGCTTATCATTGGGGAGTGATTTCTCCCTTGGAGACAGCTCCGTATGCTCCTCTAGACCTGCCTTTGGCTTCTTACCACGTTCTTTGGTTGTGGTGTGTGGAATGGGATGCTTTGAAATGCTAGAAACCGTGGGGTATTTATAGGCCAGATCTGGGTTACGGCGTAACCAATATAAGAGTTACGCCGTAATCTACAATTCCTTAGTAATTTGCACTAGATCTACTGGTTACGGCGTAACCTTATAAGTGGTTACGCCGTATCTTCAATATTACTTGGTTACGTCGTAGTTGGTGAAATAGTTACGGCGTAGTTATCAGCGGCATGGAACCTCATTTGACCTAATATAGTTACGTCGTAGTCTTTGGGGAGAGTTACGCCGTAATCTTCTGATGTGTTGGTTTTCTGAGTCATACTTTAGTTACGGCATAATGTGAGAGATGAGTTACGCCGTAACTTCTTCAAAGTCAGCATACTATGATAAATCTTTGATATTTCTCCAATTCCGCGTCTCTTTAGCTCCAATGCTCGTAATTTACCTGAAAGTGGAAAACAATGGAAAACATGTGTAAATCCATATAAATGATATAAATTACAAGCATTATCGGGGGAAATTGACACTTAATATTCAGGACTATTTGATGTTATCAAGGGTTAATGTGAGATCAAACTTAAAGTTGTAAAAATAAAATCATGATTGTGATGCAAATTTAAAGTTGTAAAAATATATATTTAGGAGACAGTTAATGTGAGATCAAACTTAAAGTTGTAAAAATAAGATTTAGTCTAAACAACCTCTAAAAAGATTTATAAATAACCATATTAGCAATAATACACAAAAAAAAATATTAATACGAATTAACATTTTAGCAACTAATAACCAACTGATACACGCGTTTGAATTAGTGATAAACAATTATAAATTTTATAATGATACATCAAAATCTCAAAAAACTTATATCTTATACATAAACCAATACACCTAATACATAGCAACCACAAAATAATACACTTCGAATCAAAGTGCATCACCTTGGTTTTGTCAATTTCAAAAAGAAACCCATCGGAACTTTAACAATTTTAGTTGTAATTAATAAAAAAATTAATTTTATTTTAACGAGAGTGTCACTTGTCAGATTTTAGTTGGATCTTATTTTTACAACTTTAAGTTTGATCTAATTTGATCTAGATTATATATTTATATCTCTATATTTTATATAACAGGAGGCATGACACGTAAATTATTCCACAAATGTCCACCTCATTGCCATGTAATTCTTTTTAATGCCATGTAATCATAAGTTGTCCACCTACGCAATAAGTTGGCCTCCTAACCAATATTTTTTTTCATTTACTAGAATTTTCGGATTTTTTTTTTCATTTATTAAAATTTCGTTTTTTTATTCTTCAAAAAAATCATGCATGCAGCTGGATTCGAACCTGGGTCTGTTAGTCTACAAACAAACATGATTACCACTAGACCAACACATTTTTTTTATTATAACTTGGAAAACCAAATTTATAAATCTCTACAACCAATCATTGACCATTTTATCTACAAAAATTATATTTCACATATCCATTCCTTAATTATAGTTAAAGAATTATAAACTTTAACCTAATCTTATATAATATTAGAGCATATCTATTCCTTAATTACATGACCATCTAACTTCAACAAAGATCAAGAACGAAACTTTAACCTAATTATAGTTAAAGAATTATAAACTTTAACCTAATCTTATATAGTTAAAGAATTATAAACTTTAACCTAATCTTATATAATATTAGAGCATATCTATTCCTTAATTACATGACCATCTAACTTCAACAAAGATCAAGAACGAAAGTGAGAGAGATATGGAACAAGAAAGTTATCATCAGCTCAGGGACAAGCTGGTAAGTTAACCTATATGCTAGATGAATGTCAACTAAAAGAGGTCTATATATACATAACTTAACAGTTGGTTATCGGCAGCTAAGGTATGATGTGAATAAGGAATTATAAATGTTATCAGGTTTAGGTTAGCCTTGATTGATATGGTTGTGGGTTTGAAGAGTTGGTTGTTTAACCTTATTTAGAGTATTTATTAGTTTAAATAGCTAAAATAACCTCATTTAAGGTGTTTATTAAAGCTTATTTAGAGGGCTTATATAGCAGAAATAGGCTCACTGAAGGGATTGACAAAGCATGATTCAATATGTAATACAAACCACTGCGTGGATGGAGATACCCGAAACCGGGTATGTTTTGACTTGAATGCGCCGAGAAAATAAACACTTGAAGATGAGCTAAAAATTCTAACACACTCTTGGTTGTATCAATGTTTTGTAAAATCTGTCACTTATAACAACACACTCATCACCTTTACATATATTCTTGGCATAGTATCATTCGGTGTACAATCTTTTTTTAATATCATCGTTTGTTCTGCAGCTTTTGTCAAATTAGTAACGAGATGGCAGAGACAGATAGTGGTAGGAGCTTTAAGAGGAGAGGCCAGCTTTTAGAAATGGAGCATGAAGTAAGAAAATTGTGGGATGAGTCTCATGTTTTCGAGACTGAAGCTAAGGATCAACCCCCCAAAGTTGGTGAAAAATTATACGGAAACTTTCCATTTCCATATATGAACGGGTACCTGCATTTGGGCCATGCATTCTCTCTCTCGAAGGTTGAGTTTTCCGCAGCTTACCACCGTTTGAGAGGGGCAAATGTTCTTTTACCCATTTGTTTTCACTGCACTGGTATGCCTATCAAATCATCAGCAGACAAACTTCGAAGGGAGATGGAAAAATTTGGCAATCCACCTTGTTTTCCGTCAATAGAGGAGACAGAGATCACAATCAGTGACACCAATCCTTCACCTAACGAAACAAGCAACCCAGAAAAATTCAAGGGCAAAAAGTCAAAGGCTGCTGCGAAAACTGGTAGGGAAACCTACCAGTGGGAGATAATGAGGGGTTACGGTTTAACAGACGAGGAAATAGCAACTTTTCAGGATCCGGTTCAGTGGTTAAGGTTTTTTCCTCCATTGGCTGTGGAAGATCTGAAGGCTTTTGGACTTGGAGCGGATTGGAGAAGATCATTTACCACAACGGACATTAATCTGTTTTTTGATAAATTCGTGCGTTGGCAGATGAGGAAACTAAAAGAATATGGAAAGATTGTTAAAGATTTACATTACACAATCTATTCTCCTTTAGATGGGCAGCCATGTGTTGATCATGATCGTGCTTCAGGTGAAAGTGTTATTCCACAAGAGTATACACTTATCAAAATGGAAGTGATCCCACCTTTTCCTGATAAATTTGCATTTTTAGAAGGAAAGAAAGTTTTCTTAGCTGCCGCTACTGATAACGCTACACGCGTCGTTCGGGGTCAAGGAAACTTCCTTTTCTTCGAGCAAGTTTTATAACACCCTAGGCAGTGAACCTAATCGTTGTAGTGTAGTAATTAGGGTAAGCCACGGGTATTGATATCGTTCTCTAGGGGAATAGGAATGCTAGTGAGAAGTTACTACGCTAAGGTTGAGGTTGAGAAAGATTATTTTTTATCTTTTTTATGTTTTTTTAGGAAATTGAAAGGTACGAATCACGGGTATTGGATTTGGGGGGGGGGGTTGGTATTCCTACCGATTACTCTACTATTATCTAATTATCTAAACTAAGGTGGTGGTAGTCTATGTCTAATTAATGTATGCTCGTATGATAGTTTAAAGATGTGTTTACTTAGGTTTTACTACTCCTTAATTATCTCATATTGATGGTTGAATTGTCACGTCCTTATTCTTAGTTGCGTTGTGTGTCTAAAGTTGTAGGGTATGCGTTTCTCCCTAACTCTTTGAACTTACCAAAGGGTCTCGTCTACAAAACCCACTAGGGATAATAAACTCTTACTCTAAGGCACTCTTTGGATGGTTTAGCCTACAACTACTCACGTAATTATATTCTAAGGTTCACAAAGATGAATCAAGCATTAAGTACACAACGAATGACCTATCGCATTACTAGATCATTAATCAACTAAGATAAGAAACAACCAATCAATATTCAATAATTAAGTTTCATACTCCCTAAGCAAACACAAAAATAAATTAGCCGGACATGGAGAACATGCAAGCATACACACAAATAATCAAAGACATAATTGAATTGATGAAGTAAATACTTATCTTGATGTAAGATAGGGTTTGGAACCCTAAAATACTGTACAAGACACCCTTGGTTCGGTTTTAGGTTTTTACTCCAAAAGACTACCTCTCTAAAACTGAAAAATTCGGATTCTATATATAATATTACATATGCGACGGCGTCACCTTATGTTTTGTGACGCCGTCGTGTCGCCGTCATTAGGGTTTCGTCTTGGCCACGTTAACCTTGCGGACGGCGTCACCTTATGTATGTGACGCCGTCCTCGCAGCTTATGGCGCGCCGTCGGTCGCATCTAGGCCGTCTGAGTAGCGACAGCCTACTCTTTTAAAGCCCGACGTCGTCACTTGAAAATAGGGTTTTTTCGTATCGTCACAAAAATCCTCCGACGGCGTCCAGAAAGCAGTGAGTAGGGACGCCGTCGCCCTGTTTCAGCAGCTTGAGTGTCTCGATTTTTGACTTTGGCCATTTTCTTCGTATATTCGCGCCTTTTCGTCCAAATAAGTGCCATTCCGGCATTTTGCCTTCAAGAGACCTAAAAAGTGAAAGAGGCGATATTAAGCAATACGGATACAAAGTGATCAAATAAGGGCTAAAACGACCCCTCAAAATGGTACCTTTTAAACCTTATCAAATATCCCTACACTTGTTATTTGCTTGTCCTCAAGCAAATGTGCTTTTTAGCCAATTAATTTATAAGTTAGGGGTCATGAAGCATTGATTCAAAACGGTCCACAACACATATAAGCCCCGTAAAGTAATAACAAACACGGAAATTACATACTAGCTTTACGCGCTCAACATTGTTTGGATACTCATATTAACGGTCTAGTGCATAGATTACCACCATAGGCTTGAGAATAGATCAAACCTCCATCGCTTTGGCGTACCTAGGAAAAAGACTATCAAAGATGTCTTTTAAAGGGTTGTAACGTTAGGCTTACGGTAGGGAAACAAGGGTTTGGTGGGATAGGATATGTAGTGGTGGAAAGTCAAAAATCTTTATGTTAAATGCATATGAAGAATGGCGTTGCTAAGCCAAGACTCGACACTCTAAAACTCTAGGTAGAAAATAAACAAACATGAATTTAAGGATAGATGTAGGATGGTAGCCCGTAATGTTTTTTTTGCACACTTTACTCTACCATCCTTTACGGTAACATCAAAATGATAGGTATTTATAGGCACATCCCTACACTTGAGTTTTTATTATTCTAACACTAATTTGACCCGAATTGAAAAGATCAAAACACTTGGGGTACATTATTATGCAAACAAAGGAAATTTGAATTTAATGTTCCCTTCCCGTCATTTCATAAACTTTAACTTTTCCCATGAATCCCAGTCCCAAAACATTATACAAAGGATATGAATAGACTTAGCAACTCATGCAAGCAACTAGATAATTGAACTAAGGGTTTAGGGTGATAACAAAAATCTGCACTGAAAGTGAGTGCATAAAGGGTAGGCTAAGGCGATTTGGGTGTATATTTGGGGGTGGGTGTAAACAATGCTCTTCATTGATATTCGAAAAGCCGAAACATCAAGAGAGCTTGAAAGGATAGGCTCTGAGGGGTTAACTAGGGGTATCGTGTACTAAAGATGAGTATAACGCAAAGGGTGTGGGGGAATTACTCAACCGATGTGGATGAAGTAATTATATTACGGGTATCAAACAAGGGTTATCCTAATGCCTCTTATCATTTAGTTATTCCTAACTACACAAGTGTAGTCTCAGAATCTCGGAATGCATCAAAAAACAAGTTCTAGAATCTAATATACTACCAGTTCACACTCTAAGCATTGAAGATGAATGCTTTTAATTCTACCTATCTAAGGGCGATCCTCACATTTTTGTGGAGAGGTGGTAAAGGGGTTTTTGTGCTAGTCATGAAACTTCCTATCCGTGAGACGATTTTGTTAAGACTAATGGCCCACTCCTATATGTCATGAAAAATTTTAAATTTGGTGCCAAAATTACCCTAACCGACATTTTCTCATGGTTTACTCGCCAAATGCAATTGGACAAAGCAAATAGTCAAGGATAAGCATAGTTTCAAAGTTCCCGTTTATTTTCCCTCCCTACACTTAAACTGAACATTGTCCCCAATGTTCCCCAGAAAGTATCAAAGTTATGATAAAAAGAAGGTAATTAAAACAGAAAAGCTAATACTCCCTTGATTAGCTCGGTGGGATCCGTATAAAGTGGTGGTTAAATCCTTTCAAGAAAATTATGCGTGAAAAGCTCCACCAATCTTGTGTAACTTCTTCTTGACAAACTAAACCTGCACACTTGAAGAAAACAAATGAAACCTTCGCGTAAAATCGGCGGTAATAATATATATAAGACTCGATTTAAACTAGGATATAATGCTTGTGGAATGGATGTTTACAGAATTTCTAAGAAAATTAAGACACTGAAAATTCCAAAATTTATAGGTAGCTCAAAAACGAGAAAAAGTGATCTAATGTTTTACTCCTACTGACCCGTGGTTTGAAATCTGACGCCGTCAGTTATCCCTACAAAAACTGTGCGATTTTCGAAAAAATTACGGAAAATTTACATCTTTAGAATCTGGAAAAATTTCTGCAAAACAATTATATTTGTCTGAACAAGCATGACTCGAACAAACACACAAATATATCTTTTAATGAATTGTTATCCTCATGTTTACGTTTCTTTTGAAAACGTGTGTAATCCTCCCTACTTATCCCATGTAAAAATACATATGCAATTAAGGCGATGTTAAAAACAAAATAAAGCGTTTTTACAAATTTAAACATGAGGATAAACATTCAATAAAAGATATATGACACTAACAAGCAAACAATTAAGCATGGGTTGCCTCCCACGAAGCGCTTTTCTTTATTTAAGAGTCTTGTAGCTAGACTCGTAGTCATACTCCTACGTTTTCCTCCTCTTAGAAGCCTATTCAATTATCAAAACTTTGTTCTCATCACGAATATATTCAGTTCTCATCACGAATATATTCAGGGCCCAATTCTAGACAGGCGGTATAGGGAACCTTGTCCTTCCAATAAACTTCAAAGGCTGGAATGCTATCTACATCTAACTCATCAATGCCCTCAAACCTCTTATTTTTGCAGGGCATTATATATTTTAACACATTCGGTCTCATTCGAGAAATTGACTATTCCTTCCTCTTGATCATAAACCATCTTAGATTCCTCAATAAATGGTCTCCCAGTATCATCTCCAAAACTCCATCAATAATGCCTTTAACATTTTCTAGGATCATGAAATCACACCTAAATGTGAAGTTCCCTACTGAAGATCTGATCCCTTGACCCGCCCAACATAGTTACTCACTTTCCTAGGGTAAAAGGGGTCCCTCATGGGTCCTAAATTTTCTCTCATGATCCAATTGTAGTAGAGCCTAGACATTATGTTCATGGGTGCTTTATAATCTATGTAAGTGTGATTCCTATATAAGTAACCAATCATCACGGTATCTTGATATTTTTAGGGTCACTTTTTATGCATGGTTGAAAGGCGGTTTACGGGAAGTTAACTACATTATAGTGATAAGCGGTTTCCTTTCCATTAGGGTATGAATCGAAATACTCCCTAAGCTCTTCCTCCTCCTTACTTCCATCCATAATCTCCAGAACCTTATAATCTCCTTCCACAATTTCATCTTCCGAATCACTTGAGGTCGAATCACTATCCAGGTTACCAGTGGATTCCTCAAGGGCTTTTTCAAGTGCACTTTCAATTATCCTATTAAGTTTTTTAAGTTCTCCAATTTCACTAACAATGCGAGCTCGGAGTTGGTTGGCAAAATTTGGATCGAGTGGGGGGTATTTGTTTGATGGTAAAGTGTTGTTTGGTGGTTTATCACCTTCCATGATGAAAAGTGATGGGATTACGAACAAAGGTCACGAAAAAGGGGGATAGACTATGAGGAAGCTAAAAAATGAGAAAAAATTTACTTGATAGGAATCAAGCAAAGAAACCTAAATGAGGTGGACTACTAACTATTTATTATTCGGCAGCGGCGTAAAAACTTGATAATGCTACCATGGCGTGGTCAAGGAAACTTCCTTTCTTCGAGGCAGTTTTATAACACCCTTGGCAGTGAACCTAATCGTTGTAGTGTAGTAATTAGGGTAAGCCACGGGTATTGATATCGTTCTCTAGGGGAATAGGAATGCTAGTGAGAAGTTACTACGCTAAGGTTGAGGTTGAGGAAGATTATTTTTATCTTTTTATGTTTTAGGAAATTGAAGGTACGAATCTCGGGTATTGGATTTGGGGGAGGTTGGTATTCCTACCGATTACTCTACTATTATCTAATTATCTAAACTAAGGTGGTGGTAGTCTATGTCTAATTAATGTGTGCTCGTATAATAGTTTAAAGATGTGTTTACTTAGGTTTTACTACTCCTTAATTATCTCCTATTGATGGTTGAATTGTCACGTCCTTATTCTTAGTTGTTGTTGTCTAAAGTTGTAGGGTATGCGTTTCTCCCACTCTCTTTGAACTTACCAAAGGGTCTCGTCTACAAAACCCACTAGGGATAATAAACTCTTACTCAAGGCACTCTTTTGGATGGTTTAGCCTACAACTACTCACGTAATTATATTCTAAGGTTCACAAAGATGAATCAAGCATTAAGTACATACGAATGACCTATCATTCTTAGATCATTAATCAACTAAGATAGAAACAACCAATCAATACTCAATAATTAAGTTTCATATTCCCTAAGCAAACACACAAATAAATTAGCCGAACATGGAGAACATGCAAGCATACACACAAATAATCAAAGACATAATTGAATTGATGAAGTAAATACTTATCTTGATGTAAGATAGGGTTTGGAACCCTAAAATCTTGTCTGACACCCTGGTTCGGTTTAGGTTTTTCTCCAAAACTATACTAACCCTGAAAAATTCGGATTATATATAATATTACATATCGACGGCGTCACTTATGTTTTGTGGCCAGTCGATGTCGCCGTCATTAGGGTTCGTCTTGGCCACGTTAACCTTGCGGACGGCGTCACCTATGTATGTGACGTGCTCTTCACTTCTGACGCCGTCTGGGGTCGCATCTAGGCCGATGAGTAGCGACAGCCCCTCTTTTAAAACCCGACGTCGTCACTTGAAAATAGGGTTTTGGCCGTATCGTCGCCTAAAAATCCTGACGGCGTCCAGAAAAATGTGTAGGTGCCTACTGTTTTCAGCAGCTTATTGATACCGATTCGGCTGGCCAATTTTCTTCGTATATTGCGCGCACCGTCCAAATAAGTGTCATTCAATTTTGCCTGAGGAGCAAAAAGTGAAAAGGAACGATATTAGCAATAACGGATCAAAATAAAAATTAAAACGACCCCTCAAAATGGTACCTTTTAAAACCTTATCAGCTACTCTTAGGCCTGAGACAATGTATGGTCAAACAAATGCGTGGGTATTGCCAGATGGAAAATACGGTGCTTTTGAGATTAATGAATCGGAGCTTTTTATTTTGACTGAACGTGCTGCTCGTAATTTGGCTTATCAACGTTTGTCACGTGTTCCTGAAAAGCCGACATGTCTTGTGGAATTGACTGGTCAAGATCTTATAGGGCTACCCCTCCGATCACCACTTTCGTTTAATGAAATTATATATTGTCTTCCAATGCTTTCAGTTCTCACTGACAAGGGTACTGGGATTGTTACCAGTGTTCCCAGTGATTCCCCTGATGATTTCATGGCACTGCAGGTATAGAATTCTGTGTATTCAGCTGATATATATTTTACTATGATATGTTGTCAGAGGCTTCATACAATGAGTCATTTTGTGTTATTATTTGGGATAAGGAGTGTTGATACTAGAACATAGGTGTAAAATTTAACTGGTATAAAAAAAGTGACTAGAGTAGTTTTATTTATGGCTCTAATATCTACAAAATCTTAACATAGCTCTTGTGCATTTTGATATTTACTTCAGTGAACTAAAATAGTAGTTGCACAATGAGATTTTTAATCAAGCGAAAGGGAAAACACGTCTACTGTTACCTTATAACAGTAATTAAATTTGATAATTGAAGCAAGAAAACCATGATTTCTGGTGTGAATTTTGATGATATTATGTGTCAGTTCACTTGGTTGAAAAATTCCTCGTGTCTGCTTTAATCGTATTTGAACATGAAATTTTTGCTCTGTATCTCCTCTAACTTGGTACAACAATAATATGATTTGGATTTTGTTAAAATTCTTATACCACCAAAATGTTATTGCAGGATTTGAAAGCGAAGGCTCCATTCAGGGCTAAGTTTGGCGTGTTAGATGACTGGGTATTACCTTTTGAGGTCATCCCGATCATCAACCACCCAGAATTTGGCGATAAATCAGCAGAAAAAATATGCACTGACATGAAGATAAAGAGCCAAAATGAGAGAGAGAAGCTTGACGCAGCTAAAAAGGTTATATACAAAGGCGGTTTCTATGAAGGAACAATGATTGCTGGTGAACATGCCGGGACCCGTGTTCAAGATGCTAAAAGCTTGATCAGAGCCAAACTTTTGGAACTTAACCTAGCTGTTGTATACAGTGAACCCGAAAAGAAAGTCATGTCAAGATCAGGTGATGAGTGTTTTGAAGATCAGCTAATGGGTTCATGACTCAGTGGGCTATGAGCTCATTTAACTGATTACACAAATTTTGTATCAAATGATAGGAAAGATGTATCGAAGGATACATCAGTTTGTAACTCAAGGAGTGTGAACATTTGGTCAGGGTATGATACAAATGAGATGGGAAGATGTCAGGCTGAGATGGAAAACTTGGGTTGAGTGTGTCGTAACTCACTTCTTATGAAACCCAACTCTTCTATAAACTGTATAAATTTTAAAGACGTGACTCATATTTGCTTTTTTGTTTGTGGTTATGTTATCAGCTGGCAAGTATTCAATACTTATGGATGTTAAGCCTTGGGATGATGAAACCGACATGGTAAAGCTTGAGGAGGTTGTCCAAAGTGTACTGCTGCCACTTTTTATGAAACTGGTCATGCAACGACATAATGGAACAGCTTGTGTTGATCTTTAAGGTGTTTCGTCATTAATGTTGCTCACTCAAGATTGGTTGTTAATATTTATCTGCTACAAGAAGGTAGGGTTCAAAGGTTGTGGTAAAAGATCATATTGGCTACATGGGTCGGTTTAATATCTATTTTGATTGCATGAAGGAAGTGTGCATGATATTGTTGACCACAGGAGTTTGATGTCAAGTAAAAGTGAATTTGATGATTACACAAATGGGTCGATGAGGTTATTTAATTTTATCAATGGCATTTTTATAACTCTTTAAATTTCTGTGCATTATTTTTACAGTTTTTGAGTTGATATTGTTGAAGCTGCTATCATGGAGATCATGAATACCAAAAGTTAAATATACCATGCGAGAGTTTAAGTGACAATTAGCAATACGGTTTTTTTTACTATAGAACATTGAATCAATATAGCGCATAGAGTCATTAGCTGCAACATGTTCCTCTAATTGTTGTCGACATAGTTTCCTTCAGCTGGGCAAAAAATTTTGCTTAGTTTTGGGGGTATATATGTAGTATGATAAATTCTATAAAAGTCAAATCTTTAAATTTCATAGTCTCTATGTATCTTGCAATAGTGAGTCTGCCCTGCCTCATGTAGCTTAAACTTCCATGATATACACATTAGTACACGAAATATGTATAACTTGATTACAAATCTTTTGTTTTTGTGTGTAGAGGTGGTGGCGAGTTGTCTACTCGAGACTTCACAAGATGGTCCAAGTATTGTCACAGTATAGTGAACAAATCGACAAACTATCCCTTCATGTCAACGTAAGTTAATATAATTTCTCTCTGTTCCAATTATGAAGCATACTTATTCGGAAGTGTACCATTGATTTCATTAAAGGGGGAACTTTTATTTTTTTATTTGTTTTACATGTGTTTCAGCAGCTTTATTGTATAGAAGAAAGTTGTTATTTACTTCTTAAGATATGTTGTTTGAATGCAACACTATCTACATACTTTGACATACCACTAACTCGCAAAAAGTGAAACTTTATGTTACTAGGCAGAAGCCTTACATGTGGATGGAAACTGAATATAACTGATAGAAGTTGGAAAAATTGCATTAAATCATTGGCTTATAAACTTAAGATTTAATGCATTGCCTTTTATGTTTCTCTTTCTTTTGGTAAATGTAGGTTTATGCTTGCTCATTTGCAGCGGATGATTTTTAAATTCTAACCCGTGTTGTCCTAAATACCACTTTTTTACCCTATGTTAACTTGTTAACTATGCAAATGTCTAGGATGCATCTGTTGGAAATGTATATATTCTAAACATGTGAATGTCCGGATTCGAACTCGTCGTGGCAGGGATTGCACACATTAGTGAATGAGAATTAAAGTTAAATAATTAATGTTTATGTTTACGATTAATTATTGCACATTAAGTCCGATTAACGATCGTTAAGTATTTAACGGAAAAATGACTAACGACCGTTAAATGAAAGAAAAGGAAATGGAAAACTTGGAAAAGTTATGGGTTTGGCTTTGGGCTTTTACGTGTAGTGACCATAGGGGCCTCTCAGGCCTGATTCATTAACTTGTTAAGTTCACCTACTAGTATATAAGAGGGTTAGGTCAGGGTTTCATACAACTTGTGCATTGAATTAACCCTAATCTCTCCTCTCTCTCTCTAGTCTATATGAAGCACCCATTTGTAAGGGAGTTTGGTTTCGTTTGCTTAAACGAGGACTTGTGTTAGATCTAGCATATCGCGATTCGTTGGTTAATTCGTGTACAAAACGTGGTTGTAGGCATTATTCTTACACCAATAAGTACTTCTTTGTTTTGCCTTGCTCGAGGGTTGTTTTGCTTTGCTCGAGGGATTTGACATTCGCAAGAGGAATTGCATACTTTCGGTTAGCTAATTTATTTGTTATGATCTTAGAGTCTAGATGTGTACTCTTGATGTCTTTATGTTTTATTGTATTTTATATCATAAACTCAACAGTGGCATCACGAGCCTTGTATAACAAGTAATTAATTACTGAAACACATAATTAAAATAAACATGAATGTGTTATTATTTGTATGCTTAGATCTAGGGTTTGCAAAACCTAAACCCTAATTTTTGAGGGGGGCGTTTTTTTTGGGGTGCCCTAATTAGGGTTTTGTAAACTATTGTTTTAATTGGATTAGAAACCCTAAGATGCATGCAACTTTATGTGTATATCGTAACTCGTTTAATTGCATTAATTGTTAAGTGTAATTTATGTCCATGATAATTATCTGCATGTTTTATCATGGATCTGCTTTTATTGTATGTCTTTCTTGTTTAAGTGATATACACTAAATTTCGATAGATCTAAAATTGGGAAGGCCTCATAATTATTAATTTAATCAATTATGTGCTATGTGGTATGTATTTAATTTTGACTTGCGCATCGATGAATCGATGCATGTGGTTCACCTTGTACATAGATGAAAACGGGTGAAAGTCGTAATTAAATATATGCATATTGACAGATCTAGAATTGGTTATTAATAGGATTTATCAACACCGTTTGCATGTGGCTATTTGATATGCATGACTTTTATTTGTTATGCATTCATTGTTTATTTGTTTATTTTATAAATACTTGCTTGTTTGTTATGTGTAACAAGGGTATTTTTACAAGAAAAATAAACTGACCTAAACAATTGTGAAACATGTATTTTATAAGAATAGTAATCATAATCGTTTAATTGATTGATGACTTTGGTACAAATGGTCCGAAAGGCTCACCCATGAGAATGAACTAATAAAAGGGGTTTAAAGAAGTCGCGAGTTACACTGAAAGGATGTTAAGGTTGTGCTTTAGCGTGCACGGTCCTCTGCCCTCTATAAGTTCGAGTGGAGCTACTTAGTAAGCCATTAAATGTGCAAGCTCATCTTAAGGCCGAATTAGTTTTAATTCCATGCGCCACGGTGGTAGTTCAAAACACTAAGTGTTTACACTTGCAAAAGAATCGGTATAATGGATGAAAATTAACACTAAATTCCTTGATTGGTGAATCCAATACCTCAATTAAAGTTTGATGAAGAAAAGCTTATACATTAAAACAGGATACTAATGTTTTAATAAAACCTATGCTACGAAGATGAATGCATGACGTCTTTTATACATATTTGATTTAACATCAAAATTATTCCCCTTTAATTTAAGTTATATGCCATCCAACGAAACGGAAACACCTAAGATTACTTTTTATTTGCGTGAGATCGTGACTTAGATCGTAATCAAGGGTAAAATGTCCATTGTCGGTGAGGCGGTGGACGATTTTGCGTTTCTTAAGTTGGACAACTTAATTGAGTTTTTGTAGTGAGAGGCTTCAAGGCATAAATGGGATAAAAACATGTTTACATGGCAATTGATATTGGCTAAATGTAAATCCCATAAATCTAGGAATTGCAATTGAAATTGGCAATTGAGCAATAGCTCTACCATTTTGTATAAGGTTCATTACTAGCAGATCAACTGACGTGATGAAATTATGACAATTTGAATCCTAGTTTTCAATAATAATTAATTGGTTATATGAATATGAACCTTGGGTATTGTTTATTGAAAAGATAAATTATCGAAAATACTAAAATTGAATTTTGTAATTCTTTTGAATGTATAAATGCAACATTTAACCAGTAGCGTGGTTTAGTCTTTGATTTGTAAATTGATCCATTCTAGCATTCAAACAAATGTTTGATCGAGAATAATTCTTGATAAGACAAACAAAGTCTCTTTTCATTGGAGAAGCATGAGACTCAAATATTCCTTTCATGAATGAGAAAAGGTATAATAGGAACATTTGAATTGTCTAAATTCTAATGTAACTCTTAGCAATGAATTGCACATCTTATTTTCCATAAAGATTTCATTACCCTCATTTGGTGAATGAATCCTTTGTAACAACATGAATGTTGGTTAACGGGAAAACATGTATATGAGTTACTAGATTAGAAGCTAGACTAATTACATAAAAATTGGTAAAAGGCAAACTAGCATATTTTTATCTAGTTGTTTTGCTTTAACCTTTAAAGGTACTACATACCAGTATGGGGATGGTAGGCTTGTTGAGGAAGAAATTGCATACCCAATTTTTGAGTTAATAACATTGATGGATAACCTATCATTCATATAGTAGAATACACCTTTTAGTACCTTAGTAATGATTACGTATGGTTCTTCAAAGTGTAGGAAAGTAAAAAAAGCAAGCAAGTTGTTTTCATTGGTTATGCAACACTTACAATGTTGTCAGATTCAGTGGGAGCATTTGTGTTGCATTCCTGAATAAGAAGTTGTTTTATTGATTTCTAATTCAGTGGGAGCTACAAGCCTTATTTCCATGTAGTAACCAGATTATCTTCAATAATTACCAATTGTAGACACTTATGTTTTAAGGATAGTGGAACGTTTCCTTACTAAAAAAAATATAGTTCTACATCTACTTGTTATATCTATGACACAAATCATATTAATCAAATAAACGAACGTGTATTGTGTTGTTTATATGCTACATGATGTTGTTCCATGCACAAGTGGGAGAAATCTTATTGTGTGCAGGGTACAACACATATTAATATGATTTAAAAGAATTCTCTTGACTGTAAAAGTAAGAGAATAACGTTCTAATAGGAAATATACATTTATATATGTATGATTGCCCTATTAAGAACATGTGTCAAGATGATAACAAAGACTACTTTGTTTTAAATATTTATGTCATTCAATATTTAAGAAACACTTGTAGTTACAATTTATGTTACGTGAGAACGTGAACTAGATTGTAGCCCAAGGTAAAAATATCCACGTGTCGTGAGAACGAGCATTGATGATTCTGCAGTTTCTTACATGGAACATTTCATGGAATGACATAATTAAATGAAGTAATCTAATACTACCTTGAATTTGAGTATGCGTTGAATGACTTAAATATATGTAGTAAATATTAACTTGAAATATGAATTGAAACCAGAGGTGGTGTTCATAATTACTTTAATTATAAATGTTTATGATTTTGTAAAGTCACAAACTTGAAGTCTTTTAATACAAGACTTACAAATAAAATAAGACGTTAACTTGCTATGTTTTAAGACATATGCATGAAGTCAATGAGTTGATCAATGACTTATAGCATATAGTGGGATTATAATTAATATGTCTTTTGACTTGGTCAAAAATATTTGTGTTATAATACATGCAATTGACTTGATAATTCTATTGTACCATTAAGTTTTACTTTGTTGGTAAATAGGTAAGCCAAAGAGTAGATGGTTATCTAAAATATTGTTAGATTTTCTTACAATATTAATTCTAAAGAAATACCATAGTTTTATGGTATGTTCTGTTAGAAGAATCAAAATCTGTTGGCATTATTTGATTCAAAATAACTATAGTTTCTTCCAAAAGTTATCAAGGTTAGTAGATTGAGTATAGATTGAATATACTCAATAAGACTCCAACCTAGAAGATTAATAAGACACCATTTGTTTATGGAATGTGATGAATCACATTAAGTCTTATAAATGAAGTTCTGAATTTGTTAAACTACTTATAGAGTGAGTTGTAACAAACTAATGTTAGGAACTGTCAATGGTTTTTGTAATATCCCAAAAGAGCAATGTATTGTGCTCTACTTGCTAAACTATTTAAAGATAATCTTTAAATTTTTAAAGGCAAGTGGGAGTTTTGTTTAGATCTTGAAAGATTGAATTACAAAATACATAATCTTCTAAAAATGCACTAGCAAATATCATGATGAGGCTAAACATGAAAATGATAGACCTTAATATGATGGAATTGTCATTCATAGATCCGTGAGGATATCTCAGATATTTAATATCTTGAGGAATATGAGTTACAGGATCATGGTAAGACTGTTAATCATAATGATAAATTTACCAAATGTTGAATTGTGGAAAATCAATCTATAAATGAATGTAGAGATGTTGTTCATAAAGATAATCAACTTTAGATACTTGGTTTATCTTAATAATGAAAATGAGTTTCTTCAAAGGATGGAAACCCTAGTGGTTTAAATCTTTGTGTAGAAATCATATGGACAATAATACATGTATTTAATGTATGTCTAGCGATGATAATATCAATCATACTTAAGCAATTAACTATGATTGAATATTCTTTCCTATATACATTAAATAGAAGTATAAAAATTATAATTGTCATACTTAGTTTCATTGATATGAAATTTTGACAATGAATGTCATAACTCTTTGTTGTGAAATTACTTTTGAGGGCGATGAGTAATACAAAGAAGTTTTATGAATTCAAATAATCCTTGGATATGTACAAACTGCAAGAATCCATGAATGGATATATGCAAGCATCTAGGAGATGTTTCTTATGTTTAATATTAAATCCATGTTTGATTTAATAATTAAAATAAGATTGCTCATAAGTATTCCGGAAAGCTAGTGGGAGTATTATTTATTTTTTCTTAAATCTTATATGTTGTATGGGCTACTACATTCCACTTAAATTAAGTTTTAGTTGGGAATGAAACTTAGTTTGTAAGATTTGGAAATAATATATACAACTTTGGAATATATGTTTATTATTATAAACATATCGCGTAAATAAATTGAGTCAAATAGAACACGATGAATACATATCTTTGACAAGATAGATGAGATCTTAAAGTTTAACTTGAAGATTCATCATGAACATCATGTTGTGTATAAGATTGTTGTGTCATGCTTGATTACAAGATGATTTGACAATATTGAAAGTTTTAGTGTAATAAATATTTAAAAAGGAATATGTTTGGATTTAGAATCACATTCCACAATCCGGAGATGCTCCTAGATTCTATGGATGATTATATGACAATTGTTTCATAATTGTCAGTGCCAACAAACTTGAGTTTTGGTAGGCACCAACATTACACTATAATTGTTCAAAAGTTTACGGATATTTAAAGAGCATATTGTTGTACACAATGATGCTAGTATAATTGAGATGACACTCAATTCTAGTCACGGTATCCTTGATGATGACCATGTTGACTAGTTATGCTCAACTAAGAGCATAGTTGCATTATACATTAAAGAATAAACAATACTTTAAACTTTAAAAGTTTTGAAAGATGATTGTCATATAAAGGTGGTTGGTTTCACAGCACCTTATGGAATGATATTACAATATCAAGATATGTGTAAACACATACAAGAAATTCACTTATTGAATTTTTGAAATAAGTATTCTCAAAATTCTTATAGATCAAAGTTAGTTGAAATTATGCTTTGTAGACAAGTATGAGATGCATGACTTGTGGCAAAATTCATTAACTAAGAATTATCATGTATTGATCTATTTAGTATTTGGATAAAAGGATATTGTAAACATTATTATTGAAATGAAATAAAGTATTTTGTTATGTTTATTATTCATTTATTATGATGTTATCCTATATTTGCATGTTTAAATCCTTGAATAACTTAAGTTATTCTAAATAGTCCGTTGTCAATCAATAACATGGGAATGATATTGAATTAAGACAAATCTGAGTATTAGTTAGAATATACTTGAAAGTATATTGATCCGTAGCATGACTAATTTCAGATTATATTCAATGAATTGAGTATAGGACTTATCCACCCACATGATGATACTTTATGGATCTTAGTCATTAAGTATATCATGAATATTTATCCTCTGACTTGAGATACAAGAGATATGTCATGGATGTAGTGCATTTCTGTGAAGCAATCTAACGCTATAGTTGGTAGTTATAAGGGTTGTTTTTGAGAAATGTTGTGAAATCTGTGAATCCTGCTTGTAGTCAAAATGGGATTTGTTTCCTTCAAATTTATTTTGAAGTATAATACTTGGGCCCCTCGTAGGATTGTTAAGATGTTTGCATGGCCATGCCAAGGTCTTCGGAATATGTTGAAGAATTGGTAATCTTTATCAATCACATAAAGCGAGAAACAGAATAGTTAATTAAGAAATGAGTGAGATCCATATTCTTATTAACATAGTATTAGAAACAAAAGGATGAATATGATGATGAATCATCAAAACTTGGTTTTCTCCGAAAACCATACGAGTTGTACCGGGGACATTGGCGTGTTGCTAGACGCTAACGAATGTCATTTCACGTTTTGTAAACATATCCAAGTGGGAGCGGTTGGAAATGTATATATTTACAAACATGTGAATGTCCGGATTCGAACTCGTGACCACGGGATTGCACACATTAGCGAATGAGAATTAAAGTTAAATAATTAATGTTTATGTTTACGATTAATTATTGCACATTAAGTCCGATTAACGATCGTTAAGTATTTAACGGAAAAAGAAAAATGACTAACGACCGTTAAATGAAAAAAGAGAAAGGACTAGAAATGGAAAACTTGGAAAAGTTATGGGTTTGGCTTTGGGCTTTCTATAGTGGCCGGCCATAGGGGCCTCTCCAAGGCCTAATTCATTAACTTGTTCCCAAAGTTTACCTACTAGTATATAAAGAGGGTTAGGGTCTAGGGTTTCATACACTTGTGCATTGAATTAACCCTAGATCTCTCCTCCCTCTCTCTAGTCTAATATTCGGCCAAGCACCCCATTTGTAAGGGAGTTTGGTTTTGTTTTGCTTAAACGAGGACTTGTGTTAGATCTAGCAATCGCTTGATTCGTTGGTTAATTCGTGTGTACAAGAACGTGGTTGTAAGACATTATTCTTACACCAATAAGTACTTCTTTGTTTTGCCTTGCTCGAGGGTTGTTTTGCTTTGCTCGAGGGATTTGACATTCGCAAGAGGTACGTTACGCATACTTTCAGTTAACTAATTTATTTGTTATGATCTTAAGTCTTCCGCTGTGTACTCTTGATGTCTTTATGTTTTATTGTATTTTATATATCATAAACTCGACAGCATCATCTATGTATTTGTCAGAAATTCAATTTGGATTTGGCATCTTCAAGTTAGGTCCAAAATTTTTCACCTAATGCAATTTTTCTAATGATTGATGTACACTTGATTATATAGTTGCTAAACCATATATAAAGTGCAATATGAGATAGCTAATAATTTGGCCGTTAAAGAAATAGTATTGTAACAATGTTTTTTCCTCCCTGATGTATGTGCTAAGATGTTTACTAACAATCTAACATGCTGAGTCTAATATATTTTTCAGTTTTGATAAAGAAGGGTAATACCTTAATTAGAACTTCCCAATGAATAAACACCTTTTTGTAATGATTGAGCTTAATTCTTTTATCTTTCATTCTTTCCTATACCAGCTGAAAGATAAACGACGTGAAATCTGAGAGGCTGAGTTAGTGAAAAAAGACAATGATGTGATCATTAAGCTTAAAAAGGCAGCAATTTAGTGGTTAAAATCCGTTGACTCGATGTTCTTAGGAAGTACAGTATATGGAGAAAATATAATGATAATGAGAGCATTGACACAGCTATTTGATTGGTTCTGGATAAGATGATTATAGCATTGCAACAATGAAGCATTACGATAGTTAGGATCACCATTGTCAATGGTAACTTTACAGGAATAGGTTCACACGAATAATTATATGTGGTTGTCTCAAGAGTGAAGAGGAGAAAGGGATTGAAGATTGAAGATTCTTTTTTGTGTTAAGGATGGTAACGCAAAATTAACAACAAACGTTTTATACAAAGAAGCTTTATTTCATAGTTGAGTTTATTTGGTTGTATACTTTGTTCTTGCATTCAACTTTGAATTTTTTTTCTCTCATATTTTATAAATATTTATTTCTTACCATTCTTAATGCATTCAATAATAATTCCGTATGTTTATATTTTATTTTCATTGAGTTACTTTTTCCAACGATATAATTGAGTTTATTGAACAGAAGATAAATGTGGAGTTGTCTTATGTTTAATTTGAGTTACAGGCATGCAGAAACCAGCTTGATGGTTGTGTGTATTATGCGGTGGTCAACACTGCATCTGATGAGCAGTCCAATCTTGGAACAAAATATATTGTACCTCATATTGCTTTCTATAAGGCCATTGTAAGTCGATATCAAGTGTTTCTATGCGGTGGTTAACACTGTATCAGATATGTAAACCAATTCTGTATCGTTGAAATCACATACATATTGCAATAATTTAGTTTAGTTATGTTGCTTGCATACAGTTTTGAACAAATGATTTGACTCAAGTTTTACGTAGCCGTATCAAGAGTGAAAAACATAAAAGGATTAAAGATTTTATGTTGTGATGAAGACTGGAAATACGCAAAATCAACAACTAATGTTGTCTACAGAGAAGCTTTGTTTAGAATTTATCTACAACTTTACAAACATACATAAAATTCATAATGTTGTAAAAATTATATATGTTGTGTTATTAACCATCAACGCAAACCATACAATTATTTCTAATTCTTAAAAAATATATATATATATAATAATAATAATAATAAATTGTTTTATAATATTGTTTGACAATTCTAAAAAATGTATTTAAGTTAACAAAAAACAACAAACAAATAATTATAAAATTCGTCATGCATTAGGGGGCTTTGAAACTTTAGCTATATATATATATATATATATATATATATATATATATATATATATATATATATATATATATACTAGGCGAGTACCCGTGCCTAGCGGCATCGGTTTCTAGCGGCAGACAATTAACGATATGCGATATTGTGGTAAGTGTTTCGTATAACGTTCCAAATAGAACGTGAAAAGATCTCGATGAGACCTGATTCACCAGTTTGCATCGGGTTTAACAGGTCCTCTCTGATTCGTTTTCGGATGGCTTTAATTGGTTAGCCGAAAACGGTGGCGACAAGGTTCGGTTGAACACGTTGGTCCGTTTGACCCGGTTTTCAAAACTATATGTAATATCAACTTGTTAGCTTGTATAAAGTTTTGTGTGTTTTATTAATGTATAATGTGTATAATAACATGTACTTTTTATTTTATGGTGTTTTAAAAATATCATTAATTAGTGTGTTTAATTATTTTATATTTTAGATTATGTTGTAGCTTTTTTAAATTGTACCTTATGAAAATTTTATTGTACTTATTAGTAAGAGGCGTTTTAATTGGTTATTTTTAATTTTGTATATGTGTTTTTAATTGGTTGTACAACGTGAATAAATTATTGTACTTTTAAGTAATGAGGTGTTTTAATAAAAGTATTTGTTACACTATGCATTTCTTTCTAATTTGACCAATTTCAACAATTCAACTTTTCACCTTTGACCTTTTTTTCTATTATATGTAGTGTATAGCCAAGTACCCGCGCCTAGCGGGCAGCGTGTATAGTTTCAACAAATTATAGGTGCATCGATTTTGGCGAGTTTAATTTAAAGGTAACAATTATTTATGTGTGAGCATACAATTTTTTCGAAAACCGTTACAACGGCAGTAAAACATACTATCGCTGAACTCATTTGCAATATTTGCGGTTTTACAACAATTTGAGAAATGATAGAGACCTAAACTTAGGCCTAATTTTAGGTTTAAAACCAAGTGACATCATCTTGATGGCTACAGACAAAGACCTACTTATTTTACAACCATCAGGATGATGCCACTTGAATTTAAGCCTAAAATTAAGCCTAAGTTTAGTGGTTGTAATCAAGATGAACTTCGTGTGAGTAAATCATTTATTAGACTTGTATTCTATTTAGATTGTATTCATCTGTAGCGTTTACAAAGACATGTTGTAGCAACAAAACAACTTGTACATGTTTTGTTATCTCATCTAATATATCATTAGATCCCATCTTTCATGATCAAAGTTTGACTTCCAACTTCTACATGTTTCCCTGAAATAATGCCACCCTTCAATTTTATATGTGTTATTTCAACTTTTGATTCCTTTTATAATTTGCTTTTCATATAAAATGCTCAAGTGGGAATAAAATTATAATGGAATTAATGATTATGTCTCAAAAGCAGCTAGCTAATAATATTCCTTTTAATTACTTGAAAATATATCCTTGTTTCTCTTTTGTTTTCAAAAGTATCATATTTTTCAAGATAGCTATGTTTTTGAACAAAGTCTTGACTATTTGTACAGTTCAACTTTTGTTAAAAGTAAAACATTTTGTGGCTCAAGGAAGTTACTTTATGGCATAGCATTCGAGATGCCAAATCAGTTACTTTTGTTAAAATTTTAAAAAAGTTCGTAATTTTTAAACTTTCAAAACTTTGGCTCATATTTTATCTTGGCTACTTTTGTCAATCAACAATACTTTTGTTAAAATCAACTGGTTGTTTTCGAGATGCCAAATCAACTTTGCCCCACCATGTTATCAACTTTGCCCCACCATGTTATCAATTACTTTGGCTCAACTTTGCCCCACCAATCAACTTTGGCTCAAACAAATAAACACTACCACCAACCACTAATCGGAACAACCATAACCTGATAGATCCAAACATACCCGATTCATATCCAAAACATGCAAGAGATCATGTGGTGGTTAAGGTGGCTGTTCATGTTCAGTTGAGCACAAACCACAATCATCAAAAACCAAAACCACCACCAGCCCAAACATTAACATATTCGCATACATGAGTTACAAGTATGCTATGATATGAGTTTTCAGGTACCTACTATTGTACAAAACATTCAAATAGAACAAATCACTTTAGCCTCAAATGTTTATCGACACCAGAGAATACCAACCACATTAACCACCCGTAAAAACTTATTGCTCTCTCAAACTGAAAGCGAGCGCCATTCAAAATGCGTGCTCATTGGCAACACACAAACAAACACACAAAAAAAACTCATAATTTCCAAAATAATCCAAACAATTACAGAAAAAACTCTCGGGCGCAACGCGCCAGGCACCTAACCTGCTTGTTTTAAAGATAGCACAAATACGCAAGAAATTCATGTAAAAACTATTTTTTGTGATTGAATCTTGAAAGCCCAAGTACTAAAATCATAACCATCATGTCCATGTTCAAAGCCTATGTAAGTATCATTGGCATAAAAAAACATCCAGTTAAGCAAAATGAATAAAAAAATGCATCAAAATAGATACTAAAAAGTAACCACACATCTTTGGCCCCATCATCAGATTTCCAGCAACATAAGCTAAAGCAGCAGATTCCGGCAAAGGTGTTGCAGCGGCGGATTCCGTGGAAGGAAGCGACGTGGCGACTGTAAAAAAAAACCTTTAAAACTCAGAAGAATATATTGATTTATAAAAAACAAACTCAAAAGAATCCTTTAAAACTTAAAAAAAAAAGATTTATCTATTAAAATACCTTCAAATTTTACCAAGTTTACAGAAATTCTATAACAAACTTTAAATAAACTCTTATAACAAATATAGTTCAGAGGAAAAAAAATTATAACAAATATATTAACAACAGTTTAGAAAGGAAGTATACACTTTCTAGTGACATCATCAAATTAGGTGGCCGCAACTTCAATTTCCAGCGGTGACAAAGGCGGCAATGGCGGCGGCAGGCTGCTGCAAGCGGCGTCTGAGATAAAAAATATATATATAAAAATGTTATAGAAACTCAGATCTGCAAATATAATCTACATATCTATAAAAGAGATCCTTCAAAACTTGTTTATTATATATAGATCTATAAAAAAATAAGAAAAAACCTCAAAAAACAAAACCCCTTCTCTTTGAGTGCTGGTCTGGATGGTGAGGGCTTTGTGGTGAAGAGTTAAGGTGGTGGCGGGGGTTCGTTGGTGGTGGCTTTATGTGGTAGTGAGGGGTACGGTGGTGGAGGGTTAAGGTGGTGATGGGGTTTCATGGGTGGAGGGATTTGCTGGTGGAGGGGTCTGTGGTCGTGGGCCTTCGTTGGTGGTGGGGTTACGGCGGTGATGCGTTTTGGTAGAGGCGTAATGGCGTTGGTGATCAGCTGGTGGTGATGGTATTAGCTAGGGGTTGCTTTGTGTGTTTTTGTTTTACAGAGAAAAGAGAAAGGGAGATGTGAGGGTATGAGAGTATGTGTGACGTTGTTTATATATGGTTTTAGGTTCGGTGGCTGAATCTTAAAATCTAGGTTTGGAGTGAGGCTCGGTTTTAGGTTGTGTATATTCATGCTTTATAAAGGAGTAAGATAAGATAAGATATATATATATTATATATATATATATATATATATATATATATATATATATATATATATATATAGGAGGGTTAATGTGAGAGATTTCTTAAAATTATAAAAATGAGAACTATTATGGACCGTTAGATCAATAGATTGGTCTTAGATGAGTTTAATATTAAATGAGTGAAATTATTGTCATTAAATAGAGTTTCAAGGGTATTTTAGAGAATTCAAATATAAAAATTTATTCACATTTTTTGAATTATTTTTTGGTACATGTTATTTTCACTATTACACTAATTTAATTTATACATTAAAACCTGTTTTGATACATACATTACGCCATTTAGTTTATACACAATACTAGATTGTTACACACGTATTAACCAAAATGTGATTGGATCCTTTCTTTATAAACACCGGTACACAAAGCCTCATTATACACACCATTTAAGATGAACACGTATTAAACATTATAAATGGGCATTACAATAACATTAATACATTCATAACAAGATACTTGATACACAACAAAATTTAAAAAAAAAAAAAAAGTGTATCGGATGTCTAAGATCGAAAATATCAGTGTGTCACTTATAATATTCAAACAACCGTGGTACAAATGTAAATCATTGATACACAAGATCGAAAACATTAGTGTATCAAACAACCACTATATCAGCTTGAAGTCATCATTTTATGGCAAGGCGATGTCGGTTAAGGTCTATTTCGATATGTACCATTTTGCCATGACGACGGTTAAGGACCATAACAACCTTTTGCACCCGCCACATCTGAACCCTCAATGCTTCATTGACATTTCCCGTCGAGACGAACAAAAGAACGTTATCTAAACCAATAGACCAATTATCTTAACGACCACCAGCACAACCATTTTTGCTTGCTGGAACTACAACCAAACTGATATGTACTCCATGAACCATACAACTATAGCTCGATCTGAACCACAATGACCCAACACAAACTACTACCTGCTAATTAACCATTTTCCCAAAAATCATAAAAACCCAAAAAATATAAACACCCAAAAATCAAAACTGCAATAATATGATGAATGATGATGCACACATCGTGATATACATACAGTACCTATTGATACATAGATCGTTATATACAGTTTTTAATTTGTTTCGTAGACTATGATTCAAATCTGAATGACGACGGAACTCAAGTGGCGTTTAATCATCATAAGCCGCTCACCTTGACCATTTTTTGTGGACATGAAAAATTAGATCTGAAACATTCTTGATAGGGTTGTTGATGGTTGCAGTCTTTGGAGACAAATAGTCGTGACGGTGATGACCAGATTTGAGTGAGTCTGGTAGTGGCGGCTATTAACCTTAATGGTGGTAAGTAGATCTTTTCCAGGCGGTTTGCATATGCTAGGATTTTAACGAGAGACCTGGTGGGTTTGGGGAGAGTGAAATAGGAGCAGATCTTGTTATAACATCAGTCGGTTATTTAGCGAAAAAAGGCGACTAATTCTATGATTTTGTGAGTGGATTGGAGTATGCAAGCGTCGAACATATAGGTATTATTGACACTGGCTTTTTGGTCCGGAAAATAATATATAGAGATAAGAGGGAGGAGATATGATGGGAGGAAGGAGATATGGGATGGAGGCTGATAACTGAAAGGGATGAGATAATAGAGGGGATTTACGTTTAGTGAAAACGAGCTGGGTAGCCCGCGCGTTGCTGCGGGGGCGATATGATTAAGATATCATGTGAATCCCATGTGTATGAAACGTGATATAACCAATTCACTACATATCTTATTTGGTAATAAATCATGTATTAAACTCATTAATAGATAAAATATTAAACTGGAACAGTGGTGCACTTCATTGATTCTCAAACCAATTTATAAATGCAGTGAGTTTTTTATGCAAAACCATAACAATATCATAATTTGTAAGGCACATTAAGTACAAACACGTGTTCGGATTCGGCAAAAATCGTGGACGACTTTCGTGAACAAAGTTTGAAGTATTGAAAGATAAAATGAATGCGTTAGAATCTTAGAAACAAAAGTGCAGGCAGACACACACACTCTTTTTGGTTCCTAAACACATTAATCAGATAAGTGACTTCGTGTTAGACCAAATGATTAAAAAATTTGGTGAACTTATATCCACTCTTGTAACACTATCACATACCTTAATTGGCAGTGCCATGAAGATTAACAACAGTGAAATCAATAACCACAACCTCTTATGACACATTCTTACTTGGTGAACTTATATCGAGACCTTACTTGCTGAACTTACTTGTTGAACTTATATCACGATCTTATATCCTTACCTTACTCGCTGACCTTAAAGACCTTAACTGGCTGAACTTATATCAACTATTGTAACATCATATAGATTAACAACATTACAAAATTACTCGCCTTCAATCACGTCGACATAAAAAAAAACGTAAAAATGTTTCATATTCTCAATAAAATAGTATTTGTGCTACAACTCAAAAACCAATTACACGAAAAAGATTAATTTAATGTAGCAAGAAACCAAAGGCCATAAAAAATAAATGCTTATCTGTTCCAAGTAACTGCATATCATGTGGCTTGTGAAATCTGCCAACAACTGACTTCCTCCACTTAAGGATGCGCCACTTTGAGGCTCAAAACGCAAAGAATCTAAAAAGAGATTGAACCATGATGACTGCAAACTCAGTTAGCTGCCCGTCAAGATACGTAAAATCTCAACTTTCATCGATTCGCTGCATACAGATTTAAACAGATCATCATGGCCTCTATATAATTAAAAAATTCAACAATCCCAGCTATAATCAGGCTGTGAAAACTTAATAGGTATACCACGTGCATCCCAAAAAACAGGTAAATGCAATAGTCAATGACAGCCAAGAAACCCAAAATTATATATACCATAAGAACAAAAAAAACATTATACTGTTACATATATTTTTTCTGTAGATAAGGTTTCGCATACAAAACTCAATTGTAACAATTACTACAATATTTGTTTGACCAATAAATGAGTAATATCATGGCCCCTTTATGTTCCTAAATTATGTTTCCTTGTTGTGACCCAAATTTTTTCATGGTTTTGCTACTGTTTTAGACGTCTAAATATTTATCTGATTAAAGAAATTATCATTTTAGAGCAAAAATAAAATTAATACCTGAAGCATTACGTAGTTTCCAAGTTCGCTACAAACAGAAAATAGATTATGTGAGCAGTTAGTTGTCCACGTCGAAGTCTTAAAACGCACCATCTTAACTGATTCCCCAAACGTTAATCGAACCAACGTAATTCTGTAAAAAGCATGTTCAGACAATTATTAAAACCAACCACTACAATCAAGTTAGCAGTTGCATCCTCTTTTTAATACAAACCAAAGATTACACAATTTTTTTACACTTCCAATTCTAACAAAAATACCATTTTTCACTTAAAAACTTCATAATAAGTATATATTTTTTCCTTTCTTTTAGGTAACCACAGAATCCATCTAACGTATGGCGACACAAATAAATAAGATTTATAAAATTTGGTTATTTCACATAATTAAGACTTATAGTTAACCCAAAGAGTAATCAACTAAAAAAACTACCAAAACCCCCCTAAAAGTCTAGATTATACTTAACCAAAACGAATTAAACACACCAAGGGCCACACCAAAGGCCGTTACAATTACACGGCAAGGGCCACACCATTTATTGCTCGTTTCAACTATAGGTCGCAGCAACTATGGGCCTATAACCAACTATGGTTGCAGCACTCCTTTCACTTGCGATAACAAACACCCGCTATGGCCGCAACAACTATAGGCCTTTTGGTGTAAAACGCAACTTCTGCTTTTTATATTGGATTATTATAGAACCCATTAGCGTATTATGTTCAAATTTGTGGTTTTTTATTTTATAGCTTATGAGCTTATTTTGTAGGTTTAAGCATAATAATCCAAAAAAACATACCTTAGTATCACCATGAGCGGAATTAAACCAAACAGGTGAACATGTTGTTAGTATAAGTGAGCTATAGATGATGGTTTCATGAATTAGATGAAACAATGGTAATCAACCATACCTTGGTCTAAACATCTCACATTGCGAGTAATGTCACTTGATCGCGCATTAATATTCTGCTGCTTCTTTACCGGATCCTCTTCATTTTCCAGCAGCAACTATAAACAAAACAAACCAAAACTCTCATTGTAATTTTTACTTAAGACATTTCCTAGAACATTTGGTGTGCAACCAAACAACACCCAAGTTTTTTATAAAAAAAGTAGTATTTTTTTTTTGTTAACCCTCAATCTCACTGGCTCCTCCTTACCAACAGTAAAGTAACCAAAAAAATTAGCTCGGTAATTGTAAATCAAGAGAAAGCTGGAAAAGAAGAAGTGTATACCATGGATCATAGGGAAGAAGACGACCAATACACTATCGTTGCAATAGAGACCCCAAATCCATGAATCGCACCAAGCTGCAAAACCCATATCGCTACTAAAGTATGAGAACAAAACCCCAATTCAATAGTTCAAATTAAAAAAGATAAAAGAAAAAAAAATCATAATTAAAACCTTGTTACTTTATCAACTCTTTCTTTGAAACTTCAATGCCCGTTTGCTTTGTATCCTCCCATTATTCAATACCCGCTTTGATTGTCGTCATGTGTGTGCGTGTTTCGCTTCGCTCACCGGTTGGATAGATTCGACAATTTAAGGTGCGTTTTGTTGATGTGGTTGGGGTCGTGATGTTGGTGATCTGCTGTTTTAGGGTAGTCAGAAGATAAAGGGGAGGATATATGTGAAAAAGAACCTAGAAGTGGGGAACCGACACACTGTGGAGATTTGTTTTCTGCAACAAAGGTATATACGGTTTTGTATGTACAGTAGCCATGCGTGAACAGTAAAAGTTGCAACACAAAGTGGCCAATAAGATGTCGCCACACTTGTGTTTTTGGATACTACCGTGTGTATAAAAATGTAATAGACGAATTACAAAGTGACAACAATGCATGTATAGAACGTATTTTTATACTACCCCAAAACGGGTGTTAGTATATATTATAATAAAAAAAAAATACCTATAATACCCTTCTAGCTATATATATTTAATTATCAGATTTTTTCATAATCAAATTCCACTTGTCACACTTTTATTAGTTCTCACTTTTAAAACTTTAAGAAATCTCTCATTTGATCTCAATTATATATATATATAATATGGTAATGTTATTGTGGTGTACACTTTAAAGTAGAAAACAATAGGCACTAATGTGGACCATTGAATCGGTTACTATTGATGAGATTCAGATTTAATTAAATTAGCCTGATAATCAATTACTTAATAGCATTAACGAGTGTGGAAACCCGCGCGATGCAGCGGGATTGCTTTTGTAGACGTGAATTTGGATAGGGACTATTTTTGCCAAATTGCTATAAAGGACTTACTTTGCAAATGACACTTAAACCTCGTGGACTATTTTTGCCAACTTGGACTTAATTAAATCTTAAATTCACTTAAACCTCGGGATATTTTTGCCAACTTGCGAAAGTTGGCAATTAATGCTGACACGTGGCATATGAAGAACTCATGTCCTGCTCTATAGTTATATTAATAATGTAGATAAGTTGAAAAATGAGGGCATTTTCGGTAAGAAATAATAAGCAAGTGAAGCTGACACAATTTTTAATCACACGTGTATCAATGGCATTAATCACACGCTTTAGAGCAAGGGGTATGGGGCTCGTTGAAGCTCGCCGGTTCCAACGTGGCTTGTCGCCACTCTTTTTGTTCAGCGAAGTGACACCAGGGCTGTATCGCTCACACTTGCCCTCTCGTCGCCCAAACGACACACAAAAAGACAAAGCATTTCAAAATTAAAACGTTGCAATTTACCGTTTAAATTCAAACGGTTACTTTTTTTTTTTCATTTCAAACCCAAATAATACACCCTTTTCTCTATAAATAATATTCATTTTTTTACCAAAACATTCACACTTCTCATTCACAACCATAAATATATTATCATCCTCATCTTAATCCACAACCAAAAATGTCTCAAGATCTCAACGAGATGTCGTTTATGAATCTCCTCAACTCGTCGCCAAACCCGCTCCACCCCATCATCTCAAACCTCAAGCACTTCTTCGCAAGTCGGATTTCAAGCTTTTCAATATCCAAGACAATCACCACCGTAATTTTATCCCTCACAACCATCACAACCGCAATTTTATCCCTCACAACCATCACCACCGCATTTTATACGCCACAACCATCACAAACACAATTTTATCCGTCACAAGCACCACCAACGCAATTCTACCCTTCACAACAACATTACTTTGAATCACAATTCAAAGTGCCTCAACCACCACCAACCGAAACACGTGAAGAACGTCGTCAAGGAAAAAAACCGGCCAAAGCAACAAAGAAAAAAAAAAAGGCCGTTGTAAACTGGACGCCGACGCAGGCGAGGAGGATGTTGATGAAGAGGTCGACGACAATTCGTTGGTCAAACAATGAAGAAAATTTTTAGCGAAAGTGTTGTCGAGGTATCCCAAAACGCCACTATCGGTAATGACCGACTAAACGATGCGCTTTTGGACTCAGATTGGGAGGACTTCGGCTCGTAGTCCAGCCTTATCGCAAAAAAATATGTGCACGGAAAATGGACTCTGATAAACTGATTGTCAAAAGTTTCATGGTTTTACAAGCATTTGCGTACAGAGATCCGGAAAATGATATTGATCACATTGAGAATGCAAGACTTTCTTACAAAAATGGGAAGGGGAAAAACTTTAATATGGTTTCGGCATGGAAGGTTTTGAAAGAATATCCCAAATGGGATGCGCTGGATGGGATCAATGCAGATAATATCGCCGAATTATTCGCCCCGATCCTAGAGCTCGTCCCCGGCAAGCCTCGTCCCAAAAAAATCTAGATCGCTGAGTCGCCAACGAGCACCGGAGGGAGTCAATCGGATGCTATTACGGAAGCTTTAGCTCAAGAGTATAAACGTAAAGTTGACGCACACGTTAACGAAGTTAATGAAAATACGAGGCGATGATTGCTAAAGAAAAGTCGGCCCAAGAGTGCCAAGAATTGCGTTTCTCATGCTTGATGAGCCACATTGTCCGCAAGTAGCAAAATACAACATATGTGCGAAAAATGTTGTATTTTTAAGTTTCTATGGTTTTTATTTTCCGTATGTTTTTTATTTTTCGTGATGTTTTATTTATTTATCGTGATGTTTTTTTATTTTTCGTATTGTACGTTGTATTTTTATTTTAAATGAATGAAATGAATTTAATTATGTTTGGAAAATATGGAAAAGAAATAAAATAGGAGAGGGTGGGGTCCCAAGTGAAGAGAAATGAGTATGTTGTGATTATGGGGTATTTTTTTGTTAGTGTGTTGGAGTGATGTGGAGGTGATGTTGACACATTAAGAGTAAGAAGAAATGGGAAGCCACCATACCCCTTGCTCTTAGTTTCGTTGTACATATGACATATTTTTTAATTCGTACATTATATATATTTAATTACTTTCTATACCAACATCAAATGAATTAATTATTCTAATATGTGCATACACATTCTTAAACTTTTTTAATTCGTAACTTTTTTATTTTTGACACATTTTTAATGACACATATTTTTTTGATACATTTCTAATGACCTATTATATTTTTGACACACTTCATATATCTTTGACGCATTTTTAGTAACACATATTTTCGTGATTTATTTCTAGTAACCCATTATGTTTTTGACACATTTTATTTGACGATGCATTGATGCATTTCGAATGACATGTTAAGTTTTTTTTTTATATATCGGTTGATACATTAGTAATGATACTATAATTTTTTATTTACACATTTTTATTAACATACCATAATTTTTCTAACTTGATAATTTTTTATAATAGTGATGCATTTCATTTGATACATTAGTAATGACACGCTACATATTATACTTTATTTATAATACATTAAATTTATAGTAACGAACCAATTTTTGATATATATATATATATATATATATATATATATACTACATTATAAAGGGTTTGGGACTTTCTAGAAAAGGAAGTCTTAAAATTTTAAGACCAAAAACATTACTAAAAAAGGAAATTAGAAAATTAATGTAAAATATGAAAATTTAAGTCTTATTTAAACCATATAGTAACCCCCTCCAATAATGATATATTTTAATGCTAAATTTTTTTAAATAAAAGTGCTAATTATTTACATTATTAATAATTTAGACGTTCTACTTTTGAAACCATATATCAACAACGTTATAAAGTATATGAGACATGCTTAAATAAAGAAATTTTAAAATGAAAAACATTTGCGCTACAAAAGTCATTAGTGTAGCACCATGCTGATCTTAGTATATATATATATATTTATATATATATATATATATATATATATATATATATATATATATATATATATATATATATGGGGATAGCTTGGCTACAATTTTTGTAGCCAATTGGCTACAATCCTTTATAAAAATTACACTACTGATTTAGGGGCATGAGGGGAAACGTAGAATCGAACCCACAAAAATAATCGCAGTATTTTTAGTATTAATTGTACTAATCGGGCTATTTCTGATTAATCAGTAATATATTCCCTATATATATATATATATATATACACTAACAATCACATGACACAACAAAAATCAAGTGGCACTAACAGTCAACTGATATATGCACAAAAAGTAATTAACAATATGAATTATGGTTTTAATCTTTGAAAGTCAACTGATACAACAAAAATCAAGTGACACAAAACAACTTTTGTAGATTTATAATCGAATAAGAAATTATGTTAAAAAAATCGAATAAGAAATTATAGTATCAACGAGTATTGCGACCATCCGCCGCGTTGCGGCGGAGCTTTTTTTTTGACATTTTTATCTGGTAATTTATGTAACGAAAAAAAACGTTAAAAGTATGTAAACTTCAACTTAGATGTCAGGCACAACAATTTAGATAAAAACAGACCTGGGAAAAATTAAAATTCCAATGTTATATAACCACATAAAACCCAAATTAAAGAGCTTAAACTTGATAAATTTCAAATGTATGAGCCGAGTAACGATATTTCCCTTATCTTTCCTTGACCTAATGACAAAAGAAATCTATTGTACCTTAGCTTAATCACCAGTTTGCTACTAAATATAGCAAAAATGATTGACAAAAAAGGAATCAAACTATATTGGCAAAGCGTACCAAATGCGGTAACTACCTGGTAAGTTTTAACATACCTTACGGTTCAAAGTATTTCACAGTCTCACAATTCCGTGCGTTCAAAGTTTTGTGTGTTACAACACAAATGTTATCACTTAATCCCTCCTTACTCCCTATGTGAATAATCTACATATTAACAAAAAGAAAATGCATCGAATACTATTGGAATGGCGTATACGAACCGTTGCATACAAAGGAACGAACATCTTTTTTTCGCCACGGTAACAACTACAGAGTTAGCTTTAATTTCAAGTTAAAGTCAAATATAGAATGTGATATTGCATCTTAAAATTACATTGTGGTAGCTTAGATGCAAGTGTAAAAGCAAAATTGTATCATATTTAATCATGCAATTGTTTCTTGAATATCATAAACAGCAAGTCAAGTTTACTCAGTTTCAAACATATGCAATAGTACGTAGTTGCGATGGTTTATCCAAACCTCACACTGGTCTAGCTATTGGATCAGCTGCGAATCGATTGCTGAAGACGACTGATCAAATAACAGCCCTAACATCATATAGTTGGTAAAAAAAAGAAATTCAAACTAAACACCACCAATTAAAAACTATTGCATATGCTTACTTGTTCTTCTTCACTTATAAGCTGATCTAAATACGTAGCCCAAGAGATGGTGTTTGGATCTGCTCATTTTGTAAAACAACAGATAGATGTTGTAATCCATTTACGAAAGGTCTTAGGTTTAACACAGATGTGTAAAAACAATTCTAGACACAAACACTCTTATAGAGTGTTTGTTTAAGCTATTATAGGCTTATGGTGATTGGACCCAACTTATATATCGTAAGCCCATTTTTGACTTTTACTTGGTTATGAGCTTATTTTCATGTTTTTTGGGTTGTTTGTCATACCTTATTTGGCTGGCTTATAAACTTGATGACGGTTTGATAGGCTCATTAACTCATCATCTTCTGCTTATGAGCTTATTGGTTCAACCATCGCGACGCACTCTCTAATATCCATTGTTAGACATTAATTAAATATAAAAAGCATCCGATAAAGTAATATTCACTTCCTAGTTTTTGAGCCACGTAATCAATGGCATAATATTGGTTTTCTCAAATTCACTTATCTATTCGCTGACATCTCTTTCATGGTTTACAATTACAACCCCCAAACCATAACATGTACGCTATAAACTTCTTATTAACTACCGTGTACTACATCATAACGAATCATCTTACTAAACATTTAAGCATTTGACAGTCAAATATAATAATTAAACTTTGCTTCATAAGCCCACTCTTCGACCAAGTTTCTTGTTTAAGAACTTATTTTCATGTTTAATGAGAATATTTCTCTTTATAAGAAAATAAGTTGTAGTTAACTACCGGAATATGGTTATTTGATCCACCGCACTTCTGATCAAGTACCTGATTAGGAAAAACAGCGCAATTAGAGACACGCATAGGAAAATAAATATTGTGTTAATACAAATAAGCCATAAAAACGTTTATTTATATTTTACGATCTTCTAATGTTTTGTCGATAACAAAAGTAAAATCATTTTAACGAAACAAATAGAGTACATAAATAGTTTGAGTTAATAGTTTTCTAACACAATTAAGTTGTCACATAAAACACTAAAACAAGTATAAGTGATTTTATGATTTAGATACATATGTACAACAACTAGTGTTTACATATTGGGTTAAACATATACTTAAACTAAGTATACTAAATGGGTAAAAAACTAAGTATATGCTAAAATGGGTAAATACAAGTATATACTAAATGGGTAAAATACTAGCAAATGGTTTTGACCCACAACCCATGGTTTTATATATACCACTTAACCAAGTTCATTGTATCTAGAAAAAAAACCATGGATCAACCCATAACCCATGACCCATGACCCATAACCAAAAATACCCATGGGCAAAGAGGAGCGGACCACGGATCCCTAGCTTTGTGCTAGCAGGATCCCTTGTGGTAGGGATCCGTGGGATCCGGGAACAGTAGAGGTTTTTCCTCTATAAATAGTGAGTCATTTCTTCATTGTTTCTCACCCCTTTCAATATACTTTCTCCCCTGAGTTAAATCTCACTAACCTTAGATCCAAGAGATCTATGTTTGTAGTTTTGTTTTTGTGTGATCTTTTAGGTTCCTCTTAAAGGCAAGATCACCACCTTTGAAGTCGAGCAAGCTCAAGTCTATGAGTTGTCATGCTTCCTCATCATCAAGGCTACTGAAGTCTTCTTGTTGATGATTCCCTTCTTTCTTCAAAGAAGTGTAGTGTTGAAGACATTAGTGAAAGATGTCTTAAGAGTCAAGACGAAGATATTAGTGAAGGGTATCTATCGTTTATAGGATAAAGCACTTGTGGTAGGTGCTTAGAAGTCAAGACTAAGAAGCATTAGTGAAAGGTGCTTAGAAGTCAAGACAAAGAAGCATTAGTGAAAGGTGCTTAGAAGTGAAGACACAAGACATTAGTGAAAGGTGTCTTGTAGATCTAGTCAAAGGCATTAATGAAAGGTGCCTTAGATGTACATTCGATATGGTGTGTTTCGATGTACAAGATAGACTAGTTTTAGATCCAAGGATATTGATATCCTTGATGATGTTGTAAAGGAGTAGATCTCCTTTGGGATTAGTCGTTGGTGTAGTGTGCTAGTGGTTCATCCATTGCAATGGAACTAGGTGCTTAGCCTAGTACCTAATAAAGGGTAGGCGACGTTGTGAAGGTGTAGTTCACCTAAGGTGTGAAAGAACTAGGTACTTAGCCTAGTACCTTATAAAGGGTAGGCGACGTTGTGTAGGTGTGGTTCACCTTGGAGTGAAAGAACGCGGTGGTTAGCCTAGTACCGGAAAAAGAGTAGGCGACGTTGTGAAGGCTTCTCCGCCATAAGGAGATTGGTGTAGTGATTACTAACTCTCGAGTAGGTGACTCGGGGAGTGGAGTAGGGCAAGGAAGGTGACCTTGTAGCCGAACCACTATAAATACTTGCGTTGTGGTTTTGTGCTTCTTACTCTAATCTTTTCATTACTTACCTTTACATGCTTGTTTATCAACATCCAACAAACACATCCAAATAGATTGACATAAGTCGATCTAAATAGATTAAAAGAAAGTTTTAATTGGTAAAACTATTCAACCCCCTTCTAGTTTTCCACAATTGGCATCAGAGCTTCGTTACCAAGTTTGTTGAAGTATATTGTACTTTAAAAACTTGATACGATCCACGGTTAATTGAAAACTACAAAGAAGGTCTTTCATAAAAACAAACACCATGTCTTTTAAAACTATATGTTTGGATGTTGATTTGATAACAACATTATTTTTTTTTTAATTGCACTAATCTTCTTTGTCATGTTGATTAGTCAAAGCTCATGCCCACCAAGCTTTAGGAGTCGCTTGGTAACAAGAATACCTTCCTTAAGAATGTATCTTAAAGGAGCGGGAATCGTCTAAGTGACATTTGTTGTGTCATTTGTAAAGACATTCCTAAGTACGCTAGAGGTATGATTTTCTTTTTACTTTGCTTGATAATTAAGTATACCTATTTAGGTATTTATATGATTATCTTTTGTGCTTATACATGTTTTACATGAAGCTTCATTAGGAAGCCTTTTCTCACATACGTGTTTTATTTCTCGTCTAAAAATCGTGGTATATAAAACTTATGTTTTATTTCTTTTAAATCCAATAATAAGACATAACACAAATTTCAAAAAATTCCTCCTTCCCTATAAAAACTCCCACCGTCAACCTATCTATCAAATCCTCACCTTTTTCAAATCATCCAATTTCAAAAATTCCCTCTCACTTAAACAAAACTCATCTTCCTCCTCATTCCATCTCAACCGAAACCAAGAAGATCCGTCATCAACATGGTTTACATCGCTTTTCGTGCTCATCGTCTTAATACTCATCGCACTTGTGTTCCCTATGATGAAGTTCACATACGGAGACATTTACTTTGTGTTGTTAATCTATATTGGGGTCATTTACCCAATCCTTTGTATCATCCTTAGCATTGAAATGCAATATTATTAATGATCTAGATTATCTAGGTTGTTTTTGTTATAGTGTGTTTATCATTTCTTTTAATTTATATGTTTCATTTCTTTCGTGATACATTAGAAGTCATGTATGCATGCTAAAGGAAAATGTAGGATAAAACATATTTTTGTGGTATAAAAACTATAAAATCGGTTTCATTTTCACAGATCCACGGATCCCGGAAGAGATACTAGCCGGATCCCTTTTGTAAAGGAACCGTGGGATCCGTCCCCATCTTGGTAAACAGTTTTTCATGCAAATCAAAAACCTCTTCTCTTTTAAAAGTAATACTCTACTTGTATGGCAAAACCATAAGTAAGTTAAGTGTATTTCTTGTTAAAAACCATTGTTAATAAAAATCTAGTAAAACATTAGATTATCATAAGTTGACCACAAACATCTCCTTTTATTAACTTGTCATTTCTATAGGTTCAACTATGACGCATGAATATGAGTTTGATTTTTCACTCACTAGCGTCTACACTCCGAACATCTCTCTCGAACCCAACACACACGGAAATCATGTCCGGGGGTTCAATAATCTCGAAAACCGTCACTTCCACGAAGGACGTATTGTAGACACCTCTCTACAATTCGAAGGTATCAATACCTCCTTCCGAGCCATAGGACTAGAATGTCTTCTTGAAATCAACGAGAAGATATGTCCAAGGTTCATAATGGAATTCTTCCGTCAAGTCGAACTCGTTCGTAACGAGGATCGCTCTTTATCTCTTTGGTTTTATATCAAAACCAAAAGTTCACTCTAACCCTTGGGCATTTTGCTCACATCCTCCGGATTCCAAATCATGGACAATGTGCCTTCACCGAGGATTGGTCTCTTGATTCTCTCTTCAACTTTCGTGAAGAAAATAGTCCATATTGTTCACACATACCCTCTCAGGAAGATTTAAATCGCATAATATGCAAACCTCGACCATATTACTCCGATCCAAACATTATCTTTACAAGGGATATCCGAGAAGAGTACAAGCCTCTTGCACTCATCCTACGTGAAAATGTTTGGAGTCTTAGGGGAAATCGAGAAATCCTTCCCGCTTGTTGTGCTCACATGTTGTACTGTTTGCTAACACAACAACCATACAATCGCGCCTACTTCTTCGCAAGGCGAATTGCAAATCTTCAAGGCTCCAAGAATAAACTCATCCCTTATGGAATGTTCTTGACACGCCTCTATCATAATGTTATGCACTTCCATCCTCAATTTCAAAGTCCGTTGTATGTACTTGTGAACAAGATGATGGAACCGCTAAACATATCTCTCATGAAGACTTTCTTCATTCTTGATTCCACCAACACTCATCAATCACATAATGATCCTCCTAGTGAAAACACTCAAGGAAACCAATAGTATTCCAATATAGGATCAAATCTCTTGTACTCGTGCTCTATCAATGTAATCTAATTTTCTTCATGAAATAAAACATTTTACATTTGATATCTTAGTTTTAGAACTCCTTTAAACTAATCTTGGAATATAATGCATTGTCAAGATCATTGCATACCTTTAGTAAAGGTTCTGAAGCGGATGGCGGATCCCAAAAATTATACTAGACGGATCCCTACTCTTAGGGAACCGTGGGATCCGTCGAATAGAAAATGCAATTACAAGCATTGTATTTCAAAGACATTCTTAGAACACCTCACACTAAGCTAAACATAGTGTATTAAGGCAAATTAAGTCCTTATCAAGATAGGTTAATCTTTTCCATTCATACATAACTCACCGAGGTTACACTCTAAAAACGCTTGTAGATCTACCGTTTCGTTTTAATCCATTACTCTTCCGCTTTTAAACTCACACCTTATTTTCTACTTGATCCCTCACATCTAGTCTTAGAAATCTTTCAATTATTGCAAAATTGATCATAAATCATCCTCACCTCCAAATTAATCAAATTTGATCAAAATCTAGTTTTCTCATCTTAAAGCTTCTAGGATATTTTCCAAAATACTATCCTAAGACACAACCTGATCTCTAGGATCATCTAGCTTCAATTGACATTCTAAATCTTTAGTGTCATCCTTGCTCATCCATTGGTACTCTTGAAAGTTCCAAATCCTTCCACAAAAGACAATCATTAGCTACATCATTCATTACCTTCAAGTACTCAAGCATCCCTTCATTTAAAACACTTAGAAGGACTGAAACACTCAAGATGATATAGGTCTTAGATCTTAGAAACATCATTTCCAATCTTTCATAGGCTGGCGAGAGACGGATCCCTAGGATTAGCCTAGACGGATCCCTTTAAGGAGGGAACCGTGGGATCCGTATGACAGTATAGGTCAAATCTTGCTAAAGTAATCATTTCAACTCATCTTCCTAACTCAAACACTCCATCTCATCTTAAATGAGTTCCTAGATCAGTACAACCTCTGAAGTTGACTCTTGTGCATGTCAATCATCACATTCCAATGAATCCTAGTGGCTTGAAGCTTAAATGCACTTGCCAAATCTCTTAGTTTATAAACCACCTTATTAGGACCTCCATAGTCATCACTTTCATCCTAACTTTCAGCTCTTGCAAACTCTTGAAATCATCTCATCATGAGAAAAACCCCAAGTAGTAACTTATCCACCAAAGAACCACCCATGAAAAGAGCTCGTGTTATACACGAAATTTCCTCAACCGAATCATCTCCCATCAAACCAACAAATGATAGAACTCTTCATCATCCAATCAAACCAATTCCTAAAAGGATAGTACCCACAAAACTACCTATGCCAAACACCACCATACCTCCTAGGCCAAACAATGTCATCTCCACCAAACCATCACCATTGGTTCCTAGAGCTATTTCATTTACATCCCCACTATCATCACCACACCTCTACAATTTAGAGGACTTGCCTCCTAGGTCGTCTCATCCGCTTCCACCGACAACATTCTCCTTATTAGGAGGAATAATGGTTCAAAATCAAGGTGTTGAGTCAACACTTGCTCCGGCTTCCTTCTCGGCGTTTTCATCATATAATCCCATTTGGATTATGACAAATCATCAAAATCAACCACCCGACCATATGGAAGTTGACACTTCTCTACCACCACTATCATTCTTGGTTGAGTCATTCTTAAATGCACCTCCATCGTTTGAAGCTCCACAAGCCGCTTCACTTGATCCTTCGAATCAAGCCATTTCATTTCATCCACCACCACTACCTAGCCATGACAAAGATTGCTATCATTGTCAACATGTTGAAAGTTTGATACATGAAGTACGAGAAGACCAACGTTTCATGTTCTATCATCTCCTCGAACGTTTCGACGAGATTAAACCTAAACAAAACTTGGGCTAGAAGATTATAGTGGTGTCTTAGCTTCAAGCGTTAGGTGATCTAGAAATTCCTGGTCATGTATTGTCTATTGTCTTGTTTTTCGAGTCATGTATATCATAACTCTTGTTTATTAAATGGAATTACATGATAATTGCTATATTTCTGAGTATGTGAGTATACTATATAATCCATATCTCTTTTTAGTATTAACATTTCTTGTTATACCAATCTTTGCTGACTTTATTCATCAGCCAGACGAATCCCTCAGATTTGCCTAGATGGATCCCTACTAGGAGGGAACCGCGGGATCCGTGAAATAGAAAGCTTTCTTTCTACTAACTTGGATAACATTTGCAGGAAATTGTGAATTATTCTTGCTTTCTAACCTTTGTTTTGTAGTTATTCAATTTACATATGAAGACTTTGACATCCTAAAGCTAGGGGGAGCTTTATGTCAAAGCAATACATTGCAAATTACTTGCAATACTAGGTTTACACTTCATGACACCCCATTGCAACATTGCAAGATTCAAGGGGGAGCACGTTCTCGTCACTTAGACGAACCATTTGCAAACTTAGTTGCAAACACAATTAGTTTATTTTACGTTATGTCCTTGACGCCCTTACATAGGAATGGACTCGTCAAGGGGGAGTTAAGACGAGTACCATTCCCGTCACTTGCTCTCTTTACATTTTTACATTTTTTTAAATTGTGTTAGTTTCTTTTAACACTTTTGTTTTGACAAAAGGGGAAGAAAAAGTAAAACTACAAATTCAAATTTTTATGAATTTTAGCTTTTTCCTTAAAATAATTTTATGTTTTATCATCAACAAAAAGGGGGGAGATTGTTAATACAAATAAGCCGTAAAAACGTTTATTTATATTTTACGATCTTCTAATGTTTTGTCGATAACAAAAGTAAAATCATTTTAACGAAACAAATAGAGTACGTAAATAGTTTGAGTTAATAGTTTTCTAACACAATTAAGTTGTCACATAAAACACTAAAACAAGTATAAGTGATTTTATGATTTAGATACATATGTACAACAACTAGTGTTTACATATTGGGTTAAACATATACTTAAACTAAGTATACTAAAATGGGTAAAAAACTAAGTATATGCTAAAATGGGTAAATACAAGTATATACTAAATGGGTAAAATACTAGCAAATGGTTTTGACCCACAACCCATGGTTTTATATATACCACTTAACCAAATTCATTGTATCTAGAAAGAAAACCATGGATCAACCCATAACCCATGACCCATGACCCATAACCAAAAATACCCATGGGCAAAGAGGAGCGGACCACGGATCCCTAGCTTTGTGCTAGCCGGATCCCTTGTGGTAGGGATCCGTGGGATCCGGGGAACAGTAGAGGTTTTTCCTCTAAAAATAGTGAGCCATTTCTTCATTGTTTCTCACCCCCTTTCAATATACTTTCTCCCCTGAGTTAAATCTCACTAAACTTAGATCCAAGAGATCTATGTTTGTAGTTTTGTTTTTGTGTGATCTTTTAGGTTCCTCTTAAAGGCAAGATCACCACCTTTGAAGTCGAGCAAGCTCAAGTCTATGAGTTGCCATGCTTCCTCATCATCAAGGCTACTGAAGTCTTCTTGTTGATGATTCCCTTCTTTCTTCAAAGAAGTGTAGTATTGAAGACATTAGTGAAAGATGTCTTAAGAGTCAAGACGAAGATATTAGTGAAGGGTATCTATCGTTTATAGGATAAAGCACTTGTGGTAGGTGCTTAGAAGTCAAGACTAAGAAGCATTAGTGAAAGGTGCTTAGAAATCAAGACAAAGAAGCATTAGTGAAAGGTGCTTAGAAGTGAAGACACAAGACATTAGTGAAAGGTGTCTTGTAGATCTAGTCAAAGGCATTAGTGAAAGGTGCCTTAGATGTACATTCGATATGGTGTGTTTCGATGTACAAGATAGACTAGTTTTAGATCCAAGGATATTGATATCCTTGATGATGTTGTAAAGGAGTAGATCTCCTTTGGGATTAGTCGTTGGTGTAGTGTGGTAGTGGTTCCTCCATTGCAATGGAACTAGGTGCTTAGCCTAGTACCTAATAAAGGGTAGGCGACGTTGTGAAGGTGTAGTTCACCTAAGGTGTGAAAGAACTAGGTACTTAGCCTAGTACCTTATAAAGGGTAGGCGACGTTGTGTAGGTGTGGTTCACCTTGGAGTGAAAGAACCCGGTGGTTAGCCTAGTACCGGAAAAAGAGTAGGCGACGTTGTGAAGGCTTCTCCGCCATAAAGAGATTGGTGTAGTGATTACGAACTCTCGAGTAGGTGACTCGGGGAGTGGAGTAGGGCAAGGAAGGTGACCTTGTAGCCGAACCACTATAAATACTTGCGTTGTGGTTTTGTGCTTCTTACTCTAATCTTTTCATTACTTACCTTTACATGCTTGTTTATCAACATCCAATACACACATCCAAATAGATTGACATAAGTCGATCTAAATAGATTAAAAGGAAGTTTTAATTGGTAAAACTATTCAACCCCCCCTTCTAGTTTTCCACATATTGTATAAAGTATAAAATTACAATGTGCATTCATGCTTTTAACTGGTAACCTGAAAAAGAAATGTAATTCTTGAGTCCCTACACGCTCGGAAGACAAAGTGAATCATCATTGCTGCAAACGGGGGGACTTTTCTCTAAATTAGTAAAGCCCGATAATGCCGCTTGTTTCTCTAAATTAGTAAAACACTAACACGGAGATGTTACTCAAACATATTAGAGGTATGGATAGTTGCGAGAAAATTAAACTTACATTTTCGTGGCCTCCTTTAACCGTTGCTAGTGAAACAACCTGCATAATGTCATCGATACCTAAATTAGTATTCGGTTTAGTTCCCCAATATTCGGATATCGATCTCATTCCACTCTCATTACACCGAATATGGCCGTCATCCTACAAACAGAAGGCAGGCTCATATAGGGTGGCATTTGGAAAAAGCGAACGCGCCCACCATGGCTGCAACCCCAACAGGCTACCGTGCCAAGGTATAGGGCATCTCGCTTTTAACATGACCAGTGAAAACTCATCATAGCCCCTAATTATGTTGGAATATCCCAATATTGCGAAACGGACAGGCCACCAAGCAGAGCCCAAGTTAAATATTTTTTATTCACCGACATTTATATAAAACATAATGGGAGAGCGGTATCAAATTCTATTGTATTTTATTCATTGTCAGTGGCTAAAAAGTATTCTGCTTGGGCTTCCTTGGTTCAATAAAATACGATGGAATTTCATACCGCTCTCTCATTAAGGCCTACAAAAATAGCAGGCTCAGACAGGGAAGCAACCCGGAAAAACAGGGTACATCCGGCATGGCTGCAAACCGAATAGGTTGCCGTGCCAAGTCCCGGACAACCTCAGGTTTTCCAGAGCCCATATAAACTCATCATTGCCTTTCAGTATCGATGCCAACAACCTTTTATCGAATCAAGTCCAATAACATTAGGGTAACAGGGGTACTAAACCGGAAAAGCATATATATACAAAACATACCACAAACATAAACATACCATCCAAGAGTTATAAGCTATATCACTGTCATCAGATGCAATCTCAACCCCTATAATCAATATCGTCATGATGGTAAGAATCAAAGAAAGTGGATATATCGGCATGGTGCAAAACCTAATGGTTTGCCTTGCCAAGACCCGAACCATCACACCTTTAATCAATCGATTTCACATCTATCACAATCTCGTATAATCAATCACCAATAACTTGTGGTTACAAAAAAAAAAAAAAAAAAAAAAAATGGGCAATAAGCTACCAAGCTTCACTGCCACTTCTTTCATACCCAAAAAAACACAACAACAGTTTCAAAAATGCCAAAAACAATGGCCGCTAAAATCACCATTTCATCAACTTCTTCATAAACCTTTATCCATTCCTAACATCTAAAACAACCGCAGGAGATGGATAGGGCCAATCTTTTTTTTTTTTTTTTTTTTTTCATAGATTTTATCAAATTGCTTTATATTTTACTAAAAAGTTTTTTTTTTTTAATCAATCAATCAGATAATATAGACAAAATTAGCAAATGGGTATTGCTCAAATATCAATGTTCTAACAATAATTGACGATAAAACACATGATGAAAAATGAAATCTTTAAATAAACATTTTATAATAGAAAAAAAAGGAAAAAGGTAAAAAAAGATTATACCTTTTGGTGGGTTATTTGATGACAAAAAAGAAAAGATGAATTGATCTTGTGGTTTTATTTAGCACTTGTTCACTTACGCATTCGTGTCTGTGTTTTCAATTTGTGCTTCTGTTTCTCTCTCTAGAATCTTGAGGTAGAGAGACAAAGTGATGTGAAGGGTTTGGTTTGGTACTTTGGTTATGTGGAAGGCAGTAGAAGCATGTAGAGAGCCTTAGAGTAACCGAACATCTTGGGCCAAATATTGCGAAACAGACAGGCCACCAAAGAAGCCCAAGAAAAACCATGTGAATCGACGTCGTTTCAAATGCTTTTTAATATATATAGTAATGATTCATGTCTTAAAAAACCAAACAGAGGCCCAGTACAACATAAAAAATACACGAACAACTGCATCTAGTTGTAAAAGATTATAATATCAATGATTCGTCTTGGCCTAAATTTAAAATCAATCTATCCCACTCGTCAACAACAGTTACAAATCAATCTATCCCACTCGTCAATAAACATATTAATCGTCATGGCCTAAATTTAAAAGGCTGCGATGACAGTTTCGATGGAGGGATCCACATGACCGAAAAATGAGACACGCGGACGATATGCTTACCTAAAAGTCGTGCGACAATGGCGGCGGCTATAATTCTTCGGATGGAGGGATTCCACCGACGAGTGGTTCAATTTCCAATAAAAGGTGGTCACAATGGATTGGCCTAAATTTCAAAGAGATGATGAATATTACAAATATATGGATATAGATTTTATAGGGGTTTTTTTTTTGTATAGATATGAGATAAAAGAGAAGGTTTTTTTTCAGATGAGAGAGAAAAACCAAAGCTGGTTGTAGATTTTGATTTTGTGGATGGTGAGGAATTTAGTATGTGTATGTTTTTAGGAGAAACTAATAATTACCCATAATACCCTTTTGATACCACTAACAATTTTGATTCATTTAATTATCAAATATCCACGTGTTAGATTATTATTGGTGCCTATTGTGTTTCATTTTAAAGTGTTCATCACTTGAACACAAATATATATATATATATATATATATATATATATATATATATATATATATATGAAAACTTTTTGACATATATATTTTTGAAACTTCTTTATTAGGTAATGATGAAATTCTTAATATTTTTATTTTGGAGCAATTTCATCTATATCCTTCTAAAACTTCAATATTATATCAATATCTTTGTAAATTTTAAAATTATATCAATATCCCTCAAAACCTTCTTAATACTCATGTATATCCAAAAATATAATTTAATTACAAAATTTTAATTATAAAACATAAAAGTAATATTTAGTTATTAATAAATAAATAAAATTACTTTATTACCCTTAGGCCTTCACCTAAATTAACAAACCCACGGGGTACTGTCCCTTACATTGAGCCTTAGTCATATAATTATTGTAATCTCTGTGTCTAATTTTTCACTATATGGGAATTAGAAACATTGGTTAAACATGTTGAATAGATGGCTTCGATCGACTTTTGTAGATGGTTGAAATTCAAGTTTGATTTATTTTTTCGTGTGTGCCATGAGTGTGCTTTGTTATATATGTAAGATTCTAGTACCAGATTGTTGAAGGATATCTCTAAGTTTGTGATTCTAATTTTCTTTTAATTTATATATTGCATTCTGATGTTTATTTTGTTTGCCTCTTCGTTGGTGTACACAAAGGTTTAATTATTATACCACACTAATTGAATTATTATAATGAAAAAGATAGTTAAATAGAGACAATCCTAATAGGATAAATTAGTGCAACAGACATGAAAAAAGAAAGGTCCGAATCTGGGGAAGAATGCAATTTATAAACTGTTATACGTTAGAGTAATTTAATTTAAAGTGATAGGGGTAAAAAGGTAAATATGACTTGGTCTTAATTAATAAATAAGATAAAAAATCATTTGAGGACAAAAGATTATTTACATCAATCTCCACCATCCATTTTTATTTGATCTAATGATTGAGATTAATCCCAACAATTTAAAAAACACATTTTTATCATTTTTTTTCAAATATTAATATCTTTCAAACCGTTAATCGTTAAGCGAAAAAAAATATATCATTGCGACGAGCATTTAATTATCTTTCTATAAATAGGCACTTTGATATACTTTCGACAAAAAAATTTTTTTCGTATTTTTCACGGTTTTTTTTTTAAGTTTTTTCGTTTTTTTACGTTACTGAAATTTGCATTAAAAAATCATATATGATAAAACACTAATTTGAATATCATATGTGATATTAGTGTAATATCATATATGATATGTAATATCACATATGATATGTAATATCACATGTGATATTAGTGTAATATCATATATGATATTACATATAATATCACATGTGATATTACATATCATATATGATTTAACACTAATATCACATGTCATATTCAATTTAGTGTTTTATCATATATGATTTTTTTATGTAAATTTCTGTAACGTAAAAAAACGAAAAAACGTGAAAAAAAAGAGTTTTTTTTCTTTTTTCAAAAGTATATCAAAGTGTCCGTCTATAGAAAGATAATTAAATGCTCGTCGCGATGGTGTAAATATTTTCACTTAACGATTAACGGTTTAAGAGATATTTAAATTATAAAAAATATGTGAAATAATAAAATGCTTTTAATCTCAGCCATTGATTTATTTTTAAATGGATGGTGAAGATGAGTCCCTTGGTATGTAAGAAAAGTTTGGTATGTAAAATAACTATCATCAATAAATAATTTGATTCCAATTAAATTAAGTATTTGGACATGGATGTGTATTTAAAGAGTTTAGAAGGATATTGATGTAATTTTAAATTTTACAAGGATATTGATGTAATATTGATGTTATGCAAGGATATTGATGAAATTATCTCTTTTATTTTTAACGATTGTGAATGATTTGTCAAAAATTTGATGTAATTCATTTTTCAGTTAAGATGTTAAAAAAAATGACAATACACATGTACTTGTGAGACATTTTTTATATTTTTGGTCTTAAATAAAACTAGATTAATCCTACCATTCATTTCACATTATCAATTTGTAATTATCAAATTGTTCCTCAAAAATCAAAGTCTCCAAACCATGAGTCGAATTAATAATTTCGTTCCTTAAATCTTGTGCTCATCTTCCATAAGGAAATTACTCCCTCCGTCCTAAAATTATAGTCCCATTTTGACTTTTTCGGTCTTTCTATTACAAATTTGACCTTGAGTATTTTTGTTTGTTTTATATAATATTTGATGTAATATATATGAATTTATTGAGTTTTTAAATGTATTTTCACTGGTATAATTTTTATCAATTATTGTATAACACAAATAAAAATATTTAAAGTCAAAGTTGAAAAAGGAAGACCGAAAAAGTCAAACGGGGACTATAATTTTGGGACGGAGATAGTAATTGGTTTTTTTTTGTACTTGGTAAGTATTTTCTCCTTTGAATTAATCTATATGTATGTTACATGTTCATCTCCATCTTTTTTGCTTTTTGCTTTTAAACGTTTGTCCATTTAATTACACTACTACAAAAATGGGGCATAGAGCCTGTTCAAAAGTGCCATAGAGCCCGGTTTTGCCTACGGGCACAAAAGGGGAGGGATTCTATTCAGAAACCAAATAGAGCCCGGTTAGAAAAACGAGGTCTATTAAGAGTTATAGAGCCCGGTTTTATCTTACCGAACATGGCTTTATGTGAAAAACAAAATTAAAAAAAATAAATATTTTTTTGGAAAGAATTCAGTCAATAAATCAAATTTTGAATAGCAAATAAAATCCAGATACGTTATTCCTAACTTTCATTATAAGAAATCCTAGCTATCAAATCTTCATCTTTACTTCTATCTTTAGTCCAGCCTTCAAACCGCGACTCATCTTGCTCTTAAGCTTTCGTTTTAGCCGACTCATTATATATATACCATAGCAACTTTGTTCAGCAACCCAAATCCCAGTTTTTCAATTGCCTTGAGTTTTCTTTCTGGTAACTCTGGTATAAACTTTACCGTCTTTTTCTTTAGGACACCAAGAGGAACGGTGCATAACACCATGTCTGCTTGGATTGTCTGATCACCAGCAATCACCTCAACACCATCATTACCATACGGAATTGTTTCAACAGTCTTGTTATAGAAAATCGGAACCCTTTCACACAATGCTTCAATTAACCTCCAATTCCCACCTGCAAGAAAGCAATGATCACCACTCATTTCGTAGGGGTCATCTTGATCCCAATAGACAGAAGAGAGACGTGAAAGGCAACCCGCATTTGCATATTCTAAATTTGCAAAGTGCCATTCGAGTAATTGTTTTTCCTCAGGCTTTGTGGCCACTGTATATGTCTGTCTAAGCCTTTCGAGAACTGAACCCAAAGATATATCAGCAGCTGATTTATGTTATTTACTCATGCCTCATGGAGAGACCAAAGTGACCCATTTTGATCCGGAATTATTTGATGTTTGAACCCAGTTCTCAACCTGCCTCACCCATCCATTTTGAAACTTATACCCTGAAATATATTTTTATGTGTTTTCTACCACAGATATTAATATATTGCGGGTTATATCCCTGAAAAGTTTTCTAGCAGCAGTGCATACTCATGAATCTGCCAGTGCTCATATGCAGGTTCTACTCTAGATTTTAACTATACGGTGATTATATAAGAATCAACAGAAAAAGTACCTTCAACCTGACTGACATCAACGCTTCCAAGCAGCTGCTCTTTCCACTTCCTCAAGCTCTCATCATCCTAAATCAACAACGCACAATCACGTAAGTTAACAGCAAAATGTCTATTCCAATATACTTGTGCCATAAATAAACTCCTCAAAAGTGAAGCATCTATAAATTGGGAATTTGGAGCCCAAAAAAAGGATCCCCCCCCCCCCGACTAAGATTTCCTTAGGGCGTATGAGTGTATGACTATCAGGTTGAATTGGCAATTTCACGACCCGTGCTAGAATTACTTGTTGCACTTTGGACCCTTTACCCGACCCACCAATTTGGTCGATCTACTTTCACGATTACGAAGTCTAGTAACAAACTAGGGTATGCAAATGTACTAAAAAGGTAATGACCTTGTCCTTCTCAAATGCTTTTTGATACTAATCTTGGGACCCAAATGTATCTGGGTATCTTCTTCATCTTCAGTTGCATAACACGAGGTATCAGAATCATCGTGAACTGCAGATCCAGATGGGGGTGCTTCTTTATCATCAGTACGAGCCATAACATCTCTGAATCTGGCAGAAAAAGGAAATCTAAGTAACAATGCGACAGGAAATAGAAACTTTAGAGTTCCACAAAAACTATCAAAAAATGAAATAAGTTTGATTAACCAATAAGATTGATATTCGAGGTGACACTCCTAGATTCTGCAATCAGATGAGCTTTATGAATAATGATATGCCAAATGAGAGCCAATTAAAGAGACCATGATAAATTGTGGGTTCTTTGAAAAGAAGTATGAAAACTAAACATAAGTAGACATATTCAACTTATTTCATTCTATAAATTTAATTTGAGTTATATATTTTTGGCAATGGTCAAAGAGGTACAAACAAAAAGTGTACCTATAAAGGAAACGGCCCATTGCATACACATGATATCACTAATCTACCATTAAAATTGGATAATACTGTTTTGATAAGATATCGTAAGCATATCTAATATCTTGCTCATTCATGAAATAACTAATTTAAAAACCAGATCCCCATTTTGCCAACTATACTAAAACATTGATTCTAGCAATTCCAACCGATTACCGATTTTTAAAAAGACCATATCTAATATCTTACACATTCCTGAAGTTGGGCCAAAACGAGACATGATTTAAAATCAGATATAATCAAATGTGGGTTGGTTAAAGAATGATCAACTATCAAGATGCACCTTTTCTTTGGGGGCGGCCTTTATGGCCGACTAATCCACGGGATTTTAGTCCACCGCCATACATACTTAAACCGGTAAAGCCTTCCCTCTTTGGAGGTTGGCGTGGCCACTGAGATGACACTTTTTGTATCAAGTAATGATGGATACTAAAGAACCCTTAACTAACCAACAATGCAAGAACAGTAAACGATGGATACTAAAGAACCCTTTACTTGTTTGAATGCTCTTTTCATGGTCTACTGCATACTCAAATGCATATAAATCATAAGGTGGCCGTTTTTTATATGTGATAAATACTGGCATTGTATTTTTCATGAATCCCTAATACCTGTCACCAATTTAAGATACAAATTCAATAACTTTCATGGTTCCTACCCATCACCGATTTAGATAGACAGTGTAGCAACTTTATTACATATAGTAAGACTATAAATCGAGTCAAGAAAGTCACTCATTTGTTGTTTAACCAAAATAAAATCAGCCATTAATAGAACTTTAAAACATCTACAACTTGCACATACATATTATACATGTACAACGTCATAAGCAATCTACAAAATTCATTTTGAAACCAAATTAAAATCTCACATCAAAAACAAAATTCAATAACATTCCCAAACTCCACAAGTAAATTATAAACAATACAAAAAACATATAAACTTATTAGATAAACTTAAGAACAACATTAATGAAATATTAAAAAGGTTAATTGAATAAAAACATCAAATCATCAATTATATCATTTTAGTACCTCCTGATTGGATTAGCTTTTCAATGGCTTGGTTGCGTGATGAAGGTGGCCTTGTGACGGTAATGGTGTGCGAAGGTAGGTGATGGTGGTGGTATGTGTCGGTGGTTAAGTGGGGGTAGTAAGCCGCAGTGAATGTAAGAGCGTTAGGGTTTGTGAAAGTGAAGAGGGGGAAAAGGGTTTTGTGAAGGTGAAAATTGGGGAAAGAATAACCCGCTCAAAAGTTTTCATTATTTTCATTTCAATTTGAAGAACCGCCTATCTTGAAGTGTTGGTAGTTGGTACAAACAACAGACATGATAAAACCCGGTTTTGGAAAAGAAAACAGGGCTTTATTGTTTTTTTGATAAAGCCCGGTTTTTTAATAGAAAACATGGCTTTATACGAGGAATAGAGCCCGGTTTTGAGAAAGAAAATGGGGCTCTAACGTTTTTCAACATAGAGCCCGGTTTTGTAAAAGAAAACATGTCTCTATACCCTTTTCTAGAGCATGAAATCTTCTTAGAGCCCGTTTTTTATTAAAACCGGGCTCTATTAAGGGGGCTCTATTCCACAATATGTAGTAGTGTTACTTGAGGGTAGTGTCGGTTCAAATAGGCATCTTCCTATTTTCGATGTACCATCTATTACTTTAATAATATCTCGAAGCTGTTGTTATGCACACCAAATGTTTGATTAAACGTTTCCGCAAAAAAACATCTTATAAATAATATTTTAAAATATTGTGATATCATTGGTTCATAGTTTGTTTCTTCCATCGACATGAATTTGAGGTTGTTTAATGATTTTCTAGCTTTATATTAATTTATGTTGTTCCATCGACATGAAATTTGGGTCAAAATAAGTAACTTTTTGCTTTATATTGAAATTGGACCGATGGGTTTAGGTGCAGCTAGAAGCAATGACACATTATATTACAAGCATATTTACAAAGACTATTATGTTTCAATGTTCATATATTTTGTTAAAAAAAGGTATGCCAGATTCCATTTATTTTAATAAACCATTTTTTAGGTTCTATTAAGTCAACATTTTATATTAAAGTAAATTTTAAAAATAATACTATAATATAGTAACTATATGCAAACCCCATGCGTACACGAATAATATAAATAATATGGAGTATAGTAAATTTATTTCTTTATGTTGTGGCCTTGAATCTTTTATCTCTCAGTTGCATCTATGGTAGTAGATAGGGAATCCGCAAGTTTTTGTGTAGATCATATTTGTGAGACCGGTGTTTCACGAGGTTTCTCTCATATTATTTGTGATATATTTGTCATGGTTGCAGGAAAAAATAAATTTTAATCTTGGATAGTGAAAATGTTAATAGTTAGACAATATATTGAAGTAATGTCAATATGTCATAAACCTACACTAAGACATAACACATATGGTGTTTTTGAAACATTATAGGGCACTTAGAATATAATAAATGAGCTTCTTAATAAATCGGAAGTGTTTTTATTTATTTATTTATTATTTTTTTTTTTTCAAAACCAGTGATGGCGTTTTTTGGTTTAATTATACATGTAGTATTGATATCACCATATGATACGTCAATATTGCGAGTAGACCAACCAAAAGAATATACAACAAAGAGAAAGTAAACGAACTGTCATGGGTTTTTAAAGTGCTAATTGTTTTAGAATAATTATCTTATATAGTTTGTAGGAAACTTTTACTATAAACTAATAATACAACACTCTATAACAAGTTATATAAGGTATGTTTTGGCGACATACATTTTAAAACAGTTTTGAGCATTTAACATTTGAATATTAAAAACTTGTTTGACAACAAGCATTTAGCATTTTTGCTTAAATGCTACATTTCTAAATGTTCATTTCTTAAGCATTTAGATTTAGTATTTAGCATTTTTGTTTTGTTTAAATGCTACTTTTATAATTACCAATCGTGTTTTAGTAAAATAAACAGCCACTGTTAACTGCTATTGCTAACTGATACTGCTAACTACGACCACTCGTTTCACGAAACATACCCATAGTCATTTGGGCTTGAACACTTGGTTAATGGTGAACAATGCATACAACTAATTAAATTGTATTGATGATGACGTATCTTTATTAATCAGCTAAACTATATTTATTTATTGATGAATTTTTATTTTCATAAAAATGATGTTTATATTCTTTATCATTTATCACCATTGCCATCATCTTTAACCACCAATAACTATAAATTCTCCAAAAATGACTTTTACCGTAACACAATGTAGAAAAATACTTTGTCATCTGTGTATTAATTGAATGAAACAATGTTGTTGCAGGAATCTTAACAACTACCTACCTTTAACATTAACAACTGAACATGGTTGTATTCAGTTACTTTGTTCAATTTGATACTTAAAGCACTTTTGATGATGTATTTATAGTTTGGTTAACAATAAGATGGAAACTCCTACACTTAGAGTCGTACCTACAGTTAAGTTCTCCCATGGAAATGAGACGATGAATACTGTTATTCATAGAATTTTGTCTACAGTTAAGTTCAGAGATGACACAAAAGAAGTGGCAACTTATATATAGTGTAAGGAAGGGCCGGAACAAAATCTTAGGTTAAAAGCGTGATTAATCTACTCTTTGAGGTACAATTGGTTTCCATATGTATCCTCATTTTCTACTGGCCGTGCATGGTAACATTCAAAGGTGGTAATTTTCACCTATTTTAACTCTAATGGGTCAAATGCGTTAAGTTAACGGATTTGACTTAAACACGAACGGGTTACACATGTTAAAAGTGAAATGGAGTGTTTTGATATAGTGTATATAATCATATACTGCACATTCTACTATATTACATTTATAGGGCCTTCTTATGAATAGTAACGTGGGTATTTTTTTTCCCCGGGCCTCTTGGGTTTTTTGCTTTAGCCTACCCGAACCGTTGGCTATTCATCCTTACTCACAACATACGCTTACCTTTTAGATCTGATCGAATGTGCGTCTAGAGAATTATCCGGCGATTTTTTGCTCCGAAGGAAGTGAATTTCGTGGTTGGTGCAGCCGATTGTGAGGGGGCTACAGTTTGTCGTACCATCAATCCTTTTTTTTTATATTGATTTTGTGGATGGCCTTTTGCCATTTGTTCTGTGCTACAGGTGATTCCTTTGTTTGCTCCACATATTTTTTATGGCTTCATATATTGTATAAGTTTCCTGATTGAAGTTAGATGGATCAATTATTTGTGATCCAAATAAGATTCGACGGCTTTGCTGTTTGGAAGATTAGATACCAGGTTGCATTTTTTTCCCTTTTGTTGTTGCCTAGGTTCGTTATTCTTGGTGTTTATGTTTAGTTTCTGAGGTTAAATGGTTTATATTAATTAGGGTTTGGGTTTACTTTAGGGTTTTTTGTTTTGCGAAATTAGTTTGGGTGTTTTACACTTTTTGGTGTTTATGTTTAATTCCTGAGGTTAAATGGTTTATACTAATGAGGGTTTAGATTTGGTTTAGGGTTTTTAATTTTGTGAAATTAAGTTTTTGTATTAATTTAATGATTGTAATATTAACTCCTCTTTTGATAATTATTGTCGATTTACTCTATGTTAAAAAAAATTTGGCCATCTACTTATGTCGGTGGAATTAGTTCTTATATCTCATGGTTAAATAGTTTTTGTGAATTAGATTTTACTGAAATATTATAACATCTACAAATGTTTCTGGGTTTGCCATGTTTTTAGGTGATCTTTGTGGCGGGGTAGGCTTGCTGAACTGGCTACCATAGCATGACCTGTATCTTGGTGGTTCAGAATGGCCGCTGGCGAATAATGATGTTGCGCATGTCGTATGTTTTTTTTTGCGTTCATCCTGGTGAAATGCGATTGTCGGAAACATGCATTTCATCATTGTGGGTTACAAATACAAAGAAGGCTCAATGAATGTTACTTTATCCTGATAAATGGTTGGCGTTTGTGTTCCTTTTTTGAGGCTGTGATGAATTGGGGTTTCTTCGGTAAATATGAGATGTCCCGTATCTTGGTAGGGTAACATAGAACTATTGCAGCCATGGCGGGTCTATCCTTTTTACCTGAATATTCGCCCATATGAGCCACCTGTCCAGCGACATCCCCACTTTTGTGGTGAAACCCATCGTTGCCTCTTTACCGTTGAGGTTCATTAGCTGCACTTGCCAAGAATAAAATTGTTGTTGGCTAGGTTCGTTATTCTTGGTGTTTATGTTTAATTTTTGAGGTTAAATGGTTTATACTAATCAGGGTTTTGGTTTACTTTAGGGTTTTTTGTTTTGCGAAATTACTTTGGGTGTTTTTCACTTTTTTGTCTTTATGTTTAATTTATGAGGTTAAATGGTTTATGCTAATCAGGGTTTAGATTTGGTTTAGGGTTTTAAATTTTGTGAAATTATTTTTGCCGTTTTCCATTTTAAAGTTTCTGTATTAATTTAATGATGGTAATATTAACTCCTCTTTTGATAATTATTGCCGATTTAGTCTATGTAAAAAAAATCTTGGCCATCTGCTGATGTGGGTGGAATTAGTTCTTATACCTCGCTTAAAGCAGTTTTGTGAATCGATTTAAGCGAAATATTATAACATTTGCAAATGTTTATGGGCGTGCCATGTTTTCAGGTGACGTTGTGGCGGGGTAGGCTTGCTGAGCTGGCAGCCATAGCAATGACCTGTATCTTGGTGGCCTGTAATGGCCGCTTTTGCTGAATAATGCCGTTGCAGGCAGTGGTCTGTTTTTTTTGCGTTCATCCTGGTGAAATGCGATTGTCGAAAACATGCATTTCGTCATTGTGGGTCACAAATACAAAGAAGGCCCAATGAATATTACTTTATCCTGGTCAATGGTTGCCCTTTGTGTTCCTTTTTTGAGGCTGTGATGAATTGGGGTTTGTTCGGTAAATATGAGATGTCCCGTATCTTGGTAGGGTAACATAGATTTGTTGCAGCCATGGCGGGTCTATCCTTTTTATTTGCCCATCTGAGCCACATGTCCAGCGACATCCCTGCTTTTGTGGTGAAATCCATCGTGGCCTCTTGACCGTTGTGCTTCATTAGTTGCACTTTCCAACAATAAAATATTTGGTTAAGGCAATGATGATACCTGTATGAAATTGAATATTTGCCTTACATAATCTAATAATGTTGGTATCTTGGCAAGGCAGTTTTAGATTGCAACCATGCCCGATATTTTGTTTCAGATTTTACGTGTGAAGATCTGAGCCTTAAGGTGAGATTATTTTCATGTTGGCAGGGCAACCCACAATCGTTGCAGCCATGTTGGATGTATTGTTTTTCTTGACATGTTACTTTGGTATCTGTTTCAGGTTGAAGCTGGTGTGATTCTAACCTGTTTTTTCACGCTGTTGCTGCAACTATCTTCAGATCAAAATATGGCCGGATAATTTTCTGGAGGCGCACCTGATTGGATCTAAAAGGTAAACGTATGTTGTGAGTGAAGATGAATAGCCAACGGTTCGGGTAGGCTAAAGCAAAAAACCCAAGGGGACCGAGAAAAAATAAAAAAACAGAAGGCAAGATGAATGGGATGGGTCTGGTATTCTAAACAAATGCGGGTATCTGGTAGTGTAAACAAATACGGTAAATATGGGTATCGTGTGAATCTTTCGTTTGCATCATCTGTCGATACTGGTATCTTGGCAGGGTAGTTTGGAACTGCAGCTATGGCTGGTATTTTGTTTCAGGTTTTAAATGTGAAAATATGAGCATTACAAATATTTGGTCAAACATATGATCACATAAAATACATGTATTCATTGGGCCTTCTTATGAATAGTCTCGGTGTGTTTTTTTTTTTATTAAAAACGGCCACTTTGGCTGGACTAGGTGGGAATGTTCTTGGCATTCCTGATGCTCATTTTTCCGGAGAGATAGCTAAGAAACTATTTGGTAAACACAGGTCAAAAGGGACCAGGGGAAAACGAGGTGTTGGCCATCAATCATGTATGTTGGTGGTTTCTCTGTGCGTTGAATGGCCTCCAATAAAACTGGTGTAAAGCTATTTTCATTTCACCTTTTTTGGTCTCCAAACTTTTTTTTCCCTGTTTTCTGATTTCAAGTTTATAAATCAGTTTGACGATGATAAAATTAAGTGCTCTTTTCATAATTGATGTTGATTTATTCTACGTTTTAAAAAAGCCCTGTATTTGCTCATATTGGTGAAATGGGATTTTGTATCTTATGCTTAATCAGTTTATGTCAATTAGATTATCTTTGAAATATTAGAACTTCAGTAGGTGTTTGTGACTCGCCATGTTTTCGGTGTTGCTTTGGCGAGGTAACCTTACTAAGCTTGCGACCATGGCGATTCCACGTATCTTGGCGTGCCATACCAATGTCATGTTTGCAGCCATGCTTGGTTGTACTCGATTTTGGTTCTATAGATTTAGTTTGCTCATTTGCAAAGGCAACTGATAGCAATTTACATGCCACAGTTGGTTTGGCATGTCTAGAAACATGTTTACATGTACGGTGTCACAGATAAGAGTTTGGTTTGTTTTGTTCATGTTGGTGAAATGTTATTGGCTGAAACTTTTATTTGATCATCGGCAATTGCGGATGAAAAATAAAAAGGTGAATGTTATTATGTGTGCCTTTGTTTTTTTGGCAAGCTAGCCTACTAAATGATTGTCGTTTGTATTCCTTTTTTTGAGGTTGTGACGAATTGGGGTTTCTTAGGCAAACATGAGATGCCCCGTATCTTGGCAGGGTGGCATACAATTGTTGCAGCCTTGGCGGGTGTATCCTCTTTGCTTGAAAATTCGCCCATCTGAGCCACCTGTCCAACGACATTTCCACTTTTGTCTTGAAACTGATTGTGGCCTCTTGACTGTTAAACTTAATTACTTGCATGTACCGAGAAAAAGAAGAGAATGTATGCAATTGAATACTTCGCTTACATAATCTGCTTATACTGGTATCTTGGCAAGGCAACCTAGAATTGCGACCATGGCCGGTATTTTGCTTCAGATTTTACATGTGCGTAACCCGATCCAAACATTGCACTGGGTTTCCATGTGTTATTACATATGCTCTTTTTAGGCTTCTTGCTGCACTTGCAGTTACTAAAATAAGAATTCTTGTGTGATTACAGGTTTTTCCTACTTTGTTGGTTGAAGACAATGGAAAAGATATGCAGCGCATTTTTTTTCAAATGGTGTTGCTTTTCTCTGTCTTTTATACCAAGTTTATAGCAGGTGCGAAGAGTGCTAAAAAAAGGTTCAAAATTTCAGATACTTATACAACTATGTATTATACTTTATTTTTTGTTTACCATCGGTTACTAATACAATGATTTCTATTTCACCATGTATACCTGATCATCAATCTAAAACAACAATGACTTATATTTACCATCTTTAGGCAGTGCCTTACCAAACGCATATTCGGCTATTTTTTATACTTACATTCAAGTTCAAAGTTCCCATTTAAATCGCCATTGACATTTAGAACAGAATTTAAATTATCATGATTCTCAAATGTTTAGCATGCATTTTTGCTCCTAAGACACTAACAATAGGCTTATTGCGACAGGTCGCAAATTGCACTATCAGTAGAGCCAACTACTTATGGAACAAATCATAAGCTCCCAAGATCAAGCTAACAATACATGGCTACAACATCAGCATACCAAGACAGCAATCTACAACAAATATCAAAAACAGGTATGTTCTACCAATATTAATATGCCACCATAAAACTTAAATTAATTAACCAGTAAAAACTTTAAAAAAAAGATGTTCAAAGATCCAAAAGCAGAAATATTAGCAATTGTTGGTCAACATATCCAAACACCCGCACCCATCTGGAATATTGTTTACACCCAAAATAGATTTCAAAAACAGCAAAAACGACCACATCAATACACCATCCCCTTAAGCTTCTCAATGAATGACAAAAGCTCCTGTGCTCGCTTCTGATTCTTCGTGACATTCACCAGAATCGCTTCAGCTTCATTCAAATCCTCAATTTGCAGCTTATTCAGCTCCGAAATACTCTGCACACAAGAATCAAATGGATACAAAATCTCCAACTCTCCAATCACACATAGTCCCTCTCAGCCACACAAGCACTAATGTCTTGGACTTTTTCATCAATTCTCCTTCATCTGCCGTAGTCACAACCATCTCTCTCTGGAATTGAACAACCATCATATCCCTTACAAGGCTAGATCCAGCAATTGCAGCAAGCTCTTCACAAAAAGGCATTGGTGTATTCATCATTTTTTTTCTTGGTTTTTTTCCAGTTTTTTTTATGTTCTGAAATAGATTCTCTTTGCTATGTGTGTGTTTAAAGGACAGATTTTCTTTAAACTATCATTGCTATAGTGTGATGGTGCATGACTTATAAAGGTATTTGATTTGACTGCATTAGGCAGCCTTTCACATGGTCATCCTCTGTTTTCAAATGAACTTCCATAAAAACCAAATCTACTTTTATTTTTAAAAAAAAAGGAAACCATGAAACAAGATTAAAAAAAATAGATTTATATATCTGAAACAAAAAAAAAAATTAAAAAAATGGGTGGGGTAGGTACTAGAAACTAGAAACATGATGGTTACAGAAATTAACCATTGTAGATACAGAATGAAAACTAATATATCTTAAATGCATGTCAACAGAACCGGCACAAATCATTTCTTTACTTACAATCCAGCTTTGTTGATTGAATGGCATGTCAAACATAGGATTGTTTGTGCGATTTATAGATCATCCTAGATCTGACATGTCATTGAATCAACAAACCTGAATTGCAACTGAAGAAACAATATGCGATGAGCTGCTTGGACTTGCATGTATGAAAAACATAAAAACATGTATGTTCTGACAATGAATACAAAGGTCGACCTCATACATACCATTATCCTATAATTTACAAAAGTAACAATGATTAGCTGTTCATGAGTGTGCAATTGTTTTATCATCACATGTTAAGTTTCTTTAGGTATTTTTTTAGTGATTGTGTACTCCTTTTTTTTAGATTCATAAACACACTATCCGTCGTACTATGAATGTCAATGAATGCACATCAATCAACGCTACTCAGATTGGTTCTCAAAGGTCGCTTTGATTTTTAGGTACCTCGAGGATGCTCGCTACTGGAAGGCTCCCGCATAGGCCGGCTTATCACATAGCAAGATCTTTTATCGCGGTGAGTAATCTATCTTGAAAATCTATTCATACTACTGACCATGGTCGATGAGTGCATTCTCATGCTTCTTTTCAATGTCTACTTATGACCAACAGCCATCAAATTTTGGCATGCTTTGTTTTTCCACCCAACCTTTATTTAAAGGATCGAGCAGTTTCTGAATTTTAAAAAATGTTCAATACTTTTAGCGATAAACTATGATACACATCCACTGCTTCAGAATTCTTTTGTTAATTGATAATACATATTGATATTAAATCTGATCAGTAAAACCGTCTTTACTAATAAATGTTTATCCTCACCTTATTCTCACTAACCTTCTACATATATTATTTACAACACATATAAGTCTTCCAATCATCAAAAAAACATAAATAATTTGTACTTAGAAAATATTCAATATCTCATAAAAGAAACTCAACAACTGCCTCCACACATTATCCAAATTAAACAAAATTATTAAAGCACAAACAAACGTAACTTTTATTCATATGCGACATAAGTTACAGGCATACCAACACAGATTAACAACACCCTGTTAATCTAACACATAACACCATAGCATTAAACATAAACACCATAGGACAAGCCATCATACAGATACACAAGATACTACCCTAATCATGTAAGTCCATTGTAAACACATGCCGGTTTTTCTCAATACGCGCTTCCCTAGCCAAATCAAGGACTGAATCGGTCAAAGCGCAAGAATCTGATGGTCCCTATCATGTGCCTCCTCCAAGCATTGAAGACTATCATTTGCAACATCATCAAAAGGATTGAACCTGCGTCCCTCCTCCAGCAGTTCAGTCCTCCTCTCAAGCCGACGGCGAACATCGTCACATTTCTCTCCAAGCAGCATGATGACCCCCTCATTCTCACCTTGCTCCTGTACAAATAGGAACTTAAAGGCATGATGGAGTTCATCAGAACCACATGCTTCTTTGAGCTGATCAAAGTTTGGGTTAGACACCATTTTCTTAATAGATTTTCACAAAAACTCACAAGGTACAAAGGAAAGTGTGTGATAACGCTACACGCGTCGTTCGGGGTCAAAGGAACTTCCTTTTCGTCGAGCAAGTTTTTCAACACCCTAGGCAGTGAACCTAATCGTTGTAGTGTAGTATTAGGGTAAGCCACGGGAATTGATATCGTTCTCTAGGAGAATAGGAATGCTAGTGAGGAGTTATTATGCTAAGGTTGTGGTTGAGGAAGATTATTTTTTATCTTTTTATGTTTTTTAGGAAATGGAAAAGTAAGAATTTTGGGGTTTGGATTTGGGGGGTTGGTATTTCTACCAATTACTCTTCTATCTAATTATCTAATTAACTAATGTGAGGGTAGTCTATGTCTAATTATTGTGTGCTCGTATGATGATTTAAAGATGTGTTTACTTAGGTTTTATTACTCCTTAATTATCTCCTATTGATGGTTGAATTGTCACGTCCTTATTCTTAATCGCGTTGTATGTCTAAGGTCGTAGGGTATGCGTTTATCCCTAACTCTTTGAAACTACCAAAGGGTCTCGTCTAAAAAATCTCTAGGATTTATAAACTCTAACTCTAAGGTACTCTTTGGATGGTTTAGCCTACAACTACTCTAGGTGTTATAGTCTAAGGTTCACAAAGATTAATCAAGCATTAACTACACAACGAATGACCTATCACATTACTAGATCATTAACAATTAAGATAAGAGACAACCAATCAATATTCAATAGTTAAGTTTCATATTCCCTAAGCAAACACACAAGTAAATTAGCTGGACATGGAGAACATGCAAGCATACACACAAATAATTGAAGACATAATTGAATTAATGAAGTAAAACACTTATCTTGGTGTAAGATAGGGTTTGGAACCCTAAATTATTGTACAAGACAGCCTTGGTTCAGTTTAGGTTTTTACTCCAAAAGACTACACATTGAAAACTAAAAAATTCGGATTTTATATATAAGATTACATTCGCGACGACGTCACCTTATGATTTGTGACGTCGTCGGGTCGCCGTCATTAGGGTTTCGTCTTGGCCACGTTAGTCTTGCAACGGCGTCACCTTATGCTTGTGACGCCGTCCTCTTCACCTCGGCGCCGTGGGATCAAATCTAGGCGTCCGAGTTGCGACGACCTACTCTTTTAAAGCCTGACACCGCCACTTGAAAATAAGCAATTTGGCTACTGTATCGTCACAACATGTGCTCCGACGGCGTCGCAGATAACACCCGTCCCCTTGTGTTTCAGCAGCTTGAGTGTCTCGATTCTTGATTTTGGCCATTTTCTTCATATATCCGCCATTTTCGTCCAAATAAGTTCCATTCCAGCAATTTGTCTTCGAGAGACCTAAAAAGTGAAAAGGAACGATATTAAGTAATAACGGATACAAAAGTGATCAAATAAGGGCTTAAACGACCTCTCAAAAAGGTACATTTTAAAACCTTATCAGTGTGTGAAGCTAGAAAAAAACCACCTTATATAGGGAAAAAAAGCTGTAGCACTAAGTTAGTGTAACCTAATTGATACAGTATATCATTACTTATCATTCCAATGACATATTCCCAAACAAGCCAACACATAACCTAGACTAACCTAAAAGCATCTTTAAATAGTTCATGAACCAACCGCTAATCTAAGATTTCAGCACTGCACACTAAACTGCAACATGTGTGTTATCTACTTTAATCACTTTATCTCCACAGATTCCCTTCATGAACCAACCACTAATCTAAAATTTCATTTACAAAGGGCTTTTCCACCAAAAATTGGCTGACCAGACAATAATCTAAAACAAATTGCAACATGAATTCCAGCAAGGGAAAAGGTTAATCGCTTTCATTTCGATCTTTATATCCATATAGCACATCCTAACTTTTTTTTCATTTTATGTGCGAAATCATCTACATTTCAAGCGCCAATCAAGCTCAAGGCCCCGACTTTCCTATGCTATGGGAAGGCTACTTTCCGCTTAGTAGCTCCGGTCGCTCTAAAAAGAAGACTCTATGAGGCTCAAACTTCCTGCATTTCCAGTTGGTTGCTATGGTGAGTGACCTTTATATATAATCTGTTCACACTGTTAGCGATAATCGATAAATACATTTTTAGACTTCCTTTTGGTATATGGCTATGACCAAAATTCATCAAATTTTGTCATACTTACTTATGGAGTATATGGCTATGACCAAAATTCATCAAATTTTGTCATACTTACTTATGGATTTCAATAAATGTTTTGCTAAGCATACTTATAATCTTTGTATGCCATGACGAACAATGTATGTTCTATTGCATCAAGAATAAGGTCTGTTCTTTGTTGCATACTACTTGATATTTCATTTTTATTGACCATTTAGGTAAAATCAGTGTCTAAGAATACCGGTGTTTATGTGGCAGCATGGGCATAGCTCTATCCCAGTTTGTCACCATCGCTTGACGACTCATTAGCATGAATGTAAAAGTTGAAATGAACAAAAGAAGGGAGGCCAGAGATACATGAAAGTAGCAGGTGTTGCAGTTTGCAGCAGTAGCAAATACACCCGGTAATTACAAGTTTCTGTAGCCATCTTAATATTGGTATTCCAGTTATATTTTTGACGTGTAAGTAACACCGTTATGGTTGGAAAATCTAATTTACAATTCTAAATTTGTCTTCAGATTTTGGTTTGTTTTCGTGCCAACTTCATACAACAACCGGAGATCATCAAGGAAAGGCCAACGTCGCTGAGGCTGCAATTCAGGTAATCATAATAGTAGTAGGGATGAAACTGCAAAATATTTTGTGCCACCACCATTCATATGTGGTAACTGTTTTTTTATGAAATAAGAATCTATGGTTCACTGTTTATTTCTTCAAACATGGACTGCACATCTTTGCATATTCCAATATTAAAATCTGCTGATACAAAAAGCTCAAATGAAAGCTGTATATTCTCTACTTTAATGACATCAACAGTCTATGTATTGGCTGCTTTAATCAACTATTCATTTTTTGAAACCTGCACATTGCCTACACATATTCCATTCATAAACCACATGTTCATTTGAAATTCCAGCTATAAAAACATCTCCACCAAACATTGATTCACCAAACAATAATCTAAAAGAAACCACAACATGGATTGTGGCAAGAAAAAAGGTTTATCTTTTTCATTTGAATCTTGATATCAAAAAGACACAGCATTACCAGATAGACTCACTTTTTCATTTTTTTTTATGTGCAGGGACCATGTACAATTCAAGCCGAATCAAGCTCGAAGTGCCGACCTTCCTCGGCATGGAGCAAAGAACTTTCCGCCTGGTTATTGCGGCTCAGGATCTAAAAAAGAAGATGTTAGGAGGGTTAAACCTCCAAAACAGGTTGCCAAAGAAATGATGATGCCATGGCCAAAACTGCAAAACAGATTGCGAAAGAAGCTTTTAAATCCAGGCTCAAGGTCCTTGGCCTTCCCAATGCTCATTTTTGTCAAGAGATAGGTATGAAACCATTTGCCAAAGATGGGTCAAAAGGGAAAGGGAAAAAAAATTAGTCGTTACTCAAATATGATGTATATTGGTCATTTCTTAGTGGCTTAAATGCCTTTGAATAAAACTGTGGGAAGCTGGAGCATCATATTGTTGCTGAAAATACACATGTGTTTCGTACAATAACTATCGTGGTTATAATTTGCTTATTGTGAACTTGATCAGCCGTTGGTAGTATTGGCTATCGTGGGTGAGGATAGCTTTGAAGAAGATGAGATTATCCACACCTTGGCAGGGTAACCCATTATGGTTGCAGCCATGGTGGATACATCCTTCTTCTTTAATTGTTAGGCTATCTAAGCCTCATTACCGACCATTATGCCCTTTTTAGAAGGTTTGACCAGTTTTTTAGGCTGCACATTGTTGCAGCAGGTATCCTTGCAATCTTATGACTTTCTAGCTGCAGAAATATGTGCAAAAACATTGTATTCTTTTGTGTCAAACTCAAACAAAAGCTATGGCATGTTTGCATACCAAGATACTCCTGTTTTATGCTATGCAATAGCATAAAAAACTGCTACTCTTATACCAGTAAGTACATATGAATCTAATGTATGCTTTAGAAGGTTTGGCGAGTTTTTTATGCTGCAAATTCTTGCAGCAGGCATCCTTGCAATCTTATGACTTTTACCGTTGCTATCTTTGACAAAATATGTGCCTTGCTAGCATCAGTTGATGCAAGCAGCAAGTATGTGTAGACCAAGTTTGATATGTAAACTGCTTGCATCAGTTAGTGTGTAAGCTCCTTGCATCATTTGGTATGTGAATGTAGAAACACCTTAACTATCTATGTATGTTTACATCCATGTTTCATAGAACACACCGCGGCAGCGAGCGGGCACTAAACCTCTTAAATATACAAAGGGTGCAATTTTTACTTGTTTTGTTATAATGGGTCAAATAGATGAAAAGTTGTTGGGTCGGACATATTGAAATTCATTTGGAGTATAGTAATATAGTCTTTATAATCATATGCTTCACATTATTTAAAATGGATTGTTTTGCTAGGCCCTACTTGACCCTATTAACTCATCGTTATATAAGTATGAACATTGAACATTTATCTTTTCTTGTGTTATGATCACATCTTAATCTTTTATTATATAAATCAAGGAAATTATTTACCGAGGAGTAAATAAATAAAACAAGTAATGTTTGTTGTCAAAGGCAACAAATATATGTTTGATTTTTGGGAGAAGAACTCAAAAGTTAGCTTTAATGGAACCATTTCTCTTACAAGGTAAGTCATTTTTATGAATCATATAGTAGGTGATAGTGAATTTTTTTAACTTTTAGTGACATTGTGTGTATTTCTAAAGTAATAAAGTCAATTTGTATATAATAATGTTAGAGACAAAAAAGAGCTTCTCTATTTGATAAAGGAAATATGTAGATGATATTGTTGCCATTGTCTTAAACATGCATGTCCAACAATCATGCCATATATACACGTATACATACATATGCATATGTATGCATGTATATGTGCGACATGTACATCTTATGTTAACAATTTAGGTCATCCCAAACTGGAGGTCGAATTTGGAAGTGGGGGAAAACAATTTAGAAGTGTCCATCAACGTTTACTATGAACTAGAACAATTTTTCCGAGAATGTGACATGTTGGATGTTGAGCGGGATCTGCAGAAAATTAAGATGAAGCCTGCTCCATACATGGCTAAGAGTATAGAAGTGGCTAAAAACTGTCACATGAAGCAAAATGAAGCCGACAGATAATAGAACAGTGATCATTAAACGGACAAAGCTCATTGATCCTCATGTTGCAGACCTGCTGAGCAATCTTCAGAGTCTAAGATGCAATTATGCTAACTTGGTATCTTTTGATAGCAAAGATAATTATCTATGAATAAAATATTTGATTTTAAATGTAAAGCAAGCGATATGCTATTTAACAAATACTAGCAATTTTATTTGTTGGAACACTATGTAAGAGCAAATAAGACTTTATTGGAATACCAAGGCTTCTAATTCAAAAGATAACATAAATGAGGCTTCTACGTCTAGACAACCGAAAGTGGATGCTAAAGTGGTAAGTACTTATAATGTATTTGGTGTTCTAGGTGAATTGGATGAAGCTTCTAATACTAATGTAGATCCTAGTGGTAATGTCCCTGCACCTTTGGTTGGTACGGAATCTGGTAGTCCAAGTACTACACCTTTGGTTTCAAGGATTAATTGAACTAGCAAGTCAAATGCTTGATGGGAAACTTGTGCTAGTGATTGATGATGGGAAGCTGCTAAAAACTTGTAAATCAATGATTCCTAGTTCTAAAATGGTTGTTGATCCGGATAATACGACTAATGATGATGAAGTGCTCGAGATCTACAGTGAAACTGCTACTTATATGCCATCTATGAGTTCCAAGGTTAATGAAATCTCTAAAAGTGGTGGTGGAGTGGGTAGGAATAGTTTATACGAGCAATGAAAGGAGGAGACACATGATGATGACTTTGATGATCGTGGTTTGACTAAAGCCCAAATGGAGTTTGCTAACGCTTTTGACATTAGTCTCCGTGGTTAAATTAGATAGGGTTTTTATTATGTACCATAATTTTGGCATGTCATTCTTATGCTAGATTAGGTGTTAACCACAGTAGGAGCATTTGTTTTTCCTTTTGGGATGAGATATGGGACTCACCCACATCTATTATACATATTTGTTTTTTGACGTAATAAAATTTACTAGGGGTATTGAAACCCTTTACTTAAAAAAAGAGCAAATAACAGACTTACCCATGTGAGACTTGGACCACATGTCTTGTTTGTTGGAGTATGCTTGTGTCATAATAAATAATTATATGGCTAGTCATATGTGAGCCTATGGGGTCACACACATACACACTTGGACACCATTTAATATAATGTATTTATCGTATTTATGTTATAAATAACCTTCGCAACTCGGGATCAATAACGGCCCATTAAACATCAAGTTAGACTTTGTGTTTCGGGACTCGGGCCAACAATGGGCATGCCCATTGAAGGCCTTATGTATGGCCGGCCACATAGGGGTGATTAGAGGAGACTTTGGACTTTGAAGGACCTAATGTTTAACTTGAATATTGTCATCAATTATCATTAATGGTCATTATGATAATTGATCATGATTATGGAGGTTACAATTAGCTTCTTAAAAACTCTCCCCTCCCCTTCAATGTGACGCCGAACATGACTCCAAAAGTAGGTGTTTTGGTTTTGATCTCATTCCTTGCTAATTCTATTGTAGTCTTGTGCAAGGTGTAGGCGAAAAGGTTAGACTAGCATCAAAGGGTGATTGCGTGACGTGTAGTGTGTTTCAATCATTGGGAAAGGCCAACATCATTGGTCTTTTGGTTTCTTGATTCTATTCGTGGAGGAGATTGGTGTCTTGCAACCGGAATCACGCTACAAAGGTATAAACCTTATATTTGTTTTATTTGATTGATCATATGGCTATATGGATCCGTTGATGGTGATGATTCCGCTGCGTTTATAAGTTTACTTTATGTTTATTATATTCATCATCACCTATAGTGGTATCACGAGCCATCATATGTGCCATATGATTATCGGGTATGCGAAAAAATGGTCAAAACGCGTGTTTTTAAGTGTTTTTTGTAACCACTTTCAAAACAGCCCCGAGGGCTCCATTTTTCATGGATTTAGAATGTTATTAGTAATATAAACATCTGTGATTTTTGGTCCTATGGCCATTGGTTTCGCATACGTTAATTAAACAATATTTTCGGTACGCTAAAAATGGCTTTAATCGCGTTGTTTTAATCGATTCTTGAAACGATTTGAAAACAGCTCCTAAGGCTTAATTTTCTGTGGTAAAATAATTTTTAGAAGGTCTAATATCAGTAGGTTTGAGAACCTAAATCCATTTTACTCGCGTACCAATCGGGGTTTTAATTCTTGTTGATTATTTCTTCGATTCGTTGGCTAATTCTTTTATTTCATGTCATTTAAATCGTTCCCATGGCAAATACATGCATGTTTGCTCATGGGATTAGCCAACACCTTGTTATGTTCATAATTTTATGGTATTATTATGAGTATATGCAAAGCCGATGAAAACCTAGACCACTTGTGCCATGAATGATTGTGATTGTCGTTTATTTCTTGTTATTTGGGGTTTGCCATTGTTTTGGCCTTTATGTATGAATTTTAATTTAGTTTTTGCCATTGTTTGGGCATTTTACAATAGATAGATAGTAGATTAGTTGTATTTTACATTCTATATATTGTAACCGATGCTTGGAATGGAATGGCGAAGCATAAAAGACATAAAGACGCAAAATGGCTGCTCATACAAGCTGCAGTAAAACGGCGTTTCCAGGTGATTGGTAGCGTATTTGTTAACCAAAATTTTGCTGCAGGTAGACAACTCATGGGCCCACAACTTTATAGTTTGGTGCTAAGCTCGGGGATGACTCCTTCTAGGCCATTTGGGCCTCCGAATGCAGAAATTCTGGGCTGGCAGATTCACTTTTCATGTGCATAATGGGCTTCTACTTGTCCTAGCTTAGTCTTGGTGCAAGTGGGCGTCCTCCGTGTGGTTATGGTTTATGTCCCTAGATGACTCTTGGTTCTCGTGATGGCTCAAGAGACCAAGCATAGGTTCTTTCATCGGTTGAGGCTTTGCATATTGTGGTTGTGTGTTGGTTGTTTGCTTATTATGTATGTTGTGAATGTACATAACTTGCAAATCGTTTTCTAAAACTTAAAACGCAACACAAACCATTTTCAAACTAAATCTTATGATTTAGTTTAACTAATTTTAAATATGGATTTAACTTAAAATCATTGTTTTAAAAATAACACTTAACTTGTTATGTATGTTATTCAATTTATGTATTGTCCAATCTCTATTATAATCTGCATAGGTTCTATATTAGACTTGAAAATGGACAAGTTGACACACATAAATTAAAACAATGATTAGAATTAAGTTAAGAAGAGTTTTTAACTTGTGCTACGAAGAATGAATGCATGCTTTTTCATACACCTTTTTTGATTCACATCAAAATATTTTACCCGTCACAAATTTAAGTCATGCCGTCCAATCGCTTGAGAACACTTGCAATTACTTTTTCCTATGCGAGGGACCTAGGTTGAATTGTAACCCAAGGTGATTATTGTCTATGCGTGGGACCTAGATATATTTTCGCACGTTCTCAAATTGGATGACTTAATCGAGTTAAGCGGTGAGACCATGACCCGAGGCAAGGATGGGACTAAACATGCCTACTTGACACTAGATGCTTGTTCACTAGTGTCATGAGTCCCATAAGGATCTAAGAGTTGCACATGTAATGCAATTGGTGATCGTCGCCTACCAATTGAATCTACTATTGCTAGCAGATCAACTGATGTGATAGTAGAAGCACAATGTGGATCTTAGCCTTTTTTAGTAAATTAATTGTTTTAAACATGGGGTAATTAATTTGTAAAAGGATAATTATCGAAAATACTAAAAATTGAACTTTGTAAATTCATATTAATGATATAATGCATCACATCCGTAAACAAAAGTTTGTTCTTTTCTTGTTAAAAAGACAAACTAAGTACTTCTTTCTTGTAAGAAAGAGACTTGTTCCTATCTGTTTTCTTTATGAGGAAATAATAGGAATATTTGAATTGTCCTAAATCTAATCAAACTCAAAGAACACCTACTCTAGAAATCGGGATGTCTTGCAAAAGTCAAAACGGTTAAGTATGGTTGCACATCTTATTCTTTCAAGTTTGTTTTATAACCCTAGTTCCAGTTCTGAAACATTGAAGTAAGATAAGATATTTGGATAACTAGAGAACACGTTTTCTATAGCTACCAAAATAATATGAGTTTTAATAATTAGAAGATGGAAATATCAATAAACCGCAAAATGGTAAAGACAATTACTAGCATGATTACCTAGCAATTATCTTAACCCAATAAACCTAATAAGATACTACACACCCTTGTGGTAAAATAGACCTTATGGAGGTATTGCATGCCTATTTTCAAGTTAAAATATCAATGATGGCTAGCCCGTCATCTATATGTTAGAACTTGATGCACTTTATTGAATATCTAAGTACATGTTTACTAGTCCAAGTGACTCACATTAGCAATAATGTGTAGATATTCAAAGAAAGAAGGAAAGTATCCAATCGACACTCAGTCTCCACTGGTGACATAACATTTATAATGTTGTATAATCCAATGGGAACTATGTGACTTTAATACTGGTGACAAAACACATGTAATGTTGTCTAATCCAGTGGGAGCCGTAATCTTTATTACCTTGCAGGTTGCCCATATTATTTCTTGATTGTCTTGAAATAATACATTACTTTCCACACGTGAAGCATCATAGTTTATATAAGAACCATTGCATGAATTTTATTAGATAACTTGTCGCGTTCCTGATGTTGCTTCCTAAAATGTTATCAATAAATTGTTATGCATGATTCATTATTAAAACAATAAAGTTCTACATATCTATATTTTCATTTTGTATAAAATCATATCTGTGACACTGTCATATTACGCATGATGTTGTGCCATGCACAAGTGGGAGAAATCTTCATTGTGTGCAAGATACAACATATAACAATATGACTAATAGTTTTTCTTGACTGCAAGGTAAGAAAACTAATATTCTACTAGGACTTCTACACATAAAATGTAAGTTGCCCTAATTAGAACAAATGTCAAGATAATATGAAAAGCTACTTCAACATATTCATCGAATTGTTCAGTAAATATGATTATGTGTTATTGTAAAGTCATAATCTTGAAGTATGAAATTAACTTGAAATTACTATTGAGGCCAAGAGTCGGCACTCTAAATTGCTTTACTTGAATATGTTTAGGTCTCTTGTAAAGACTTAAACATCAAGTCTGTTAATTGTTGAAAGACTTATAACGTAAAGTAAGACGTTAACTTGTTATGTATTCTTGTTAAATACATGTACATGAAGTCATTAAATTGTAAATGACGTATGACGTATAGTAAAATATTAAATGTTTATGTTTTCTAGTCGAAACATGCACATGAAGTTGTTGACTTGGTCAACGACTTGTAAATTAAGTATGCAATGGGCTGAAAACACTGTTGATGCCATCTGGTTTGACTTGGTTGGCAGATACATAAGCCAAAGAGTATAAGTTCATCTAATGAGTTGTGGGATAGTCTCACAACATCAATCCTCATGGAATACCACATCATTATGGTATGTCCAACATGGAAAATCAAACTCTATTGATATTGTTTGATCTTTGATGACTTAAACTCTCTTACCTCCAAAGCTATTAAGGTTAGAAAATTGAATGTGTAGAGGTGGCCGGGCGGGCATGGGTACACTCAATATGGTTAAAAGAACCAATATGAACTTAACACCTCATTTATATTTAAAAAATTAAATATAAGTTTTTCCTTAAAAACAATTTAATGTTTGAGAAAAACATGTGTCAATTATGCCCATTTAACTTCTAAATGGGCAAAACATGCCCATTTCAAAAAAAGGAGGGGGTCCTAATGTGCCCAAATCTTTTAAAAGTTTGCCCATTTAGCCCATTTTTTTGATTTTGGGCACAAATTACCACCTCTATGAATGTGCCATGGGTACACTCAATATGGTTCCAATATGGAAGGTATTTAAGACGCCATTGTGTTATGGAATGGGATGAATTCCATTATGTCTTGATTGAAGTTCTTAATTTTTTAAATACCTTAGAGTAAGTAATTAACAAACCAGAGTTAAGAACTACTAATGTATTTTGGATGTCCCAATTGAAAACAATTTATTGTTTCTCAAGATGTTGTGTATCTAGAGATTAGTCTCTATGTACAAAGCAAGTGGGAGCACCTTTAGATCTTGAAGTTGTTCAAGAACTAATATACACAACCTTCTAGGTACACTTGCTGATGTCACACTAAGGTTGAACATGCATATGTTAAACCATAGTATGATATCTCTCATTCATAGATCCGGAAGGAAACTTCTTGCACCTGAATGATATAGTCTTATATCAATGCTAAGGGATATAAGTTAGAGGGTCATCGTGAACCTTCTAACTAAGAGCTGCATTATCAGATTGTGAATCTGATGAATGGCTCAAAACTATGAATGATAAGATGCAGTCCGTGGAAGACAATCACTCATGAAGCTTGATTGATCTCTTACCAATCAGTTAGACTGTGAGGTTAAAAATGAGTTTCTCAATGAGAAGACTCAAAAGGACAAACTTGTACACACATTTAATTCACGAGTAGTGAAATGAGTTACTCATACTCAAGAAATTGACTATGATTAAATCTTCCTACCTGCAAATATTAAATGTATAAAGATGATGAATTGTCATACTTATCTTCATGTAAATGAAATGTGACAATAGGATTTCAAAACTCTTTTCTTATTGAATACATTTGCGAGGACGATGTGTATTCAAAAGAGTTTGTGAATATATGTAATCTTTATTATGTCTACAAGATACAAGAATCCAAGTGTGGATTAGATCATGCATCTCCGAGCTAAGATCTTTAGTTTACCATAAAATCATTAATTTGATTTTGATTAAAATAAGATCAGTACGAAGTACACTAAGAGCAAGTGGGAGCACTGTATTTATTTTCTTAAATCTCATATGTTGATGACGTATTAGAAACATTATTCCATCTAAGCTAAAATTTATTCCTTAGTTTGGAATGAAGTTTCTCTTGAGAGTTTTAGAAAATAAAACATGCAACCTTGTTACATATGTTTGTTTGAATAAACATAAGTGGTTATTAAGTCTGACACAATATGAAACATTATTGAGGGGAGTCTCAATAATCAATCTTACCTGATGAGATTGAAAGCATGAATAGAAACCTTAAGTTTAACTAAAGGATTCATTATGTATATCATATTGTGCATTGGACTAATATCATTTGCATGAATGCAAGATGAGTTGAAAACAACAAATATCTAAGTGAATGTCATTAGATAATTGTTAAACGAACATTCTAATGGACCTACAAAGGACCAAATATATGTTCAACATTTACAGATATTTGAGGATCTCTATTCTGTTTGCATACATTGATGCTTATTTAACTGAGATGATGCTCAAACCTAGTCATGGTAGCATATCATCACGGATGATGACATTGTTGACTAGATGTGCTCGACTGAGAGCATTAATGCATTATACATTAAAAGAATAAGAATACTTTACAGTTTGAGAAACTGTTTGGATGAATGTCTAAAGTAGGTGTTTTGCTAGCTTCAAACACCCTATGGAATGCATTGTTGCAATACTCGTATTGTACTTGAATGCACACATACAAAAGCACAATCATCATACCTTTCATGGATTTTGAAACAAGTATTCTCAAGGTTTACTCAGATGACTACTTGTTGTCTTGAACAACATAATTTGATCATGGTGGGAACACCGGTTTCCGATCTATATGTAGTCTTATGCATATCTGTTTATAGTATTTGGATAATGGAACATTAAGCATGTCAGTATTATATAATGAATTGAAATACCGGTACGATCGTCTTCATTCATACTACATGTTCTATATTTGCATGTCTAATCCATGAATAATTTATTTATTCTAAAATTGTCCATTGCCGGTTGATGATACGGGAGTATCATCGAATTAAGGCAATTGTGAGCATGTTGGTGACTATTTTCCAAACTCACATGTTGTTCATTGTGATGAACATTGGACTGAACCAACCTACGAGTATTCACTGCATGGATCGGCGTCAAATAGATAATCTCGAAAATGGTTATGTCTATTATCCTTAGACTTGAGATGCAAGCAGGTCTTGCATGTGTGTAGTTTCATTCCTTGATATGGTTAAACGCTGTCCTGAACAAGGTAGTTATAAAGGCCACTATCAGGAATGATTTGAAGCACATGAATGACACGTGCAGTCAAAATAGGATTTGTTCCTCCACATGGTTTGGAGTTAGATACTATTGGGCCCCTCGATGATTTGAACAGATGTTTGTATGGTCGTACCCAAATGAGATTAAGATGAATCTTAATTCACTTGGTAATCTTGTTCAATATCAAGATCGAGAACATAATAGTTGAACAATTAGAATGACTTTTGATCCATGTCTAATATTCAACATGGTATCTGAAACAAAGGGATATATGACATATAAACCATTTAATGAAACGTTTGAGAAACTGACCTCACATATCACTAGGGGCATTGGCGTGTTGCTAGACGCTAACCAATGCTTGTATAATTACTTGACTATTATGATGTCGCAAGTGGGAGCTGTTGGAGTATGCTTGTGTCATAATAAATAATTATATGGCTAGTCATATGTGAGCCTATGGGGTCACACACATATACACTTAGACACCATTTAATATAATGTATTTATCGTATTTATGTTATAAATAACCTTCGCAACTCGGGATCAATAACGGCCCATTAAACATCAAGTTAGACTTTGTGTTTCGGGACTCGGGCCAACAATGGGCATGCCCATTGAAGGCCTTATGTATGGCCGGCCACATAGGGGTGATTAGAGGAGACTTTGGACTTTGAAGGACCTAATGTGTAACTTGAATATTGTCATCAATTATCATTAATGGTCATTATGATAATTGATCATGATTATGGAGGTTACAATTAGCTTCTTAAAAACTCTCCCCTCCCCTTCAATGTGACGCCGAACATGACTCCAAAAGTAGGTGTTTTGGTTTTGATCTCATTCCTTGCTAATTCTATTGTAGTCTTGTGCAAGGTGTAGGCGAAAAGGTTAGACTAGCATCAAAGGGTGATTGCGTGACGTGTAGTGTGTTTCAATCATTGGGAAAGGCCAACATCATTGGTCTTTTGGTTCCTTGATTCTATTCATGTAGGATATTGGTGTCTTGCAACCGGAATCACGCTACAAAGGTATAAACCTTATATTTGTTTTATTTGATTGATCATATGGCTATATGGATCCGTTGTTGGTGATGATTCCGCTGCGTTTATATGTTTACTTTATGTTTATTATATTCATCATCACCTATATTGTTTACGTGTGCAATTTACTAGTATGATAAAAAAAAATAGAATTTTTTAAATGAACATATATATACACGTATTACCAAAAATGGACCCTCGAAAAGAGATTTACAAAAATCAACACAGTTTTAACCCGACGAGCAATTTGGAGGGAGAGCAAACATTTGCTCTCTCTGTGCGTGTTTGTCTTTTAGCGAGGCGGGGAACAATTGGGAGGAAGAGCAAAGCATTTGCTCTCTGTGTGTGTTTGTCTTTTAGCGAGGCGACGAGCAATTAGGAGGGAGAGCAAAGCATTTGCTCTATGTGTATTTTGTCTTTTAGTGAGGATATGTGGCAGAAATGAATTGGAGAGAAAATGGTTTGCTCGCTCAAAGTGTCGATTTTGGTAAACTCCTTTGAAAGTGTTTATTTTTATAATTGACCGGTTCATCCCTTTGTGAGGGCGTCAAGTAATTAGAAAGACTAAGCGATGGCTTTGCAATTTTGTTTGCAAATGGTTTCATCTTTTTGACGAACATGCTCCCCCTTGACAAGTGCTCCTTTGCAAGGAGGACGTCATGTAGTAATGGTAATCCTATGTGAAAGTATTTCAAATGATTTTGCAATTGTTTTGCTTTGACAAGAAGCTCCCCCTAGCTAAGGGTGTCAAAGTCTTCATGTGTATATTGAAAATCTACAAAACAAAGGTTAGAAAACAAGTATACAATGCATAATTTCCTGCAAATAAGACTCAAGTTAGTAATAAAATAGTCTTCTGTTGCACGGATCCCACGGTTCCTCCCTTGGAGGGATCTGTCTAGGCTAACATGAGGGATCCGTCTTCCTGTAAACTCAAGACAGCAATGTTGATGTAAAATGTTGTGTTAACATCAACAAGAGTTATGCATTAAGGCACTAAACATATACATAAGACCATATGACATATAACATGTAATTTCATTTAATAAAAAAAACTAGAGAAATGATGTACATAACTCTAAAACTAAGAAAATTAGCAATACATGGATTAAGATTCCAAAACAATCTAAGTTAAGCTTAAGACTAGGACACCACTTGAATCCTTGAGCTCAAGGTTGTTTAGGTTTTTTGACCTCATCGAAACGTTCGAGGAGGTGATAAAACATGAAACGTTGTTCTCCACGTAGTTCATGTATCAAGCCTTTAACATGTTGACAATGATAACAATCTTTGTCATGGCTCGGAAATGGTGGTGGTAGAAGTGGAATGCCTTGAGATGGAAGATTGAGTTGAGGTTCCACAATAGGAGGAGGGTTAAGTGAGGAAGGTTGAAGATTCTCAAAAGAAGGAGGGATTTGTGGAGGTGGTTCAACCAAAGGTGGTGGTGGTGTAATATGTGACGAGGATTGTGGTATAGAGGTATCTACTTCCATGTGATCGGGTGGTTGACTTTGATGATTCCTCATAATCCAAAAGGGACTATTTGAGGGTGGTGGAGAAAAGGATACCGGTGCTAGTGTCGTTTCCACAGCTTGGTTTTGTTGTTGCGCTATTATCTTTATTGAGGAGAATGTTGGCAATGGTGGAGGATGAGATGGCCTAGAAGGCAAGTCCTCTAAATTGTAGAGGTGTGGAGATGAGAGTGGAGTAGTGAATGATAAGGATCTAGGCACTAATAGTGATGGTTTAGTGGAAATAGGAGTCATTGGTTTAGGAGGTATAGTGGTGTTTGGAAATGGTAGTTTTGTGGGAACAATCCTTTTAGGGATTGGTTTGATTGGTTGAGTTGGTGGAGGGGAAATTCTAGCGTTTGTGGATTTAACGGGAGATGATTCGGTTGAAGAAATTTCGTGAACAACACGAGCAAGTTTCTTGGGTGGTCCTTTGGTGGATGAGTTAGCACTAGGAGCTTTCCTCATGATGAGATGACAAAAGGTTAATGAGATAGAGGCTTCTAGTTGCTGAGAATTAAGTTGTGGATGGTGACTAAGAAGTCCTAACAAGGTGGCTTATAAAAGGAAGGATTTAGCAAGTGAATTCAAGGCTTAAACCTCTAAGATCCTTTTGTAATGCAATGATTTGCATGCACAAGAGTCAACTTCAGAGTTGCACTGATCAAGGAGTTTAATTAAGGTAAGATGGAGTGTTCAAGTTAGCAAGGAGAGCTTGAAATGACTGTTTTAGCTAGAATTAGCTGAATCTGTCAGCCAGTTCCCACGGTTCCCTCCAATGAGGGATCCGTCTAGGCTAATCCTAGGGATTCGGCTCTCAGCAGCCAAGAAAAGAGGAAAATGATGTTTGTAAGGTCTAGTACTTATACATCTTGAGTGCTTTTAGTCTCCTCATGTGTCTTTAATGATATGAGACTTTAAATGATTAAGTGAAATGAGTGAGGGTAGCTAATGGTTGTCTTTTATGGATAGGAATGGGGCTTTATGAGCACCAATGGGTGATTAAGGATGACACTAAGAGTTTTGAGAGTGTCAAGTGGAGTCAAATAATCCTAGAGATCAGATGGTACCTTAAAATCACAGAAAATGAAAAACTAGTTTTTGGCCTGTTTTGAGGTAAGGATGACTAAAATCAATTTGCTAAAATTGAGAGAAATATTAAACTAGGTGTTTTGAGATGTGAGGAACAATGTGTGAGCATTGGAGCGGAAATATGGTGAGTTTTGGTGAAGTGATAAATCAAAAATACTTTTAATGTGATCCTAAGTTAGCTGTGAGTGAGTGTGAGACTTACTGAGCTTGAGGAAGACTTAAGTGATCCTAAAGTATCATGTTTAGCTAGTATGATAAGGTCTGGAATAAATGGATTGATATGAGGATGTTTAAAAATCTACTTCTGTTTCCCGGATCCCACGGTTCCCTTACTTTAGGGATCCGGCTAGTAGAAAGTCAGGGATCCGACATCTTGAACATATTACTCAACAGTGAGCGTGCAATATTTTGTTCCAAGTATCGAGTTTTGAAACTAATGATCTATACAGTAAGTATATATGTATACAAGTCTAGCATAGTAATGAGATCATGTAAGAATAGCACATAAGCAACCAAATGAGATCGAGCTTACAACTAACACAGAGGTTTATCAAACTTAACAAGCGCTATTCAAGAAGCTCAAAACAGATTTATGATCTAGATTAGTAAATCGTTTGTATTAACAATGGCGTGCAAGGTATGTGTCAAGAAAGAAAAGAGTACATGATAGTGCTTAAGACAATAGAGTTGTGAGGTGCTAGTTCAAGACACTCTTAGACTTCATTTGGATCCGGAAGGTAGAGTTGCTGTTTGTGGAGATGAAGGAGTTGTGTTTAGAAGAGTAAGTGTTAGATTTAGAAAGGCTTGAAGCAAGTACCATTTTGTGAGTTGGTTTTAGCTAAAAGATGTTTACCTATGTGCTGGTATTGAAGAGTAAGAATCACATGTATATGCGTCCTTAAGAAAATGAATTATTTAGAAGGTTGTTTTGGTCAACGGAAGAAATGAACTATGTATAGTCATTACGGATGGTGATTAGCATACAATGAACTTCGTCCATGAAGTCATTGATGACGTATAGTATGTATAACAGGCCTACTATGCCCAATACATACTATACACATATTGGGCTCAGGCCCAATAACTATAAGATAATTATAAGACTTGGGCCTACAGTAAGCCCAATGATGAAATTAGCTATGGTCCAGACCTCAAGACGCACGTAAGATACACGGCGGGCTGAACCTTCAGCCGTTAAAGATATCTTACGTCCGCATCCGCGATTGACACGGAACCTTGTCCGCCAAGGTCCAGCTTCGGCAACTAACCATTATATGCGAGAATCTAGGAAACCCTAGCGGTAAACCTCGCCTATAAAAGGGGCTCTAATCCCCATACAAGGTAGAACTTTCTCTCTCATAATTACACACACACGTACTCTTATTTCTCTCTCAAAAATGTGTACTTACTCTCACGCCAGAGTCTAATCATGGGGTCCGTCCCCACGGTAAAACTAACGGTTTACCGAAAGAAAAAAGAAGGGCAGCCACAAAGACTCCAAAAGAAGGGCAGCCACGATACCGAAAGAAAAAAGAATGGCAGCCACAAAGACTCCCAATCACAACCGGTAAGACCAGGATTTGGAAGGCACGGAACCGAAAAGGTTCAGTCGCGAAAAGCGAACAACTGTTCAGGTGATGGGTCTAACGGAAGCGAATGCCGAAGGTCCGAAGTCAGAAAGCGGAAGTCACATGACAACAACGACTGTGACCTGGTCAGACCCTGGGTCTGCAAGGAGACTGATCCGTTCACTCCACGTATCCGCTACTTCGAAATGGCTATGAAAACGTAAATGCCAACCAACGTGAAAACATATGATTGAAGTGGAGACCCAGAGGATCATCTCAAGATCTTCCAGGCGGCGGCAAAGGTGGAACGATGGGCCATGCCAACTTGGTGTCACATGTTCAACTCCACACTAACTGGATCTGCTAGGGTCTAGTTTGACGACCTCCCACCCGAGTCAATAGACAACTATGATAACCTAAAGGAAGTCTTCTTGACTAACTTCCTCCAGCAAAAGAAATGCATTAAAGATCCTGTAGAACTTCATCATATCAAGCAAAGGGACGGAGAGCTAACGGAAGACTTTGTAAGAAGATTCAAAGAAGAAACCAGAGACGTAAAGGGAGCCCTAGAAATTATGAAAGTCTCAGGATTCATGCATGCGATCACTGATCCGGAGTTAATTAAGCGGTTACACGACATAATCCCAAAGTCGATGAGCGAAGTAATGAATATAACTACCTCCTTCCTAAGAGGGGAAATAGCCGCATGAAGTCGTGAAAGAAAAAGGCACTGGGTACAAAGATCAATGGAACGAAAAACAGTTAAGCATTGACAAAGCTCCAGCTTCAAAAAGGGGAATAGGCCAAGAATAAGAGAAAGGCAACAGGGTTTCCGTAACCCACGAAAACCTTTTAAGGAAACAATGGCACAAAGGTAAGCAAAGTCCGTAAGCCTTCTCCCAACCACGGCAGTCGAAGGAGGAACTGAAGGGAAGTTCTGCGAATTTCACGAAAAAGAAAGACACACCACGGAAGAGTGTCTGCATTTGAAAAAGCAAAGGGAAGATAGGAAGAAGGGGCCGATGATGGAGGTTGAAGAGTAGCGAGAAAAACCGAACAAAAAAAATAAAAAAAAAATAAAAAAAATAAAAAACATTCAAAATAGAATAAACAGAACCGCGCACACATCAGGGAAAAGTTGTGCGGAAACGATTCCCAGAGAATAAAAAGGAACAAAGACTTGCGACCTAAAAAGAATTAGCTTTGGAGGAAGTGGTACACTAAAAGAAGCACGCAAGAAGTTGTGGCAGACACGACATAAAAGATACAGCCATGGGAAGCGAAATACTCGACATCAAACAAGCAAGAGTGGAAGTAAAAGGATAAACCTTATCCAGATAACAAAAAGGAGAGAAAATCTGCAAGTACAGATACACGTTCCTTCCCAAGGAATATCATGTCAAATCAAGCAGAAGAACAGACGCCCAGGCTACAAGCCTAGACACATACTAACCTACCAACTGGTAGAAAAAAGACAAATGCTAGAACATGCAAAAATAGTAAAATCTTCGCTATAAATACGCGAAGTAAAAAAGGAGGAGAATGCAGGAAAAGCAAAACAATAACCGTCGTCCTCCAAAATCAAGCATACTAACAAGAAAAGTCTGAAGAAACTCATCCTGAAAGGGGCTTAAGTTGCTATTTATAAAAAGACTTCAACAGCACACAGGAAAGGAAAAATACAAGTGTCTCATGGCAACATACCGTCCACATGACAGTAGCAAAACCATACATTGCCCAAACCTTCATCACCTTCACAAGAAAAGTACAAAAGAAAACATGACGAGAACCAAAATATGTTTTTAAATGACTACTAATAATGCTTAGTCGTTCTAAAATGGCGACTAATCACCCACCACCACAACACCTCATAACACCCCTTCACTCAAACCTACTCCTATGGCGTTTCCAAATACCTTGCCAATTAGGACAGCGGCACCAGCGACCGGAGCAATACTATCGATTAGACTCCCAGTAGCCATTGGGAAACAAGATCGTACAGGTGCTCACGGATCAAATGCGAAGGCGGCCAGGGCAAGGAGCCACGGGGGAAGTGAAATGGTAAGGGAGGGAGTGATGGAGTGTGGAAAAGGATGGGTCCTTAGGGAAGGATAAGAAGGAACGCTAGGGACAGGGAGTTATATTAGACAGTCCCTAGCTATCAAGAAGCTTCCCTCACAACGACAAGCAACAAAGGATGCAAATCACACCTTCATCCTATTATTGTTGCATCCCGGTACCCAAACAAGCACACGTCTACCAACCCGAGTCAGTTAGGTTGGATAGACTTAATGTAAGCTAAAAATGACCAGCTTGCAGGACGCCGGGATATGTATATAAAAGCTACCCTCACAGGCTACACTTTCAAAAAGACGGAACTATCCGGAGAAGATCCTTGAAAGGTCTATCATGCTCGCTGCATGACCTACAGCATCGCAAGCTCGCTACTACAAAAAATAAAAGCGTGTTGGGCGAGCATTCTAGCCCTTCAAGAAAACCGACAAGCCTAGTAGCTCCTCGGGAATCACTGTCAGAAGAGAGTGACAAGATATTCCCCCGAAGGAAAAGGTAGCATACAAGGAAAGGATTCTAGCCCATGAAAGGAGCAAGAATACTCACAAAAACGTAGCCCACACCGGGAAAGCCGGCGGAAAGATAACAATGGCAATAACAGCACGTTCGGCTAGAGCAATCCTTCAAGAAAGAAAAGCACAACTATCACAAGTAAGACAACGCATTGCGGACAACTATCAAAACAAACTTCCGCAATAAGGAAACCTTCAGAGAAACAAAGTCTCAACAGAAACTGATGTCCGTCATCACCAAAGTTCTGAAGGAAGCAAGGCCCCAGCAGCCATAGAACTAAAAGAGTAAGACTGATAACAAGAAAATGTACAATGTATTTGAATTTACTTATTTTTGTAATGTATTTTAAAATATGACCAATTAATAAAAAGTGAAGATTAGCTACCTTCATTATTTTATTTTATTTTAAATATTTTCATTTTTATTAAGTGCATAAGACGCGCAAGCACAAAAATTGGGCATGACCCAAATATGTTATTTTCGAATAACAAAGAGTTATCACGAATAACCAACTAGTGAACAACATAATCACCAAAGTACATAAGAGGTATTACAACCCCAGTACTGGGAGGATAGCCCAAAATTATCCAAAGACTATTACAAACGTGCATATCCGTATAACGTTAAAAATAGCATCGCACAAATAAAAAGAGATATGTGCGCAAAAGACTATTAACTACGTTCATATCCGTATAACGTTAAAATAGCAACAAAAAAGTGAAAAATGACATACACAAAAAGTCTCAGGAACTTGCATAAAGAAAAAGTCGTAGCATAAGCACAAAGTAAATAAACAACGTGCAGAAATACAAACAAAAAGTTGCACGCAGCCATCAGAAGCATCACAAGAGAAGCAAAGACAGACATTGTTCAAACGAGTACAAAACATCTAAGAAAAAACAAGAAAAACTAAGTCCGCACCAAGGCAGCCACACTCGCTTCAGGCTCGGACAGAACAGCAGGGACCTCACTAACTTCATAATGCGGATCATTCGCAACTTCAACAAGAGCACTAGACCCACCAACATCATAATCATCAATAGAAAGAGGCCTCACAGAGATGTCAGAGGCACTGACAGGAAGAGATACAAGTGGCAAAGAAGTAGTGCAAGCCAAAGCTAACTCACCAGTCGAAGATGCTTCCACACCCACAACATTACGGGCGGACAAAGGATCAATGGAAGAACTATAAACATCGGTAACAGATAACCGATGAGCAGCAATGAGTTTTCTAACCTGATCAACTCTCTTCTGAACCACTCCCAAATAATGAGACAAAGAGCTAGTGCCAACAATAGCATTATCATTCTTATCATAAACAGGAACGATAAGCTGCTCAAGATCCGGCTATAACCCTGCAATCATAGGAACATCCGCAGAAGGTCCCTCAACACGAAGAAGATCCATAACCTCCGCAATACCAACATCCTTGCTAGACTTAAGTGCGGAGAGTAAGGAAAACTCCACATTTTCAAGGGCTTTTACGGCGGAAAGATAATGAGCCTCCGCAGACGGATCATATACAGCAAGCTCAGCAAGCTCTCTTTTTTCCTTACCATGAATAATACCCGCCGCTAAACCTTCTTGCATACCCTTATCGATAGCACGCTCAATAACTTCTGCCATTGCCGCAGTATACTCCGGAGAATTCAAGTACTTAAACACAGCAAGGCTCATACCGTTAGTTAACAACCAGCGCCGGCTAGATAACAACGTAAGGAATCGAGGATAAAACTCCTCATCAAGGTGACTAGCCAAGGCTTACAAATCAGCAACGGCCGAATCAACCTTCTGCATAAGTACGACCATCTTAGCATCCTGAATCTTGCAAAATTCTTCCTCCAAAGCAGCAAGGGAAGGAACTTGGCTGCGGAGCTCAGAACATGAATCCTCCAAGATACGTATCTGCAAATAAAACAAAGTCAGAAGCCAGCCGGAAAAAAAAACGGAACAACTAGCCAAAAAAGGCACGAACGCATACCTGTCCGGAAAGATTGGAATTCTGAGACTTGAGAACAACAACTTCAGCTCTCAAAGTAGACGACTCAAAATCCTTCCCATCAAGAGATAATCGAAGCGCCGCTACCTCAGCTCGAAGAGAATTCCGTTCTTGCTCAAGAGTAGAATTTTGGCTCTTCAAAGACATAAGCTTCGCAGCAGAAGCTGCTAAGGATGCAACAGCTCAAGATGGCCCAGAAGAAGTAGCATCAACAACCTTAGCCTTAAGAACTGAAATTTCCTTGTCCCTACTTGCCAACAAAGACAATAAGCGTTTTCGCTCCATCACATTATACTCCAAACGCAGACGAACTTCAGAGCTAAAGCACAACTGTCGTGCCACAACAACATTAAATTCACCAAGGAGACGCTCATAACCCATTTCACGAACAGAGTAAAAGAAGTTAGGAGGAGCAAACTCGTCTACCATAACGCGGCATTCATCAACATCATCAAGAAGCGAACTCTTGGTAACATTCCACTTTGGAACATGAACACCAGCCGAAGAGCTGGAGTCTGAATCATCAACAGTACGAATATCCCTAGCCGAGATATCAAGATCCGAAAGCTCATCAAGAATTGGATGCACACTACTGACAGGACGAAAACTATCAGGAAGAGAGGAAGGAACACCTGCTTGACCTTTCCCCTTCTCAACAGGAAGAACAGTAGTAACAACAGCATCCGTCATAACCGGCACAGGAGTGCTGCAAATAAACAAGTAAAGGACAACAAGTGAATGGAAGGAAGGAAAAGTCAAGGAATCACGAAAAGACAAAAGCATAAATAACAAACCTAGGGGGAGAACCATCAAAATGGAGCAAACCAAAATCAGATTCAGTAGACGTTCAAGCTTCATGAAGAGGAGTAATTGATAATGAAGGAGAAGATGAAGAATAAGTGGGCAAAGCATGCAAACAATATTCAAGAGTTTGCGAAATTTGAGCTAACAACTTCTGAATAGATTCTGAAGACTTACCACCAGTAGAAGCCCTACCAAAATCATTGTGGTCGCTCCTCACTTTTTTAGGAGGATGGACAAGGTTAGTGCAAGCTTTCCTCCTCCTCCTCCCAGAACCGGAAGCTATACCACTATCAAAACCAATCTCAGAAGCCGAATAGTCAGGTTGTACAACAATATCACCATGCGGTCGAGAAGTCCCGACTTCCGAACGGATAACTACATTTCCAACATCACTAGAAGGGGGAGGGGCAAGAGAAACAGTCCAGCCTTCGGTCAATTTTAGCAAAGGAAGCTCATTTCCCTTCAGCGATTGGGTATCAACAATCAACTTCATAGGGTCCTTCTTCTTAACCAAAGATAGCAAATCCATAGCTGCAGAAAATAGAAGAAGAAGAAACACAAGTCAGGACAAAAAAAAATAGATTAACAGAAGAAGAAACATATATATGGTATACCCACCCCGATTCTCCTGATCATAGAACACAGGGTAAGAATCCTCGCCCAAAGTATAATTACGGCTTAACCCAACTAAACAAAGGAAAGGCTCCGAAAACTTGACAAAAGGAGAAGCATTAGTAACAAGGGAGGCAACATGTCCAGCATCAAACTCAGTATCCCTAGGAGTGGCATCCTTAGGAAGATTACCCCCAACAAAGAAAGGATGAATAGTGGGACAAGCAAATGAGTCAACCCAGAAAAAGTGATCGTTCCAACTTTTAAGACAATCAAGGGGTTTAGTATAGCAAACTCCAAAGCTATCAACGCGTTTACTAAAATAAAGCCAGCCATGTTTTTGAGACAAAACATAAAAACACCTAAATAAACCAACTGGGGGTTCAATACCAAGAGCAAAACAAAGAATCTCAAATTGAGAAACTTTAGTAGCACCAATGACAAAAACCTGCGATATATGAATGTGATAGTAGTCAAGAATTGAAACAAGAAAAGCAGACAAGGGGAGGCGAAAATTAGCATACTCGAAAAAGCAGGTATATACACCGATCTTCCCATCCGGTGCTTCCCGAATACTTTGGTCAGGATCAAGCAATTCCGGATGAAGAAATTGCGGAATTGAATAATCAGTACAGAAACGGTCAAGCGCCTTTTGCGATAGTTTAGATTTGGTTGATGAAAAAGTACCCATAACGGAAAAAGAAAAGAGAATCAAGAACCTAACCTGGATGAGGAACTTGGAAGGCAGATATGACCAAAGGTAAATCGGGTCGAAAAGCAGAGTTTGCAACAAAATAACAGTAAAAAGAAAAAATGGGCTAAAGCAAAAATAAAGGGTATTTATACAAGCGGAACGGTGATTCCCCAAGAAAAAACCTAAGGGAGGACACGCGCCCAAAAACAATCTGATCCAACGACCCAAATAAAAAACACGAGGATAAGGATGGTGGAAGACCAATGGCCCACAGAGTCAAATCAACCAGAACATGAAAAGTCGTTAACCGTCCACGTTGTAAAAAACACTTTCCAAGAAAAGGGAGCGTCAAGAAAACACTTCTAGAGTGCGGAAGAGGAAACGATTCGCAGGAAGTAGTCTAAGTAACTCCACCGCACGCGACAATATCCGCACGCAGTGCACATACTAGACTCGAGGGACTGGATGATGTAGCAGTTCCTAAAGGTGAAGAAGCATTTCAAAAAGAAAAAATGCACGGAATTGAAAAGTGCTTAGTCAACTCAAGTCTAGTAGCATCCACCGCATGTGACAATATCCGCACGCAATGCACATACTAGACTGGGGGGACTTGATGACGTATAGTATGTATAACAGGCCTACTAAGCCCGATACATACTATACACATACTGGGCTCAAGCCCAATAACTATAAGATAACTATAAGACATGGGCCTACAGTAAGCTAATGACGAAATTGGCTATGGTCCAGACCTCAAGACGCACGTAAGATACACGGCGGGCTGAACCTTCAGCCGTTAAAGATATCTTACGTTCGCATCCGCGATTGACACGGAACCTTGTCCGCCAAGGGTCCGACTCCGGCAACTAACCATTATATGCGAGAATCTAGAAAACCTTAGCGGTAAACCTCGCCTATAAAAGGGGCTCTAATCCCCATACAAGGTAGAACTTTCTCTCTCATAATTATACACACACATACTCTTATTTCCCTCTCAAGAATGTGTACTTACTCTCACGCCGGAGTCTAATCATGGATATCATTCAAACTACTTGGATTAGTACAAGATCAGCCCATTAGAAGCTTGTTGGCCCAGTCCAGCAAGATGTATCCATACCAATTACAACCCGTCACACTTTTTGTACTAACAGTCATGCAGCTCTTCTCTATCAAAGCAAGATAATCGCTTGATGAGGTAAGTGGTTGTGATTAACTAAAAGAAAAATCAATTTTACAACTTGTTTGATTAGTAATCTTAAGACAACCCAAAGTATTTCTATTGTAAACTTACTTTAGGAAAACATAGGAGCATAGATTTCTCAAGTAAGAGAATGAATATGAGACTATTACTAGCGGTGCTCAATTACGGCTAAACACGACCATTTTTACGGGTCATTCCACATACCTAACTTCTATCAAGGAAGTAATTCAACCGTTAGGTCAAATTGAGTTTCTAGTGCAATAAGTTCTCCTGTATTCATTCTCAAGTTAGGAAAATTTATATTCCTACAATGGCCTATCGAAGAGTAACAATGATGATACTTTGCTTCGTTTTTATTAATATTATGCCTGAAACAACTAAGGTGACGAAGGTGTCATGTTTAAATGTAAAAAAAATTAAAGTTTTTCATATGGTGAACAAAAATGGTTGGATGAGCTAGTTCAACATATGGAAAGCTCGAGTTTGGATTTTCGGATATGACCAATTATGTTTGCGTTGCAAAATTAGTTACTTGAGTATATCGGATGAAATAATCAAGTTGTCAATCCTACTATGAAGCTTGGAAAGCGATCATGAAAAGGAAACGGGAGAGTACATCATCAACACAATTGTTGGTTATGATCCGATGTATATTCTTGTTGTTTTTAGAAAATGACACAAGAAAATATGAAATCAAGAAATCATATAAGCACATAAAACATTTATGTTGCACACATGACAAACTCAATCAAGAAGCCATTTAGTATATTACATGTTTTAAACATTTTTCAATTTATATGACTTATCTAAGTATTTAAACTAACATTTTCGACACAACTAGATGTTATCTCAAACACTCCTTCAAATACCACATTGATTAGTAAAAAATTACTAAATCGACAAACAAGAGAATGAATAGCAAGGTGAGAAAACCACATATGTTATTCAATTAAACAAGCAAAAAAATTATTTGATATAAGCAAATAATCAAGTAATGCAAGGTAAGATAATTAATCATTTAGCATAGCATGTGTTAAATATAAACATGTATACCAAGCTTGATTAGTTTCTTTTATATTTATAAATATGATCAAAACCTTAATTTCAAAAGAAGACACATTGTTATTCAAAGACAAAAACATCCGTCTCCAATTAGATCAAACGTTTGTGCAAAAGTTATGACCGAAAAATGACTTTCTATTATAAATCAATGATTCTATAAATCTTTATTTTGAATCAGTTTATGAAATCATTTTTATATGAAATTAGACTCAAATACCTTTAAAACGATAGGTGGCACGACTTCTACGGACTTACGGTTAATTAGTTATGAATTTTTGAAATTTAACCAAAAGTTGTCTTTTGTTGCACGGATCCGCCGGATCCCTTCCAAAAGGGATTCGCGGATCTGACACAGATTCACAAAATCACAAGAATACATATTTTGACCCAACGAAAAGGTTTAACCTTTGTAGACTTTTTAGTGAGGTTATATTACATATTCCCGTCTTTATTCAAGCTTGATTAACAAGATATCTAACTACAAAACTTCAAAGACAAAAATCAACAAAACATTTTTCATATTATGTTTATTATAATGGAGAAACATATATCACCATTTTATCCACAAGTAATTAGCACGTTTTTGACAAACTAATTGTAACTGAGAGAACATACCTTTGCTATATTCCCTTTTTATGATTTAAAAAAAATCATAGACGCGAAAATCTTCATGATCTTCTAAGATGCCCAAATCCTAGTATGAAGAATTATCAAAAAGAAAATGTTAGAATGATCTATCATTATTCAACATTTAAAATATGATGATTTCTAAAAACATGACTTTTTGTTTTAAGAAATTTCCTTCTTTGTAGTTTTCAAACATACACGGATCGTATCAAGTTTTTAGAATACAATATACTCTAAGAAACTTGGAAACGAAGCTCTGATACCAATTGTGGAAAACTAGAAGGGGGGGGGTTGAATAATTTTACCGATTAAAACTTCGTTTTAAACTATTTAGATCGACTTATGTCAATCTATTAAATGTGTGTGTTGGATATTGATAGATAAGCATATAAATAAGGAATGCAAAGATAAAGAGTAAGAAGCACAAAACCACGACACGAGTATTTATAGTGGTTCGGCTACAAGGACACCTTCCTTACCCTACTCCACTCCCCAAGTCACCTACTCGAGAGTTCGTAATCATTACACAACACAAACTCCTTGTGGCGGAGAAGCCTTCACAACGTCGCCTACTCTTTATCCGGTACAAGGCTAGACACCGGGTTCTTCCACGAGGTAGAACCAAACCTATCACAACGTCGCCTACACTTTATCCGGTACAAGGCTAGATACCGAGTTCCATTACAAAGGAGCAACTACTACCTAACACTACACAACACCTATCCCAAAGGAGATCCACTCCTTATTACAACATCAACAAGGATATCAATATCCTTTGACCCAAACTAATCTATCTTGTACATCGATGCACCATATCGAATGTACACCCTAGGCACCTTTCACTAATGCCTTTGACACGACCCTTAGGCACCTTTCACTAATGCCTTCGACACGAACCTTTGGCACCTTTCACTAATGCCTTCAACACGGATCTTCGGCACCTTTCACTAATTCCTTCGACTAGACCCTTTAGACATCTTTCACCTATGTCTTCAACACAACACTTCTAATGAGAGAGGAAAGAACTATCAACAAGATAATATCAGTAGTCTTGATGATGACTAAGCTTGGCAACCCATGAACTTGAGCTTGCTCTACTTCAAGAGGTGGTGATCTCGTCTTTAAGAGGAACCTAGAGAATCACACAAACACAAAACTACATAGAAAGATCCTTTGGATTTGAGGTTAGAGAGTTTACAACACTAAAAGAGAATGTGTGTGAAAAAAAAGTACTCAGGGGTATCTTGATTTTAAATCCATCATAACTAAGGTATAGAGTAATCCACTACTCGTACTTACCTCATTACATAACACTAAGGGTGTCCATAATTTAATAATAATTATCTGGTGAGTTGTAATTAACTCAAAAAGAAATATATACCTCAAAACATTTTGCATATTTATCATGTCAACGACCATATTCTAAAAATGGACAAAACCTCATTTTTGTAACCGGATGACGTATGGCTTAATGTTATTTTACAGGTTATTTTCAACTTAAATTTGTAACAAACAAAAACTGTTGGTAAAATTTTTATATTCGTGAGCAAACTTCACATGTCGTAAACCTTTTTGCAACTCTACTCTCAAAGTTGCACATTTTGTACCAGCTTAATTAGTTAACTTTAGTGTACTGTAGATAGTACTAACAAAGCTTATATTAAGTCATTATATAAAGAGTCTCTGTGCTACATAATTAAGTAGTAGTTTATTTTCACGGTTCATCTAAAACTTGCACTAATCAAATACCAAAATATAGGGCTGGATTGTATATAAATAGCCATTGGCTCATAGGTTACAATAATCTCTAACTTTAACTTTCGAACTGATAATTAATCAAGTTGCATGTAAACGAACATCTACACAAAGGAAATCTACTACCTTTAAAAATTTGTGCTCTTAGTCTTCGTAGTTTGAAAATCATATATAAATTCTTTTTGGGTAAAGGGTTTTACCGTGGTAAATTTGTTACTCAAAAAAATAGTTAAATACATAAGATGCGGGTGAATCCCGCATCTCAGCCCGTTACATAGGCGAAAACAAACGCACAATTTGTGCTTCAAACCATAACTATCATAAGTCTTATGAACGACTATAAAAACTCCTATCTTATTTGACAACGAAGATTAATATCAAAAGAATTAGCAAGAGCCATTTGTTCTTTGGTAAGGCCCAAATTATCGAAATCAGTATCATCATAGGTCTTCTTCGTAGTTCTTTTTCCATTGATCGTACAACCTAGACTTCCCAACTCCAGAACCACTTGTAGAACCTTTATTAACCGTACATGAATTCTTGAGCTTGCTATAGATTGTGATTGGCATTAGACACCAGTTAGTAGCTGGCTGCTAGATAAAAGACACTGGTTTCTGAAAATCGTTTCATTATTGAAGATCCAATTTAAAGAGCGAAGTTAATTACCTTGTAGACCACATGATTATATTAGTATACATAGTTTATGCAAATGTTAAATAAATTTCCAAAAGATTCTAATATCTTTCTATTTGTCACCTGTAACTTTTTTTCCATGAATCCACAATGAAGAGGTGTGCGTGCTATTCCAATTTCAAGTTTGTACTGTGGTCTATAAGAGTTTTATTGCCACATTTGACCCTGCTCTTGTTATTGAAGGATTCTCTACTCAGTAGTCAGTAAGATATGCGGCTTACAACTAATTTTCCTTTCAACCAAAAATTCAATCTATGGGTGTAGGATACACAATGGAGTGGCGTCGTATACTAATAGATGTACGTGTGATTGATCCTGAAGTTAGGCCTGTAATATAGATGTAATAACTTTTATGCTCGGACGACTGGATGTGTATTATGTTATCATGATCAATACTCAACAGACCAAATGTTTTTACTTACGAACTCTGTTATGAGAAGTACTTGTTCTCTAAAAAGAAAAAGTTACACATCGAAGCATTGACTACGTAGCTGCCATTCCTTGTACCACTTTGTTACTTTTGTACATTAGTGATGAAAAAATACAAACTGATAGAGACGTATCTCTTGGCTGGTTACGCGAATGCAAATGAAGAACGGACACATCAGCGAATTCAAAGTAGAGATCAGCAACTAAGTTCCAAAAGCAACGAAAGGTAAAGCAACGAAAGGTGAGACGGCAAGAAAGCTCGAGATGAGTCAAACTGATAAGACAAGTTGTTGAGAACTGAAGTAGTTTTTCAATATTCCTTTAACCACAAGATTGTAGAAAAACGAATGTCTGCACCACAAGCAAGTTATTTCACCAAACCCACGATTATAATCTCAACAATAATAATAGATGGACGACTTCATTAACAGGCTCTAGGAGAGTGACATTTGCTCTAACCTTACATTCATCACATGTTTATATCTTTGTTCACGGATGTGTATTTGCTATAGAGCTGAGTTAATGATATTTGTACCCCATACAATACATGTATCAGTATGATCCTTTTTGCGACAAACTTAAATTAGCTACAAAATATGTAGTTGCAAATTACCCACCAAAAATATCTCTAGAGTTGGTTGCAAACATTAATATCCATACGTGGGAAAATTAATACTCGTATTAACTAACGACAAGGGCCTGCACTTTGACACTGATTAAAAAAAAAAAAATGGTCAAATTTTTAACTGATAGAGGTTGGAAAGACAGGGTTTTGAACTACACTATCCAAAAAAGAAGTTATCGAACGTACTATGATTGAATTTAGTGCTGAAAACACTTTGAAGGACTCAATGGTTATTGCTATCCAAAATTTGGAGAATGAGGGATATATGTACGAAGCCATTTCTATTGAATACGAATAGACTCCTCCACAATGTGATAATTCCCAGATTTTGAAAATGAGTCAGAACATTACCCTAAAACGGTTACTATCAAGCCTATGAATCGTGGGGAGGTGCATTCTGATGGTGCGAAGTTGAATCAAAGTAATGCTGGAGTTGGTGAAAAGAAACAGGTTAGTGGTTTTAATATGGCTTCTAAATTTCAGTTTGAGTCGACCAAACAGGTATATAAACATGTTTCTAAAAAGAATGGTGCTACTACAAGTGGTACGAAGAACAATACTGAAACACCTAGTAGAGAGACAAGGTGTACGAACCCCTTTGATGCACTTAGATCGGTTGAAAATGATGATGCTTAGGTACAAATGGGGGGTAGTTCTATGAGGGCTGAAACTGCCGCGGATGAGGGGCAAAAGGCTGATGCGGAGCCTATTCAGATTGTATCAAGTACGCGTAATAATGTTACTCTTGTTAATGAGGTACAATTGGCACATAATGAGCTAATGTCTAATGTGGCTGGTATGGGTATCGAGAATAGTGATAATGAAGTTGAAGAGGTTTTTATTGAAACAACAGGTTTCATGGCATCTAAGAGTGGAGGTGGAATCGGGAGGAAGAGCCTATACGAGCGTTGGAAAAATGATTATGATTATAACATGTATGATGATGATGATGATGATGACCGGGAATATTTGACCGATGAGCAATTAGCTATTTGTGATGCTTTTAATATAAAGGTTTGTGGTCATATTAGACGTTCGTAGTTTTATAAAGAATATTTTCATAGGTTTTGGTTTGTCATACTTATGATATGTTTGGTTTGAAGCACAAATGGTGCATTTATTTTTCCGTCTAAGATTCACTCATATCTTATACTTAAGTAATAAAATTTACCCGGTGTATGAAGCACCTTTTACTTAAAAAAAAAAAAAAAAAAAAAAAAAAAAAAAAGGTCTCATCGCTCTATGGTAATTTAATCATATGGGGATTTGCTAGCTAAGGTATTTGGGAAAGTTTCTTACGATACTCCAGCTTCCGTGAGAATATGTGGAAACATTATCACATGCAATACGATGGCAAATATCCTATACAAATCACATTAACACGACAGTCATTTATTTGGCACAAAAAAGTTACTGTAAAAAGTATTGATTTGATAGGTGTACCCTTGCCTTGTATGTTTTTATTCGCGATATACCTCTACTGTCGGGCTGATTGATTAGCAAATTTCCTATCTGTGCTTTGAAAAGTTATAATATACTCCGTAGACTAGACAGCTTCTTTTCTTTTTGAGATCAAATACTAGATAACTTTTGATGTACAAATACAAATAATGATCACGATCAATGCATGGAATAATAGATTTAATACTGATTAATCTATTGACTGTCAATCATGTTACATTATTTTTGAATATGCCATGAGAGATCAATATCTTCTAACTGTATAAAACAGTAGTGATAGCCAAGTCCATCGCATAAATCAAATCACTTACTTGTATGTCAATAATCGTGGGGCAGGAGAATCCAATGCATCGAATTTAATATTTAACTATATGCTGAGTAACTTTTTAGTAGGCATGAATATAAATAATCAACGTTTAAAAAGAACATTTATAATACAAGTTAACATTATTTACTAAGAACTAGTATAAGCTAGTTTTACACAAGCTGAAAAAGTTCCAGCAAAAAACAAGAACTAAAACCCGAAATGAACTATCTTTAAAGAGTTTACTACAATATCTACATGAAATCATCAAACTCAAAACTTTCTGGAATCTCGAACTTAAACATATTGCTACAAGGACTTCCTCTTGTTTCTTCAGAACCACTGCTATTGATATATGTTGACGATGAATTCACATGTGCCGGACTTGACATCGGTATTGATAAAATAGAATCAAAGTTGAAATTCTTGCTAATGGGGATATTTCTTTCTACATTTGTTGGATGGTAACTCGAGTTTTCTGAATTTTGTGCGGTAAATTGTGGACTATAACTTGGGAGGGATACAGAATTATCAGTCGAGGTCGAGCATAGAGATACCGAATTAACTTGACTATTTTGATCATTATGGTTTACCATGTGTCCTGAAAAGTATTGTCCATCAGTTGCAAACATGGGATTTGTTTTTTCCAAAATTTGAGAGCTTGAAAGACTTGAAGGTGTGGAAGCACAATTTCGGATTTGCATGTTAGGTGTTTGGTTCATAGTGGCTAAGTGATTATGTAGTAACAACTCTCGGTTTTCTTGATTTGATGATGAGGCGGCTAAGAGAGTAACAAGGTTTAGAACATCGGGGTTTACAAGGGTTTGGAGGCCAAGTAGGTTTGAGAGATTGATTTGAGCTGAGTTGAGTATAGATGAAAGGTGTGAGAGATCGAGACGTGGAGTATGAGTCACTGGATCAATTCCATTCCGCAATAACTTTTTTCGAATATGAGTGTTCCAGTAGTTCTTGATTTCATTGTCGGTTCTCCCAGGCAAGCGAGTGGCAATAGCTGACCACCTGCATTTAACCAAATTTAGATAAGATTAATTTAGACCTAGATCGAAAAGTAGAGAAACATTTAAATTGCTTCAATACATGATGCATGAAATAATTCGACCGTGCCAATTATCATACATATACTGCATCAATTACAGTATTTGTTACTATTTAACATAGCGAACTTGTAAAGTGAAATATAAAATTTTGCAATTCAAATTGGTTAACTAAGTAAACTTGATATAGTCTTTGGCAATTCATGTTATGTGAAAGTGATATTTTTGAGAATTGAACATACTTATTGCCAAGAACACTATGAAGTTGTATTATAGTCTCTTCCTCTTCCAAAGAAAATCTTCCTCTCTTTATATCAGGCCTTAGATAGTTTGTCCATCGCAAGCGACAACTTTTTCCACAGCGTTGTAGCCCTATTAACCGTAAAATAAACGGTTAGTTTCTGAGTATAGAAACATACTGAAATTTAATATAGGTACAAAAATATGAAGAAAGTTAAAGAACATACTCCTCGTATCGACACTTACCAGCGTTATTAGGCAGGGTACGCCAATTGCCAGGTCCATGTATTTGGATGTACTGTGTGAGTTTTCGATCTTCTTCTTGTGTCCATGGCCCTTTCTTAAGTCCCGCTTTATCACAACACGGTGATCTTCCCATTTCGCTCGATCTATTTGTCAATTCAACAGATTCTTTGACAAACTTAACGAACTACAAAGTTTAAAAGGAAGAGAAAATAAAGATCAGCTTTGTTTTATAATATAAAAATTAGTGAAAGTGGTATGTCCTAAATAGAAGATCACTGCTGGCATATATATACACGAGCAAAACTATGTTTGCATGTGTTAAGTCAACTCTTATTTGGCACCATATTTCTATTTTATCTTTTGTTTTCTTGTACAGAAGTTAAAAGTTGAAAATAGGCAAAAATTCAAGTTAAAGTTGATTGGATAGGTTTGACAAATGTCAAGTGATTTATGGGATTGACCTTTTTGTTTGACCTTTTGAAGCTGATAAGAGGATATGGTGGGTAGAGTTGTTAGATCCTCTACCAGTTGTGAGAAAATGTTTACCTAGTTTCTTAATTAACTCTTCCTCTTCCTTCTTAGACAACACTAATGGTATCATTTCTGCCCGATAAGCGTGTTACATGTATCCTTTTATAGAGCGACCCCGAAAGGGGTTTCGATGGTTTATGTTAGCATGTCATCATTAGTTGTGTAAATTGACATTGACGTTGGCTACCTGATCAAAAATTGCTTGTGTATGCAAGCTGTAACCTATTTCTTCTCTAGCATCATACTAGTTGTTTATGATAAATTGCGGTAATAAAAAATTAAAAAAAAAAAAAAAAAACTTTCATGTTGCTTTTACAACCCTTTATAATAATTAGACCATAAAAGATATCAAATGCTATAGATAACTAATTGGATTCCTTGTTCTTGCATGTAAGTCTTCTCCTTGCTTGTATGCAGAAAAAAAACAAAATCAAAGGGATCAACAAGAGGAACCAAGAATGATGATGAACATGGAGCTAGAATTCGTTGCCAAAATTCCAAAACGACCTGTTCTGAGAAATAGAAAATATGATCATTCACGAGGCGATCGGAAATTCCCAACACCTCTTTATTGATTGTCTGGTTGCTGTTCATCTTTGGATGTATATATTTACTTAGTGGGGCCTCTTAGATTACCCCAAAAACTTTACAAATCTTTTATCGTGGAGTGACATGGTTAACCTAAAAACGCAATAAAGATTTTTTAGAATGTAGTCGTTCAAAACTACAATTTGGATTATTTGAAGATATCAAAACCGGGTTTGTTTCAACTAAAATGCTCCTAGGAAAGGCTCTCTCAGCGAAGAAATTAAGGTGCTCTAACATTCTTGGATTCTACATAGAATTGGGAAACTGAATCCTATTTGGATAGAATGAATTAGTGATCGAATAAAACCTTGTATGATCTGTACGTTTGTAACTTGTTTTACTCTAGTATCTTGCTAGTTTCTTATACTAAATTGCTGTTTTCAGAAAAGGAAGTATGATCATCCGATCAATTTCTTTAGTTTAATTCAATTGCCTTACTCTTCTACTCCGTAGTATTATTACAGATGGTATGTTAGTTTTTTTGAATCACAATATACTTAATAACTTCTAGCAAGAAGCTAGAGAAAAGGAGTGCTACAAGAGATTATACATGTTTGTACAAGAGAGAAAGGATCATTGATACAATCGCGAATTTTAATTTCATCGACTAGTGTATCATTCTTAGATGTGTAAATATTAAAGCAATCGTGATTCATTTGTTTACTGGAAATAATGTTCTTATATGTAATTGAAATAAAATATGCAACCCTCGTTTTAAGCCTTGGAAAATAAGTCAACTGTGATTCGATTCGATACGCATATACAACCTTCCTACTAAAAATAAAAAACTTAGCCTTTGTAGGACAGAAGAATACATTGTTAAAGCAACGTTGCATTTGTTGTAACTTAGGGGAGTAAAAATATTTCTTAACTTTGAAAAACGCATGGCTGATAAATACACGTACCATATACATATGTATATATATATGATGCATGCTTCCGTTCAAGGGTCTAAAATTATATATATAAACTTGGTTTCGCATCATAACCGTGTGTAAACAAAATTCGTTTTCTCAATATTTTTTAACATCTCATGAAGCTTAACTAAATATTACTGCTGTCGGAGAACAAGCGTCACTTGAACACGTGCCCCGGCATGAGACGCAAAATTTCCCGGCTGCCGACCAGATACGTATTTGACAATTATTTACTTAAGACCTCATGATTATAATATTATTATTTGTTGTGATAAGATAATAACGACTATCACCACCTGGCCTCTTTCTAGCCATTTATAGTAATTAGTATGTTCTGGATGCCATTTCGAGCAAATTAAAACTAGCGTATCATACGGTCATACCTAAATCTTTAAAAATATAAGCGAGGCTGATATAAACATAAATATATTAATGTATTTACGTCTACTAAGGACGTGTAACATGCATATAATGTTGACAACTATATGAAAAACATGAGGCTAGCTATAGAGATAACGAAATGTATTGGTATCCTGTATATTTTCATATTTTGTATATTATTGGAGCCCCCATTTGCCATGCATTCATCGTGACGTTTTGAAAATAGAAAATGTTATTAATTCTAGAAATGCTTTTCGATTGATGAAGAGGTTAATTGGTCTTTCAGAAGAACGTACGAACTTCGAGAAAAAATATGCCAAGCCGTGCGCCGTCTTAAACCAGTACCGTTTCGCAATTGATCTACACCTTTTTATAACGTCAATTTTCATTAAAAATCAACTAATAAGAAGCTAAAAGAAGAAGAAAAAAAATCGGAATAGTGGTTTATTAGTACAAGCCAACACATGATCATATATCCATTCTAAATCCATCCTTGTATTATAATTTTTATTTATTTTTTGAATGGTAATTTATTGAAAATGCTCTAGCAAAAAGTTAGATACCAATAATCCATTCTAAATCCACCTCTAAGGGTGCGTTTGATATCTCATTATGGAAATGAAACTATAACTATTAAAGTGATTAAAGATGTTTGTTTAAGATGAAGAAGCCTACCACTATGCTAATAAATGAATATATAATCCATACTTCATATATATCAAGAGAGCTAGGTATTTATCTTTCATAGGTTAGGGACCCCTACTACTATCAAACTCATACTCATTGTCATTCATGACAGCATACCAAACGCACCATAAATTTTATTTAGAGTAAACTGCAAAAATCATCCATGTGGTTTGTGTATTTTCGCAAGAATCATCCCTATCTCAAACCTTGATTAAACATCCTCAAGTCAACAAACCTTTGCAAATATCATCCTATGAGGTCAAGCGTTTAGCATATTACATCCTACCGAGATTAAATGACCATTTTACCCTTATTTTAACTTAAATACACTTTCACCCACACATTAACCCAAACACCCTCATCTTCTTCTTCACTTGTTCTAAAACACACCTCCATCTCCACCACCACCATCACCACGCCGTCATCTTCTTCATAACCGCTTGGATTCATGCCGCCTTTTGTTTGTATTTTGGCCGTATATTTTGTGTGACGATGGTGCAAAAAAGCAAGAACAACGGCAATGGCATCTGTAGTCGGTTTGTATACAAGATCTTGGTGTAGTCATTCAAGAACTGTTCGATCTTTTTGTTTTCAAGAACTATTGGGTCGACATCGGATCAGGTCAAAACCAACTCTACGCGCGGATATGGGTCAAGATCTAGTTTTTCGATGGCCATCTGCTAACAACAATGGCTTTCAGCCGTCTTTTTCGTCTCCATTTTGGTTGTCGCCGCTCTTTCATATCTAAAGCCTTGCCGAAACAAAGAAACATCATGGTGAGTACTAAGCATAGCGTGAAATGTTAGTTGTTTTCCATGGTGGAGTCGTTTATCGCTTCTGATTAAAATGACCATGATAAAATTTGGAAACAAAGAAACAAGAAGTACCATATAGAAGAAGAAAGTTACGTTTGGAAACTATAAAATTGATATAAAATGAGGGCCTTGGGAAATGGGAAATGGGAATAGCACTTGAGGTGATTCTAAATCACTAGCACCAATGGTGATGGTGACGGATAATACTTGATCACATGTGGTGGTAGTTGGTTGAAGATGATGAAGTGGGGGAGGCATAGGTGGGTGAAAGTAAGTGGGTTGAAGAATATGTTGAGACAGGACTATAAGAGAGCATCAAAAGAGTAAATGACCTTTTTACCCCTGTGAGGGATGATTATTGCTAAAGGTTTGTGGATTTGGGGATGTTTAATCTTTGAAGGTTTGAGATAAGGATGATTCTTGCGAAAATACACAAACCACAAGGATGATTTTTGCAGTTTACTCTTTTATTTATTTTTTGAATGGTAATTCATTCAAAATGCTCTAGCAAGAAGTTAGATACTAATAATAATAATAATAATGTGATTACAGATTACATGGAATTTTTTGGGTAAAAGGTCAAAAACCCGGTAAATATATTACTCCAAAAAATGTTTAAGTACAAAAGATATGGGTGAATCTCATATCTCAGCCTATTACATAGGCGGAAAACTTACATAACAAGATACTTTCTATTCTCTAAACAAGAAAATAAACCACTACTCAAAAGATAACATTAGACTCCTATGAAAACAAAATTACTTCCTACCAAGGCCTTGGAGCTTGATACCATACGTGTCATAATAAGCATCCAAATTCCCTGGAAGATTGTAGACCTGATCCGCATAGTCATCATAATCATAGTCATCATAATCATCTTCACGATATAAAATTGGTTCATTGACTCATCAAAAGTGTTCACAACCTCCTCTTCATCACTATCGGAAACAACAATCTCTCCCACCTTAGAGAATGGGTTAACCCTCTTAGTAGAAGAAGTAGATGGAAAATCATTTTTATTATCTGGATAATCAACCTTTCTAATAGGATTACCATCATCATCAACAAGAATAGCTTTCCCATCAATAAGAAGCTTTTCAAACTTCACAATTTTCTCAACAATAGGGGTAGGACCAACCTCGTTAGCTTCCATTGAATCACTCACAAGCGTTTCTTGTGATACATTACCGGTCTTAAGAGACCCAACCTCTTTAGCTTCTATTGTACTACTAGAATCCACTACATCAGTAGGAGTGCCACATTCATCAGTATCGATCATATTAAGTGCAGGAAAAGGATTAGATGCATAAATCTTTGTCCCACTCGTACTAACCACTTCAATGGCTTTCTTCTTTGTGTTATCCACCTTCTTGGGTTCAGGAGGAGGCGCTTTAGGTTGATACCTAAACTTAGGACCCACACCAGGTTTAGTAAAACATCTCTTACCTGGAACACTTTGACCACCATTCCTACCTTTATTCTTGTTATTAACGGTTTGAAAACCATCATTAACACTTTGTTTAGGCTGAGTAGGAGGTGGTACAGATTTAGGACAATCAAGTAGCGTATGACCAAAAAGCTTACACGTATCACACCGAGGGTGGTTTCAATTCGTATTCAACCCAAATCTTTTTAATAGTATAACATGTCCCATCAAGTAATGGTATCTCAACAGTGATGCTCTCCCTAAGAACCTGATCCGCCTTAACTTCAATCAAGCACCTAGCAAAACTACTTCAACCTTATGATTCCAAGCACATTTGACTAGTGTAAGAATCTAACATTTTTGGCGTACCAATCAATGTGGCTAGAAGGCTGAGACCATCATCAGAAAACATAGCAAGGGGCACATCATGGAATTTAACCCATACCGTAATATTAGTCAAATCCTCTTTAAGTAGGTTGGTGTTTAGGGTCCAATGTTTAAGAATAATAGGCACATTTCTAATCATCCACGGATAGTTTTCAAGTACATCATCAACACCTTTCTTTGAATTAAACTTAAAGAAAAATAAACCCTTAGCATTCATCATGACCTTTTGAACGCCATATTTAGCCCACTTATTGTGTACATAATAATCAACAACCGGGAAAGTAATACGTTTACTAAAAAAATAGCCATACAAAGTATTCTCGAATATGGTATTCACCAATCAATCTTAGATGGTTCATACAAGCAATCAATCCAAGTTGGTATAACATTTTCGTTCCTATGAGAGATTCAAGTGTAAGATAGGATTTTCATCTCATCAACATGTGTATCTTCTCTAGAATCTTACGAGTCGAAGCAAACCCCATTGCAGTACCAAATGATCTTAGTTGTGTACTTTGTGTAACCACATCAAAAGATATCTTCATGATAGTATTTTGGTGGACGAATCCTCCCCCCCCCCCCCCAAAAAAAAAAAGATTAGATAAAGCAGTGATTTCAAGTAATTATCCATACTTAACCAATGCAAGTCTTCACCGTTGACAATGCATCTTTTGCAATTGTATTGCAAATAGGTTTTGCGAGTCTTCAATGCCTTGATCACATAACAGGCAGAGTGTTTAATCCATGTCACTCCCATGGGCATCTAGAGTACATCTAATGGGAATACGTTCCTTACCAAGACGACAAGAGTTAATGTCGATTTTAACTTCAAACATCTTATCCCACCAAATAACCTCATTAGCTAAATTCAACAAGAAAAAAATATCAATACATTTCCACATGGAGAAAACCTCATACACCTTTTAGCTCCGAGGAGTCGAGAGAATATTCCTATGTATTAGGGGACAAGAAAATATAATAAGGGTGGGAAGTCGATTGAAAAGGTTATTGAAGAAGTGAGAGTGGCGTGCAAGATGTGTGACAAAACTGCGAACTTCAAGGCTTCAACAAATTCAAAAGGTAGAAGTGGTATTGGGAAAAAGATCCTGTATGAGCGTTGGAAAGAAGATTATGATGAAGTTCAATATGATGACTATGAACGTGAATATTTAATTGAATAACAGCTAGCACTCTGTGATACATTTGATATAAATATTTGTAGTAAAATTAGATGTTAGTTTATATTTGGCCTTGAGTCAAATGTATTCTAGTGGGTAGTCGTTTGTTTCCTTCTTATTGGAACATAGTGTCTTGTTATGTTAGTTTTACCGCCTATGTAATGGGCTGAGATTCGGGATCCACCCGCAGCCTATGTTCTTAAATGTTTTTTGGAGTAATATATTCACCGGATGTAAAAACCTTTGACCTAAAAAAGTAATAATATTTAACTTAAAAGATTTGCTAACAAAAACCCTATGAGTTTTCACTATACGTATGAATAAGTTAACGGGATTTGCTAACAACCACCATATGAGTTTTGTTTAAGCTTACCTTATTTTAAAACATTTTCAAATTTGAACTCACTTTTTTGGGTAAAATGTTGTTACACCCGGTAAATAGAATTAGTGGGTGTTTATTTTTTTTCCTTGGCTAAGGGTTCAGTGGATCTCATGTCTTTTAATGCCTCTTGTTGGGGAGGGTCTCAATTTTTATCCCTTATAGATATAGAGGGAATAAGGGATTTTTATGGACCCCACCTAAAAAAGTAATAATATTAAATAGCAAGTGGGTCCAATCCCTTCACTAAGGGAAAAAAGAAACGCCCCTTACTCCAAAAACACGTTTAAGTATTAAGGATGTGGGTGAAATCCCACATCTCAGCCCGTTACATAGACGGTAAAACTAACATAACAAAGCAAACTACTTCTACAAATGAAGATACAACTACTACTAGATTACATTTCACCCAACACAACACCAAATATAATCTACACTTTCATTCGACCATGAAGCTTGATATCTAAAGCGCCACAAAAAGCCTCGTGTTCTTCGGATAGATCATGTGCATTGTACTCATCATCATCTATGGATCATAATCTTCATCATCCAATGCTTCCTTCCAACATCCGTATAAGCTCTTATTCCTAAATCCACTTCCATTTTTCGAATGTTTTGCAACAATAAATTTCCCAGTTTCATTAGTAACATTTTTCGAATATAAACTAAATAAGCACACGAGGATATCTCAGCGATTAGAAAACAATGAAACATTTAAAACTCTAACCCTAGAAAATGAATGAAAACCCTAATACCAACCAATAATTAAATCGTTGTAACAAACCCTACGATCAGTTACCCACACAATTGAATCAATAGTATGTATCAGAGATGAACAACCAATTCAAGGATTACAATCGAAAAACAATCATAGTTATTAGGATTTGAAGTTGCCGAAATCGCCAGAGGAGGTTGGGTTACTCTTCTATTTAAATATGAACTCACTTAACATTAATGCATACCTTATTAAAAATCAATTACCTTATGGGCAAAAGGAACCGTAATGTATCATACTTGTTATTTGCACCTTTTATATGCATCGAACCAAAATTTTTTCATATATGTGCCTTAAAGTTTTTTTTAAAAAACTTTTATTTTGTATACTCATGAAATTTTGTGACTATTTAGCCCTTTAGGGTGAATTATATAAATGGTCCCTCGATTGGCAAATATTGCAACAATCGTCCTAGAAATTTTAAAGTTCCACTAATCGTCAATTTTTATAAACTTTCATTCATTTTTTAAATTTTCGTCCATATTTATACATTTTCGTCCGTTTTTATATGTTTTTGTCCGGTTTTCTTACGTTTTTATATGTTTTCATTTGCTTTTATACGTTTTCGTTCGCTATTATACATTTTCGTTCGTTTTATGTTTTCATCCGCTTTTATACGTTTTCACCTGTTTTTATATATTTTATTCCGTTTTTATCCCTTTTTTTTCAATTTTATGCGTTTCTATACGCTCGCCTATTTTATATTTTCATCCGTTTACGTTTCATTTTATCACGCTACCGCTTTTATATGTTTTCGTCCATTTTTCTTACGTTATCATCCGCTTTTATACGTTTTTGTTCATTTTAATACGTTTACGTCCATTTTTTATGTTTTCATCATTTTTTATATGTTTTCACCCGTTTTATACGATTTCTTCCGTTTTTCTTAAGTTTTCATACGTTTATATCCTGGTTTTTTTTTCACATTTATCCGTTTCAATACATTTTCGTCCATTCTTATACGTTTTCATCCGTTTTTTACGTTCGTATTTTATTTACGTTTTACGCTTTCCTCATACGCTTTATCTGCTTTTATCCTGTTTTAACCATTCATATCGTATTCATCCGCTTTTATCGCCATTCGTTTACGCTTGTCCGTTTTATACTTTTTCATCCATTTTTTACGTGTTTGTCCATTTTTATACGATTTTGTCCTTTTATAAACGTTTTCATTCGTTTTTATACGTTTTATCATTTCTGCTTTTCTTCGTGTAGTTTTTATCGCTTTAATCATTTTATACGTTCCATTTTTATCAATGCGTTTTCATCTCATCGCTTATGTATTTACACGCTTTATACGTTTTTGCACGTTTATATGTTTTCGGCCTTTTTCTTAAAAATGTATGAAATCTTTAGAAAAATGGATGAAAACGTAAGGAAAACGGATGAAAACATTAGAAAAATAGATGAAAAAATATAAAAAAAGACAAAAACGTATAAAAACGGTCGAAAACATAAAAACTGATGAAATTATAAAAAAAGGACGAAGCATACAAAAGCGGATAGAAATGGATAAAAATGCATAAAAACGTATAGTACGTTAGAAAACCGGATGAAAGCGTATCAAAACAGAAAAAAATGTATAGAAACGGATAAAATTATCAAAAAAACTGATAAAACTATATGAAGACATAAGAAAAACGGAAAAAGTGGACGAAAACGAGTGAAAACGTATAAAAACGGTTGTAAACGTATAAAACGGACAAAAACATACAAAAGAGGATGAAAACGCGTTTCGCGATGGCGTAAAAGGCGTAAAAATGGACGAAAACTTATACAAACGGACGAAAACGTAAAAACGGATGAAAACGTATAAAAATGGACAAAAACGTATAGAAACAAATAACAGTGGAAAAAATAGATAAAACCGGTGAAAGAGTATAAAAATGGATGAAAAAACATAAAAAAAACAGACGAAAACCTATAAAAACGGACGAAAACGTATAAAAGCGGATGAAAACATATAAAAACGTAAGAAAGACGGACGAAAACGTATATAAACGGAAGAAAACGTAAAAAACGGATAAAAACATATAAAAACAGACGATTAATGGAACTTCAAAATTTCTGAAACGGTTGATGCAATATTTGACAATCCAGGGACTATTTATGTAATTTAGCCCAAACGAGCGGGTGATCCCGCGCCTTGCTGCGGAAGTGTTGTGGTCCCGTTATATTTTTACTTAGCGGTCCTTTAAAGTTTAATTATGTTACATCGTTAGTCCTCGAAGGACCTAGTTTGCAAAGACGATTAAACCTTAGGGACTATTTTCGTTAAATGGCTATACATACTAATTAATGGTACAAAGGACTTAGTTTGCAAGGGACACTTAAACCTTAAGGACTATTTTTGTCAAATTTCTATAGATAGTAATTAATGCTAGAAACTTACAAAGGACTTAATTTGCAACGATAACTAAACCTCAGGGACTATTCTTGCCATTTAGAAATAGATAGCAATTAATGCTATGTTTTGCAAAACTTGATGTCCTGCCTTTTAGTATATGTACTAATTCATGAGTACACAAAAAAATTAAAAACAAACTTTAAGCACATATATGGACCCAAATATATATATATATATATATATATATATATATATATATATATATATATATATATATATATATATATATATATATATATATATATATATATATATATATATATATATATATATATAGAGTAGGGATCCAGTGAGAAGTAAATTAAAATAAGAAGTGGTAAGAAGTGACCAAAATCACGCATTTGAGATGCAACTACTTGCATTAGATGCATTTCTATTTATATAGATGCAACATCTTGAGTTTCGAAAGTTAATTTGATGTATAGATAGTGGAAATTGATTTTCATGATTTCGACACGTAAAGAGGAACAAAAAACAAGAGAAATCATGAAATGCATCTAATATACTTATATGCATCTGATTAAAAGCTAGAAAACACGTTATGATACGTTATAATGCATCTAAGATTATAGAGATGCATCTAATTTAGGTCGGTGCATCTCGGATTTACGGTTATAGTTCTTCTTATTTCTTCTTATTTTAAGTAATCTTCTTATTTGATCCTAACTCTATATATATATATATATAGGGGGTGTTTCTTGTGAGAAGTCTAATTTTTGTGAGAACGCGAGAAGAGATCCTAGCCCTCCATCTAATCCCTCCTTTTTTTAGATTTAATGGCCAATATTAATCACAATTTACACTAACTATCCAATAAACAAGATTACTTTTATACATAAAATCCACACAATGATATATATAAATAAAAAACACACAAGCCAACAACAATTCATGAACCTAACTAAATCCTCTCATCATCCACCACTACTACCACCCTTACACCACCAATCATCGCCATCTACTACCGTTACACCGCCATTTAAACCACCACTACACCACCTATTTTCCCTACTACCATAATCACCACCACAATCATAACAAGAACAAAAGATAACCATTAAAAACCTAAGAAATCAAAATCGATAAGTTTCACAAAAATCGATCAATATGAATGAAAACGAAGCTGGAGTTGATGAAGTTCGGCATACTGGAATGAGATTAATGAAGAAGCGAACTTTCCGATCGATACACAATATCGGTAATTTTCTTTTTAATAAAATTTTAATGTTGAATTGTGAATTATTATGCGTTTGAAGTTATTATCATTGTTCTAAGTCTAGATATGTCACATGTGAAAGTATAGATTATGAATTAGATGTTGATTGTCATAGGCGAGTTAATTAAAGTTTATTAATAGTATATAATTTATATGAATATGCGAAAATATAGACGATGAATGAAAATTTGATAATCAGATATTAAAGTTTGTGTAAATTAGAATATAGTAGAGATTAAGTGTAGGAGATATTTTTCTTCAAGCACGTGAAAATATAGGAGATATTTTTACATGGCTGAAAAGTTCAAGTAAGTGTTTAGTAACTGTCTGATATTTTTCTTCGCACGCGAAAATATAGGAGATATTTTAGTTATTATCTTCACATGTGAAGATTATGGATTTTTGAGGTTATAAGTGCATATAATTTTAGTTATATTATCTTCACATGTGAAGATTATGGATTTTTGAGGTTATTAGTGCATATAAAGTTTAGTTATATTATCTTCACATGTGAAGATTATGGATTTTTGAGGTTATTAGTGCATATAATTTTAGTTATATTATCTTCACATGTGAAAATTATATATTTTTGAGGTTATTAGTGCATATAAAGTTTAGTTATATTATCTTCACATGTGAAGATTATGGATTTTTGAGGTTATTAGTGCATATAATTTTAGTTATATTATCTTCACATGTGAAGATTATGGATTTTTGAGGTTATAAGTGCATATAATTTTAGTTATATTATCTTCACATGTGAAGATTATGGATTTTTGAGGTTATTAGTGCATATAATTTTAGTTATATTATCTTCACATGTGAAGATTATGGATTTTTGAGGTTATTAGTGCATATAAGCTTAGTTATATTATCTTCACATGTGAAGATTATCAATTAGGAATGATGTTTTGATGCAATTAGCGGATTTAAGATTGGATTACATTATCTTCGTGTGTGAAAAATATCAGTAAGTAATGGATTTTTGAGCTTATAAGTGCATATAAAGTTTAGTTATATTATCTTCAAGATGTTAATATTATCCGTTAGGAATGAAGTTTTGACATTATTAACGGATTTAAGTTTGGATTATATTATCTTCACGTGTGAAAAATATTAGTAAGTAATTGATTTTTGCGGTTATAAGTGTGTATAAGTTTAGTTATATTATCTTCGCATGTGAATATTATCATATAGGAATGAAATTTTGACGTTATTAGCGGATTTAAGTTTGGATTATATTATCTTCACGTGTGAAAAATATTAGTAAGTAATTGATTTTTGCGGTTATAAGTGCGTATAAGTTTAGTTAGAAATGAAGTTTTGACATTAATAACGGATTTAAGATTGTGAAGATTATCAAGGAAGTTTTCAGGTTATAAGTGGATATAATTTTAGTTATAATATATTCACATGTGAAGATTATCGATTAGGAATAAAGTTCGATGTTATTAGCAAATTTAAGTTTGTATCACATCATCTTCGCGTGTGAAAAATATATGTAAGTAATGAAGTTTTAAGTAATGAAGTTTTAAGGTTATAAGTGTATTCACATGTGGGGATCTCTAATTGTTGAATCACTGATAACGCTTAACCGATCACACACAGTACATGCAATATATAAATATAGGTTCTTGCTGAGGTATATATATAGAGCCTTTAACCATATTTGGTGTTTTGTATTCGTTATCTGTTTTAAGGCTATTTGGTAACATGTTATTGATAACGCTAATCGATCACACACGACTTACGTTCTATTTGAAACAAAGTGAATCGAGGGTTCGTGCGTTGGTAGTAGAGTGGGTGGTCACGGTGGGACCCAACAGTTTTCGATGCAAATTCCGACCAAAAAGGTACTCTATTAGTCTATTTCAAAAGTAAGCTGCCCAGTTGCTGCAAGTTTGTTGCAAGTGGCTTACTTATAGCTCTGTACATGACATTATGTAATAGGATTTGGTTATAGGTTGGTCTTGTTGTTGGTAAAGGGGGTAGAGGCGATAAAAGTATGCAAGCAAGCGATGAGCTCAGTATTCAGTGCGTCCAAGGTCAAATTTCACTCGAGGAATATATTAGCGTAATGTTATAGATTATAAACTTTGATAAGTAAATTCACGGAAATTACGATTCAAGCGAGGTTTTGTGATGCTTTATTCGTTATTCGTTTGTGTTTATGATTAATCTGTGAGTTCACTGATTGAAGTTGTTTGATATTTGTATGTGTTCTTAATGAAATGATGCTTAAATATAGGGCTAGTTGATGATTATAGTGATAGTTATACTGAGTAGGTAGTTTGTTTCGTTGAGTTGTGGTTTTAAGGAACTGGTTAGGAGTTTGGTCGCATTTCATCATTTTGCATACACGATGCAGTTTTGTTATGTTTTATTAAGTAATTCACGTTTTGTTTTTTCGGATATATGGTAAGCTTCATCTTTTGCATTTATTAGCATATTTTTGCATTTGCGGATGTATCTTATAATCGGGCCTTGAAGGAAAGATACACATGGACATCTTTTAACACCAAGCAGTTATGTGCGTAAAAGTCGACAAGATGTACCTAGTCTCACTTAGGTAGTTGTTTAGGTGGATTTAAGATGACCCCATGTCTTAATCTATATGATATAGTAGAGAAACTATCTTGAATAACTATTAAATGGATAATGCATATCGATTGTTCATCCAATTTTCATCTTTGAGAGCCTCGAATTCACCTTTGTTGTCACAAAGATTTTTGGTTTATAATTTGTTATTGGTTCCCGAGACACAATAATCGTTTTTTCTTTTGACATTGTACCATGTAGGCGATACCGGATGGTGGTAGTGTTTGATTGAAGACGCCTATGAAGCGTGCTTATGCGTCGAGAGGATATACCATATTTTCTTCCAGTTCAAGTTGTATATTGGTCTGTTGAGAGATAATTACACCATTATAGATGTATTTTCACATGTACGATAGTTAGTTCTATTCTTTCTTTTATAGTGCACGAAAAGTTGGCTACTCAAGCGTAGCTTATAATAGTTCACTACTGGCTTGTACCACATGGGTTTTACATTATGCGAGTTGACTTTGAAAGGCAGTGTTAATACGAAAAAGAATGAGTCGATCGTGTTTTTGGAATTTAGCTGTTGCTTCAAACCCATCTTTTTGTATTTTCTTTTTATTCTTTCGTTATGCATTGATTTGATGATGGCGAGGATAAAATTTAGAGGGAGATTTGTTGAGGAAACCTTGTGTATTCTTAAGTCCCTATCTCACCATTCCAAGTTTCAGTTCCTCTCAATATATTTGCTATATTGGACCATGTCGCAAAAGTCTAAAACTTTGGGCAAATGAAGTTTGCAACCGAATTTCTTGGTCTTCACAACATTGATCTGAGAATCGATGACCACAAAGGCATTGATTTTACGTGCTACTTAAAAAATACAAGAGTAAACGGTTGCTAACAACTCAAATGTGATGATAATGCAACTATTTTACCCATATGGTAAGGATGTTATTAGATAACAAATGACATTATAAAAAATACAACGAAAATATTGTGATCGTCAAACTCTCGTGATGTGTACTTTCAAAGGAAACTCATACTCTCATTACTATTATCGAAGTTACAAGCCACTTGCAGACTAGTGTCACACTTGTCACTTATATTATCCCTCCAAATAGTTGTCAGCGATACGCAAGGAGGAACCAAGATACAGTACCTCTCATCAATCTAAACAATAAGCTTTGTGGTTTGCAGTCGTGGTAGGCGATGAATGATCGGTGAGGTCTCTCTTTAGACTAGTCCACGTCCCCTTTTATTCGCCACTTCACTTCTGCGGTTTAACAAGACCTCGAAAACACCAATATAGTTGCAAAACCACAAAATTTGTGCTCCAACTTCAACCCACCACCTTCGCGAATCAAATTCCATAGTGCCGCTTTGGCTTCCTCGAGAGTTTCAACCCCTTGACCTTCTTCGAATGCTAACCTTTGTATGTTAAACGCCAAAAGAAACACACAAAGATGATATTAATTAACTCCGCCAACAAAACATGTCTTACAAAGGGTGTTTTTACTAGTTACCCGTGCACCTTGATGGACACGAACATCTATTCCCTTGCTATCGATATCAGTGTTGCATCATCTACCTCTGTTTCCAACGACAACAGCTCTTTGATGGGCTTCGAGAATACGGCATTCAGCTCACGCCACGCGGATACATGTATTATTATCATCATCATCATTTACACCTAACCCAACCCCTTGCTCGCCGTAGCTTTATGCCTAAAACCATCCTGTGCAAACAAGAACATGTATTGACGCGAACTCACCTTGAGGTTCTCGATCACCGGCAAGATCAACAACAATCTTGTTCTGGTCGAAGAGCCTCGTATTCACTTACATTAACCCAAGCAACAATTTGTTTGGTGCCAAAACCTCTAATAAAATATATATCACTGCTTCAAAGAAACATACGACATCAACTCATCGAGTTTGTTTGGTGATTCCTAAAACGCTCAAAAAATCATGAGCGAATCTCAATAACAAATAAGGTTTCACATATGAAACCACAAAGGATAAACATGCTCAGTTCCCATAAACAACTACACGGACTGCAAGTTCCAAGAACCATTTATATTGATTAATTTAGACATATATCCATGACTAAAAGAATAATAGCATTGAAAACCGGTAAGGCAGATTTTACAAGACACATGGAATATCAAAATGAATGAATGAATGAATGAAGTAGTAAAAGTTTCCCCATTTCGTGAAGGCCCTGTTGATGTTGTGCTATATAGTGCTTATGAGCCCATTCTAGAAGAGAAACCACACATAAGCTAACGATGGAAACAAATTATAATAACACGAAACACACATTGTATTTTACTTTTTTTTAACGGAAAATGAAATAAATATAACTCAATCTAATAAACAAACAAAAGAAAAAGAGACATATATATATATATATATATATATATATATATATATATATATATATATATATATATATATATATATATATATATATATATATATATATATATATATATATATATATATAAAAATGTAGTGGAATTATAATAAAGTTATTAAAAGGGAGTGGAGAATGGAAGGGAAGGGTACCTCGGTGTTTTTGTCATTGAGGATGTATTTGAGTTGGATAATCTCGGCCTCTTGGTCCTTGTTCGACTCGGAGCTCCTCTCACTTTTAATACCATACCCAAAGTACGAGCATTATTATTCAGTTGTTGTTTCAAGTCTGTCAAAGCCTTCCTGCTGCTGCTGCTATTCTTGTTTAGATCATTTGCTACCAAATAGCTTCTTATGCATCAATCCACCCAAACCACCACTAGCAATTGGTTTGGTTTTCTTCTTATTTTGTGATAGGAACATGCTTGATCAACTCCAAAGACTTTCCAAATTTGAAACAATTTCTTTAGCAATGTCCTTAAAGAACAAAGGGCCAGATCACAAGATCCCTTCCATTTTGGCCCTTTGTTGATCTTATGAGGTAACTCTTGTACCGAATTCAGTGCCGCAAAGATCTCTCTGTCGCTTATTAGCATAAAAGAACATCCCATGAAAGGGGTAATCTAATATTCCCTCAAAGATCCCGGAATCAAGAAGCTCAATATACGGCAATAAGCATCCAACAAACAGATAGAGCAGCATCCTGTATGAATCTTCCTCGCCACCTTGGACAAGACAAGCATGATTAAGTTTGTCATAAAGATAGTCGAGGATGTGAACCAATTCGGATGATGAGAAACCATATGCATATAAAATTAGTTTGAATGCTAAAAGAATTAGAAACCATATGCATTTTCCTTTACCCGCTTTCCAAGGTACGGACCCAAACCAAGAGGCGGTCGTTGGGTGAATGGCTCCCCAAGTCGACTCACATCGTCCATGATTGCAAAAATAATTTCTGCGCAAACCTCCTCGTTCTGTGAACCAACATATACCAAACCTAGGGAAATCATTTGTGAAGACAATAACATCTAGCGGTGCATTTGGATCTCCAAGAATCGGATCCAGTTTGTCCCGGATCTGAAAGATGATTTAAACGCATTTGAGTAAAACTTAATGTAAAAGAAAAAGGAAATTAATAGTTATAGAGAATCGTGGTAAACATGTTCATTCGAGTGCCAAGACAATTTATGGCCGATTTAATGAAGAATCTTCTTTATCCAGATAATCGCCAAGGAGTGCAGGCACGAAAACAACAAAAATTTTTTTTATTAAAATGTCACAACAAATACTGTTTACAATACCAACTCCTAACAATGCACGAGCTATGACATGATTATCATTACTATGGAAGTACTTGTCAAGTTGGGCAAGACCGTGTTAACATCCAGATATCAATCAACCCCTACGATGGTGGAAACATAAATCATAATTCATTTACAATTAATGTCTAAAGATGCAATATATGTTATAAGGAAGAGTATGGAGCGACTTTACATACAATATGTATATTAATGTAAGTTACGAGCCAATTCAGATCCTAAACAAGATAACAGTTATAATATGCTCCTGAGCAACCAAAATAACATTGTGCATCTATGGCGAAACCAGTGCAATATTGAAAAAACACACCACCTCCACCCTAAAGCCTGCGACCATGAACTGTGACTTATTGACCTTGATTCGATTGCATCTTGACTCTAATCACTCTCCTAGTTAACCACACGAGCAGCTTTTAAAGACCCATAATGTGACATCATGGTAGTTGACCAACTTTATTATGACATATCAATAGACAATAGACCTCCCAACTGACCCCACCTTTTTTAATCTACATTATCCCATAACTTTCATGTTTACAACTTGTTACATAAATGCAAAAGGTTTGATTTAAGCTAGATCGAGGGTAAAGTTAGACCTTGGTATAATTTCATACACGGAAGGAGGCGGCTTGTTGGCATGAGTTATTGGAAAAGTTCGTTATCATCAAATTCCCCATTATTAGAAGAAGCTCCACCCGAGTTGTCAGGTAACTTTTGCATGGAATAAGCTTGAGAGTCCATAAGCCCACTAGCTGAAATGATCTATGACATTTGAAACTCAACCTTCATAGCCCATTGACCCATAGACCATGCTAACAAAACAACCTTATGCATTCATCATGAAATCACTGCATCATTGAGACAAAACACCGCCTCCACCCATAGACCAAACAACCTTCATAACCTCGTGACCTTAAGATGCTCTTGACCCACTAAATCAGTGACTTATTGACCTTCTGACCGGTGGCCTTTTGACTATACAAATTCTCCCACTAACCACACCAACAGCCTTTGAAGACCATAAATGACACCATGGTTGTTGACCGCTAACCTTCCTAACCATAACAATTACCTATTGGATTATGAATCCACTCATCCGGTGATAGACCCCAAGAGAATTTGAGAGTGACTAGACTCCATGACATCAAAGACAAAAAGAATTGAAACCACGAAAATTAACATGGAGGTCCTTTAACCCTTTTAAAACTACTTGGAACTAACCCAACCGAAAGCAGAATGAACCGACATGAGAAATATAGATACCAAAATGACCCACGACATATTTAACTCAGTGATATCAACAACCCGAACTAACCCCCCTGATCCAATCATATTTTTATCTCTAGCATCGCTATAACAACGCAACTTAAAATAAGTACTAATAAAGATATGAAATGCTCACCAACAGTACTTGACTTGTCTCCAAAGCACAATTTGGGACTTGATCACCAAAAAACGTTATTAGACAATCAGTTAACTTTCTCATGTGTGCCATTATTGACCCATCGTCATACACCTGTAATATCCACAACATAAATTATGAATAAACTGCTAGAAGCAAATTTCATTACATAACATATTTGATCCCAACCAGAAGAAAAATATAAGATTATATGCACACAAGAGCGACACACCTATAGTACTCCAACCTAGAACTTTCAGTAACAACTAGAAATTAACAACGAAAAAACTAAGTGACTTATGAAAGAGTTGCTAAATTCTTACATTGAGAAATTTTGACGGGGCATACTTGATAGAATACTAGACCATCAGGTAGAAACCAATGTCACATTATATAAGAGAAAGGTATTATAGAGCTTACCAACGAAATGGCAAGCTGGTGCTTCTCTGAAAAACAAAGCAATAGTTTAAAGTTGAAAGAAAAATAAACTTAGATGACAAAAATACTATAAAAATTCTACATAGGGTATTTAATAAAAGAGAAGACATAAACTTACACATATATAGTTCAAAAAAGAAAAAAAAAGAAAAAGTAAAAAAGTTCTTAACAAGCTACAAGACGTATATTTGCACGTGTGAATAAGTTCTTAACAAGCTACAAGACGTAAATTTGCACGCAGTGAAGAGGTTCTTAAAAAGCTACAAGACGCCAAGTTTACTTGCACGTGTGAAGAGGTTCTTAAAAAAGAAACAAGACGTATATTTGCATGTGTGAAGAGGTTCTTAACAAGCTACAAGACGTAAATTTGCACTTGTGAAGAGGTTCTTAAAAAGGCTACATATTTGCACGTGTGAAGAAGTTCTTAACAAGCTACAAGACGTATATTTTCACATGTGACGAAGTTGTTCACTTACCTTAAAAAGCTACAAGACGTAAATTTGCACGTGTGAAGAGGTTCTTAAAAAGCTACAGGGGTATATTTTGCACGTCGAAGAAGTTCTTAACAAGCTACAAGACGTATATTTTGTACATGTGAAGAAGTTCTTAACAAGCTACAAGATGTATATTTGCACGTGTGAAGAAGTTCTTAACAAGCTACAAGACGTAAATTTGCACGTGTGAAGAGGTTCTTAAAAAAGCTACAAGACATATATTTGCATGTGTGAAGAAATTATTAACAAGCTACAAGACGTATATTTTCACATGTGACGAAGTTGTTCACTCACCTTAAAAAGCTACAAGACGTAATTTTCACGCATGAAGAAGTTCTTAAAAAGCTACAAGACGTATATTTTCACGTGTGAAGAATTTCTTAAGAAGCTACAAGATGTATATTTGCACGCAGTGAAGAAGTTCTTAACAAGTTGTTCACACATCTTTATAATCTACGAGAAATATATTTTCACATGTGACAAAGTTGTTCACCTATTTTAATAATCTAGAGACATATATTTTCACATGTGACAAGTTACGAGACATATAATTTCACATGTAACCAGATATGTCTTATTAGTTTCATATTTTATAGATTGTAATCTGAATCAGAAAAGATGTCTAACCATCTATGATCCTACCATTTAGCTACACCAAATCAAATATGTCATTCCATGTATCTTATTTGGTAACTCACATAAACAGTGCATATCTAACTAGTCTAGGTTAATGTCTCTAAGACCACCTCTATAACGAGGTGCTCATTCAGATTTTATGCAACAATTGAAACAAATTAAGCGTTAATAGCTCACATTCAGATGTGAAATGTTAGTCACATGTGAAAATCTTATAGACTAATTCACTTAGGAATTTCATCAAACACCTAGAGTGCATTTATTTGTGCAAAGCTTTCTAATAACAACATGTACCAAATTAAGCGAAAATAAACGATCATCAACATACTTCTAAATATCCGTATCATATTTCTTCCACGAATTCCAAACAAGAAGCATAATCGATTGAACAAACAAGCAAAGTAGTTGTAAAAAGAAACTTACTATTAGTTGTATTTAGCTCTAAATTCTGGTGATCAAGTTAATTTGAACACAAATTCAAGTAATTCTGCTTGAAGATTTGTCGCAATTGATTCAAATCAGCTTTATCCATGAAGAATAAACAGATGTTTGATTCGACGATGAAGGTATATAGAGCCGTTTATCACATTTTGATTTGAAGAAAAGATGAAACCCTAAGTTTGATGTTGATGAGATTTAGGGAAGATTTGTTGGATGGATGTGGTAGAGAAAAACGGGCTGAGTTAAGATAGAAAATATGCAAATCACGTGATGTGAGATGACCCCTATCATAAAATTTAGCGGACACGAACACACGGAATAAAAACTCACACCCGCCCACTTATTGTGTTCATTGATTTTACTTGATCCTACGGTCCGCATCTCTTCTGGCCTCACAAAAATAGACTTCTCATTCAACGCTTATATATATATATATACATACATATATATATATATATATATATATATATATATATATATATATATATGTTTGATACATATAAAATGTGTAAATGACAATTATAATAAATTACGGTGCCTTTTGCCCTTACCTTAACTATATGTGTTGAGATCATATATTAATAGGACCGGTGAGTTTTATTTTAGAAACATTGTTAGTTAGCAAATTGCCTTAACTTATTCATAAGTAAAGTAAATGGACAAGAAAATACGCAAGCCCATTTATCGCAAATTGCATGCATACTTGTTGTGATGCATACACTTCAAAATATTTCCATGTTAAAACGAACATAGAATTTATGTTCCACAATTGATTTGTTTTTAAATATAGATTTTGGAATTTTGTTTTTTTACACGGAATCTAAAAATAGAATTATTTTATTAAAAGGATCGGGTAGTTAGTTAACTAACTATAGGCAAAAATAAGAAAAGAAAATTAAGACGGAGTAACATTATATTCTTGGTCTATATTTTTTCTCCCTTGGAGTAGAAGGTTAGCAGGTATAGATTACGGAGTAGTATTATATAAGGAAGTGTGTATATATGTACAAAAAGGAACAGAATTCAAAGTCGTTAAATATTTAGGTATCCAATTCATCAAACATCTATCTAACTCTTTTAGTGGGTGGTGAAATTATTCTTATTCTCATCATCTCATGTAGTTGCTTGATTCCCAAAAAAATTCTTTTTGTAACCACAAGTTTTGGGTGGTTTTCGAATGATCTATATGCAAACAATATAATCCGACTGATAGTTTTTTATAACTGGAAAGTGTTGGTTTAATGGACAAAATATTAATAGATGTGTGTTAGGATCGAACTCGAGACCTATGGGATTGCACGCGTTGCGTATGAGATTTAATTATATTAAGTCACGAAATATTTATATGGTCGAACTAAGAAAAACGAAGGGGTTGAGTGTCGAGTTTTGAAACTTAAGGAGGTCTTTGCAATGACTTGTTGGACAAGATTTAATGCTATATATTCACTCCCTTTTGGTCTCATTCGGATGGAGATAATAAAAAAAAACGATCGACAGTAGCACTAACCTATTATTTAGATATTGTATATATCATAAATGATGTTGAGGAATCTTTCATATATCATACATGCCATGCATGAAAATTGTATATGGATGTCATGTGCATGCATGATATTCTTGCTTTTCTTTCTTCATTGAAGTGATAGATCGACTGTAAGGGTTTGACCCGTTTTGTTTTATACAAAGACAAACCTTGTTTGGTTTTGTGCTTTACCTCGTGACTTGAAACGAGTAGCATTCTAATTAAATCGCTAACAATACGCGTATAATGATCGTGAGAAATCCTACTTTTGATTTTGGTGAGTTACACTATTCGACTTTATTAAGTCGACTAGCACTCAAACCCTAATTAGGGATTATCTCAATTGCTAGTTTGTGGATTTGATTCTTGTTCGGCTAGAATCAAGTAAATCACCATACTTTATTCTTTAGTTAATTAATTATTCATTATATGTTCCTATACGCTTATACTTACTTTGATGTTTAGTGTTTATATTTATGATTAGTCATGTTATATAATTCCAACAGTGGCATCACGAGTCATTGGTTTTAATGAGTAATTAATTACTAAACGCGTAAATAACAAATATTGTATGTTGTTAGATATGATTATTCTAGGGTTTTGGTTATGATTATATAAACCCTAATTTTAGGGTTAGGGCTTTTGCCCTAATTTGGTTTAAAAATCTATTATGGATCGAAAATTTTTTATGGGTGGAAACCCTAAATTTTTTTTTTAATCGATTTCCTTAAAATTTTTTTAGGGTTTATATTAATTGTTATGTTATCTATATCGAAACCTAGATTTAATATATTTGTTACGTGATAAATTCATGAATAAAGTGTTATGTGACATGGAATTGTATGCGATCTTGTGACTATTTGTATAATTGTTATGATGTATCCATGATTATACATGCATGTTAGTCATGGATAAGTTGCTTTGAATATTTAATTGTTAAGATTGGTTATGCTTGTATTAATTGTTAAGTTTTATACACATGTATATTTATGATAAATCTTGAATTGGGAAAACTCCAATTATATACATTAATGAATCAATTATGTGCAATTTGGTATATCATTAATTATGGGTTTACTCAATCGATTCGTCGATGTATGTGGCTCACTTTCAATTGAGAGAGTGAAAGCCCTAATTAATATATACTAATTTAACCTAGACATGGATTATTAATAGGGTTTTATCGAATAAGTTGCATGTGGCTACTTGTTTACACGTATAAATTGTTTATTATGTGTGCATTGTTTTTTAGTAGTTTATTTTTTATTGGTATTACTTGTTTGTTTATTATGTATGCACGCTTTTAAGCAAAGGGTAATGTTGAATAGAAAAATAATACGGACTAAACAATGGCGAAATTTGATTTGTTTTGGAAGAGTTAAGTTTTCAATAGTTTAATTGATTGGTGACTTTGGTACAATGACTGAACGGCTCACCCATTCGAATGAACTATAAAGGGGTTATTTAAGAAGCTTGCATACAGTCACCTGAATGGATGTCTAAGGTTATGCTTTGCTTACCGTCCTCTGCCCTCTGTAAATTCGAATGGAGCTACTTAGTAAGCCATATAATGTACAAGCTCATCTTAAGGGCGAATTAGTTTTAATTCCATATACCACCGATTGGTAATTACCCGAAAAACTAAGTGTTTACACTTATGCAAAAGTACGGTATAATGGATGATAATTAACACTAAATTCCTTGATTGGTGAACCCAATACCTCAATCAAAACTTTGATAATTTGATCTTTATGAATTGGTAATAAAAGTTTTTTATTAAAATTATGCTACAAGATGAATGCATGACATCTTTGTACATATTTGATTTGACCACATAAAATCAAAACTAGTACCCTTTTAAATTAAGGTATATGCCATCTAATTAAAAGGAACACTTGAAGTTGCAATTTAAGTCATGAGAGTACTTGGCTAGATTGTGATGGAGAGGTAAATCTCTATGTTAAGTGAGACCTTACATGGACATATTTGCAGTTCTTTAAGTTAGACACTTAAGTTGAGTAGGAAGTGAGATCTTGGACTCAATGGCATAAGATGGGATAAAACATGTTTATATTTGCAATAGCGTTGGAAAATATAAATCCCATAATGATCTAGGAATTGGAAATTGTTTGCCAATTATTGTTCGACAGATTACCCTATTATGTGCTTTCGTTACTAGCGGATCAACTGATGTAATGGAACTACGATAATTTGGATCCTAGTTTTCGAGAAAATTCTATGGTTATATGAATATTACCTTGGGTATTTTATTTTCTTGAAAAGTTTAATTATCGAAAATACTAAAATTGAATTTTGCTAATTCTTTAAATGTATTAATGCAACATTAAACCGTAAACGTAGGTTATTCCTGTATTGGTAAATTGATCTACACCTGTAAGGGTTTTAGTAGAGTCAACGTTACTAAAAGAATAAAACTAGTCCTCTTTATATAAGAAAGAGTGAGATTCAATCCTATTCCTTTTCATGAATGAAGAAAGGTATGATAGGACAATTAGAATTGTCTAAATTCTAAATACATAACAAGCATATTTTAATAGTTAAGAAAATTGCATATGTTCTAAGTTATTAAATTAGAAGCTAGACTAATTTACTTCAAAATTGGTAAAAGACAAACTAGCATATTTTATCTAGTTGTTTTGTTTTGACCATTTAAAAGTACTACTTACAATTGTTGGAATAGTAGAACTATTAAGAAAGAAATTGCATGCCCAATTTTTCAAGTTAATAGCAATAATGGATGACTTCATCATCTACATAGTAGAATACATTCTTTTAAGTACATAAGTAATTGTTATGTATGGACTTTTTCAAAGGTGTAGAACGCTATTTTCTTTCACTGGTTAAAGCAACACTTACAATGTTGTCAAATTCAGTGGGAGTGTTGTGTTCTTATTACTGAATAAAGAATTAATGTAATGATCTCTTATTCAGTGGGAGTTACAAGCTTTGTCATCTTGGGAGTAACCCAGATTATCTCTAGAATGTCTTAAGATAATTACTTTCCACTTGTAGTCACTTATGTTTTCAAGGATAGTCATGTACGTTTCCTTATTAGACAATGAAGTGGTTCTACATCTACTAGTTATGCTAATAATACATGATGTTGTTCCATGCACAAGTGGGAGAAATCTATATTGTGTGCAAGGTACAACATATAGGTATATGATTTAAAGGATTCTCTTGACTGCAAGGTAAGAGACTAACGTTCTAATATAACTTGTACATATCTAATTCAAGAAACACTTGGTGTTGCAATTTACGTCATGTGAGAACTTGGCGAGATTGTAACAACAAAGTAAATCTCTATGTAAAGTGAGATCTTGCATGGACATATTTGCGTTTCTTAAATTAGACAAGTATTTGGAATATGTGTCAAGATGATAGATATAAGACTACTTCAAATTAAATATTTATGTATTATTAGAATGACATAAATAAATGAAGTAATCTAATACTACTTCAATTTGTTTATTTATGTATTTTGGAATGACATAAATGAAAAATAATGTAGTCCTAAATTATTATGAAGTAATATAAATTAACTTGAAATTACTATTGAAACTAAGAGTTGTGTTCATAATTACTTTAGTTAAACATGTTTATGATTCATTGTAAAGACATAAACATAAAGTCTTTTAAGACTTATAATAAAGTAAGACGTTAACTTGTTATGTTTTTTAATTAAGACATATACATGTAGTCATTGAGTTGATCAATGATTTATAACGTATAATGGGATTATAACAGTTTATGTTTCTTGTTGAAACATGGATATGAAGTGACTTGGTTAAAAGGTACTTGTGTTATAAAGCATGTAATTGGCTTGGAAAGTCTATTATACCATTAAGTGGATTTAGTTGGTAAATAGGTAAGCCAAAAGGAATATGTTTATCTTATATATTGTTAGATTGTCTTACAATATTAAATTCTAATGAATACCACAAGTTGATGGTATGTTCAGTTAGGAGAATCAAACTCTATTTGATTTGTTTGATTCATGATAACCATAACTTCTTTCTTAAAAAGTAACAAGGTTAGAAAATTGAGTATGGATTGATTATACTCAATATGACTCCAACCTAGAAGATTAATAAAACACCATTTCATTATGGAATGTGATGAATCACATTAAGTTTTAAAGTTGAAGATTCTGAATTTGTTAAACTACTTATGAATAGGTTATTAACAAACTAATGTCAAGAATTATCAATGTGTATTTGTAATGTCCCAAATAGAGAACAATATAGTTTTGCTCTAATTGCTAAGTATATATATAGATAGTCTATATATTATAAAAGGCAAGTGGGAGTTTTTTTTTTATCTTGAAAGATAAAATTACAAGATACATAATCTTCTAAAACACACTAGTAAATATCATGATGAGGTTAGACATGTAAATGATAAACCTCATAATGATGGAATTTTCATTCATAAATCTGCAAGGATATCTCAGATATTTGACATATATGCTGAGAAGTATGAGTTACAGGATTATAGTAAACCTGATAATCATTATGATGGATTACCAAATATTGAATTGGGTAAATTACTCATACTATGAATGTTAAAGATGCTGTCCATAAAGATAATCAATTTTGGAAATTTGGTTTATTTTAATAGTTAGACTAGAGAATGGAAATGAGTTTCTTCAAAGAGATGAAAAACCCTAGTAGTTTGAATTTCTATGTAGAAATCATATGGGCAATATTGTACACATATTTAATGCATGTCTTATGACAAGATTATTAATCATACTTAAGCAATTAATTGTGATTGAATATTCTTTTCTAGACACATTAAATATATAAAGATAATAATGGTCATACTTGTTTTCATTAATATGAAATATGACAATGAAATATCAAAACTCTTTCTTGAGAAATTACTTGAGCGAGGACGGTAAGTAATTGAAAGGTCTTTTGAATTCATATAATCTTTGGAAGTGTACGAAGTGCAATAATTCATGAATGGATAAATGCATGCATCTATGAAATTATTCTTATGTTTAATTATTAAATCTTAGTTTTGATTTATAATTGAAATAAGATAAATTTTAAGTATTCTTGAAAGCTAGTGGGAGTATTATGGTAAGGTTTTTAAATCTTATATGTTGTATAACATATAGGAAGTAACATTCCTTGTAAGCTAAAATGTTAAGTCTTAGATTGGAATGAAACTTCATTTATAAGATTTAAGAATTAAAACATACAACCTTGGAATATATGTTTATTATTAATAAACATGTGCAGTAAAATAAATGATTCTAATAAAACATGATATATCATTTGGGAAATGGATAAATATTTTTTGACAAGATAGAACGTGAATGAATTCTAAGTTTGACCTGTAGATTCATCATGTACATCATGTAGTGTATTCAAATTGTTGTATCAATCTTAAATGATAGATGATTTGACAACATTGATATCTAACTAAAGGTTATTAGATAACTTGTGTAATGAATATTCTAAAAGAATTACATCCTCAAAACCTGGAATTGCTCCTAGATTCTATGGATGAACAATATGTCAAATGTTGTGAAAATTGTCATCAGCTTTAAACTTGAAAGTTAGGAAAGCATCAAACATTACACAATGAGATATTAAAGTTTACGGAGTTTTAATAAGCATATTGTTGTTTGTATACAATGATGTTGGTTTAATTGAGATGACACTCAATACTAGTCATGGTAGGATTTCATCCTTGTTAATGGCCATGTGAACTAGTTGTGCTACTAAGAGCACAATTGCATTATACATTAAAAGAATAAGAATACTTTAAACTTTAAAATGTTTGAAAGTTTAAATTGTCATAAATTGGTGATAGAGGATGTCAAACACTTTATGAATTATTATGTGAATTGTTGAATGCACACATACAAGGACTTCATTAATTGAATTCTTGAAATAAGTATTCTCAAAATTATGATAGATCAAGTTGGTTGATTTATGCCTTGTCAACAAGTATGATTGTCATTACTTGAGGCATAATTCATCAACTGGAATTTTCATGCATTGATCTATTTGGTATTTGGATAAGGGATGTTAAACAATTGTTATAATAAATCAAATACTTGGTATGATTGATAATATATTGTATCCTATATTTGCATGTTTAATCCGTGAATAAATTTATTTATTCTAAATCGTCCGTTGTCAATTAATGATATGGGAGTATCATTAAACTAAGACAAATCTGAGAGATATGGTAGAATATACTTGAAAGTATATTGATGAGAATGCATACCAATTTGAGATGATATTCAATGAATTGAATATAGGACTTATCCCAACTACATAATTTACTTTGTGGATATTGTTATAAGTAAATTATGAATAGTTATCCTCGACTTGAGATACCGTGATAAGTGTCATGAATGTAGTGCACTTCGTGGAACAACTTAACGCTATACGCAACTGGTAGTCATAAGGGTTGTTTCCTGAAGTGTTGCAAAGTTTGTGGGTTATTCTCGTAGTCAAGATAGAATTTGTTCCTTCAAATTTATTTTGGAGTTTAATACTCTTGGGTCCCTCGTAGGGTTGACAAGATGTTTGTGTGGCCACACCCAAAATCTCTCCTAAATATGTTTAGAAGATTTGGTAATCTTGTTCAATCACTTATAACGAGAAACAGAATAGTTGAATAAAGAATGACTTAATTCCATATCTTTATTTAACATGGTATTAGAAACAAAAGGATAATAATAATGAGAAATCATTAAGAGGTTTTTCCAGGAGACCTTACTCGAGTCGTACTAGAGGCATCGAAGTGTTGCTAGACGCTAACCGATGTGATCACACTATTAAGATATGTCCAAGTGGGAGCTGTTGGTTTAATGGACAAAATATTAATAGATGTGTGTTAGGATCGAACTCGAGACCTATGGGATTGCACGCGTTGCGTATGAGATTTAATTATATTAAGTCACGAAATATTTATATGGTCGAACTAAGAAAAACGAGGGGGTTGAGTGTCGAGTTTTGAAACTTAAGGAGGTGCTTGCAATGACTTGTTGGACAAGATTTAATGCTATATATTCACTCCCTTTTGGTCTCATTCGGATGGAGATAATAAAAAAAAACGATCGACAGTAGCACTAACCTATTATTTAGATATTGTATATATCATAAATGATGTTGAGGAATCTTTCATATATCATACATGCCATGCATGAAAATTGTATATGGATGTCATGTGCATGCATGATATTCTTGCTTTTCTTTCTTCATTGAAGTGATAGATCGACTGTAAGGGTTTGACCCGTTTTGTTTTATACAAAGACAAACCTTGTTTGGTTTTGTGCTTTACTCGTGACTTGAACTAGCATTCTAATTAAATCGCTAACAATACGCGCGTACATGATCGTAGAGAAATCCTACTTTGGATTTTGGTGATTTACACTATTCGACTTTATTAAGTCGACTAGCACTCCAACCCTAATTAGGGTTTATCTCAATTGTTAGTTTGTGGATTTGATTCTTGTTCGGCTAGAATCAAGTAAAGTACGCATACTTTATTCTTTAGTTAATTAATTATTCATTATATGTTCCTATACGCTTCCGCACTTACTTTGATGTTTATTGTTTATATTTATGATTAGTCATGTTATATAATTCCAACAGAAAGCAAGTCAAATGTTTAAGATAGTTGGCTACAAATTTTTTTTTGAACTTAGTTGGCTACAAATGATACGTACAAAAACCATGGTTAAAAAAAAAAAAAAAAAAAAAAAAAACTTTGGGCTACTTTGAAAAAATGTCAGTATAAACCTGCTATAATGACCTACGTGTTACTAATAGTCCAATAACAGACGACATTTTATATAAATACTCAGTACATTGTTGCAGGTATTTCGCGTTCTATGTAAACCTCGTGTTTTACATTTTCCATAATTTGAACTCGATGATTTCAAAACAAATTGGTACCTTCATCATGAGGGTGCAAATCTCACATCAAATACAGGTGGGAAAAACTAACCATCCTAAACGTGTAAAATATTCTTTAGTCTTAGGTAATTGCGTGGTAAAATTGCATGCAAATACGTGTGTTTATTATGACATCATACGTGGAAATATGATGCAAGTTGAATTACTAGCTATAATTTAATACGTAAGTATGATCGAAAAGATAATCTATAACGATGTCCAGATTAGTCCCCTTAATACCCCATTACATCATAACAAATATATTACTCCGTAATTTATTATCATTATTAGTTGCTTTCTCTGGGATCTTATATACTATACAGAGTAAATGACAACTTAACTTTATGCTTCTTTTCAGATTTGAAGACATATGTATATAAGCAAAGTCTTACTAATCTTTTATAATGATTGAAGTATTTATATATATTCTTATCTTTATATGATAGTACTTTTGACATGATTAGGGGCGGATCCACATTATATTTTCGGGTTAGTTTGGGTCAACCAAACTAACCTGAATTCTAAATAGAGTCGGGTTCGAGAATGGTTTTTTAAGCCTCAACCCGAATTGACCCAAATTTGACTAACCCGAATCGACTAACACTTTTACAATGTAAACATATTGAAGTAAGCAAATTATTTAATCATTTTACCTTTACTCAGGTTGACCCGAACTCGAATTGACCTGACCTGACCCATCTGACCCAAACCCGACTAACCCGGGTTCTTAATAGGGTCGTGTTTGGGTAAGTTTTTTTAGCTTCAACCCGAATTGATCTGAACCTGACCGGATCAATCCGACTAAGACCTCTAGTTGTATTATATGAATTACCAGGTCAGTATTTCTTATAAGACTTGAAGGATATGTCAAACAAATAAAATTATCAAAATGAAAAAGCCATAACATATACATCTTTATTTGAAGATGAAATAGAAAACATAATTATTTGAAAAAATTACACATTTGGTCCCTGTGGTTTGCCCAAAATAACAACTTTAGTCCCTAAGTCACTTTTATTACACCAGCAATACCTAATTTTGAAACTATGCACGCTTTTAGTCCCTATTTTGAGAAATAGGGACTATGGATAGTCCCTATTTTTCAAAATAGGGACTAAAAGCGTGCATAGTTTCAAAATTAGGTATTGCTGGTGTAATAAAAGTGACTTAGGGACTAAAGTTGTTATTTTGGGCAAACCACATGGACCAAACGTGTAATTTGTACTAATTATTTTATAAAGACAAAGAACCAAAAGAGATGTGCATGAAGAGATTTGGCTAGAAAAAACAAGGGGCATTTACATACATCTCCAAACAAACATCAATAATTACATATTTCTCCAAATCATGCTTTAATAGCATTGTACATCATGCATTAAAAACTTGTGTTTTAGGGAAATATGTAATTTTTGAAGTTTCCTTGGGTATATATGAAATTCCCCCAAAAAACAAATAGGACGGAGAGAGGTTTATTTTCTATTATTTTAATACAACAAGCATACTTTGAGAATAGACCCAAAAAGCAAGCATACATTTGTCTCTTATTTCAAAAAGAAGCATAGAAAGGGAATATACTCTACTATACATGCATGCAGAATAAATTCTAGAGTAAATTACATTGATGGTCCTTGTGGTATGTCAAAAGTAACAACCTTCATCCCTCGAAGTTTAAAGTTGCATTGATAGTCCCTAAATTAGTAAGCAAATAACACCACCGGTCCATCACTTAAATAGTGTTAAGTGAGTTCCGTTATAACTTACACTTTAACCCTTTTAGGTTAAAGACCGTTGCATCGTCTATCCTCAATAATATCGAATGTTTATAATTTAAAGTTTTTCTATTTTAGGTACGTTTTATTACGTTTTTATCCGTTTTCGTCCGTTTTAATACGTTTTCATCCATTTTTATGCTTTCGTCCGTTTTCTTACGTTTTCATACATTATTATTCTTTTTTTACGTTTTCGTCCATTTTTTACGTTTTCGTCCTTTTTATCCGTTTGTTTACGTTTTCATACGTTTTTATCCGTTTTCGTCCATTTTTCTTACGTTTTCATCCAATTTTAAACCTTTTCCTATGTTTTTATCCGTTTTCGTCTGTTTTTAAACGTTTTCGTTCGTTTTTCTTACGTTTTCACACATTTTTATACGTTTTCACGCTTTTATCCATTTTTTTACGTTTCGTCCGTTTTTTATGTTTTCGTCTGTTTTATACGTTTTTATCCGTTTTCATCCGTTTTTCTTACGTTTTCATCGTTTTTATACGTTTTCTTACGTTTTTATCCGTTTTCGTCCGTTTTTCTTACGTAAAAAAAGGACAAAACATAAAAAACGAATAAAAACGTATGAAAATGTAAGAAAAAGGGCGAAAACGTATAAAAACGGATAAAAACGTAAGAAAACGGATAAAAACGTATAAAAAGGTACAAAACGGATGAAAACGTATAAAAAATGGACAAAAACGTATGTAAAATGTAAGAAAAAAGAATAAAACGTATAAAATTTGACGAAAACGTATGTAAATGTAAGAAAATGGGCATTAAACGTATAAAAACGTATGAAAATGTAAGAAAAATAAACAAAAACGTATAAAAATGTAGAAAAACGGATGAAAACGTAAGAAAAATGGTCGAAAACGGACAAAAACGTATGAAAATGTAAGAAAACGAATAAAAACGTATAAAACGGATGAAAACGTAACAAAAGGACAAAAACATAAAAAACGGATGAAAATGTGAAATTATAAACGGATAAAACGTGATGTGCGTATATAAAGCGTAAGAAAGTATAAGCGACCAACGATAAACACGAAGAACGATAAAAACGGATGAAAACATATAAAAACGGACGAAAACGGATAAAAACGTATGAAAACGTAAGAAAACGGATAAAAACATATGAAAACGGAAGAAAACGTAATAAAACGGACTAAATCGGATAAAAACGTATGAAAACGTAAGAAAACATATAAAAACGTACCTAAAATAGAAAAACTTTAAATTATAGACATCTGATATTATAGAGGATAGACGATGCAATGGTCTTTAACCTAAATTATAACGGAACTCACTTAACACTATTTAAGTGATGGACCGGCGGTGTTATTTGTTTACCAATTTAGGGACTACCAGTGCAACTTCAAACTTCGAGGGATGAAGGTTGTTACTTTTGACATACCACAGGGACCATCCATGTAATTTACTCTAAATTCTATTATGGAGGTATTGTATTCAACCGTATGCATTATTGAAAATATAAATTCGTATATCTCCTTCAGTTAAGAATTAAATATCATGATAACTATGAATTTTGTGATACAGTACAGGGGACGTTCCTATAAAATTTATCTACAATATTTGTTTCATAACAACAGTGATATATCTATATGCAAAAAAAGGTTTTTTGGACGCGGCAATTTGGTAATAATTAGCTTGTAAATACACTAAATTAGGACATTACAAAATCATAGGCTAATGCGTCTTTAATATTTTTCGCGAAATTTCTTTGAGTGGCTCATTAATTTGACGACCTGAAAATTTCAAAAAAGATTTGAGAAGGGAGAAATGGTAGGATGGAGACAAGGTTGATTGATATAAGTACCTAAACATATATTCTTGCGTTTGATCTTTGCTCATTTTTCTTCCTATATACGGTTTATTTCATTGTCATCGTCTAACGGGAGTAAATGGGAGGTACGTACTTATTTTGGAAGGAATAGTAATTTAATTTACCGCTGATCGAAAGTACGTATCGCAAAAAATGTTTGAGAAAAAACACAAGGGGGCTTAGGCTGGAAATTTTTGTTGCCATGCCATTGTGTATACTCTTGTGTCATGGCTCAAGCCATGACTCCCTGAGTGTCATGACATGCTATATCACAATTTTCTTCTTTTACTTTCCTTTTCACTCATATTCAAAAACACCTTTCTTCGTGGCTAAAGCCAAAATACAACTTTGAGACCCATTATTATTATTTATTTATTTTTTTTCATTTTTTCATAAAAATATAAAAATATTTTACTCTACTTTATTATTTATAATAATTTATATATAGTTTTCATAATGTAGAAGTATAAATTGTAAACTTGATATTTACAATAATGTTAAATAAAATAATATTAAAAAAAATAATAATAATAATAATAAAAAAATCTGTGTCCATTAGTCTTGGTCGTCCTCTTATGGTTTCACACACACTCAAATACACACAGACACAGACACACACACACACACTCAAACACACATAAACACATACACACACACACACACACACTAAAAAACACAAGCCCAACACACATATTCATTTTTAATCAATTAAAACAAAAATTGTTTTGGCCCAAGCCAAGGGCTTAACGCCGGGTAGTCTCGATATGGAGGCGGCACCATAGCACCTCGACATGTCGGATGGTGTGCGTCGAGCGCTATGATACCCAATGGTGTAACATTATTAATCAGTAATTATCACAATTCACTAGTTATATTTAATGTCTACCGTAGTGAAACGCCCCAAAAACAATTTACGTGGCCTTTACGTTGTAGAGACTAAGATGCTCGTACGCCGTAAAGCCATCATAGCCTCTACGCCGTGGAGAGCTTGAATGTGGTTTCCTTTTTTTCCATAAACACTTACAGCACACGAAAATTCCATTTCAACACTTAAAAGCGACAATTAACATATGTACATTATATAAACCTACAATTGAACATCATACATAGTTTTATGCAAATATCAACCCATTTGACTCAAAATGGATGAAATTGGACCTTTTCTCAAACACTCATTTTAACACATTTGCAACATTGTATCCAACATGTTCAGCCCATAAATATACTCAATTTTGAATTAAAACAAAATATTTGAACACTTAAAAGACTTCAATTAATTTACAAAGACTCGAGGTTTAACTTGTTTCCTTAGCATGACTATCTATGTATACTTTCCTATGCAAAATCAGAAAGTACTTTCATTCATTGCTCCACATCTTAAGTCCTTTTGCTTTTTGACTTTACTTTATCCATATAACCTACAAAACATTCAACAACTAAAAAGTAAGCTTTACGCTTAGTAAGTAATTGACAATAACAAGCTATAATATATAATTTGATCATACTTGCATCATATACTCTTCATAGCTATCCATAAGGATAACCAAACATAAACTTGCATATATAGCACTTAAAACAATTCATCAACCAATATCAACACAATTCCATCGCCCACCATAGCTAGTTATTGAACTAAACTAACAACTCACCTTATCTAGTATTGGCTAACTAGCATAATCATAACATTGATCCAAGCTTACTAAACCATGATTCATTTGCACTTATAACATCCATTATCATGATTTACAATATTATAAAATCAATACAATAACAAGTTATAACCAAATTAACTACCTTAACTCACGGCTACTCAACACAATGTCAATACCAATTCACTTGATTCCTAACAAAAATCGCTATCATTATTTAGTATACCTTAATGCATAATAAAGTAAGGGTTTAACACTACCCATCTACAGATCCAAATTGCTTTTTAACATGCATATGATCATTTATCATGAGCATATGAAAAAACCCCTAACTCATCAACTTAACCATAACTCATAAAAGGGACTTAAACTTCTAACACATTACTTCATCCATTTTTCTAAAAACCTTTTTTACCTCAAACTACCAATTAGACATTTATTAACCCTAACTTCAATTATATAAACCAACAATTTGGTTAACTTACTTGAGAGGATTATGGATGTGGTCTTATTCTTGCAATAGGACCCAAAATTTACTCCCAATTTGTCTCTAAGAACTTCTTGATTTTCCATTTTTTTCTTATTATCTCGTCACACACACAACACTTGGAATAATGTGGAAGGTTTTGAAATTTGGTGGGTATTTTATCTTATAAAATATGGCATATCTTTCTTAAATTGGCTCTTTTAGTCTCTCAAGTTTCATTCTTAAAACTTTGGCCACTTACAACTTTCTATACCCATTTTACTTAACACTTGACTTTTGGTTTGACATTCCACTTAAAACTTATTGACTAGCCAATTATGTAAAGTCTTCAATTACATAAATATTATAGTCAAACATATACAAAGGCAATACCTAAACGGGTTTTGGGGTGTAAGACATTGGTGTGTTATCGATGTAATATTCTTAGTTGAAATATATGGCGAGTTTAGATCTAAGCTCTCTTTGATGGATTTGAAGAAGATAATTTTATTTTATTGTGTACTTCGTCCAAATATGTCTATTTAAAACATTCATGATGGTTTCATTACTTTCAACCCATCTCAAATTAGAAACTCAAAGAATCTCATTAAAATATTTTAAAGGTAACATTCATCAAAAAGAAAAAAAAAACACTTGATGAAAAAAAAAATAGGGACTATGAACCTTTTCGAGCTAGTTTATATAAATAATCATAGAAAATCGATCAAGGGACTAACAATTGCTTCTCGAAAATTAAGGTCTTCCGAAACGCTCAGATTTCTTCGTAAACTAGTGCAGTAGTTTGTAATTTGTTTGTGGAATCATGGTTTTTCGGTGTCTTTTCATGGATTGTTTGGTTTCGTCAATGGTTTATTTAGGTTCGAAATATTTTAGGTGTTCGTGTCGTGGTTGTAATCAGGTGTTCCTTTTGGTTGTTTTATTATGTGTTTTTTTGTTGTTGTTGGATGTTCGTATCTTTTAGCTTCTTGTTAGTTTATTTATATAATTATTGTTTGAAAAAAAAATAGATTCATGATGATAATTAATTGTAAAGTATATACCGTTGGATATAACCTAAAAAAAACCTAATGCTTAGCGCAGAATTGATCAAAGAGTTCACAAGAAAAGTCAATACCTCAAGATCATAAGAGAATAGATAACATAAAGAAATAATATGCACACGATATATACCCTCAAACCCCCTTTTATTAATAACCAATAAATACTTACATCGAGAAAATAAGAATGAACTACTAGCATCAAGGTTGCAAAAATCGTGAATCGATAGTCAGGCGGTCGACCTCTTGTAGCTTGTAATCGGTCTAGGCAGGATTAATTGGATTGGCATTACCGACAAGTTTTTGGTATTTTCGGCGAGTTTTGGGTATTTCCGGCAAAATTTACCTTAAAAAAAACATCTTGTAAAAGATATAAACAATGAGTATAAGTAAATAAAACAATTTTACAACAAAAGTTTAAAAATTCAAATGCTAAAATAATACATATATCATAAAAACTCTCCTTATGAATTTTTTTGAACCTAACAACCCTAATTATTTTTTCACCCAATCGTCTTAATTCCATTGTTTCTTGCATTGATCTGTGTAATAAGAGTGTAGTTAACATTCATTTTTAGTTATATCCTTTGCGTTGTATAGTTGTTTGTTGCAAAGGATTTAATGATTTGGTGTGTTTCGTTTTTTAGGGTTTCAAGAATCGATTTGGAATAACCATAAAACCTTACCGGTTCTTCCTTATCTTTTCGTTTGTGGTGTTTAACCTGCTATTATTCTGTCATTTCTTCATCGGTTTACGTTTTATAACCCATAAATCCGATTATTTTAGGGTTTCTTATATCCGATCACTGTTTACTGGTTGTGTAGAGGAGGGTTTTATTGGCTTACGTATTGGCTGATATCGTTATCAGTGTGTGCTGGGACATTGCTTGGAGTCTAGGGCGTTTGGTATGTTGTGATCATGGAGAGGGGTTTTTTGAGTTCGAGAGAGAGGTGTGAAACAAAAGAAGGGCTAGAACACCGCTTAAATAGCCGTGAAAAATGAAAACAATCATGTTGATTCTGGTAATGTGACTAAGAGTAGTAATGTGGCTTCGTCTAGCACTTGTAATGAAGAACGCACATCTGATTTAAATGATGAGCTTGTAATACACACTGGTAATACAAATGATTCAGACCATACTTCTGATGTGATTCCGATCAATGTCTCGAATAGTGGAAGTGATGATAACATACACTTGGAAAAAACTATTGAGATGTCGGGTGCTATAAAAAACAGTGAGGAAGACAAGAATTTCTCATTAGATGCTAAGATTCAAAACAATGAAAAGCTAATATTGGAAGGCAAACTTGTGTTCTTGGATGATGATGGAAAGCCATTGAAATCTAGAGGGAAAACTCAGTCGTGTGTTCATGAACCTGACCCAATCTCGTCTAATGTACCTCAAAGGTAAATGACCCATCTGGTCATGATGGTATTAAGATGAATTTGGCCAACTTTTGAATCTAGTACGAAGCTGGTTTCGTATTCGAGTGTTATAAGTTCTGAAAGAGGAAGACTAAAGCTAGCTTTCGTCCTTTGGAAGCTGAGAACATGTGTGATGGTACCGATCTTTCTATTCCTATTAAGGTTGCTTAAACTGTGAATTGTAAGTTTGAAAATACTCTTTATGGCTATTTTATTGGCAAAAGAATTGCCTTCCCGGTTGTGGAGTATTAGATACAAAATGCTTGGGCTAAGTATGGTAATACGAAAGTAATGATGAATGCAAAAGGGTACATTTTCTTTAAATTTGATTTGAAAAAGGGCGTGGAGGATGTGCTTGAAGGTGGTCCATGGATGATTCACAACATCCCTATAATTCTTAACCATGGACGATTAATACAATCATATTGAAGGAAGATATAACTTGTATTTCGGTGTAGGTTAAACTTAATGACATTCCTTTGGCTGCATTTTTTGAAGATGGTTTAAACCTTATTGCGACGAAGATTGGTATTCCCAAAATGCTTGATATCTTTACGAACACAACGTGTTCGTGGGGTCGTAGTAGCTTTATTCATGATTTAACTCAGATTCAGGCTAAAGATGAGTTAAAGGACAGTTTGACAATTGATATTCCTCTACTTGATGGGTCGGGGTTTTCTAAAAATACTGTTCGAGCGTAATATGAGTGGAAGCCATCTCGGTGTAATTCATGCAAGATTTTTGGGCATATAATTGATTAATATCCAAAAAATGTTGATGTTTCGTCCCCAGCTGTTGAATGAGCTGTGGGAAGTTCGAATGATTGTTTTCAAATGTAGGTAATAGGCGTAATAATGGGAAGAATGGTAATGCGAAAGGTGGTTCAAAGGCTGGTCTAAGTGTGGGTTCCAAGATCCAATATTGACCAAATGCATAAATTACTACTTCCAAGAATCCTAGAACGCCTAATGTGGGTAAGTATACCGTTAATGATAACACATCCAAAGCTGGTAAGGAAAATGTCTCGTGTTCTAAGAATGTGGTTAATACGTAGAATAAATATGATTTACTAATAAATGAATTTAGCACTGTCTTTGAGAAGAATAATCCAACTAGTAAGGAAATTGGAGCAAGAATACGTGGACACTGGTGATGATAACAAGGATAAGGTGGAGAAAGTTGATAATGAAACTAAAAATTTATGGCATCGAGAAGTGGATTTGGGACCAAGAGCTTGTATGAACAATGGAAGAAAACAGTGAATTAATGAGGATTATGATACATATGATGATGATTTGTACGATGATCATGGTATCTCTGAAGATCAACAAGTTTTCTGTGATGCTTGGTATATCAAGGTTCGCGATCGAATGAAGAAGTAAATTATTTATGATGTTTGTTGAGTCAATTGTAATCTAATCATAATCGTATCTTTGTTATAAAAGTAAGTTCCTTTGTTATGTTAGTCTCACTACCTATGTAATGCGTATTTTTGGAGTAATACATTTACTGGGAAAAACCTTTACCAAAAAAATAAAAACAAGTTCGGCGAGTTTTTGGTATTTATGACAAGATTTGCAAGTTTATAGTATGTTTGACCGCCGTTGACCATAGTTGACCACAGTTAACCAATTTAAACAAATCGATAAGGTTGGTGGCCCCGTAGTGCCTAGGCGATGATAAATAGGCCTTGTAGGCCTTTTTTGCAAAACTAACTAGCATTCCCACCCACCTCTATTTATAGAGATGATGGGGTATAATCCCTATGAAATTAGAGTTTCAAAGTTTCTTTCCTTGCATGCATACCAAGCAATCCTAATCTAAGTCTAACTACTTTCCTAATTTATAATACTAAATACAACTAACCCTTCTAACTATGCTTCTATATTTAAAAATTCCCACCTTAGTAGTGATTCTTAGTCTATACCAATACTCAACATCTTCATCCAACGTTGGAACCTCGAACCAGGGACCTCTTGTTAACAAGTCATTATGTTTTAGTAAATATCCAAGTTATTTTTCTTAGACCTGAAACGGCCGAAACAAATGTTTTTACAAAGATACCCATACGTCGTATGAGTCCATATACCATATGGACAAAAGTCCATACGTTGTATGCAATTTTGAACCCATTTCCTGCACTTTCCAAAACTAAACTTAAACCATTTTTGAAAAACATGAAACTAAACTTGAACTTGTTATAGATCATTAAATATGGAAATAGTGTTTTAATAAGGTTTCGTACACTTTATGACCCGCTTAACTCATTACAAGAAAAATTAGGTAGATAAAACCTTGTTCCAAATACCCTTTTCTGCATTACTTTTACAATTTCTATACTATGCGTAAAACATTTTTAGAAAATCCTTGCTATAACTTCAAAGACACTTGGGCGTAACTAGTTGTATCAAGAGGAGGATGAGAGTGCTCGTTACCAACTCGAGCATCACCGATCTATCCAATAAGCCTCTTTCTATTAACCTTTTGATCTCCACTTGGCTCACTTATAAAACATGTCATAAAAAGCAACGTAAGCTAAATGCTTAATGAGTAAACGAAAGCATAAAAACTATAAACATGACATAAACTATATCGTTGTTATATAACGCATACTATGGGGTGCTTAACTAGCATAGTTCATCACTTTAATCTATAGGTGCATATCAATCACATTTCATCACTTTGATATATAAGTGCATATTAAACACATTTCATCACTTTGATTTATAGGTTCGTATCAAGCACATCTCATCACTTTCATCTATAGGTGCATATCAATCACATTTCATCGCTTTGATCTATAGGTACATATCAAGCACATTTTATCACTTTAATCGATAGGTGCATATCAAACAAAACTCATCAGTTTGATCTATAGGTGCATATCAATCACATTTCATTACTTTTAGTAATTTTGGGTTGTAGGGTGCCAAAACACCAAGTCATAACTCAGATATTGTATGTGCTACATAAGCACTAATTATAAACTATGGGTAGATATCACCACACGCGTCAAAATGAACTATAAACAATCATAACCACACACGTAACATAATCATTAATCATAAACTATGGAATGCATAAGCATAGGTATCATAGGCATGAAAACGGATGATCAACATCAGATACTTACTATTTTACTATATTTTGTTACTCACCTTATCGCACTAGGATGAATTCCAAAAGCAATTGACTAAATTCTTTCACCTAAGTTCATAACATATTCATAATAATGATTCACTATATGAATCAACACTCTTAAGTTAGTGTTCGGGATAACTATGAATAAAAAGAGTATTTTGGCTAATCACTCAATATTAAGTAAAGTTCATTCTTTTATGAAAGCAAACTCATTCCTTGGTGTTGATGGGAAATGTATGGATAAATTTTTAAAAAATATTTAGCAATTAACAAAGTAAATGCAGCAGAAGATAAAAACCTACAAACAGTTTTTCAAGATTCAACAATCCATATATAGTGACATGACTAATCAAAATAAAACAACAACACTTGCGTACCTTTTAGTTGGAGTGGGAGATCAACACGGACGCAAAGATCTAAGAGTAAGATCCTCTCACAATTTTTGCACACTAGATCTTGTACGATTACAACAACTTGCTAGTTGTTGATCTAAACAGCAACAACGAACAATCTAATTGTATAAAAGAAAACACGCAAATGTATTTTCTCCTCTTGCTTGGGATGGCCGAACAAAGGGAAGGGAGGTGATTTTTTTTGTAAGTTAAAAAATAATTATGAAACCCTAATTATCCTTTTGTATTTATAGGGCCCATAAAAGATAATTACTATATTCAATATAAGATAATCTTTATAAATAAAAAGAGATAATTACTAAGTTTAAAAATATTTGATATTATCTAATAATATCTTTATATTTTAAAACAAGTTAAAGAACCAAGCTTGGCCCGACACACCCATAGGCTGGTCGGCCGCATAGTGGGCCTAAAAGGGCCCTTTTGATTTTGGTTCAAGCCAAATCCTAATTAATTTAGTCCAAACAATTAAGCCCAATGCGTTTTCGTATAATTAGATCATTTATATATTTACAATAAATATTTATAGCCGCAATCTCGAGCTATTGTGTGTGACTTCGTGGAATCATATATTAACGAGAGTATTTAATTTCGTTATATCATACACATACTCCTACAAGTGTAAAATAACAACACTTGCTTACATATGACTCCTACAACATGAATTCTTACGTTCTTTGATTTCATGATTATTCCAAAAACTTATAAATTCATAATAAACATAAATTATCATGGTAACCTTATCAATGAGATCTATACCCTCTTTAAATGATAATTAATAAAAATAAACCAAAACATGAAACAAGGGTTTTAGGGCAACTTACCTTGAAATGGACTTGATAATAAAACTAATTTTAGCCCTTGCACAACCTTTGCTAAATCCACAATTCACTAGAATCACTAGTAGGATTTCTTAGCTATAAAGACAAGTTAAACACACACTTAGACCTTATCCCACACTAATACAAGTGTGATTATGAGAGGGAGATAAACTCGTGCACTTTTCGAACTCATACTCAAGGGTATCTTTGTCATTTCAGTTAACTTCCATGCACTTTGCTAACGACAACTCATAAACTATAACATAAATAGACTTTTAAACTGTGTAATATAATTGAATATGTTAATACAAAGAAGCCGTAAAAACATTTATTTATATTTTACAATCTTCTAATGTTTTTTCAATAACAAACGTAACATCATTTTAACGAAACAAATAAAATACGTAAATGGTTTGAGCCAATAGTGTACTAACACACTTACATTTTCATATAAAACACTAAACAAGTAATAGTGCTTTCATGATTAATAATGCATATATACAACAACTAGTGTTTACATATTGAGTAGATATATACATACTTAGTATGTATTATAATGGGTAATAAAATGGGTAGAAGTTTAAGTATTTAACCCATTGACTTAATACATTGAATATAGTTGGGTAAAACCCAAAGTCCATGACCCATACCCATGGAGCATAATCCATAACCCATAACCCATTGCATGACATCATGCATAAGTCATAATGGGTATTATTCATGACCCATGGAGCTAACCCATAACCCATGGACTAGATGCATTGCATCTTCTAGATACATTGTATCTACTTGGATACCCATGGTCCAAAGTCTAGGACCCATGACCCATAACCCATGACCCATGACCCATGACCCATAACCCATGGGCAAAGAGGAGCATCCCACGGTTCCCCCAGTTTACACTGGACGTATCCCTCAAGTAAGGGATCCGTGGGATCCGTGGATAGCATATTTTGTCTATAAATAGTGAGCCATTTCTTCATTATGTTTTACCCCTTTCACACACATTTTCTCTTAGTGTTGTAAACTCTCTAACCTCAGATCCAAGGGATCTTTCTATGTAGTTTTGTGTTTGTGTGATTCTCTAGGTTCCTCTTAAAGACGAGATCACCACCTTTTGAAGTCGAGCAAGCTAAAGTCCATGGGTTGCCAAGCTTCGTCATCATCAAGACTACTGATGGTATCTTTTTGATAGTTCTTTCCTTTCTCATTAGAAGTGTAGTGTCGAAGACATAGGTGAAAGTTGTCTAAAGGGTCAAGACGAAGGCATTTGTGAAAGGTATCTAAGAGTCGTATTGAAGGCATTAGTGAAAGGTGCCAAAGTCCGTGCTGAAGGCATTAGTGAAGGGTGCCTAGAAGTAAAGTCAAAGGCATTAGTGAAGGGTGCCGAAAGTCCGTGTTGAAGGCATTAGTGAAGGGTTCCTAGAAGTCAAGTCAAAGGTATTAGTGAAAGATGCCTAGGATGTACATTCGATATGGTGTGTCGATGTACAAGATAGATTAGTATTGGGTCAAAGGATATTGATATCCTTGTTAATGTTGTCATAAGGAGTGGATCTCTTTTTTGGGATAGGGGTTGTGTAGTGTTGGGTAGTAGTTCCTCCTATATAATGTGATAAGATCGTTTATAAGCTCAGCTAGGGATCAATAACAAAGACAAATAACATGCACAACGGAATAAACTAATCAATTCTTTTGTTATTGAACAAGGTTTCATTCACTAACACTAACTAATCCTAGACGTTTATAGGAACACGTCTAGATAACTAAACTAATAACCTAGGCGTTTACAAGACTATACGCCTAGGACACACACACCCCTTTAAGTCGACTACATTATGGAAGACTTATATAAAACCTACACCTATGTCCTCTTTATATACTAGAGGATTAGAGTTTACAAAATACTACAAAGGACTAATAAATAAAACTTCTTTTGCAAGCAAGTCCTTCGATCTTTTTGTAGGTTTCCTTCTTGTCGTATTAAGTCCCTCTTGTTTCATTTTTTTTTGTCTTATCAACTCTAACGTATAATTCCCAACAATCTTCCCTTAGTTGATAATGACAAAACCATTCTTGAACGAACTTCCCTAGACGAAGTAGAGAAATTGAGATCAAGGATCTCACCATAAATGAAACAAGTATGTCTTCCTTTGTCTTCCCCTTAATCCATGCCATACCACTCAAACAACTCTTCCCCTTTTTGTTATTATCCAAATAGGGACGATATGCAAATAATAATCTTGACCACCACGAACCAATACCACACATCCAATTCATCATTCCAATGTCTCAAATTACCCTCCATGAAGTTTTCCGCAACTAAAAATGAACTTGAAACAGTAGAAATCTAAACCATCAATAGTAATACTAATCAATAGTAGTAAGAATCAAAAACTTCCCCTTGAGTGGTGCATGAACATCAAATGACTCTTCAAATCTGTAAGCTCCTTGTAATGATCACTTGTGAAGAAAACTAAGTATAACCAACTTGATGCTGAATTAGAACATCCCAAACTCGCATCTTATGTCTTGTACTAACCACGTGACTATGAACTCATACCTGATGATATATGAGTAGACCTCGAACTCTTGATAAAATCCTCATCTTCAATGAGACACTAAGCACAACAACGTAACTCCTTTAAGTGATAGCAAACCCTACTTGCTAGATTTACCAAGTCTTAGCCACAACATGAACGTACGAACAAGTTACCTCCATCTAAAAGGTATAATAAAACACTTATCCAAGAAACTTCACTTCATCATCAAATAGGTGATAAAAACCTTTCTTCGTAATCAATTTAGCAAATAAGAATGAGCCATTAGAAAACGTTTAAGAACAAACTTCCAACCTTGTGTGTGTAAACCAAAACTCTTGTGTGTGTCATTCGATATCCTTCAAACCATCTGAACTTCCCCTCAAATTCAGAACCATACTAGAACCAAAAATAATTCGTTCTATCCGATATCGATCAAAACTAGCAGTACTTTAAAACAACGAAGCGATACTTTCAACTTATATGAGCAGAGCAAGCGTTACTTTGAAACCTCGAACGATTACTTTGTGAAATCAGCAGTACTTTGATCAAAAGAGCAGTACTTTGAACATAAATAGCAGTACTTTGATCAAAAGAGCAGTACTTTGAACATAAACAGCAGTACTTTGAATAACACCAGCAGTACTTTGAAAACTCCAAGCAGTACTTTCGTATCAAGAGCAATACTTTCGTCCAAGAGCAGTACTTTGTCAGTAGCCCTATTCGACAGCCTGTAACTTTTGCATAAAAGCTCAGATCAACGATCCCTCCGGTGGAAAGTTAGATTGATATATAGAGAACATCCACCCAAAATTTCGTCACGATCCAACAGTTAACGAAAAAGTTATGATCGTTGCAAAACAGTGTTGTAGTAACCTTACGAAATTTTTTCAGTTTCTGCAGCAGACTTCGACAGCTTATAACTTTTGATTGAGAGCTCTAATTGACAATCCCTTCGGTGAAACTTTATATGGATATACTGAAATGTACCAGCAAAAATTTTAGCTCGATCCAACAGTTCAATAAAAAGTTATGCCCTCTTGAAAACAGTGCTGCAGAAGTATTACGAATTTTTGACAGCTTCAAATTTTTCTTCCTTGCTCCCCGCTCTGATACCAATTGATAAGATCGTTTATAACCTCAGCTAGGGATCAATAACAAAGACAAATAACATACACAACGGAATAAACTAATCAATTCTTTTGTTATTGAACAAGGTTTCATTCACTAACACCAACTAATCCTAGACGTTTATAGGAACACGTCTAGATAACTAAACTAATAACCTAGGCGTTTACAAGACTATACGCCTAGGACACACACATACCTTTAAGTCGACTACATTATGGAAGACTTGTATAAAACCTACACCTATGTTCTCTTTATATACTAGAGGATTAGGGTTTACAAAATACTACAGAGGACTAATAAATAAAACTTCTTTTGCAAGCAAGTCCTTCCATCTTTTTGTGGGTTTCCTTCTTGTCGTATTAAGTCCCTCTTGTTTCATTCTTTTTTTTTGTCTTATCAACTCAAACGTATAATTCCCAACATAATGGAACTCGGTATCTAGCCTTGTACCGGATAAAGTGTAGGCGACGTTGTGATAGGTTTGGTTCTACCTCGTGGAAGAACCCGGTGTCTAGCCTTGTACCGGATTAAGAGTAGGTGACGTTGTGAAGGCTTCTCCGCCACAAGGAGTTGGTGTCGTGTAGTGATTACAAACTCTCGAGTAGGTGACTCGGGGAGTGGAGTAGGGCAAGGAAGGTGTCCTTGTAGCGGAACCACTATAAATACTCGCGTTGTGGTTTTGTGTTTGTTACTCTTTATCTTAGCTTTTATTTAACTATATGTTTGTCTATCAACATCCAACACACACGTTAATATAGATTTACATAAGTCGATCAAAATAGTTTAAAACCAAGTTTTAATCGGTAAAACTATTCAACCCCCCCCCCCTTCTAGTTTTCCACGTAACCATCATTGTTATAAGACCATCTTCCTTCTTCAAGCAGTAGACTACCCTCTACAACCTTTTGACCAGGTACTTCAGTTTCCAAAATGTGTACCCCCACCTTTGCACCAAGATGTACCCACTCATTTACAAAGCAGTCCATGTTTGTCTTTTGTTCAACTTGTTTAACCTCCAACTTTATTTGAGCCACTGCACCATCGTCATTACTATCTTGAATTACCTCTACTTCACGATTTCCCTTAGCTCCTTTCAATTCCAGATCAAACCAAACATGCTTTTGAACATGCTCCATGGACTCCTGTTTTAACACTAAAACCAAGTTGCTTAAACCCAACTTGTTTATTGCCTACATGCTTTTGTACACCAAACCTATCGAGCTTTTCGATGTTAAATCTATTACTCAATTATCCATTCTTCTTCAAACCTTTCTTTAACTTTATCAAGTTATTTTTTAATCCTTTAGAAACCCTAAAGACTCAACTTCTTTAACAAACCTGAGAAGTCGTGTTCTAAACCCGCTCTCTTGAAATCTTGATCTACATGCCTTTATAAAACCCCTAAATATTCGATCTTTTCACCTCAAATATACATAACTTGTACTCCAAGCAATCACTTTCCTTGAATCCTTAAGAAACAACTAAACCTTACTTGTCTTCTAAGTTATCACAAATACTTGATATTCAAGAAACCTGTGGGAACCTTCAAAACCGATTTATCAAGTCCCCCAAAACCAACAAAGCCTTGAAGCTTGTTAACCTACATGATTGATTATCATCAAGAAAATCTAAATTGTTGGCCTTTTAAAACCTTTAAACCTCTTTGTCAAAAGTCGTTGATCTTGATCTCTAAGTAAACCTTTAAAAACGACTTTCTTACACCTCAAGAAACCCTTGATAAATCTTAAACTTACACCTCAAGTTTTCCTTTGATAGACTTAAGCTTCCGACACATTATATTAACACAAAGATAGCCAAACAATAACCGAAAACAACACGAAAACCAGATTTTTCCAACCAACTTCAATAGGATTTATCTCCCTATGAATGCTCCGATGCAAGATCCCTCCTATGAGAGCCTATATCTATGTGTCTTAAACGTAAAATTCGAATTTCATAGAAATCCAACGGTTAACGAACCTTCAGTGTCAATTCTACCACAGCTGCGCAGACCCTGACGAACGAAACACGATTTACTCTTTTCACTTGTTTTTAACTCTCCCCCTGTTGTGTGATTCTCGGTCAACACTCGGATACCAATTTTTGGATAAAACATTCAACAAACCTAAAGCTTAGCGCGGAATTGATCAAAGAGTTCATAAGAAAAGTCGCCAAAAGATCACAAGTTAATTGATAACAGAAAGAAACAATATGCACACGATATATACCCTCGAACCCCCAACCAATAAAGGCTTACATCAAGAAAATAATACTCCCTCTGTCCCTAAATAAATGTCCACTATTGACTTTTGAAGTCTTTTTATCCTATTTTTGACCTTAAATTATTTCATTTGTGTTATGTAATACTTGATGAAAATTATACAAATGAAAGTACATCTAAAACTCAATCTATTCGTATGTTTATTGCATCAAGTAATACATAACATAAATAAAATAATTTAAGGTCAAAGTTAGAAAAGAAAGACTTTAAAAATCAATAGTGGACATTTATTTGGGGACGGAGGGAGCAATGAATTACAAGCATCCCCCCTCACATCTATTTATAAAGATGAGGTGGTACAATCTTTATAAAATAAAAAATCCATAGTTTCTTTTCTTGGCTTGCACATCAAGAAATCTTATTCAACACTAAGTGCATTTGCTAATATATATACTAAATACAAATAACCCCACTAACTTTGCTCTTGTATTCAACATACATTATACAGAAAACTAGCTTGCATGGTAACACATTATTTGCACAAATTAATATTATCACGTACAAAAGTTTCAGCAAAGCCCCCACCCTTGTAGCGACTTTGGAGAGCTCATGAAAAACCTAATGTCTTTTCTCTTTTTAGTTGAATTCATTCCATAATTGCATATCCTTTTAACCTTTTAGTCAATCTGGTTTTCTTAACCCCTTTTCTTCTACTTAAATCATGTTCTATCAAATCCATAATCAATTTTTTGGGTTATGGTTTTGTTTAGTTCGGTTTATTGTTGATTTATAGTTTTTGAAAGTCAGATTTCATTCTATTTGTGAATTGATTGGAACTTTGTGTATGTGTGTGTGTGCTGATTGTGTATATTAACCCTAAGTCGATTCTTCTGGTCGGTTTGGGGTTATAGAAATTTGTTAACGTCCCTATTGCAATTGGTCGTTGTTTAGGGTTTTGTACAAGCTCCATACTTTATGTTTGTTGTTAGTTTTTGGATTTTGTGGGATTCATACTTGGCTAGTGTGGTTGTGATTGTGTTCGCATGGCTTAAGCATGGAGACGGGATTTCTAGATTTGGGAGGGAGAGGAGTTGGAAGAAAAAAGGACAAGACGAAGAAGACTAACATCTCTAATTTTGGTGCTAGTTCGAGTGATTCAAAGGGAGGCAATGATGATGGATTGAGATCGTTCCCTAGCATATCAAAGGCTTGTGGTACTCCATCTTCTACTTCATTAGCTGCAATGATTCGTGATTTAGACAGTAAAATTCTTGAAGGTAAGCTTGTGTTAGTGGGACATGATGGGAACCCATTAAAACCTCCTAACAAAGCTTCAAGCATTACGTGTACTTATGTGGTGGGGAAGGAAGGTATAATGGTTGAAGATGTTGGTGGTACCTCGAATGCTGCTAACCAAGGAATGCAAGTGGATGATTCTGGGCAAAAAACTAATGGTAATACATTGAGTTCATTTACTTATGTGCTCAACGATGATAGAAACAAAACTCAAGTTAACTTTTGTGTTTTGACTACGCGTGCTTCTAACGAATGCAAAGTAGTGATACCTAGATCATCTTTAGAGGAGGTAAGTGGCAGATTGGCTAATTCATTATATGGTTATTTTATCGGTAAACGTGTGGCGTTTCCAAATGTGCATAATTTTGTTTTTAACGCTTGGGGAAATGCGGCATACAAAAGATTATGATGAACGCCAATGGTTTATTCTTTTTCAAATTTGGTTCCAAAAAAAGGGTTGATGATGTACTTGAGAATGATCCTTGGATGATCCATAACCATACCGATAATTTAAAAAAAATGGACTACTTCTACTTGTTTAAAAAAATGAGTTAACTCGTGTTCTGGTTTGGGTTAAACTTCAACATGTTCCAATGGCAGCATTCATTGCTGATGGGCTTAGTGTTATAGCAACTAAAATTGGTAAACCATTAATGCTTGATTCATTTACTAGTATGATGTGCAACAAATCGTGGAGAAGAAATACCTACGCACATACTATGATTGAAGAAGTGCTGAAACCACCTTGAAGGACTCAATGGTTATTGCTATCCTGAAGTTGGATGGTGAGGGATACATATACGAAATAATTACTATTGAATATGAATGGAATCCTCCACGATGTGCTAATTGCAGGATTTTTTGTCGCATCTCTGAACATTGTCCTAAAATGGTTCCTACTATGGCCATGAATCGTGGGGAGGTGCAATCTGGCAGTACGAAGATGAATCGAAGTAATACTGAAATTGGTGGAAAGAAACCGGTTGGTGGCTTTAATATGGGTTCTAAATTTCAGATGAAGTTGACTAAACATGTATTTAAACTATTTCTAAGAAGAATGGTGCTACTACAAGCGGTACGAAGAAGAATCCTGAAACAACTAGACAAGAGGCAAGAACTTCGAACCCCTCTGATGTACTTAGGTCGGTTGAAAATGATGATGTGTTAGGTACAAATGGGGGTAATTCCATGAGGGTTGAAACTACTGTTGACGAGGGGTAGAGGCTGATGCGGAGCTTGTTCAGATCTTTACGAGCACGCCTAATGATGTTACACTTGTGAATGAGGTACAATTGGCAAATGAGCAACTATATCCTACCCTGTCTAATGTGGTTGGTTCGAATATAAGAAAGAACAAGGTTAGTGATGTGGTTGAGGATAGTGATCGTGAAGTGGAGAGGTTTTTGATGAAACAACAGGTTTTATGGCATCCAAGAGTGGAGGTGGAACCGGGAAGAAGAGCCTATACAAACTTTGGAAAGATGATATGATGATGAGTGAGAAGATTTGACGGAAGAACAATTATCATTCTGTGAAGCTAATGTTATAAAGGTTCGTGGTTAAACTAGACATAAGTAGTTTTCTAGTAGTTTTTCATAAGGTTGGTTTGTCATTCGTATGATATGTTTGGTTTAAAGCACAAATGGTGCGTTTGTTTTTAGCCTATGTAACGGGCTGAAATGTGAGATTCACTCATATCCTATGCACTTAATTGTTTTTTGGAGTAATAAATTTACCGAGTGTAACAACCTATAAATTAAAATTAAAAAAAAAAAATAATATAAAAAATAAATAAATAAATAAATAAATAAGAAAAATCAGCAAAGAACATCAAAACTATCACATGGCTCCATTAACATGTCTAACTAATTTACAACTATTGTACGTACCTAGCTACATGAAATCATTTAACTCAAAACTCTCTTCAATATCTAACTTAAACATATTACTGCAGTAACTCTCTCTCTCGTCCTCGGTGCTGCGATTATTGATGAATGTTGATGATGATATAAATGGAGCGGGACTTGTCATGGGTGACGATAAAACTGAATGGTCGTTAAAGGTTTGGGTAGTGAGCATATTATTCTCGGTATATAGTGGCTGAAAACTAGAGCTCTCAGTCACTACTGAAGTAAATTGGCTACCGTGGTTTGGAATGTTAAAACAATTTTCTGTTAAGCGTGTACGCATCAAAATATCCTGACTGCTCACATCGGTGTTCATGTTCACCAAGTCCATTGGAGGAAACTGAACATCATTTATTCGCATGGGAAGTGTTTGACTTACATTTTGAGTACATGAGAAATTTGAAGGTGAACAAGTAAAATTTGGATCTTGCTGTTCCAGGTTTGGGTTTATAGGGTTGTTTATGTTGTTATTGAGAAACAACTCTCGGTTTTCTTTATTTGATGCTGCTACAAGAGCGGCTAGCGTTAAAACTTGCGGATTTACTAGAGTTTGGATATTTAAAAGGTTTGAAAGATTATATTTAGCAGCATTAAGTATGTTAGAAAGTTCCAAGAAGTCAACTCGAGGGGTATGAGTCACTGGATCAATGCCATTCTTTAGTAACCTTCTCCGGATGTGAGTGTTCCAATAGTTCTTAATTTCATTATCAGTTCTTCCTGGTAAGCGAGCAGCGATCGCTGACCACCTGTATTCATTCAAATTGAAATAAGATTAGATTAGACCTTACAAAATTGAGAAATAATTGTGGAAAATAAAAACAATATTGTGATGTACGTTTATACTTAGATACTAATTCGAAACTTGAAGCAGAATTCTTAGTGTACTTGATATAAAACTTACTTATTCCCGAGTACACTGTGAAGTTGAATAATAGTCTCTTCTTCTTCAAATGAAAATCTTCCTCTCTTAATATCAGGCCTCAAGTAGTTTGTCCATCGAAGGCGGCAACTTTTTCCACATCTTTGAAGCCCTATATATAATAGTCAAAAAAGTTAGCAAGCAAAAGAAGATTGATCACAAATCGAATAATATAATTAGTTACTTATAACACCATTCTACTCTATCTATATAACCAAAAAACTTACATAGGCGCAAAGTCTTACCAGCGTTTTTGGGAAGGGTTCGCCAATTTCCAGGTCCATGCGTATGCACGTACTGGATGAGTTTGAGATCTTCATCTTCTGTCCAGGGCCCTTTCTTGAGCCCATTTTGAGATGGTAATTTTCTCATTTAGAAAAAAATGACAAAGATTGATAAAATATTAAGCTCTACGTACTCTCCAAAACGATCAGACTCAAGGCCAGTGGGAGAGACTGATATCTATAAGGAAAGATGACAATTAGTGTTTACTTTTTGCATGAAATGTATGTGAAAGTTGTAGGTCCAAAAAGAAGATGACTATTTTCATGTATATATAGAAGAAATTATGTTGCAATTTTGTATACGTATATCCTTAGGTGACGAGGTGAAATTAAAGGTGCTTAGATAAATCTGACACGCGTTAATATCAGTGGGATTGACTTTTTCCTAGTTTGACCTTTGGAAACTTAAAATTGAAATGGATGGGCGTAACTTAGTCAGAATCCTTAGGAAATGTTTATACAGTTTCTTTATCTACCTTTTTACACAATAACTCCGTGATCATGTCGTTTTTGTTGGATCATTTCCTTTATTTGAAGCAGAAAAATCTTGCAGATTTCCTTATTGTAGACGAGTCATTATCGCTAGTTTTCCATAATTAAATATCACGCCCTTTTTTAAAAACAATGGATTCGCTATGTATATAAGGGTAAAATGCAGTAGGGCGGAAATAAATTGAGTTTCCAACCCCGACCAACGAAATAGCCTTGAGCAAAAATTGCTCTAAATTGCAAGACACCAATTCAAAGCAAAATGGGATGGTGATCTATTGGAATTCCCTATGGCAATTTAAGTTTTGTTGATTTTGAAACACATTTTTTCACACGCGTGTATGTCATCTAATACCTTACACATGTCTTATTTGGAACTTGAATCACAACCGTTTGACTGATCAGAGTCACGAAACAAACACAGAATGAGGTTTTCCATGTCAAGTTATGTGGGAAAAAGCGAGTTTTTGACTTGGATATTGAACCATATACCTTATGTGAGGAGGTTCTGCTAGGTCATTTGGTCGAACGGAATCATGATAATACAATTATTTTATAAACTTATTAGCTAAACGATGATTTTTTCTTTTTTTTTTGCATGATTCAATTACTGATCTTATCAATATTGTATATAAATCCTTGTTAAAGCAATTTGTATATTGTTGGCCTTTTGCAACTCAAAGTCTCGGACCACGAAAATACTGGTTTTTGGAAAATAAAATATTCACGCGGCTAGCAAGGGATTTAGGTGCACTTTAACACGTGTTTTTGTCGTGAGAGGCTAATTGCTCCGAAAGGAGAGAGGGTCCACTTAATGTCAAATGAAAATCATCAAATAAAAGACATTGTCAACAAACCCGCCACCTCCCATTCAACACACCATTAAACCAATATATTCAATAAGAGTTTGTGTTATACGCTTACATGTCCGACTACGGCTGTAAACGAACTGAATGAACACATACAAAACCTTGTTTATATCCATTCGTCAAAGTTTAACTGGATGAATGAATGGATGCGAATACTTACATGAACAATTTATCTTGTTCATATTCGTTCGTTTATTAAGACGTTAAATGAACGTAAATCAACGAACAAAATAAATGTTCAAGCTATACATAAAGTTTGTTTTTATTGTTTTTTCTTTTCCTCCGTTTAATTATACACATCTTGCTAGAAGTATATAATAATACGATGCAATATTCGAATATACGCACAAAAATAACATTAACGATCACAAAATCGGATGTTCACGAACGTAAATAAACGAACAAGCCTTTTGTTTATGTCCGTTCATTTAGCTAACGAACACAAAATCTTGTTCATGTTCATCCGTTTAATAAATTAACGAACATAAACGAATTTTTTACCGGATGGTACATGAAATGTTGAATGAATGTTTGGTTTGCTTACACAACTATGTCTAACACATGTCATGTTCTTTCCTATTAATACCAATTGTTGTATATCTTCTGCATGTATAATAATTAAAAATAAATAAAAATACTATACTGCATTGTTGGCCGGACATATTGTTTTATACTCTCTACGTAGTTGAAAATTAATCGTACAATGGATTGCATCTTAAGTAGAACCTATGTGAATCGTAGATTGGATACTTTTAAAAGCTTAATATGACCTGAAATAAGACAACAAAAAAACATGCTACATTAGTCGGAGCGCAGGGGTAGGACCTGCGAACCAGCTCTAGCATGAGAATAAGTCATCGAATTATGAGTGAGATATGTGTAGAGAAATAAAGTGTGTGTGAGAGAGAAGATACTTAAAATGTGAAGATGATGATGGTATTTATTGGCAAGTCTTAGGAAAGTTCTAGGCCATGCCACATGTCTCAACCGGATAGATTAGAGCTTTAGAGGGGATCACATTCATGTTGACCAATGGAAAGGCTCCGAGTGTAGGCTGCGGATTGTAGGATCGAATATTATTGTGTTTGATGATTCGGGTGGTCTTGGATGATCAAAGTACATGTTAGCCATTAGAGAGAGAAAGTAGATGAGAGGAAGTTTCTTGCTAGAGACTTGGTTCACAAATTTTGGAATGTTAGATTAAAGAAAGGCTCCACCCCTTCCATGGATGGAAGGGGTATTTATAGTTACAGACTCAACGACCTCTTATCGGCCTGTGGATCAGGTATACAGTGGGTAAAGACCCGTCCTTCCTCCACGGTGTTACACTAAACTATTCTACGCTACTAATTGACTAATAAACTACTAAATAACATAACAAACAATATGTCTACGAGCTAACTTATGCTAGATAATATTTGGGGTGACCGATACTTTACTTATGGAATTTCCAATTCCTAACAATCTTCCCCTAAGGGAGGTCACCCCATGATTTACATTTTGAATCCTAGCATTCTTTCTTTGTCTTTAGTTCCAAGCTCGTAGACTTCAATTCTTCAATTTCCGTAAACTTTGTGCATTAGTAGCGATTCTTCAAAGTCCGCATAGATTTGTACTTTTAGTGGAGGCCTTTAAACTGATCCACATCTTTGATGATCTTCGAGCTTTCATTGAGATCATCAGCCACAGTAAATCTCTGGATCACCCTTTGTTGTGTTGCCTTCATGTGATGTTGTGACTTTTGGACCGACATGCTCACACCTTTTGGATCATGACATCTTTCCATCAGAGTAGCGGAAGCTTTACTGGTTCAAGATATTTGCAGCAGCGTAGCAGAAGCATAGTATAAAAATATCATAACCAGGTTATGTAGATATGCACCAGTCATGATTTCTTCAATTAAGTGTGGATGCTGTGAGCATGCGGCTTTGGATTGACTCCTCAATTTTGATCACCGCAACCGTCCAAATATACCTACAAACAACAGTTAGCAATAAAACACACGAAAGTGTCTTTGATCACTTTCGTTGAATTGAGGTACACGGCCCACGGTTCCCGTTAATCATACAAGTACCGCTTGTGATCGTATAATTCAAGAATCTCCTTGACAGGGTTTCGCACGCTCTAGCTTTGTTCTCAAATCGAACGTCTCAAAGAAGACAACACGGAGTGAGTGAACCAATGACGAGATTCACGATTGATGAAAAATTTATTTGAAAACAATCGCGTATTGCTTGAAGAAAGAGTTTTGCAATACGACGAAGGTTTTATGAGAAAGATCAATTTTCAATCAAAAATACCTTTTGTATTTGAAAAGAGTACACATTCGACGTGCTAGCGAAAATAAGAGATTCGCACATCGAACGGTTTTTCCAAAAGTATTTTTTCAATCAGAGATACTTTTTGAGTTTGAAACATGAATACACATTCGACGTGCTAGAGAAAAGAAGGTTTGCACATCGAACGGTTTTTCCAAACGTATTCTTCAATTCTATTCCTGGACCAAGGTTGATTCAAGAGTGAATCGCCCCATCGTTTCTATCCAGTTGTCACAAGCTTGATCTTTAGAAAAGATCTCACATGTCACCCACCAAGAGCTTGTTTGATGTTGGCTCTAGAAGGATTTCCATCTTCATCGTGAATATTTTTTACATATCACTCGGATGTTTTGGCAATACCACAAGGATAATGCGTAGGACTCTTAATATATTCTTACTTTCCACATTGCGTGAAACAGCAAGTCTTCATTAATTTAGTGTTCTAACGAGATATTGTGGATAATCTCTTAGCTCTAGACTCAATTGTACATATTTGGTTCCTATGCCGGAGACTAGGGAGAGGGTCTCCTTCTTCAATATCAACAATCTCTATGAGAAAATCGATATATAATGTCGGTTCCCCGTGAGAATGAAACAAGTCCTTTTAAGAGGAACTTGAGTAGCTTGGGAAATTGTAGTGCAGTGCGTCACTGGATCCATGACGTCTTGTCTTCAATACCAGTGTTACCATGGTAACCACCAGTAGCATATGAATTGAACCCGGTTTCTGCCCTAAGGTTGAATTATTGGAGGGCTATTTCTTTTCATCCTTTTTCACATTCATTTCTTTTTCATTCTTCAACCCCTTCAGTGCTTACCGAGACTTCATAACTAGAACCTTGTTGGGTTTATTCCAGTACTAGCTCTGTCTCAGTCGGTACTCTTCCCATATCTCACTTTTCTCCTTTTTTCATCATACCTAAGGACTCTACACTATCTAGTGGATTGTCCCTGGGTAGATCCCTCCGGTTCTGGCGGATCGTGGGAACTAATACCTAACCTAACCATCCTTATAACACCATGCATAAAGTAAAATGGTCGGTCTTTTGGTACAGTTCATTCTTCCTTGAAACCAATTGAAAAATCATTTGGAAAAACAATCAAGGTACTTGTGATACGAGATCAAAGCATTTTGTACCTTAATATTTTTGATCATTTAGAAAACCTCCCCCTCAATATGTGAATATGATTTAGAAATTGTTTAGCACATGGAGGCAAGAGGACTTTGAAATATTTTCTTTGATCACAATTTTCATAGAAAAAGCCATTTGATTTTCTTGGTAAATTCTCTCCCTCAAAATGTGCATAGGATAATTGAAATCATTTTATAACATAGAGGAAAGAGTTCTTTTGAAGCACATCCACAATCACAAAAGCCATTAAGAAACCATTAGAAAACTCAATCAAGGTACTTAATAAATCACTTTAAACAGATTTTGTACCTCGATAGTTTATTTTCTTTTGAAATGCTCCCCCTCAATATGTGCTTCGAGATTCGAAAGCGTTTAGCACATACGAGAGAGCAGCATGCACAATTGAATCAAACAATCACCTTTTATCAAATTTCATTATTAGATCACAAATTCTCCCCCGATCAAAAATATCAAACCCTTTGAGATTTTGGATCCCAAGTGATTTAATAAGGTTTAGAAAACATGGGAGAATATGTGGCCAGATTTAAATACTCATCTTATTTTTGGATAAATCCTCCTCCTCAACATGTGCATTGTGTATTTTGAAATCGTTTGGCACATGGAGGCAGGAGTGCCTTTGAAGGACTAAAACCAATTCCATTTAAACAGATAAGAGATTTAAATCACGATCTCTCCCCCGATCAAAAATATCAAACCATTTGAGATTTGTGATCCCATCTGATTTAAATCATTTAGAAAAGTTTGGGGAAAGACGTGGCAAGATTTAATTTTGAAAAATGACTGATAGAGGACCAATTATAGGCATTAAAGATTGTTAGTGTCAGGTATGATTGTTTTTAAGAGATCTTTTAAGTAAAACAAAACAATTTCACAATCAAACAAGAACAGAAAAAATTTCGTTTTGAAAGACCTTGATTCTAAAGAAAAAATCATACCATGACATAACGTTAAATCTTTAGATCACCACTTATATTGTACAATCCGGACTTTTATGAAGAAATATCGTTTGAAAATAATTTATTTTAAATCACTATCCCCCTCAATCGATGACCATAGTCGATGATTGAGTGACTTAAGTTTTGATAAAATGAAGTCCGGTGATATTCAAAATTTAGTCCAATTAATTTTCAAAAACAATATTTTCCATTTTCAAAACAATTTTATTCAAATTTTTCAAAAATTGTTTAAAAATGGTATCCTGCACAAAGATACATTAGTGGTTGAGAAGCTTTTGTTGTTGTTGCTGAGGGTTGGAAGAAAAACCGTCTGCAAATGCAGTGAGACTTCTTACGTTGCATTTTAATACCAACTGAGGTCAAATTAAGCTCCATTTCTTCAATCACTTAGAAGAAAACCATCTGCTGATGCAGTGACACCTCTTACGTTGCATTTATGCCAACTCTCCATTGAAGTCCAATTAAGCTCCGTTTCTTCATTTGTCAACCCAAGATATAGTTACCCTTTCCTTTTGGCATCCAATCATCTTCATTGTGGGATCCGGATCGGGAACATTCTTATAATCCATGATATTTGCATACATTAGTAAACCCAAACAAATATATGGTGGTCAACATCACCCAAACAACCATCGACTAATAAAAGTCAATTCAACATATCAATCAGATCATATAAAGCATGGGATTATGTGTTCATCAAACTCTAATCATCTAAACCTAACAATCATATCCTAGGCACCTAGTCCTTCAACGTAGGTTAACATCATTTTTTAGTTAAGCATATAGGATAATTAGATAAGCTCGTTTAGATGATATAAATTTGAAAACATTCTCCCCCTCAATCAATGACTCATATTCTGAAAAATTTAAAAGCGCTGAAGTCATTGATTGAGTTTTCAATTTTTACGAAAACTCTGAAACTGATTGATTTACAAGCAACTCGATTTCCACCATTTTGTTAAAACAAATATTTTTCTGAAGAATTTTGAAGGAAAAATATTTGAGTAGGAACAGCAGTCCTTCGACATACTTTCCTCATTTGTTTTTAGGATAAGTGCACGAATTATGAAAAATGGTTAAGCGCAGCACTTTCCTTCATTGAAGAGCGGGTTGCTATCGGAAATAATAGCAAGCCATTTTTGAAGCGCGGGTTACAGTCTGAAATAACTGTAAGCCATAGTTTGAGACATGTTTTGGAAAAAGAATATTTACACCTCCTGCTCGAACTTCATCTATGGTCCCGTGCCATTATTGAATAACATTTCTAAGACCGTAAATGTTATCGATACCAGAAGACATGTCTTGAGAAAAACATATTTTTGGTATTTTTAAATTTTATGATTTTTATGGGCTTAATCGAGAATCTATGCTAACTAGGTTTTATCCACATTTCTATTTTCATAATTTCTGGGTTTTATGTCTTCATTTATTGCTTTTTGTTTTTCAATGATTTCGAGAAGATGATATAGTTAAAATTTTCTTTTAGAAAGATAGAAGTTGTAAAACCCTAAAAATCTCAAACGCGTTAAATGACACTTTTACCCTCCAACTTAATAATAATGTAAACTCGGAAAACACGTCAACATCATTTGACAATTTATCTCATCAATAATATACACAAATAATGAAAGTATTTAACTTATGTTATCAAGTAAATGTACACAATTAAAATAAACTCTAAGGTACCAAAACATGTTACAATGTGTACACAATTCACTTGGACTACAAAGGAGACTACATTCATAATGAAGTGATAAGGTTGGAAAGTCAAATTTTTGGTCTCCCCTCCCCTTGATGGCCGGCCTTGATACCCTCCCCCATAATCACAATATCAATCTCATTTAATCTCATTTACACATTTACATTTAATTCAAAAACACACAAAGAAAAACCCTAACTCTCTCCTTCACAAAGTGGCGGCACCCTTTCTTTTTCTCCCATTCCATCCAAAAATCAAAGAAGAAAAGTGTTCCTAGGAGGTTTGTGATCGTGTGTGATTGATTGGTGGGCGTTGTGATCGTGTTTGGTTCGAAAAGGAAGCTAGGTCGTGGGTTTGGATTTCGGCCGTGGTGTTGAATAAGCCAAGGGAGGCTTGGTTTTGATCGTGGTGGCTTATTTCTTGTTTCCTTGTCACGTACACGCTACTAGGGTAACGTATCATGATCTCACGTCTTTTCCTCTTTGCTTTCTTAATCATGTCGTGGACATGGGTGTCATTTTAAGGCTTGTTATATGAAAATGAAACACATGAAATAATGAATATGTTGTCACATAAAATGATGAAATAGATTACATAAAATCATGACTTTAAACCTATATGATTCGAATGATTTGTGACTTGTAATATTCATACGAAACTGATTTTGGGTCTCTCATTATGTCGACATATACATATTGTATTAAAGGGTTAAATGAGCTTGTGAAACTATGCGTATACGTATGTGATAAATTGAATCGATAACGAATGATTTACGAACTTGTTTGGTCTTATATGTGGGGCGTACAAAATGGGTTTTGGTGAAGGGAGTCACGACCCAAATATGAGTATCACCTAGGAGTTTTGTAGTCTATGATAATCGAGTCAAAATATGTTAAAACCTATACGTTAATCATAATCAAAAACTAGGGTTTTGTATTACATGATTTAATAAAGTTAAGGGGTTATTTTGTAAATTATGAAACTTGATGGATTAACTTGTTAATATGTTAACTAAATGGATTAAATGAGTAAAATGAGTAAACTTGCCATATTTACACTTTTAACCCTATACTTTGCATTATTGACATTTTACACCCTAAACTTTTATAACTTGTCATAAATGATCCTTAAATTATAATAACACTCATTCTCATTATTTAACTAAGATAAGTAACTAAAGTTACTAAATATGGAAACCTGCTAATTATAGAAAGTTACTAAATATGGAAACCGCTATTTACGGAAGATTACTAAAAATAAAACCTTAAAATAGAAAGTTACCTAAAATAGAAAGTGCTTAAAATGGAAAGATTACTAAAAGTGGAAACCTGCTAAAATGGAAAGCCGTCTTAAACGAGTGATCTGATTCTTATAGAACGTTATCTAATTCATATAGGTTCCAGCGACGGGATTGATCGCTTTCTTGATTTTACTTTCTTTGTGATTTGCTTCGAATAAGGTACAGATATTCTGACCTTACCTCTTAAGGTTTCTCATGATTCATATACATCTTTCGATACTAGCTTGAACTGTTATGCCTTACTCTAAGCCTCCTTATTAGGGCTTCCCTATGACTTTGCTATGCTCCCTTTGATATGAACCTTTGATATGAACTATGATATGAACTTTGATATGAACCCTTATGATATGATATGATTATGCTTTGACCCGTCAGATTGATACCCGAGCCAAATATGTATTCCTAGTCATGAAGGTAACATGACCGTGTCATTGATGCACCAATGGCATGACTCAGTGTTACGAGTGATGTTGCACACAGTCCCCATTATGATATGATTATGAGCTCACTATATGTATATGATTTGGCCATTATGTTCCGGGGGGCGTATGGATGCATCCTAGATATGATATGTTTAGTGGATTTAACTATTATGATATGATTTATATGGTGAATGATGTCGTGTGCAATACGCGTCTTCACATTCCGGGAGCTGATCACTCCACTGTTACTTGAGGTCTCCCCTCCATTATATATGGTATTCCGAGGTCACCCCTCCGAATACAACTGATATGATATGATATGTGTATGATATGATATGGGCTCGTGGTAGATGACTGACCTTCTGTTTCTCTTTCTTTTCGTTATCCTTTGTTATGCCTTATGATATTTCCCTTTGCACCTTATGATTATTATATCCTCATTACTTATCCTTCGATTATTCGTTTTGTTATATATATATATCTGTTCACTGGGCTTTTTAAGCTCAGCCGCGTTTTCTTTCCATGCGGCAGGTAATTAAGCTAGAAGTTGGGATCTTAGCTATGGGTTTGAGTGATGAGCGGTTATATGGATTTATGGCTCTAGTCATCTTAGTTTATGCTTGATTATGTTGACATTATTTTAGACTCGGATTATGCTTATTTATGTCTTGGATTTATTCCTTCTACTTTTGATGAACTTATGTAACGTTTAAGCCGTGTTGGCTGGATTTTCCTTTGGTTATTTATTTAAGACTTCCGCTGCTTTATTATGTTCATTATGTATGCTTTGATATGACACCATTTTATAATACTTCTACCCTTATCGGGTTGGGTGTTACAATTATGGTATCGAGCCCGAGTTCGACTTGTAGTCGGGACCTGTGACATATGGACCCTAAGCGTTGATCCGTAGAGCTTAAGATTTGACTGGTGAGAGTTGGGTAGATTCTAGGTTCATTATCATCATTTCCGTTCATGATCTCCATCTTACTTCCTAACCTTTGCTAATCATTTGATGATCGTTCAGATGGTGAATACTCAAAGAAACAGCGACGATAACGGGGATGGTCATCCTAACTTCGAAGCTTTGATTGCACGCGCTCTGGCCACTGCTATGCCCGAGATCGTCGCTACCATCACTAATAACGTCCGAAATGGCGCTAGCTCCTCCGGCGTAAATGATGGTGGGGGTGCCAACCCACCTACACCCATTCTTGTTTGGATCGAGCGCTTCAAAAAACTTAAGCCAATCCCTTTTCGATCGGCAGCTTCACCTAATGATGCGGAGGACTGGATCACGCACATGGAGAAGCTATTCAATGTGTTGGGTTGTGGTGACGAGGTGAAAACCAGACTAGCGACCTTCAAATTCGAGGGTGATGCCCTCAACTGGTGGAAGGCCTATCTCTTGTCCAAGGAAGAGAACTTTCTAGATACTTGTGTTTGGAATACTTTTAGGGATATCTTCTACAAACATATTTTCCCGAATCGAAGCAGCACGATATGAAAAGAGAGTACAACGCCATACGTCACCGGATAGGGAAAGTTCCCATGAATACCGCAACGGTTTATGAGGTTGGCCGGGTTCGTAGGAGATATTGCTGGAGATGCACGTCCGTCGCTCGGAAGTTCAAATGGGGTTGAATAAATGGGTGTTGGACGGGTGATTAATAACGAGTACACTGGTAGCTGCAGATTCTATGATGCCGCCCGCAACATTGAGTTGCTACATGAGGATCCGAGCTTCAGAACAGGGCGGTGATCGTATTTATCCTGGGTCAGACAGGACCATACTTCGAGGAGTTTAGGGTAGACACGGCCGTGGTCACGACCGTGGGCGTCGGACACTCGGCCACGAGGTTCCCGAGGAGTATGACAGATCGAAACGACCGTCGGGTCGTGATGGCGGGAGTCAGGCGTCGGGTTCGGGATCAATCTTATCGTGGTGGTCAGCAGGGACCGTTCTTCAGTTCTTCATATCATAAGAGGCCGGTGAGATTTTGCCTCCTCCTCCACTCGCAACACTTGTGGAAAGCCTCACCCGCGTTTGTTTCAAGGCCACAGTGGATGCTATGCATGCGGTCTCTTGCTCGCTCATAGGGTTAAGGACTGCCCTCAAGGAAAGCTGATTGCACCAGGAAACATGGCCAAACCAGCTCCGACCAAGGGCCGTGTGTATTCTGTTACTCGGGACCAAGCGGCGAACTCTTCAGGTACCATTACCGGCATTCTTTATATTGGTGATATTTACGCTTTACTTTATTTGATACCGGTGCTACACATTCTATGATATCTACTTCGTTACTAAGGAAATTAAATATGACACCCACACCTTTGTTAGACCGAATCTCTATTTCCACCCTATGAAAACCAGTGCTTATTGACCGTGAATACTTGGATTGTCCCCTACTTTTCGATGATGGTATTCGATTATTCGCTAATCTTCTTCCTTTGGATATGTTTGATTTCGATATTATTTTGGGTATGGATTGGTTGGCCTTGCATAGGGCTACCATTGACTGTTATGCTCGAAATGTTATCTTTGGTAGTATTCACCAACCTGATTTCGTTTATCATGGTGCTCAACCACTCAAGTCAGCTAAGATCATCTTGGCTATGAAAGCTCGCACTCTCATTTCTCATGGTTGCCTTGGTTTTCTGGCATCCATTAAGGATACTTCTCTTGAAGTTCCTACCATCGAAAGTCTTTCCGTCAAATGCGTGAATTTTTGATGTTTTTCTGACGAACTTCCGCATTCCTCCGGCTAGGGAAGTTGAATTTGGCATCGATTTGATTCCCGGTGCCGAACCTATATCTAAAGCTCCTTACCGTATGGCACCGATCGAATTGAAGGAATTGAAGGAACAGTTGCAAGAACTGTTGGAGAACGGCTTTATTAGGCCTAGTGTTTCACCTTAGGGCGCTTTTGTGTTATTTGTTAAGAAGAAAGATGGGAGTATGAGGTTGTGTATTGATTACCGCGATGGTGAACCGTATCACTATCCGTAACCCTTATCCTCTTCCGCGCTCGCACGACGACTTGTTTGATCAATTGCAAGGTGCAAAATTTTTCTCTAAGATTGACCTGAGGTCTGGTTATCATCAATTACGTGTGAAGGAGCAAGATGTTTCTAAGACCGTTCCGTACTCGTTATGGCCATTATGAGTTCATGGTTATGCCTTTTGGTTTGACTAATGCACCTACAGTTTTCATGGATCTTATGAATCGTGTTTTCCACGAGTACCTCGATAAATTTGTAATCGTCTTCATCGATGACATCCTTGTGTATTCTAAGAGTGAGGCGAAACACGGCAGCACCTTCGTATTGTATTGGAGACTCTTCGACATCAGAAGTTGTATGCAAAATTCTCTAAGTGTGAATTCTGGCTGAGCCAAGTTGCTTTCCTTGGTCACGTTGTGTCTTCTGATGGTATTAAGATGGACACATCTAAGGTTGAAGCTATCACAAAATGGCCGAGACCTACTCTTTGTGACGGAGATTAGAAGTTTTTTGGGGCTTCTTGGTTATTATCTCGTTTTGTTGAGGGTGTCTCTCGATTGGCGTTACCTTTGACGCAATTGATGAGGAAAGGAGAAAAGTTTGAGTGGACGGATGAGCGTGAACAGAGTTTTGAGGAGTTGAAACGGAGATTGGTTACTGCGCCTATTTTGACACTTCCATCGGGTTCGGAGGTTTTGATTTACAGCGCGATCGAAGAAAGGTTTGGGTTGTGTATTGATGCAGCATGGTAAGGTGATTGCCTATGCTTCGAGGCAATTGAAATCATACGAAGAAAATTATCCCACGCATGATTTGGAGTTGGTCTGCGGTGGTTTTGCCTTAAAGATTTGGAGGCATTACTTGTATGGTGAATCGTGTGATATCTTTACTAACCACAAAAGTTTAAAGTATATATTCACACAAAAGGAGCTCAATATGAGGCAACGAAGGTGGTTAGAGCTTCTTAAGGATTATGACACGAACATCCAGTATCATCCGGGTAAGGCTAATGTAGTTCTTGATCGCGAGCGAAAGTCGGGTATGATTTCTTGTTTGGAGATTGAACCCAGGGTTCTTCACGATCTTGAGCTTATGGATGTGGAATTTTGTTTCTGGGGTTATGATGGTTATTGGGCTAGCTTGAAGGTAGAGTCCAACCTTATGTTACAGATTGAGGAAGCTCGGAAGGATGATGGTGAGCTTTGGTCGTGGTTCGAGAATATCGAGGCGGGTAAGCGACCGAGTTCGTGTTGATGGTTTTGCGTATGGTATGAGGGTCGACTTTGTGTTCCTAATGATCCCTTTGCGTGAAGTTTGTTGCATGCGAGGCTCATAGTTCCCCTTTCACTATCCATCCTGGTTCTACCCAAGATGTATCGGGATCTTAAGCGGCATTTCGGTGGAATGGTATGAAACAAGATGTGGCCGTTTGTGGCTAAGTGTATGACCATTGCTTGAGGTTAAGATTGAGCATCAGAGGGCTAGTGGTTTGTTGCAGCCGTTAGATATCCCTACATGGAAGTGGGAAGAAATCTCCATGGATTTTGTCACGGGTTTGCCTCCTACTCGAAAAAGACATGATGCGATTTGGGTGGTTGTTGATCGACTAACCAAATCCGCTCATTTCTTACCTATCCGAAAAGATTATCGTGTTAGTAGATTGGCGGAGATTTTTCAAAGAAGAGATTGTTAGATTGCATGGTACTCCTCGCTATTATTTCGATGGAGATCCGCTTCCGTCACAGTTTTGGAAGAGTCTGCAGAAGCTTGGGAGTGCAGCGTCTTAAGTTCAGCACCTTTTCACCCTCAAACCGATGGTCGACGGAGAGGACCATTCAGGCTCTTGAGGACATGTTGAGGGCTTGTGCATTGGAATGGACTGGGAACTGGGATGAGTATATGTGCTTGGTGGAGTTTGCCTACAACAATAGTTGGCATACTAGCATCAAGGCAGCACCGTATGAGCTGTTGTATGGGAGAAAATGTAGGGCACCTGTTTCTTTGGGATGAGGTAGGTGAGCTTTTGATTGAAGGTCCAGAACTCATCGAGATTACTAATGAGAAGGTGGCGATTGCTAGGGAAAGATTGAAGGAGGCTCGTTCACGGCAAAAGAGTTATCTGATAAGCATAGGCGCGACTTGGAGTTTCGTGTTGGTGATCGTGTTTTCACGAAGTTTCACCGTTCCGTGGTGTTAAGCGTTTTGGAATCAAGGGCAAGCTCATTCCTCGATTCATCGGACTTTCGAGATTCCGGATCGTGTTGGGGAAGTTTCCTACCGTCTAGCTCTACCTCCTCAGTTATCTCATGTTCATGATGTGTTCCATGTATCTCTGCTGCGGGGATACAACTATCATCCATTACACGTGGTTTCCTATCCTTTGGATCAGATTCAGCCAGATATGTCCTTACCGGGAAGAACCGGCTATTTTAGATCGAAGAGATCGAGTCATGAGAAACAAAGTAATTCCGTTTGTTAAGATTCTTTGGAAGAATCACCCGAGCGTGAAGCTACCTGGGAGACCGAGGAATCTATGCGAGCTAGTTATCCACATTTCTTTTCATAACTGTATGTCTTCATTTATTGCTTCGTTTCCTTTCAATTTTCGAGGACAAAAATTTTCTTTTAGAGGGGAAGAGTTGTAAAACCCTAAAAATCTCAAACGCGTTAAATGACACTTTTACCCTCCAACTTAATAATTATGTAAGCTCAGAAAACACGTCAACATCATTTGACAATTTATCTCATCAATAATATACACAAATAATGAAAGTATTTAACTTATGTTATCAAGTAAATGTACATAATTAAAATAAACTCTAAGGTACCAAAACATGTTACAATGTGTACACAATTCACTTGGACTACAAAGGAGACTACATTCATAATGAAGTGATAAGGTTGGAAAGTCAAATTTTTGGTCTCCCCTCCCCTTGATGGCCGGCCTTGATACCCTCCCCCATAATCACAATATCAATCTCATTTAATCTCATTTACACATTTACATTTCATTCAAAAACACACAAAGAAAAACCCTAACTCTCTCCTTCACAAAGTGGCGGCACCCTTTCTTTTTCTCCCATTCCATCCGAAAATCAAAGAAGAAAAGTGTTCCTAGGAGGTTTGTGATCGTGTGTGATTGATTGGTGGGCGTTGTGATCGTGTTTGGTTCGAAAAGGAAGCTAGGTCGTGGGTTTGGATTTCGGCCGTGGTGTTGAATAAGCCAAGGGAGGCTTGGTTTTGATCGTGGTGGCTTATTTCTTGTTTCCTTGTCACGCATTTTGCGCTACTAGGGTAACGTATCATGATCTCACGTCTTTTCCTCTTTGCTTTCTTAATCATGTCGTGGACATGGGTGTCATTTTAAGGCTTGTTATATGAAAATGAAACACATGAAATAATGAATATGTTGTCACATAAAATGATGAAATAGATTACATAAAATCATGACTTTAAACCTATATGATTCGAATGATTTGTGACTTGTAATATTCATACGAAACTGATTTTGGGTCTCTCATTATGTCGACATATACATATTGTATTAAAGGGTTAAATGAGCTTGTGAAACTATGCGTATACGTATGTGATAAATTGAATCGATAACGAATGATTTACGAACTTGTTTGGTCTTATATGTGGGGCGTACAAAATGGGTTTTGGTGAAGGGAGTCATGACCCAAATATGAGTATCACCTAGGAGTTTTGTAGTCTATGATAATCGAGTCAAAATATGTTAAAACCTATACGTTAATCATAATCAAAAACTAGGGTTTTGTATTACATGATTTAATAAAGTTAAGGGGTTATTTTGTAAATTATGAAACTTGATGGATTAACTTGTTAATATGTTAACTAAATGGATTAAATGAGTAAAATGAGTAAACTTGCCATATTTACACTTTTAACCCTATACTTTGCATTATTGACATTTTACACCCTAAACTTTTATAACTTGTCATAAATGATCCTTAAATTATAATAACACTCATTCTCATTATTTAACTAAGATAAGTAACTAAAGTTACTAAATATGGAAACCTGCTAATTATAGAAAGTTACTAAATATGGAAACCTGCTATTTCTGGAAGATTACTAAAAATAAAAACCTGCCTAAAATAGAAAGTTACCTAAAATAGAAAGTGCTTAAAATGGAAAGATTACTAAAAGTGGAAACCTGCTAAAAATGGAAAGCCGTCTTAAATTAGTGATCTGATTCTTATAGAACGTTATCTAATTCATATAGGTTCCAGGCGACAGGATTGATCTGCTTTCTTGATTTTACTTTCTTTGTGATTTGCTTTCGAATAAGGTACGATATTCTCGACCTTACCTCTTAAGGTTTCTCATGATTTGTATACATCTTTCGATACTAGCTTGAACTGTTATGCCTTACTCTAAGCCTCCTTATTAGGGCTTCCCTATGACTTTGCTATGCTCACTTTGATATGAACCTTTGATATGAACTATGATATGAACTTTGATATGAACCCTTATGATATGATATGATTATGCTTTGACCCGTCAGTTTGATACCCGAGCCAAATATGTGTTCCTAGTCATGAAGGTAACATGACCGTGTCATTGATGCACCAATGACATGACTCCAGTGTGCACGAGTGATGTTGCACACCGTCCCCATTATTATATGATTATGAGCTCACTATATGTATATGATTTGGCCATTATGTTCAGTATGGATGCATCCTATATATGATATGTTTAGTGGATTTAACTATTATGATATGATTTATATGGTGAATGATGTCGCATGCAATACGCTTCACATTCCGGCCGATCACTAATCCCTTGTTACTTGAGGTCTCCCCTCCATTATATATGGTATTCCGAGGTCACCCCTCCGAATACAAATGATATGATATGATATGTGTATGATATGATATGGGCTCGTGGTAGATGACTGACCTTCAGTTTCTCTTTCTTTTCGTTATCCTTTGTTATTCCTTATGATATTTCCCTTTGCACCTTATGATTATTATATCCTCATTACTTATCCTTCGATTATTCGTTTTGTTATATATATATATATCCGTTCAATCGGGCTTTTAAGCTCACCGCGTTTTCTTTCCATGCGCGGCGGTAATTAAGCTAGAAGTTGGGATCTTAGCTATGGGTTTGAGTGATGAGCGGTTATATGGATTTATGGCTCTAGTCATCTTAGTTTCTGCTTGATTATGTTGACATTATTTTAGACTCGGATTATGCTTATTTATGTCTTGGATTTATTCCTTCTACTTTTGATGAACTTATGTAACGTTTAAGCCGTGTTGGCTGGATTTTCCTTTGGTTATTTATTTAAGACTTCCGCTGCTTTATTATGTTCATTATGTATGCTTTGATATGACACCATTTTATAATACTTCTACCCTTATCGGGTTGGGGTGTTACAGAAGTCATCATCTCTTAAACATTCACCACCAAAGCTTCCGAGGCTCCAGAATATAAAATAGAACATGAGCCATTGAGAAAGAGAGACTTTGGCAGCTTCCCCCCAAACTGAAAATCCTTTAGCTGAGCAGATTCTAAGCTTTCTTACAAGCTTCCATTAGCCAGGTGCACAAAGAAGCACACCATTATCATCGATCATGCTGCTCCTTTTAAGAATAATCACCGTGATTCATCATTCAAGGTTATATCATCCAATAAGAAGAACAGCAACGTATCATCCCGCATTAGAATACCTTTTCTCAAATTTCTTTTCCACTGAAGTCTGAAGCTATGCATCCCCAACGAGTTGTCAAGAGACCACTTCCCCCAAGTAGATGAATTGATGCGATCTCTTAGACTAGAGCTCACTTAACCCGAATACACATATCCGAAGACAAAGAAACTTATACCATCGGAGTAGCAGATTAAGTCCAATAGCCAAAGAATAACCCCGATGTATACTTTTCTCTCCCCGAAGAAAGTGTATGAATCTCAAGAACCCGAAGTACTAATGCCCAAAGAGAGAATAACCGATAACATTGAAGAGGCAGTCGAATCACTGATTATCTCTGGTGACAATCTCTGCGATGTCAACACGGAATAAGTGATTATATCTCTGAATCACCGATTAAGCCCTCAAGTAAAACAAATGAGCATCCCCAATGTATACAATCTCTCCCCTGATTATTGCGATAACATCAAAATCATCACACACTTGTGTACCTCTTTTATCTTCGAAACTTTCTCTACATCACTTCCCCCACGTCGTTGAAATAATAACACTGAAAGCCTTGATGAGTAAAACCTTGAGATTCTCTGCGGTCATGACAATTGTCTTCCCGGGATATCTTCAATCACTTAGAAGAGTTAAGTTCATCAAGTTTACTCGCCATGAGTCAAACCTTGAGTTTCTCTGCGGTAATAACATTTTTCTTCCAGGGATATCTTCAATCACTTAGAAGAATTAAGTTCATCAAGTTTACTCGCTTTGTGTTTAAATGTGTGTCTCCTTCCCCCTGGTTTTGATACTCGTAATCAACATATTGTAAGCACGTATACTAGAAATCTTGTTGAGAAGATCATAATTAGCTCAGATGTATCTGTGAGAATCAACTTGCTAAAGAAACAGAATGAGCAAGTCTAATTGGGGATTAAATCGCATATTTCACCCTCCCCAATTAGTGCTCTCCCTAAACCGACAATTTGTTTGATAAATGCCCAGAATAAGAAGAAGTCTTTTGATAATCAAATGCAACTCGTCTTTAGTCTTCTAACATGCAGCGGAAAATGTAGAATCGACTGTAGACTCGACCTTCTTCAAGATTGTCCAGTTTAGGTAATAGAATGTTAACATCTTCTTCTCACCAAATGTATTCCCGTTAACATATATTTAGCAAATCCCCTTAACTCAAATCCCTCCCAATCAAACAAGAACAGAAAGATGTTCATCAAGGAAATCAACCCCGCAACTGGAAGCACTTTGTCGTTAAATCATATCAGCCCATGTGAAGATGTCAACCAACGACTCTTAGAAGAAACTACATGTGAAGATGACCCGATAAGAAGAAGCTAGGTTCTTACATGAGTTTGGAGCCGTTTGACCATTGATTCTTAGAAGTCAATCAACCATGCATAGTTATCATACTTCTTCTCCCCCTCAAGAATTGCATACGGAGATGCCATTCTTGATTAAACAAGTGAATATCTTCAGCAAATGTAGTCTATTCACACTTCTCCCCCGCAAAATTAGCACATGATGTCGCCATCTTCATTATATTGAGCAAGTGGAATAAGAATAATTATCGTAGTCCGTTCACTTGATGAAGCGCATGGAAAAAGAATGAAGCATGTTGATGAAGAATGTCGATGAGAATGGTCATAAACATGAAGATTTCTCTTCTTTTGAAGATAAAGCGCACTGAAGCGTACACTTTTCTTTTCTGTGAAGTACGAGGCTTGAACTGAAGTATTCAAACGTCATAATCTCTCTCTTTTCAACTCTCTTGGCAAAACTTGTAATCAACCCCATTATCATTCAGTAGGCTCTTTGTAGTGACCGCTGATGGAGAAAACCCAATATAATGAATTTGACCCTGAAGTAAACTAACCCGAACTCGTGACTTAAACTTGCACATATGTAACAAAGAGCGGTGCCGAGACTTCATCCTCCATTGAATCTCTAAGTACTCTATACTCTTCATCCAACCAACCATCAAGTATAAGACGTACATCACCTCTTGAAAATCCACAATTAAATGTGACACTGAGCACTACAACGTAACTCCTTAAAGTGATAGTTATTTTTGTGGCAAAAAGAGCCCAATTCCCCCAGAAAAAATAGACTCTAAAAAATAACTAGATTTCCAAGTCTTCGTTTTTGGAAAAAGCTCGAACAAGGATCATGAAGAATCTTCATCCAACCATCCCCGATACCTTCAGATACTAAGTACACTCGCCCGTGATATTTCACTTCAACCTCAAATAGATATTACTGAATTAACCCCGTTGTCACATCTTCTGGTTAAAAGCTCAACTCTAGCCTTCTTTGACGTTTTAAGTGAACAATGATAATGGTATTCATCCAGACCATGGTTAAAAGCACAAAACCCCGTAAAACCATGTAATAACCAAACTGCCATGACGAATATCCAAACACACATCCAATTCATGAAGTACACCATTTATCCCTTCTTCGAAGTAGAAACCGTAGCACCAAAGATCGAAAGGATCCCGAAATACGCTTTCCTTTCTCGTGGATGAATCCATCAATACGGGATTTTACAATTCTATAGTTTAAACTGAGAAATAGTTTCTTTCGTGCTGATTTTACAAAACCAAGAATAAACCGTAAGATAGATCCGGAAATGGACTTTACAATTACCAGGATGTTTCCATTGTCACGGGATTTTACAAGTCTATGATTTAAACCGAGAAATAGGTTCTTTCGGGGGATTTTACAAAATCAAGACAAAACCGTAAACAATGTCAGCTTGAATGTGTTATGACAACTTTGGTTTCGTGAATATCTGCTTAGGGAACATGCAGCGGTTCATCAGCGGTTCATTAACCAACATCAACAATATCATCAACTATCCAATAAATACTTTGGTAAACACATCATTCACGCATTCTGTCGGCTGTTGCTGTGACCACATGCAGAAGTAAACCCGATATTCCAAACTTGATCATGAAGTAGAATTCCCCAGATTTGTTACTTAAACTTGTACTAATCCTTGTGAAGAAGAAACGGTGTACCCAATGTACAAAACCTCTTGACATTCTCAATTGAGTGAGACACCGAAGTGATAGCTACGTTGTGGGTTAAGTGAGAAAGAATCACAAATGCAACTAAATAGCCAAGTCTTTATCACATTCTTTAAATGCCCAAACAAGTCATCTTCGCGGAAGGGAAGAAAGAAAGAAGATTAAATAAGTAAACGCGCCTGGATAACCTTACTTCAAATTCAATAAAGAAATACCGAACACCAACCCCGTAGTCAACGATGTTTAAATCCAGTACAAGCCATGAAATGGTAACCTTTGTGAAAATGTATAACCCAAGGTATCAATCACAACGAATCTCGTAAGTTCCATATCATCAAATCATGTATTTGTCAAATCTCATACTATATCAACTATCTCATAAAGTCATTCAATTAAACTTGTGAAAGTCTATTATTCGGCCCAAGCAACTAACACACGATTAAATATTTCTTGATATCACATTAGCTTAATATCATCCGGCCAAATTTACACAACTTGTGAAAGTTAACTATGCATATATATTGCATGTACCCAACACCATATCAAACGAGATGCACACGGAAAAAATGGAAGAGATATCAAGCTCATATAATGATCGGCCCAAGAAAATATATAACACTACAAACAATAACCAAGTCTGTCCATAAGCTTCGTCCAACCCAATGAAAATCCGAATGGCCCATGAACACAATACCTAATTTACGGGGTATTAAAAGGACCTTATCCCACCACTAACACAAAACTTTCTCGCTTCCAAACCCTAATTACTCTAACTCTTTCATCCGCCTCCCACAACTCTCTAATCACCAACAAACCCTAAAAACTCTCAGCCTCCATCTAACAAAAACGCTTCAAAAAAAATGATCCATCCGCCTCTATTCTATTATAATCTCATCAAACTAATATCCAAGGCAGATTTTTCACACCATCGAATCAATATCACAACCTTATACTTCCATTAGCGAAGACAATATATCTCGTATGGTTCAAAACGTAAGCCACAGGGATGGCGTCAAGATTGTGACCCGTTTGACCTAGCCACAGAGATGGCTTGAGGCTATAGATTTGGCTTCCAGATCTTAAGATGATGTCATAGGTAGGTTTTGGTATGCCCTTTTATTATGTTAAGCTCGAAACAAATATAGTTTATAACAGATTAGTTATACAACTATGTTTACTTTTCGGATATAAACAAAACTTTTGGACTTTGATCGGTGATGAACATGCATTCAAACTTACAGATCTTTAATAGAAAAAGAGAAGTTTGAATCGATTCTGAGATCACTTGTTTTTGTTTAGTTTCGTATACCTGACCGAATGAAGAACGAGTTTAACATAACATGTTAAATTTATTTCATGGGTCGTATATTTCACCAACACATGATCAATGATGATTGTTGTTCAACTTCAAAAGAATCTTTGAAATATTGGAAGAAGTGAACCGGATCTGAGATTAATTTATCATTTCGGTTTTAGAGTTGAGTTTTGGGTCTTGATCAATGAAGAGGTATGTTTGAGTATACACGATCTATTAAGATATGTATGATTACTTAAACGAATCTGAGATCCTTGTGTATTTATGATTTCGAATGTATGTGAGTCAAGATCAGTGATGATATCATTATTGGGGTTGTTTGAATCTAATAGAGGTCTTGAGAAATATTAACAAAACCTTGATGAAATATGAGATCTTGCTGTTAGAGGTTGAGTCATGGTATTGTTTGATTGATGATGGTAATGGTACTGAGGTCTCACGAGTCTTTTGGTTTTGATGATGGTATTTGTGTTGAGTCGTTTGGTATACGGTTTAAGTCTTTTTGTGGTCGTAGTCTTGGTTCAGTCACTCTTCTTCTTCATTTCGTCACCAAGTCGCACGATTCATGAGCCAAGTCGCTAGGTCTTGTTCTTATTCAAAGCAAATCGCTAGCAGAATTTTTGAGTCAAGTCGCTACCTATATGTGACAAGTCGCTAGGTCTAGTGTCAAGTCGCCATTGACTTTAAAGAAAGTCAACAAATCTCCAAGTCGCTACGTAAATATGTAAACAACTCACTAGCACGATTTGCTACTATATACAATGAATCTAGACGACACAATGAAGACAAGTCGCCACCAGTGGTTGTACCAAGTTGCTAGGTAGATTTTTGAAAATTTCCGATGTATTTTCCGACTAAGTTCCGACCATATGCATAATAAACCCGCTAAAAACACATCATATAACAAAGCTGCTTCTTATATTTGAAGACCGGTTTTGACCATAAAATGTGACTTTGACCATAATATTTCACGCGATATGGAAACAAAAAATCATATATAAGGATTTGTTTTGGACACGCGTTTAACACAACCAGATAAAACTTAATATCCAAAGACCAGTTAACAACATTTCCAACCATGTATGTATAAACTGTATAAACAGTTAACAACATTATCCAAAAACCACAAACAACAACCATGGTACGGACCACACAAATCAAAGATAACACAATAACCATGGCTCTGGTACCATTTGTAGGATCGAATATTATTGTGTTTGATGATTCGGGTGGTCTTGGATGATCAAAGTACATGTTAGCTATTAGAGAGAGAAAGTAGATGAGAGGGAGTTTCTTGCTAGAGACTTGGTTCACAAATTTTGGAATGTTAGATTAAAGAAAAGCTCCACCCTTTCCATGGATGGAAGGGGTATTTATAGTTACAGACTCAACGACCTCCCTATCGCTCAGGATCGTATACATTAGGTAAAGACCGTCCCTTCCTCCGGTGTTACACTAAACTATTCTACGCTACTAATTGACTAATAAACTACTAAATAACGTAACAAACAATATGTCTACGAGCTAACTTATGCTAGATAATATTTGGGGTGACCGATACTTTACTTATGGAATTTCCAATTTCTAACACGGATTCATTCCCTATATTGTCAGAAATGTGCCTATGTGCACCCACGCAATATTTGTGTTTGTTTTTTAGTTCAGAGCCTAAGACTCTTCGGAGGCTCCAACTCCTCGGAGGATAAGGCTCAATGAGATGGGCTTTTTGTGTATTGGCGGATTTCCTGACGGTAGTATAGTTGGCTTTACGTCAATGATCACATTGAGCATTATTTGTGGACAACTCGGAGGCTGGGTTTTGGCCGTAGCCGGGGCACACCATAAAAATTGCAAACACGTATAATTGTATACTATACTGATCGAGTGCCAAATAACAGACATATTTATTAAAAGGTTTTTTTATATTCAATTTAGTTGAATGACCAGTGCGAAACTGTGATGTTCCACTTAAAAGTAGCCGTCTAATCGACATTTTAGAAGAACAAAAAAAAGGAGTTACTCGTAGGCTTTTTAACTCCTTGTGGATCAGATGAGTTTCATTTTCATGCGAATATTTTTCTTCGTCTTATATCATAGTATGACTTATGGTACCAACTAGCTATTTGATCTCCACTACAAGTCTACAACACATGATACTGTACTTGTATACTTAAAATATATATATATATATATATATATATATATATATATATATATATATATATATATATATATATATATATATATATATATATATATATATATATATATATATATATATATTTTTCAAAAACCGTAATTTTTTCTCTCACTTATCAGTATATAATACCACAGATTAATATTGTAAAGTCTAATATATGAAACCTAATACACTAATATGATATCGTAACAATTTATAGGTGTCGCGCATTTTCAAAGAATTTGTTGAAGTTACTTAGTAGCACTATGTTTGATTTTCGCTCCATGTTTTTCCTGATCGCGAGTCTCCAATTTTCTATTATGCTTTCTTGTGACGAAAAGAAAAAAAAATCAAATACGTCCCTTCTCAATATAATTAATTTTATTCGACTAGTAGTTAGCTAGTTAACTAACTTATAAACAAACAAGAATACAAATGGATCAAGTAAATGTTTTAAAAGAGCAATTTGATACTTGTTTTCTTCCTTGTTAAATTTTTATAGTAGAAGGGTTAAAAATATCAAGCAGGTGGAGATTAACACAATTCAAAGTCATGGAAATTTATGAACCGTCTTGTTAATTAAAAGGCTTCTTATTTGATTGTCAGTATCAGTATCTGCTGAATCTTTTCCACAGATACAATATATGAAACCAAGGTCAATTTATAGTAACACTTTTGCTTGCTTCGCGAGTACTATTATGTGATTACTCCCTTCTCCATGAGTTGCTTTATAGCATTATTTTTTGGTTTTTCTTGAAAGGTTAGCATAGATTAACAAATACCCGTCTTGTGACGATTGTCATTGTCTGCTGAATCTTTTTCTACAACCAAGGTCAAGTAACATTTTGCTTGCTTTACGTGATTACTATTGAGTTGCTTTATAGCATTATTTTTCTTGAACATACAAATACCAAAAAACCGACAAAGAGTTCAACCGAAAAAATGTATCCTTGAAATGAAAAGTGGTTTTGTTCGTAGCTTTGTTTCTAAAAAAGAAATTAAAACACAAAGAGAGGTTTCCTTCTTCTCACTCGCGTTGTTGGAGACTTTCAGCTTCATAAAAAACTATGTACTAAATTTCGTGGTGTTTAGTTAGGTGAAGCCAAAACCTAACAAATATTCAAGTGAACACTAATCGTGTTCCAATTTTTTTTATTGGTGCGAGGAACTAAATTATTCCCTTGTATAAATAGATTATGAAGATCTAATCAACGTCTTTATACTTTAATCACTACTTCAAAGTTAACTTGATATCGTGTTCCCGTGTTTGCTGGTACTAAGACAACTCAAATACTCAATCACCATGTGGCTAAATATATAAGGTTTCCTGTGAAAATTAGGTAACTATTTAATTTTGAATAAACTATCTTAATAACTTACCAACTTTGTAACAAAACGATTAGATAGCCAAATGGATCAAGTAAAATCAGCGTAAAAATGCAGGTAACCACTTTATCAACCAAATCTCTCTAACGATTTAAGGTGTGGTCAAATAGTACTCTTGTCATGTATGTTGACAATTTTTTACACCAATTTTCAATGTATTATGTGTACGCCTTGATTAAGTTGTTAGATCTTTTATACAATTCGTATAGTAGTGGTCTAGCTTATGGTTGGAGTTTTTGACAAGCTATGTAATAAGGGCGAAAGGGAGAAAATTAAATTTATCGTAAACATGGCAATCCACTATGGTAGCTTGAATTCTCTTTTCTCTTCTTGCGGAAAAGATTTATACTGAAATCCAAGGTCTTGAATGAGCCGAATTGAAAGACAAGCTTATCAAGAAGGTTCATAAACAATGAAATAGCTTATATACAAGCTTATCAAGAAGGTTCATAAACAAATGAGAGACAAGCTTATAGTCTTGATTAGGATTAGTTTATAGAACCTTGGCATGAAGTACGTGTAGCTTATAATCCCATTTTGAATTGTTGAAAAATCAATACATTACAATTACTAATTTGCCTTTGATTCACTAGTGTTTCCAATCTTCCATAATTATCAATATCTATATCTATACATTCTAAAAATACAAAATTTAAGAATACAACATTAGAAGTCTATTGAACTAACGAACTAAACAAAACAATATTTCATATAGCATTCATTAGAAACTTTTTAGTTATAGTTACATTATTGGTAATGAGTTTTTAAAACTCTTAAACACAAATCACAAATCTTTAACGGTTATTATATTTTATAAATCAAGCACCAATAAAAGATGGATACCAGACTCTAGGCAGAGACTCTTCTTAACACAAGACTTATACAAAACACTCCTATATGATTGTAATCTATTGTGTCTAAAAGTGATGCATCGAAATCTTTAACGACAGGAAAGGAAGACGATGTTTTGATGTAGAATATTATTATGGTCAGATCCGCGGTGGTTGCAAGCGAATCATTGTTCATAAGGCTTGTGATAGTCGAATGTAATGGTTGCAGTCAAATCTTTTTAGTGATAGCCCGACGTATGTGGCAGCGGTGAAGGATGCACCTTACAAATCTTTGATGGTTGAAGGTGAAGGAAGGCAAGTGGTGGCAGTGTAGAGTGAGTCAGGTAGTGTGTCTCGGGTTTTTCTTGTATCGGAGAAATAATAGCGTACACAAGCAGGGTTTGTTTCAGTAGTAATTTAGGGCAAAAATAATATGTTTGCAGAGTTTAGATGGGGTAAAATTAGAGGCCCGTAATAATATGAAAGGTGAACGTACGACCTTTTTTCCATTTGGGTCTTACTTTCCTATCTTAATCCATCATGTATATAAAAATAGTGGAACAGTGAAGATCATTTTTTTTGGTATTTAGGACTTAGAACAATGAAGAAGGAACGAAATAATAATTACATTCTATCTAATCAACTATCTTTCAATTTTACTTTTTTCATTTTCCATGGTTATGTCTTAAAATTTCACATGAATGTCATATATTATACTTTTATATGAAATGGTGTAGTACTTATATAGTATACTTCATTACATATTAGCTATTTGGCTAAAGTAAAAAATTAGTATTTTCAACTTTCAAATATACACACATATGTACGTAGGAATTATGATACGACCCTGTTAGGGGTTGTATCAGATAAAAGCTCCACTTCAAGCGTGTGCGAGCTACTTAAAAAATAGAAGAGAAGAACTATAGAATTATTGATCTTAAACTTGATTGATTCATTCATAATAATGATTCGGTATATATACCGAATAACCTAGCTTAATAAAAACAAATGCCAAACATAAAGACATATCTAAACAATGACACTTTCTTAATACGACACAAACACATATCCTAAATAAATATAATATGACATAAAGCCCGGGGCATATCATTCCCCACTCCTTCGAAATCACCTTATCCTCAAGGTGTGGTCTTGAAAAATTTCTCTTGATTCCGGGATCCCATATCCTAATCCTAATCCTAGTCCTATCTTCCACTCCCATAGTTCTCCTGCCTTCCGCTGCAGAACCAATACCTTTTTTTCCTCTTCCGCCTTCCACTACCTTGGACATAACAACAACACCATTCTTTCATTTCTTCCGCTACCCTTCTTGTGTAACCGTACTCCCCCACTCCTTCAAAAATCACCGCCTCATGATACTGAAGAATATGCCGATTGAGAAACCGATATCCATTTCCACACAATCTCTTTCATACTTTTCTTATGTTCTCGGTAGAATTCTTCAAACTTGCTATGAACTTCATTACTCCCATCAATATCAAAAACACCATCTATCGCGTTATTAACCACATCAACACCAATATATTCACGTTATCTAACGACCTTTTAATCTCGAGGGTGGCGAATTCACTTTGTAAATCGATGGAATGGTATCCATTTCTTTTCAATTATATACTCTTTCTCCTTCTCTTCAATTGCCTCAAAATCCAGCCCCTATATGTAAAGCTAAGGAAAAGGCTTCTCCTAGAAAGTTCTAGGCCTTGCACTCAACAGATTCCTATTTGTAACGCCAGTTTAAGCCGGAGATATAAAACGCGATGTAAGTAAAGATTGAGAGATCCCTACTTTCGATTTGCTAGTACCACAAACTCACTCTCATATTCGCCACGTACTCCATTTGCAAAAGTTTAGAGTGCATATTCAAGGCGCCCGATCGCCAGCCACCGATGCCATGAATAATACTCAAGCTTTATTAATAACTCAAAAAAATATATATATGAATAGTACCCTATGAACAAGATCCGATAAAGGTGCAAGATCCACATGAACAAGCGATACAATGAATAAAGCATCACGTGAACATTTCGATGAATAGTACCCGCGGAACAGCATGGCACGATGAGCACCCGATGAATAGTAGTTTTTTAATAAATTGGAACCTAATGCGTAGCCCTCTCAACGAGCTCTCAATGAAAGCACCAATTGATCGACTTAATTGGGGGGGTTGTATCAGGATAAAGCTCCACTTCAAGCGTGTGCAAAGAGCTCCTTAAAAATAGAAGAGAAGAAACTATAGAATTATTGATCTTAAACTTTGTTGATTCATTCATAATAATGATTAGGTATATATAACCGAATAACCCTAGCTTGTAAAACAAGTCAAACATAAAGACATATCTAAACAATGACACTTTCTTAATACTTACACACAAAGACATATCCTAAATAAATATAATATGACATAAAGCCCAGGAAGTATTATCATTCCCCACTCCTTCGAAATCACCTTGTCCTCAAGGTGTGGTCTTGAAAAATTTCTCTTGATTCCGGGATCCCATATCCTAATCCTAATCCTAGTCCTATATTGGGTTTTAGGTTCCTTGTATCAAGAATTACTTTAAGTACTGGAACCACGGACAGGCTTGATAGAACCACGGACAGAAGAGTGTAACCACAGATGAAGATAACCGCGGCTAGTAGTAATGTGTAACCACGGATGATATATTTTAACTACTGCTAGTGTTTTGTATAGTCGGTTAGTTTATTGTTTTAGATAAATATGGAAAAGATATTTATCTTGTAGGTTATGTATTGTATAATGTATAGGACTCCTTGGCTTATAAAAGGAGGTTCTAGGTTAGATTAGAAGTATGTAAGTCTTATATCTAAAGTCGATACACTTCAAGGTTGCAAAACCCTAATACTGTAAGAGTATTCGTATTAATAAATAATATTGAGGTGTTGAATGTTAACTTTTCTTCTTCTTAAGGTTAAGTGTTAAATTCCGCATAATACTTAATAAGTTGTTATTCTAAGTCAGTTTCTATATTAGATCGTTTGCTCAACTGGGATCAACAAGTGGTATGAGCTTGTGATCTAGAACTGTAATCAAGAAGAGTTAAGTTAAGTTTTGTTCAAAGAAGATAAGATGTCTAACGAAACTCACATGGTGACTGCTTCAAAGGTACCCATGCTCAAGCATGGTGAGTATCAAATCTGAGAATGCGAATGAGACAATACATTAGCATGATTGACTATGCTCTCACGGGATGTCGTTGAAAAAGGAGACACTCTTCCTAAGAAGGGTGAGGATGGCAAAGAAATTTCCATTGTTAGTGAAATTGATAAGGCTAAGAGAAATCTGGAGATCAAGGCTCACAGTATTCTCTCCATGGGAATACCCAATGATTATGCTTTGGATTTTGAGCAATATGAATCGCTAAAGAGTTCTTGGATGCTCTTGAGACAAGGTTTGCCGCAATGAAGCTACCAAAAGTCCGAGGAATGAATATGCTCAAGCATCAATTTGAAACCTTCACTTTCTCGATGGAGAAAAGATTGATGGCACATACAATAGACTTCAAAACTTATCACCAATTTGAAGTCTGTAGATTTTAAGGTTCTTCAAGAAGATATTAATTTGAAGTTCATTAGGAGTTTATCATCTGAATGGGCTATTCATACAATTGTGTGAAGGAATAAGGAGGACTTTCCTAAGATGACTCTGGATAATCTCTTCAACAACTTGAAGGTTTATGAGTTTGAGAATAACTTTGCTAATGCATCTCTGCTAATCCAAACATTGCTTTTGTCTCCACTAATCACAAGAGCTCACAAGATGTATCCACTGCTGCCTATGGTATATCCACGGCTATTGCAAATAATACCACTATTAGTGATAATGTTAGTGATGGTGCAATTTGTGCTTTTCTGGCTGATTTAACTACTAGTGTTATTGTGTTGAATCAAGATCTGGATCAAATTGATCTTGATGATCTAGAAGAGATTAATCTTCAATGGCAAATGGCAATGTTAACTCTCCAAGCAAGGAAGTTTTTGAGGAGGACTGGAAGACAAGTTAAGTATGATGGTCAAAGGAGGCGAGGGTTCGACAAAAGCAAGATGGAGTGCTTTAACCGCAAGAAGAAGGGTCACTTTGCAAGGGAATGTCGAGCTCCTAAGAGGATTGAAGGTGTTAAGAAGATCAGCGAAGAGTGCTCCTTCTTCGCATTGGTGGCTCAAGATTGTCTTGGTGATTATGATTGGAGTGATCAGATTGAAGAAGGACCTAATGCAGCTTTTCTTGCTAGTGAAGCTTCAAAAGAGCATAACTTTGCTCTTATGGCTTATGCTTCATCTTAAAGTTCGGATCTGAGGTATCTAATTAATCTACTTGCTCTTTTAAATCATGTAATGATAACTTAGAATCTCAAAAAGCTATCATTGAAAGTATGAGGAAAGAAGTAGAAAGACTAACTATGGATAACTTAGGTTATAGGGTTGGTCTAGAGAGTGTGGAAGAGAAGCTAGATATCTTGTATTAAATGTGAATTTGAGTATGTAGAAAAGATCAATATAATAGGTGGTGAAATTGATCTTAAAAATAGAGAGATTAAAATGCTTAAAGAGAAACTTGAACTAGCAGAGAGTGAAAACCAAAAGGCCCTAGATGAAAAAGAAAAACATGTTGTTAGGGTAGCTAAAACACAATTTGCTTCAGATCTAGTTCATAAATCTATAGAGAGTCATCTAATGAAAAAGGGTTCTGGGATTGGATACAACAATATGCCACCACCTACTTTTATGCAACATGCACCACCTGCTAAAGAACTGTCATTTAGTAGTGAATTCAGTTTTAACAAACCTGTTGAAGGAATAAGTAAGACTGAGACACCTAAGATAAGTTCGATATGTCCTCCTGATGCTCCCATCATTGAAGATTGGGAATCGATTCTAAGGAAGATAGTAAAGTATCAACACAGACTGAAAAGTTAGAATCTATTAAGAAAGTTGATACTAGACAAGCTAATCTTGTACCTAGATTTGGAGCTAAAGTTACCAAGAATGTAGTAGAGTACAGGAAATACCTAGGAACAGATGAAACAATATAAACCTAAGGGTAATCAAAGAAGCTTAAATGGTTTAATTTCTAACAGATTAGGTGATGAGTTTCAATGTGTTAAAAGGCTTGTTTTATATGTGGTAGTTTTGAGCACCTTACGAGAGAATTGTAATAAAAACAAACCACAAGTTTGGAATCATTGGAGGAGGGTAAATCACCAAAACTTTTCAAAGAAAACAAACCCTCATCCTAACGAAACATGATTCCTAAAGCGGTTGTTAATGAGGAATGGGAATACAAAATCAATTGTCCTTTGCTTCTCCCAAATGGGTTCCAACCACTAAGTACAAAGTGTAAACACGGCTAAGCAAAATCAAACCACCGATAAGCCAAAAATCACCACAGATAACAAAGAAGTTTTAAAAATTCCAAAGGTGATAAGCGTCACAGTGGTTGGGAATCATTTTATCTTATAAGGCCTCAGCTAGTAGGCAATGGAAACCTAAGACCAAGGTTTTACATCATGTCAACTGTGCATCAATGGACCTAACCAAATTTGATTATATTGATGCAGACCCAAGTCAGTATTGGCTTGGGTCCACAAAAGGAACTAACTTGTTTAATTTCATGTGCGGGGCAATCTACAAGATGAGCTAAAAGACAAAGGAGTTTTTGATAGTGGTTGCTCTGGGCACATGACTTGGGATGGAGCAACCCGAAGATTTTGAAGCTTATGATGGAGGATATGTGGCTTTTGGCAATGATCCAAAGGGAGGAAAGATACTTGGAAGAGGCACAATCAGCAGAAATTTGGACTTTGAAAAAGTCTACTTGGTAACATGGACTTAAGTACAATTTATTCTGTGTTTCTCAAATGTGTGATAAGAAAAACTGGGTACTTTTTGGTGAAAATGAGTGTGTGGTGTTGTCTCTTGAGTTTAAGATGCATGATGAGAAGTTTATACAACTTAGGGTACCTAGGAAGGAAAATATATATTGTTTTGATCTTAAAGATGTAATTCCTAATAGGTCCTTAACTTGTTTATTTGCTAAAGCATCTGTGGATGAGTCTAAGTTATGGCATAGAAGATTAGGTCACCTCAATTTCAAAACAATCAATAAACGGGTTAAAGGGAACTTAGTGAGAGGGTTACCTTCTAAGGTTTTTGAGTGTAAGGAACTGTGTGTGGCTTGTCGAAAAGGAAAACAACATAGAGCTTCTTGTAAGTCCAAAACTGTCAACACCATTTCACAACCAATGTTTATGCTTCATATGGACTTATTTGGACCTACTTTTGTCAAGAGTTTGAACCATAAGCAGTATTGCCTAGTTATCACTGATGATTATAGTAGATTTTCTTGGGTTTACTTTTGGGTACGCTAAGAGTGAAACTAATGAAGTTCTCAAGAGTTTCATTATTAAGATAGAAAATCTAGTGAATCATAAAGTCAAGATAATCAGATGTGATAATGGAACTGAGTTTAAGAATGCAAGTGATGAATCGGTTTTGTGTAGATAAAGGTATAGAAAGACAGTTTAGTGTTGCTAGAACACCACAACAAAATGGTGTGGCTGAAAGGAAAAATAGAACACTAATTGAGTCGCTAGGACTATGTTGCTCGAGTCTAAGTTACCAACTACCTTTGAAGCTGTAGGCACTTGCATGTTATGTGAGAATAGGAGTAAGGTAGTAAAGCCTCATAACAAGACCCCTATGAGCATTTACATGATAGGAAGCCAATGATTGCATTTCTAAAACCTTTTGGGTATCCTGTTACTATCTTGAATACCATAGACTACCTAGGCAAGTTTCAAGAAAAAGTTGATGATGGATACTTTTTAGGCTATTCATCAATAGTAAAGCCTTTAGAGTATACAATAGGAGGACTAGAATTGTTGAAGAGAATTTACATGTTCAATTCAAAGGAAAAGACTCCTAGTGTTGAGACCAAAGGACTAGACTGGCGGTACGTTTTAACATTGATATGTTAACCAAATCTATGAATTATGAGCCTATCATTGCAGGAACTTCCACTAATGTTGATCTGGTACTCAAAAGAATTATGATGAAGAAGCAATTTCTAAGGAAGCTGATTCTCCTCAAGAGTTCTATTTGTTTGAAAAGTGGAAAGCTAGTTATGTCTCACCCATCATTGATAAGCAAGGTCCCATCGATGATGATGTTTTTGAATCTTTGAGGCAATAGTGCTCATCATCAAGATAAGGATGAGTTATTGAAAGATAATTGTGTTGGTAGAGGAAATTGAAAAGAAGAAAAAGCGGTAAAGCACGGATAAGCCTAACATAAGCACGAATAGAGTTAATACAACCACTGCTAAGCCAACAACTTCTACCCTTGTCATCACATACAAGTGAAATCCCTACGGTACTGAAATCTTGATAGTAGTACTTTCTTTGGACCATATGCAAAGCCATTACATGGTGAAGAGGAGTATCCACATGATCACGATATGCACCGCTTTGATTGAAATTGATACTCCTACCGATGATGAAGACATGGATGATTTCTTTAATGCTGATTTAACTAATTTGGAACATGTCATTCATGAAAGTCCATGCTACCTCCACAAGGATAAACAAGATTCATCCCAAGGAACAAATACTTGGAAATTTGAATACTCCAGTTCAAACAAGAAGCAAGGTTAAGAACCTCACGTAACCCTTTCTGAACATGGGTTCTTTGCAAGATCTCTTCACAAAAGAAACGGTCATAAAGATCTGCAAAATTGCACATTTGCTTGTTTTCCGTCTCAAAAGGAACCAAAGAGAGTTGAAGAAGCATTATCACGAAGAAGGTTGGGTAGAATCAATGCAAGAGGAGCTTCTTCAGTTCAAACTTCAAGAGGTTTGGACTTTGGTAGAACTTCCAAATGGTAAGAGGGTCATTGGGACAAAATGGGTGTTCAGAAACAAAAGGGATGAAAGAGGTATTGTTGTGAGGAACAAGTCAAGGTTGGTTGCTCAAGGATACACACAAACGGAAGGCTTGGATTATGATGAAGTATTTGCTCCAGTTGCAAAAATTGAGGCTATTAGATTGTTTTTAGCTTATGCTTCATTTAAAAACTTTGTGGTGTATCAAATGGATGTTAAAAGTGCATTTTTGTATGGTACAATTGATGAGGAGGTTTATGTCTGTCAACCTCCACGGTTTTGAAGATCACGATCATCTCCATAAGGTCTACGAGGGAAGGAAGGCTATGTATGGTTTGCATCAAGCTCCTAGGGCATGGTATGGGTGCACATGCTCACACTTATTTGATGGACAAGGGGTTTACAAGAGGACTAATTGATAAAACTTTGTTCATAAGAAAGCACAAAGATGATATTTTATTGGTTCAGGTTTATGTAGATGACATCATCTTTGGCTCAACCAATAAAAAGCTATGCAAAGATTTTGAGAAGCTTATGCATGATAAGTTTCAGATGAGTTCTATGGGAGAACTCACTTCTTTTTGGGGCTACAGAGGTTCAACAAAGGACTGATGGTATCTTCATTAGTCAAGACAAGTATGTAGAAGATGTTTTGAAGAAGTTTGGGTTTCAGATGTGAAAAGCTTATAACGCGACACTATGTATATATATAGATATATAATATACAAGATGACAAGACAGGTTCTCCAGGATGAAATAGTGACTACAGTTTTTACCGGTCCAACAAGCGATACTAACCAATTCACTGAGCACTACACTCAAATCACTAATACCAGAACACCACATTGATATGGACACAACAAAGAACCAGAAGGCACTAAGCTTCCTCTGTGCTAGTGATACTAGCGATAGTTTGGTTCACCTCAACTAATATTTCACGGTACTGTGGAAGGTAGGAGAAGGGCTGGCATAAAGCATGCTAGATGCTAGTGCTATGGTGGAAAACATAATGAAGCACCCACACTGATGAAGGTGACTATGGTGGAAGTTCTCTCCTTAACACGTGATGGAGGGAATTAGATCTACTTCGGGATATTGGAAACATTAAATAATGAGATGTTCCTCGGTTGGGATCTTAGCATGTGGAGTAAAGATTCTTGGAACGTTACACAGTACCATCGGAGCCAGATAGGGGGTTGGAACCTGTTTGGGCTCGATTACGATGCTATGTTTCATCATCCAAAGATTCACCTCACCACCGACTAGATTCACACAGGCCAAAATGATAGTTGGATATTCTACAATTCAGAATGCTTGGCGAATTGACGGAGTTTGTGTACCTTTTCCGCAATGTGCACATCACCACCTCTCTCAAGGAATTTCACATGGTCTGAGGATGGGGAGGAGCTTGAGTTTGGTTTTGGAGTTGGCTCAAGCCAAATGGCTTGAGTGATAGTGGAAACTTTGGAGGAAGCTAAGGAAATCTCAATAACAGGGTGCATTGATTAAATGCTGGCTTCGGGTTTATGGAGGGATGTATCCAAAACCGCAGGTTTTGAGCAAGGAAGGCAAAAATTGGGCTTCTAGAAACTAAGGAAAAGATTTGAACTCACTTTCCGATGAATATGAAGGATGTATCCAGCAGGGGAGGAGTGAGGCAAAAGGAGGGGAGGATGTTAAATGTATCTATGGAAGAAGATTTGATAGTGGAGATCAAACATTTGTGGTATCCGATAAAGATGGGAATGAGTTCTTGAAAATGTGAAGAAGGTTGTAGAAGATGTAGTACGAACACAAACACCTGATGGTATGTACGAAACCACGGTTAGTACACTTCTAACCCCTTGATCTTTATGCTGCATAGACATAGCAACTATAAAACACTAGTACTATACCTTCAACAAATCATAACCACCCTTTGCTATTATAACCACTTCCATTTGTTGTAACAACTCTCTATATTACCATAAGCCTAAAGAAGAGAGGAAAGAAGCTCCAAGTACATTGATTAATCTGAGCAAAACATCATCTATTACTACACCCCATTGTTGCACCTTTTAAGCGACACATGTTCAAACTCTTGCACTAAACCCAAACCCAGAGGAAAAAACTTTAGTTATTGGTGAACCAATTGAAGAAGAAGGTGCTTCAATCGATGTTGGAAAGGGTAAAGGTATTGCATAGTATCGTGAGTTGAAGTTTAAATCTAGAAGAACAAGAAGCTTTTGATCTATCGAATTTGTAAAGAATATGGTTTCTGAAGAACAAGGCAGCTTTGGATAAAAAGAAAGAAAGAAGAGGAAGGAAGCTAGTGAGAAATGGTTACTATATGGTATAACTCGTAAAAACTATCTTCAAGCTTCTTTACAAATTCTTGATGAGTTTCTTGCACAAGAATGGGCATTCTTTGGATGATGAGGAGAAAGCTAGATTGATGAATGAATGGGCAAGGAAGGTTAGCAAAACAAAAGAAACAAGGTTATAAGAAAGAAACTTCCCTACTATGGCTCAGATGAGGAATGTATTGATGAAATTATTAAGAATTCAGGCATTTATGTTTCTGATAATCTTAGTAAATGTTCATTTGAAATAATTTTGGAAATCTATGAGAGATGTATGAGGATTTAATGTAGATGATTTTACGGCCCAATGAATTGAAAGGAAGAAGAGTGGATAAAGAAGCAATGATGAGTTGATGCTCAAGTAAAAGGAAGAAAAATCCAGAGGTTCAGTGAGTCATCTCGATTCTAAAAGATTGAAAGTTGTTGAAAATGAAAATCAAATCATTTCTTATGAGTTTAAGACATGATGGAAGTGAAGGAGTTTGGAAAATTAAAAGACTCAACAATGAAGTTTCGAAAAGTATAATAAATTTTCACAAATGCTTCAAAGATTTTGATAAGAGATGATTTGATGAATCTTTGGATACTTTACAAGAATAAGTTTGGTGGAGTACATCCAAATGATTATCATGAGAGGTTGGTTTATCATCATTTGAAGATTCTATTTGAACCTACTCATGATGAATCAGAATGGCAAGGACTCTACAATGGTCAAGTTACTAGATGGTTTTTATATCAAACTTGTGGAGTTCATGTTTTTGACTGTTTACGGAAAGGTTATTCATATGCTTGTAGAAGGTGATTATCCTCAAGCTGAATAAGCATCCAGGAAGTTGTTCGATGTTGAAACCGGTTGTATCAAGATGTTAGTACCTTATGATGGTCAAGCTTACGATTTGTTACTGAAGTATGAGATATACTTAAGGCTAGTAAGTGTTTGGCTACATCCTCCATTTCCGTGATGTTTTTGAGCTTAAAGGAAACTTGAGAATTAAGCTTGAATGTATCAAGTTTAGGGGAAGATTGTTGGGTTTTAGGTTCCTTGCATCAAGAATTACTTTAAGTACTGGAACCACGGACAGGGCTTGATAGAACCACTAGTAAGAGTGTAACCACATGAAGATAACGCGGCTAGTAGTAACGTGTAACCACGGATGATATATTGTAACTACTGCTAGTGTTTTGTATAGTCGGTTAGTTTATTGTTTTAGATAAATATGGAAAGGATATTTATCTTGTAGGTTACGTATTGTATAATGTATAGGACTCCTTGGCTTATAAAAGGAGGTCCTAGGTTAGATTAGAAGTATGTAAGTCTTATATCTAAAGTCGATACACTTCAAGGTTGCAAAACCCTATCTTGTAAGAGTATTCGTACTAATAAATAATATTGAGGTGTTGAATGTTAACTGTTCTTCTTCTTAAGGTTAAGTGTTAAATTCCGCATAATACTTAATAAGTTGTTATTCTAAGTCGGTTTCTATATTAGATCGTTTGCTCAACCGATCAACAAGTGGTATCGAGCTTGTGATCTAGAAACGTAATCAAGAAGAGTTAAGTTAAGTTTTGTTCAAAGAAGATAAGATGTCCGACGAAACTCACATGGTGATCAAAGGTACCCATGCTCAAGCATGGTGAGTATCAAATCGGAGAATGCTGAATGAGGCAATACATTAGCATGATTGACTATGCTCTCTGGGATGTCGTTGAAAAGGGAGACACTCTTCCTAAGAAGGGTGAGGATGGCAAAGAAATTTCCATTGTTAGTGAAATTGATAAGGCTAAGAGAAAGCGGAGATCAAGGCTCACATTATTCTCTCCATGGGAATACCCAATGATTATGCTTTGGATTTTGAGCAATATGAATCTAAGGATTACTTGGATGCTCTTGAGACAAGGTTTCTGGCAATGAAGCTACCAAGAAGTCAGAATGAATATGCTCAAGCATCAATTTGAAACCTTCATTGCTTCCTCGTGGAGAAAAGATTGATGGCACATACAATAGACTTCAAAACTTATCGCCAACTAAGTGTAAGAGATTATAAGGTTCTTCAAGAAGATATTAATTTGAAGTTCATTAGTAGTCTATCATCTGAATGGGCTATTCATACAATTGTGTGGAGGAATAAGGAGGACTTTCCTAAGATGACTCTGGATAATCTCTTCAACAACTTGAAGGTTTATGAGTCTGAGAATAACTTTGCTAATGCATCTCTGCTAATCCAAACATTGCTTTTGTCTCCACTAATCACAAGAGCTCACAAGATGTATCCACTGCTGCCTATGGTATATCCACGGCTATTGCAAACAATACCACTTTGTTAGTGATAATGTAGGTGATGGTGCAATTTGTGCTTTTCTGGCTGATTTAACTACTAGTGTTACTGTGTTGAATCAAGATCCGGATCAAATTGATCCTGATGATCTAGAAGAGATTAATCTTCAATGGCAAATGGCAATGTTAACTCTCTAAGCAAGGAAGTTTTTGAGGAGGACTGGAAGACAAGTTAAGTATGATGGTCAAAGGAGAGCGGGGTTCGACAAAAGCAAGATGGAGTGCTTTGCACCGCAAGAAGAAGGGTCTCTTTGCAAGGGAATGTCGAGCTCCCAAGAGGATTGAAGGTGTTAAGAAGATCATCAAGAGTCTGCTCCTTCTTACGCATTGGTGGCTCAAGATGGTCTTGGTGATTATGATTGGAGTGATCGATTGAAGAAGGACCTATGCAGCTTTTCTTGCTAGTGAAGCTTCAAAAGAGCATAACTTTGCTCTTATGGCTTATGCTTCATCTTTGCAGTTTCAGATTTGAGGTATCTAATGATTCTACTTGCTCTTTTAAATCATGTAATGATAACTTAGAATCTCAAAAAGCTATCACTGAAAGTATGAGGAAAGAAGTAGAAAGACTAACTATGGATAACTTAGGTTATAGGGTTGGTCTAGAGAGTGTGGAAGAGAAGCTTAGATATTGTATTAAATGTGAGTTTGAGTATGTAGATAAGATCAATATATTAGGTGGTGAAATTGATCTTAAAATAGAGAGATTAAAATGCTTAAAGAGAAACTTGAACTAGCAGAGCATGAAAAACAAAAGGCCCTAGATGATAAAGAAAAACATGTTGTTAGGGTAGCTAAAACACAATTTGCTTCTGATCTAGTTCATAAATCTATAGAGAGTCATCTAATGAAAAAGGGTTATGGGATTGGATACAACAATATGCCACCACCTACTCTTATGCAACATGCACATTTTTACACCTCTAAAGAACTGTCATTTAGTAGTGAATTCAGTTTAACAAACTTGTTGAAGGAATAAGTAAGACTGAAACACCTAAGATAAGTTCGATATGTCCTCCGATGCTCCCATCATTGAAGATTGGGAATCAGATTAAAGGAAGATAGTAAAGTATCAACACACGAGAAAAGTTAGAACCTATTAAGAAAGTTGATACTAGACAAGCTAACTTTGTACCTAGATTTGGAGCTAAAGTTACCAAGAAAGTAGTAGAGTACAAGGAAATACCTAGGAACCAGATGCAACAATATAAACCTAGGGGTAATCAAAGAAGCTTAAATGGTTTAATTTCTAACAGATTAGGTGATGAGTTTCAATGTGTTAAAAAGGCTTGTTTTTTATGTGGTAGTTTTGAGCACTTACAGAGAAATTGTAATAAAAGACCACAAGTTTGGAATCATTGGAGGAGGGTAAATCACCAAAACTTTTCAAAGAAAACAAACCCTCATCCTAACGAAAACATGATTCCTAGAGCAGTGTTAATGAGGAATGGGAATACAAAATCAATTGTCACTGCTTCTCCCAAATGGGTTCCAACCACTGCTAAGCAAAGTGTAAACACGGCTAAGCAAAATCAAACCACCGATAAGCCAAAATCACCACGATAACAAAGAAGTTTTAAAAATTCCAAAGGTGATAAGCAGCGATGATACGTGTGGTTGGGAATCATTTTTATCTTATGTCAGTAAGGCCTCAACTAGTTGGCAATGGAAACCTAAGACCAAGGTTTTACATCATGTCAAATGTGCATCAATGGACCTAACCAAATTTGATTATATTGATGCACGAGGCGGACCAAGTCGTAAGATTGGCTTGGGTCCACTAAAGGAACTAACTTGTTTAATTTCATGTGCAGGGCAATCTACAAGATGAGCTAAAAGACAAAGGAGTTTTTGATAGTGGTTGCTCTGGGCACATGACTTGGGATGGGAGCAACACAGGAAGATTTTGAAGCATTTGATGGAGGATATGTGGCTTTTGGCAATGATCCAAAGGGAGGAAAGATACTTGGAAGAGGCACAATCAGAGCAGGAAATTTGGACTTTGAAAAAGTCTACTTGGTACAGGGACTTAAGTACAATTTATTGATGTTTCTCAAATGTGTGATAAGAAAAACTGGGTACTCTTTGGGGAAACTGAGTGTGTGGTGTTGTCTCACGAGTTTAAGATGCCCTGATGAGAAGTTTAAACAACTTAGGGTACCTAGGAAGGAAAATATATATTGTTTTGATCTTAAAGATGTAATTCCTAATAGGTCCTTAACTTGTTTATTTGCTAAAGCATCTGTGGATGAGTCTAAGTTATGGCATAGAAGATTAGGTCACCTCAATTTCAAAACAATCAATAAAGCGGTTAAAGGGAACTTAGTGAGAGGGTTACCTTCTAAGGTTTTGAGTGTAAGGAACTGTGTGTGGCTTGTCAGAAAGGAAAACAACATAGAGCTTCTTGTAAGTCCAAAACAGTCAACACCATTTCACAACCAATGTTTATGCTTCATATGGACTTATTTGGACCTACTTTTGTCAAGAGTTTGAACCATAAGCGTATGCCTAGTTATCGCCGATGATTATAGTAGATTTTTTTGGGTTTACTTTTTGGTTGCTAAGAGTGAAACTAGTGAAGTTCTCAAGAGTTTCATTATTAAGATAGAAAATCTAGTGAATCATAAAGTCAAGATAATCGATGTGATAATGGGCGAGTTTAAGAATGCAGCGATGAATCAGTTTTGTGTAGATAAAGGTATAGAAAGACAGTTTAGTGTTGCTAGAACACCACAACAAAATGGTGTGGTTGAAAGGAAAAATAGAACACTAATTGAGGCTGCTAGGACTATGTTTGCGAGTCTAAGTTACCAACTACCTTTTGAAGGTTTGAGGTAGGCAGCCTTTGCATGTTATGTGCAGAATAGGAGTAAGGTAGTGAAGCCTCATAACAAGACCCCTATGAGCTGTTACATGATAGGAAGCCAATGATTGCATTCCTAAAACCTTTTGGGTGTCTTGTTACTATCTTGAATACCATAGACTACCTAGGCAAGTTTCAAGAAAAAGCTGATGATGGATACTTTTAGGCTATTCATCAAATAGTAAAGCCTTTAGAGTATACAATAGGAGGACTAGAATTGTTGAAGAGAATTTACATGTTCAATTCAGGTGAAAAGACTCTAGTGTTGAGACCAAAGGACTAGGTACATTTGTTTAACATTGATATGCTAACCAAATCTATGAATTATGAGCCTATCATTGCGAGAACTTCCACTAATGTTGATACAGGTACTCAAAATAATTCTGGTGCAGAAGCAATTTCTAAGGAAGCTGATTCTCCTCAAGAGTTCTATTTGTTTGAAAAGTGGAAAGCTAGTTCTGTCTCACCCATCATTGATAAGCAAGGTCCTACGATGATGATGTTTGAATCTGGAGGCAATAGTGATCATCATCAAGATAAGGATGAGTTATTGAAAGATAATTCGGTGTTGGTAGAAGAAATTGAAAAGAAGAAAGCGGTGCGCATCTAGCAAAGCGGATAAGCCAAACATAAGCACGGATAGAGTTAATACAACCCTTTGCTAAGCCAACAACTTCTACCACTTTGTCACATTACAAGTGAAATCCGGTACATAAGTAATGATAGTAGTACTTTCTTTGGACCACATGCAAAGCCATTACATGGTGAAGAGGAGTATCCACATGATCCTGATATGCCCGCTTTGATTGAAATTGATACTCCTACTGATGATGAAGACATGGATGATTTCTTTAATCTTTGATTTAACTAATTTTGAACATGTCATTCATGAAAGTCCTGTTACCTCCACAAGGATACACAAGATTCATCCCAAGGAACAAATACTTGGAAATTTGAATACTCCAGTTCAAACAAGAAGCAAGGTTAAGAACACAGAACCCTTTCTTGAACATGGGTTCTTTGCAAGATCTCTTCACAAAAGAAACAGTCATAAAGATCTGCAAAATTGCACATTTTGCTTGTTTTCTGGCTCAAAAGGAACCAAAGAGAGTTGAAGAAGCATTATCTGAAGAAGGTTGGGTAGAATCAATGCAAGAGGAGCTTCTTCAGTTCAAACTTCAAGAGGTTTGGACATTGGTAGAACTTCCAAATGGTAAGAGGGCCATTGGGACAAAATGGGTGTTCAGAAACAAAAGGGATGAAAGAGGTATTGTTGTGAGGAACAAGTCAAGGTTGGTTGCTCAAGGATACACACAAAGTGAAGGCTTGGATTATGATGAAGTATTTGCTCCAGTTGCAAGAATTGAGGCTATTAGATTGTTTTTAGCTTATGCTTCATTTAAAAACTTTGTGGTGTATCAAATGGATGTTAAAAGTGCATTTTGGTATGGCACAATTGATGAGGAGGTTTATGTCGCCAACCTCACGGTTTTGAAGATCCTGTTCATCCTGACAAGGTCTACAGGGTGAGGAAGGCTATGTATGGTTTGCATCAAGCTCCTAGGGCATGGTATGAGTGCACTGCCACTTATTTGATGGACAATGGGTTTCAAAGAGGACTAATTGATAAAACTTTGTTCATAAGAAAGCACAAAGATGATATTTTATTGGTTCAGGTTTATGTAGATGACATCATCTTTGGCTCAACCAATAAAGAGCTATGCAAAGATTTTGAGAAGCTTATGCATGATAAGTTTCAGATGAGTTCTATGGGAGAACTCACTTTCTTTTTGGGGCTGTGTTCAACAAAGGGTGATGGTATCTTCATTAGTCAAGACAAGTATGTAGCAGATGTTTTGAAGAAGTTTGGGTTTCGTGGATGTGAAAGTGCAGGTACACAATGGAGACCTGGAGCCCAACCTCTGATAATATAACTCAAAGTTTCCGACAAGACGATACCACTCAACTCAGGATACTACAACTCAAATCCCACAAGACTACAAGCTACTACAACCACCAAATCACTAATCTCACAATCACATTAAAATGTACATGGACCTATTGTAAGGACTGGAGTGGGGACAGGTGCTGCTTCCTGTGCTATGCTAGGTACATCATGGTGATAGTGATGCATGATTGGACATGATTGGAAGCGGCTTCACTTCATTTACATACATGCTTAAAGATGCGCATATTGGAAATTGGAATGCATGACCCAACCATTGGCATGACTTCCATAATGGCAACTTCTTGAATGGAACTTAGTCCAGTGGAGAACACACACAGTGATGGAGGGAATCCACTTGGCTTGGCTATAGATGTGATGGTTCTTTCCTACTGATGCTATATCCTATAGTTCAAAGATTCACCTCTCTGAGCAAAGCATCATATTCGAAGTGATGTATCTGTGATGAGGATAGTAGGTTGGAACCTTAACATGGCGGATTGAGGATTCTAATCTTGAGTTTGTACTCGGACGATTCTTTTCCAATCCATTCATTATGCTTTAAGCTGGGGTGAAGTCTGACTTGAGCACAAATGAAGGCGGCTTGAACAATTCTTAAATGAATTGAGGCGATCTAATCTCAGATGTTGGCGATCATCTAAAGCCAAGAGTATGAAGTACATCAGAATTGTTTTGTTTCATGAAAGATGAAAAGCTTGCTGGGAATGGTTTTTTGCTAGAGAGAAGCTAGAAGATAAGTTGGTTCGGCTTAGTCATGAGGCAAGCTATGGAGAAAGATGTATGAACTCCTTTCCAACAAGGAGTGATGAGGATAGGTGTGAATTGGCCAAACAGGAGGAGGAAAGTCTATGGTAGATGGAGATGTTGATATAGAATCTATAAGGAAGAAGATGTGAGATATCTGATCAAACATTTGTGGTATTTGACAAAGATGGGAAATGAGTGCTTCTTGAAAATGTGAAGAAGGTTGTAGAAGATGTAGTACTTGAACACAAACACGGATGGTATGTGCGAAAAACGGTTAGTACACTTCTAACCACTTTGATCTGCAGACACATAGCAACTATAAACACTAGTACTATACCTTCAAGTGATCATACCCACCGCTATTATAACCACTTCCACTTTGTTGTAACAACTCTCTCTATATATACCATCTAAGCTTCAAAAGAATTAGAAAAGAGCTCAAGTACATTGATTAATCGAGCAAAACATCATCTATTACTACACCCATTATTGCACTGCTTTATTCTGTTCAAACTATCTTGCAATTTAAACCCAAACCCGTGAGGAAAAAAACTTTAGTTATTGGTGAACCATGGGGAAGAAGAAGGTGCTTCAATCTGATGTTGGAAAGGGTAAAGGTATTGCAAGCATTCGTGAGTTGAAGTTTAAAACTAGAAGCGAACAAGAAGCTTTTGATGATTTAGCAATTTGTAAAGAATATGGTTCTTTGAAGAACGCGTAAGACTTTGGATAAAAGAAAGAAAGAAGAGGAGGATGCTAGTGAGAAATGGTTAGCTATATGGTATAACTTCGAAACTATCTTCAAGCTTCTTTACAAATTCTTGATGAGTTTACTTGCAAGACAAGAATGGGCATTTATTTGGATGATGAGGAGAAAGCTAGATTGATGAATGAATAGGCAAGGAAGGTTAGCAAAACAAAGAAACAGGAAAAGTTATAAGAAAGAAACTCCTACTATGGCTCCGGATGAGGAATGTATTGATGAAAATTATTAAGAATTGGGCATTTATGTTTACGATAATCTTAGTAAATGTTCATTTGAAAGAATTTTTGAAATCTATGAGATGTATGAGGATTAATGTAGATGATTTACGTCCAATGAATTTGAGAAGGAAGAAGAGTGGATAAGAAGCATGATGAGTTGATGCTAAGAAAAAGGAAGAAAATCGAGAGGTTCGAGTCATCGATTCTAAAAGATTGAACGTTGTTGAAAATGAAAATCAAATCATTTCTTATGAGTTTAAGATTAATGATGGAAGTGAAGGAGTTTGGAAATTAAAGAATATCAACAATGAAGTTTAATATAATAAATTTTCACAGATGCTTCAATATTTTGATAGAGATGATTTGATGAATCTTTGGATACTTTACAAGAATAAGTTTGGTGAAGTACATCAAAATGATTATTATGAGAGGTTGGTTTATCATCATTTGAAGATTCTATTTGAACCTACTCATGATGAATCTGAATGGCAAGGACTCTCCAATGGTCATGTTACTAGATGGTTTTTATATCAAACTTGTGGAGTTCATGTTTGGTATGAAGCTTGGAAAGGTTATTCATATGCTTGTAGAAGGTGATTATCCTCAAGCTGAATAAGCATCCGTGAAATTATTGCTGAGATGTTGAAACACAGTTGTATCAAGATGTTAGTACCTTATGATGGTCAAGCTTTACGATTTGTTGAAGTATGAGAATATAATTAAGGCTAGTAAGTGTTTGGCTACATCCTCCATTTCAGATGTTTTGAGCTTAAAGGAAACTTGAGAATTATGTTGGAATGTATCAAGTTTAGGGGAGGATTGTTGGGTTTTAGGTTCCTTGCATCAAGAATTACTTTAAGTCTTTGGAACCACGGACAGGCTTGAGTAGAACCACGGACGAAGAGTGTAACCACGGATGAAGATAACCGGCTACAGTAGTAATGTGTAACCACGGATGATATATTGTAACTCTGCTAGTGTTTGTATAGTCGGTTAGTTTATTGTTTTAGATAAATATGGTAAAGATATTTATCTTGTAGGTTACGTATTGTATAATGTATAGGACTCCTTGGCTTATAAAAGGAGGTTCTAGGTTAGATTAGAAGTATGTAAGTCTTATATCTAAAGTCGATACACTTCAAGGTTGCAAAACCTAATCTTGTAAGAGTATTCGTATTAATAAATAATATTGAGGTGTTGAATGTTATCTGTTCTTCTTCTTAAGGTTAAGTGTTAAATTCCGCATAATACTTAATAAGTTGTTATTTTAAGTCAGTTTCTATATTAGATCGTTTGCTCAACTGGGATCAACAAGTGGTATCAGAGCTTGTGATCTAGAAACCGTGAATCTAAAGAAGTTAATTAAGTTTTGTTCAAAGAAGATAAGATGTTCGACTTAAACTCACATGGTGACAAGCTTAAAGTACCATGCTCAAGCATGTGAGTATCAAACTGAGACGCGAATGAGACAATACATTCGCATGATTGACTATATCCTCGATGCTTCAGTGAGACATTCTTCCTAAGAATATGAGGATGGCAAATGAAATTTCCATTGTTAGGTTGTAAATTGATAAGGCTAAGAGAAAGCCGAGATCAAGGCTCACAAGATTCTCTCCGAATACCCAATGATTTATGCTGGATTTTGAGCAATATGAATTGCTAAAGAGTTACTGATGCTCTCGAGACAAGGAGTTTAGGCAATGAAGCTACCAAGAAGTCCATAATGAATATGCTCAAGCATCAATTTGAAACCTTCACTGCTTCCTCAAAGGGAGAAAGAAGATGCACATACAATAATTTCAAAAACTTATCCAACTGAAGTTCAGAGATTATAAGGTTCTTCGCTAGATATTAATTTGAAGTTCATTAGGAGTCTATCATCCTGAATGCTATTCATACAATTGTGTGGAGGAATAAGGAGGACTTTCCTAAGATGACTCTCGATAATCTCTTCAACAACTTGAAGGTTTATGAGTCCGAGAATAACTTTTGCTAATGCATCTATCAATCCAAACATTGCTTTTGTCTCCACTAATCACAAGAGCTCACAAGATGTATCCACCGCTGCCTATGGTATATCCACGGCTATTGCAAATAATACCACTGTTAGTGATAATGTTAGTGATGGTGCAATTTGTGCTTTTCTGGCTGATTTAACTACTAGTGTACGTTGACAAGATCTGGATCAAATTGATCCCGGGGATCTAGAAGAGATTAATCTTCAATGGCAAATGGCAATGTTGACTCTTCAAGCAAGGAAGTTTTTGAGGAGGACTGGAAGACAAGTTAAGTATGATGGTCAAAGGAGAGCAGGTTCTAATAAAGCGATGGAGTGCTTTAATTACAAGAAGAAGGGTCACTTTGCAAGGGAATGTCGAGCTCCTAAGAGGATTGAAGGTAAGGTTAAGATCATCTGAAGAGTCTGCCCTTCTCTTCAAGCATTGTGGCTCAAGATGGTCTTGGTGATTATGATTGAGGACGATTGGGAAGGACCTAATGCAGCCTTTTCTGCTAGTGAAGCTTCAAAAGAGCATGAATCCTTGCTCTTATGGTTATGTCATCTTCAAGTTCGATTCGAGTATCTAATGATCTACTGCTTTTTAAATCATGTAAATGATAACTTAGAATCTCAAAAAGCTATCACTAAGAGTATGAGAAAAGAAGTAGAAAGACTAACTATGGATAACTTAGGTTATAGGGTTGGTCTAGAGAGGGTGGAAGAGAAGCTTAGATACTGTATAAATGTGAAGTTTGAGTATGTAGATAAGATCAATATATTAGGTAGAAATTGATCTTTAAAAATAGAGAGATTAAAATGCTTAAAGAGAAACTTGAACTAGCAGAGAGTGCAAAACAAAAGGCCCTAGATGAAAAAGAAAACCATGTTGTTAGGGTAGCTAAAACACAATTTGCTTCTGATCTAGTTCTATAATCTATAGAGTCATCTAATGAAAAAGGGTTATGGGATTGGATACAACAATATGCCACCACCTACTTTTATGCAACATGCACCACCTGCTAAAGAACTGTCATTTAGTAGTGAATTCAGCTAACAAACCCGTTGAAGGAATAAGTAAGACTGAGACACCTAAGATAAGTTCGATATGTCCTCTGATGTCCCATCATTGAAGATTGGGAATCGACTGAGGAAGATAGTAAAGTATCAACACAAAATTTAAAAGTTAGAATCTATTAAGAAAGTTGATACTAGACAAGCTAATCTTGTACCTAGATTTGGAGCTAAAGTTACCAAGAATGTAGTAGAGGTAAGGAAATACCTGGGAACAGATGAAACAATATAAACCAGGGTAATCAAAGAAGCTTAAATGGTTTAATTTCTAAATGTATTGGTGATGAGTTTCAATGTGTCAAAAAGGCTTGTTTTATATGTGGTAGTTTTGAGCACTTACAGAGAAATTGTAATAAATGACCACAAGTTTAAACATTGGAGAGGGTAAATCACAAAACTTTTCAAAGAAAACAAACCCTCATCCCACCGTAAACATGATTCCTAAAGCAGTGTTAATGAGGAATGGGAATACAAAATCTATTGTCACCTTCTCCCAAATGGTTCCAACCATCAAGTAAGCAAAGTGTAAACACGCTAAGAAAATCAAACCATCGATAAGCCAAAAAATCACCACGGATAACAAAGAAGTTTTAAAAATTCCAAAGGTGATAATGATACAAAGGGTTGGGAATCATTTTATGCCGTTAAGGCCTCGCCTAGTTGGCAATGGAAACATAAGACCAAGGTTTTACATCATGTCAACTGTGCATCAATGGACCTAACCAAATTTGATTATATTGATGCACGGGCACTCCAAGTCGTAGATTGGCTTGGTCCACAAAAGGAACTAATTTGTTTAATTTCATGTGCATGGGCAATCTACAAGATGAGCTAAAAGACAAAGGAGTTTTTGATAGTGGTTGCTCGGCACATGACTGGATGGAGCAACCTCGAAGATTTTGAAGCTCTTGATGGAGGATATGTGGCATTTGGCAATGATCCAAAGGGAGGAAAGATACTTGAAGAGGCACAATCGGTCAGAAATTTGGACTTTGAAAAGTCTACTTGGTACAGTGGACTTAGTACAATTTATTCAGCAGTTCTCAAATGTGTGATAAGAAAAACTGGGTACTGTTTGGTGAAAATGAGTGTGTGGTGTTGTCTCCCGAGTTTAAGATGCCTGATGAGAAGTTTATACAACTTAGGGTACCTAGGAAGGAAAATATATATTTTTGATCTAAAGATGTAATTCCTAATAGGTCCTTAACTTGTTTATTTGCTAAAGCATCTGGACGAAGCTCTAAGGTGGCATAGAAGATTAGGTCACCTCAATTTCAAAACAATCAATAAACCGTTAAAGGAACTTAGTGAGAGGTTACTTCTAAGGTTTTTGAGTGTAAGGAACCGTGGCTTGTCGTAAAGGAAAACAACATAGAGCTTTTTGTAAGTCCAAAACTGTCAACACCATTTCTCAACCACTGTTTATGCTTCATATGGACTTATTTGGACCTACTTTTGTCAAGAGTTTGAACCATAGCAGTATTGCCTAGTTATCAACAATGATTATAGTAGATTTTCTTAGGTTTACTTTTTGGCTGCTAAGAGTGAAACTAGTGAAGTTCTCAAGAGTTTCATTATTAAGATAGAAAATCTAGTGAATCATAAAGTCAAGATAATCGATGATAATGGAACTAGTTTAAGATGCGTGATGAACGCTGTAGATAAAGCGTATAGAAAGACAGCTTTAGTGTTATAGAACACCACAACAAAATGGTGTGGCCGAAAGGAAAAATAGAACACTAATTGAGGTCGCTAGGACTATGTTGTCCGAGTCTGCTCAACTACCTTTCGGGGTCAAGTCAGTAGGCACCGCATGTTATGTGCGTAATAGGAGTAAGGTAGTAAAGCCTCATAACAAGACCCCTATGAGTCGTTACATGATGGAAGCCAATGATTGCATTTCTACAACCTTGGTGTCCTGCTACTATCTTGAATACATAGACTACCTAGGCAAGTTTCAAAGAAAAGCCGATGATGGATACTTTTAGGCTATTCATCTAATAGTAAAGCTCTCTTTAGAGTATACAGGAGGACTAGAATTGTTGAAGAGAATTCTATATGTTCAAT
>OU343219.1:200003052-200226323 GCA_910596185.1 Chrysanthemum makinoi
TACGTATTTGCTTGCAAAAAATGCAATATGTTAATGCTTATGAACCAACTAAAAAAATATAAATTTATACTTTGCATAAGATCAATCTAAACGAGAAACACCAATGTACTTCGTTTCTAAATTAATAAAATAGATATATGATACAATGATGGTAAAATTAACTTCATTTAGGCTAAAGAAAAGAAAGTTGTGATTGCCTTATTCAAATAATAAAAAACCTCCAAATTTTTTCATTAGGCGTTTTCTAAAAGGGTTGTGAAAGCAAACCATAAAGTCATAAAGAAGGTATGATAAGTAAATAAGATCTGCACAAAGCGTCGGAAATAGTCAATTAGCAGCTTCTAGCATTGTAAAAACCTACATAAAATTTAATGAGGATGTTAGTAACAAAAAAGATCACATAAAATTCAAAGCCGTAGAAAAACAATTTACAAACCTCTAAAAGCATGTGTCCAAACATCCCTATTTCAGATATCCAAACATCATATTAAAGTTGTAAAAGAAAAGCATACAAACCCCTCTAAAATATGTGTCCAAGCGATATGTTTATTTCTCAAACAACATATAAAGGCTGTGTACATATGCACTTGTAAAAGATTATGTAAAAATCAGCTTCACATGTTAACACTAAAAGACAACATATATGTTTTTAAGCAATCGATGTGAATTAATGATTAAAAGCTAAACTCATACCTTGGATCAATTGTTTATTCCTTAGATCAAATAAGGTGCTTGATAAACTAGGGTTAACTGATTTGATTAGGTGTGAATCAAATTTGATGTTTTGATGATGAATCAATGATTCATCATTGAAACGTTTGCCGTGATTTCAGGTTTGAGTATGAGATTTGAATAAGTGATACATCATTATGGGTTTAGTTTAAAAGTTTAACAAATAATTGAATCATGGATTTGTTTCTTATCGATGATAGCGTCGAGTTACTAATTTTGAAAATTTGGATTAATGTTTTAGGAAATGCGTGTGAAAGGCGTTTTGAATTTTGAATTGATGATTGAGAGAGAATGATTGATGATTTTTAGGGGAGTTAGTAAAATGAGGTACTAAAACTGTGATTAAGATATTACATTTAGTTAAGAAAGTTGCTTCGATATTAAGCATATATATTTTGTTTTCAAAGATTTCAACACAAACTCTCAAGTGCTCTAGTGGTTGAGTGTTTGTTGTTTGTTCAACAGGTCTCGGGTTCGAATCCTATCATGTAGATTTTGTAAATTTTTAAAAATTTTAATTTGAAAGCTACATGTCATGTCACCAATAAGGTGACATTGAATCCAATCATGTAGATTTTGTAAATTTTTAAAAAATTTAATTTGAAAGCTACATGTCATGTCACCAATAAGGTGGCATTGAGGTGACATTAAAGGCAATTAGTAACTTGGCATGATAAGCATACTATATAGTGTATGATAGCCTATTATCCAACAACTAATTAAACAAGAGTGTCCAAATATAACTACTTTAAAGGGTATGGATTCAACGAGAAAAAAACATAAAATGAGAAGAATGAGAAATAACTATAATCACACATTTGAGATGCATCGACTTGAATTAAATGCATCTCTATTCAATTAGATGCATCCCAATTAGTTTCGAAAGTGATTTTGAAGTGAACACTGATACAAGTACTTAGCAACAAATTTGACCGTAGGGATGAAAAATGTACAAGTTTTCTAGCGATAAAATGCATCTAATATATGTATATGCATCTAATTGTTTGCTAGAAAATATATTAGGATGCATTTAAAAGATTAGATGTGCATCTAATTCAAGTCGATGCATCTCTAATGTTTAGTTATAGTTATTTCTCATCCTTATCATTTTAAGATTTCTTCTCGTTTGATCCTTAGTCCTGCTTTAAAAAGCAATACTAAAAACATAACAAAACCAAAATACAATGTCCAAATACATAAATATCACCTCACCACTAAAACCCTAAAACCTCCGTTTGGTTTGTAGATGGGTTTATGATTAGGATTTGGATTTAGATTTGAGTTTGGTTTAAGATTAGGATTTGTATTTTATGTAAGAAAGAGAAAATATATTATAATATAAAGATATTATTATTATAAACTTATATGAGAATAAAATATATATATTATATTGTTTTTTAAGTTAAAATAAGAGATGAAGACAAAATTTATAAAGGAGGTCATTAAGCAGTTGAAAAGCAGCCCTTCCCCGCATGACTTTGCAAAACCCTGTTTTAAGATGTAAGACCCGAATATTTAGCATGATTTTAAACAAACAAGTTTTTTTTCTTTCATCCCCTAAACCAAAGTCAAAACCCTCAAAGCAAACGCACCCTTAAACTTGAAACCTTAAAACCCCCAAATCATTTTCCCAACCAAACACAATAATCTTAACAATAACAATGATGTCTTTTCTTAGATCATCCCACAACAAATCATCATTCAAAAGTAGTTGCATTTCATTATCAAGGGCTCTATTTTACTCGACAGAAACAAACATAGTCCCAAAAGAAAAAGTTTCAAAGAAAAATGACAATTTGTATCGTAGGATATCACCGGTTGGAGATCCTCTTGTTTCGATGATACCATACTTGATCAGTGGGAAAAGGAAGGGAAAACTGTTAGGTTTCAACAGCTTATTGTTATTATCAAAAGCTTGAGGAAGTTTCACCGTTACACTCACACGCTTCAGGTACTCGAGTTTTTTTTTTAATCTGATATATTGCTGTTAGTTGTGGAAATGATAGTGTTATTAGTTGTTAAGGGTTAGAGGTGCGGAAATTGAGAGGGTCGGTTAACGGGTCGAAACGAGTCATTTTGTTAGCGCGGGTGTCCTGTCGGGTTCATTTGCGCGTTTGAACAATTTGCTTTTATTTTGAGTAAAATTTGAAAAGTGGAAATAGTAGGATCTAATTTTTTATTGATCAGTTGGACCCGTCTTAGACGTGTTGGATGATTATTATACAATTGGGCTTTAAATCAGTACGACCGTCTTAGTATATATAGTATGACTTAACAAAACCCTATCAGATAACTTATATTTACCCAAGTTGACCCATGTTTAGTCGATGGGGTCTTAAATTGCCAGGTCTATTAAGGATCTTTAATATTCTAAGTTTGTTACCACCTGCTTTTGAAGTCGGTATGTATTTGTGGGTTTGTTTGATGTGTACTTGACGAGAATTTGTGGTTAGTATTGTAAAAGTTCTGTTTTTATAAATTCGGCTAGTAGTAAGTGAAGACTATATCCCCCGAGATAGGTCTTGTGTTCATGTAACTTGAAAGAGCCATTAGGAACTCGTGTTGTGTAATGTGAGGGAAGGCTTGAGCTTTAGGCCAGCTGAACCGAGCCCGGCATAAGTCTGCTAATCTTTCTAAAATTGAATTTATAGCTTAGCAATGAGGAGCAAACCGATAGAATGTGCATGTATATCTCTTAGCTATCTAAGAGTTTAGTGCCATCAGAACTTTGTACCTTTTCTTCGAAGATATATAAAAATTGCGTCTTCACACGTATACTTAGGCGAGGCGTTATGGTTCCACCCTTCACCGCGTGAAGGGCACCCTCTATGCCAACACCATGACGGTGGTAACCTTGGTGCGCGAAGGTGGGGTTTTTGGGTTGGTTAGGTGGTCTCCTTCACCTAACGGAAAAGAAGGAAAAGGGGACCCTTTTATTATTATTATTTTTGTTTGTGAATGTGTGTGGGGTATGTTTGTATAAAGTGAGGTATGTTTGTATAAAGTGAGGTATTTTTATGTGTTTGGTAAGGTAGTTACCACTACGGCTTTTAGGTGGTGGGTTAGGTGGTGATAAAAACTGATGTAGCGCTGAGGTGGAGGTAGTGTAGTACTGTAGTGGGAAGGTGACCATTACACCCAGCCTTAGCTGCTGGTCGTATTCCCATATGGGTATGTCACATCATATCTGGATATGATATTTTGTCTACCCCCAATCAAAAAGTTCTAAATGTAAAGGTATTTATGAAGATTTATGAGAATGGTCCAGTGATAAGATGCTATTTCTGGCTCAAATGTACAAAATGCATTTGGAAAATAAGTTAGCACACATCTGAGATAGAAAGCTCCATCAAGTTATTCAATGTAGGATTTAGGAACGTCTCGAACTACCTGTGTAGCTCAAGAATACTTATTGCAATATGGAAAATCATAAATTTCTTTACCTTAAACACATCTAGCTAAACAAGAGTCTTTGTCTATTATAGCTGTTAATTTCCATCGACTGCTGAAAGGTATCTTTAAAAGAGGAAATTAGAAGTTTAGAACACCCTGTTTATGTCCACCTATATTGATCATCATTGTAATGTTTGTGGAATGTTTAACTTCCATCAATAAATATTTTCTAATGGTTGCTACCCAATCATCCTGATGACAGCTTTCAGAATGGATGAATAACAAAAAAACCAATCTACAACCAGCGGGTGTAGCCGTTCATTTGGATTTATTATCAAGAGTTAAAGGATTAGAAGAAGTAGAGAAGTATTTTAATAGAATGCCAAATGACGTGAAGAATCTACGAGTCTATGGTGCTCTTCTAAATTGCTACACAACCACAAGATCAGTTGAGAAAGCAGAAGCCACTGCAGAAAAAATGAAGCAAACCGGGATGATGACAACACTTTCTTACAACTCAATGCTTACCCTATATAAGAGAATCGGAGATAATGAGAAGCTTGGCAAAGCGTATCAAGAAATGATCGAGATGGGTGTTGCTTGTGATAAACCAACATATTACATCCGATTAAGTGCATATGCTGCTGCTTCTGACATCAAAGGAATGGAAAAACTTCTTAAAAATATGGAAGAAAATTCTTCTCTCAATGTGGATTGGAATACTTACGTTATTGCATCTGGTGGGTACCTTAAATCTGGCTTAAATGATAAAGCTTATGAAATGCTTAAAAAATCAGAGGGGTTAATATATGGAAACTCAAAAGGGGTAGCTTGGGAAACTCTTCTTCGTTTGTACGCCTCTCTTGATAAAAAAGATGATGTTTATCGTATATGGGATTTATACAAAACATCATGAAGCAAAGTATACAACAGGGGTTATTCTGCCATAGTTAATGCATTAGTGAAATTAGACGATATTGATGGAGCAGAGAAACTGTTGGTTGAATGGGGATCTCAGAATTTAGCTTTCGACTTCAGAATACCTAATATGGTGATTGAAGCTTTCTGCAATAAGGGTGATTTCGATAAAGCTAAAGCATATGTTGACCAAGTTATAGCCAAGGGAAAGCAACCTCCTGCAAGCACATGGGTCCGGTTTGTGACTGCATATGTAAAAAAGAATGATTTGGAGAAGGCGGCGGAAATGATGAAAAAGTGTGTGGTTGCTGAGGATAAGCGCGGGTGCAAATTGAGTAAACACTCTTGAAGCTTGTGTTGAATACTTGAAAGAAAATGATGATTTGAAGACGGCAAAAGAGATTGTGAAAACTTTTGGGCATTTGATTCGTTATCAATGGACATCTGCTGCAGCATCTTTAGATGGAGATGAAGAGTCTGGATCTGAGGAGGTTGATGAAATTGAGGAGAGTCGCCTCTGATGTAACTAGAATAGGTTGTGAGCTCTGGATTTATTAGTGGCTCTTATGGGATTATTTAGTCTTTTATCAATGTTTTTTGTTTTCTCCTGTTCATGAAAGTGTAAATCTGAATTGAAAACAATGTTTAACAAACGTTTACATTTTGTGGAAACCAAATTTAGGTTTGTAAAACAGGTTGTAAAGTGTAACCTTGATTTCGAATTCTGTACGGTTCAGGAAACATGCCCATTAACATTGTCACGACAATGAGGCTGGAGTTCGGCAGTAAAACAATTACTGTAACATTTTTTGTTCCAGTTGGTTGATCAATGCATATTTGAATGTGCAACAGACGGTGAAAATCGTAAGTCACACACGGATTATAGTTGTATACAAATCTAAATAATTGCTTTTACTTTTCGTGTTTGGGTATTGTGAACATGATTATGATTTATGATTATTGAAAGTCACTTTTACAGTGAATCCTTCAATAACCAGACTCTCTCATATAGTTTAGCCAAAAAATGTTCATGTATAAATTAGAAGCGGGGGTGTTCATCGGTTCAGTTATCGGTTTAGCCAAAAAATGTTCGATGTATAAATCGAAATAGGCAAAATTCAAATTTGATTCAACCGAATAAAAAATCGAACCGAATAACTGAAAACCAAACCCCTATAACCGAACCGAATAACATAACAAGCTATTAACTCGTTAGCCCTTTCATACACGGGGTTACCGATATTAGCATAGCATATGTTTCGGCCCAAAAACCGAATAGTCCATAGGATAGTACGGGCCTTGGCCCTAACTTGCTCTCCAAGCTTGCATTGTACTTATATTCCGGTTTAATGTTAATCTAGGATTATGTGAAATTAACTTAATTCTAATAACCCAGGTCGTGTTTGATTACATGGTTTAAACTTTAAAGATTCATTTGAACTGTACTAGCTTTGTTACAAACTTGATATTGAATTGTTCACCATTAGTACATTGGCTAGCTAGCAAAAAAAAGTTTTTCCACCCGAAAAAAGATCTCGGTGATTAGGCGGGGACAATATTTGACTACGTAGTCTTCAAATCATAAGCGTAATGAAGGGACTCGATAAAGGGTACGTACTACAGTACTACACAAAGGAGGAAGAGTTGTTGAGGTGGATAAGCCCATAACGAAGTTGTCTTTATCACTCCTTGACCTTGTCATATATGGCCCATTCTTATCCATGTCCCATTCCATGGCCACGTCAAAATCTGTCCTAAATGATTTTTTCACCCCACCTCTTAGAATGATTTTCAAAGATGTTACAAATGTAGGCAACAAATGTTAAATGATTGAAGTTACGTGTTGTGAATCTTTCTTAAGTTGTATACATATTTTTTTTCTTCTGTTTTGTGCTTTTATATCACTTCCTTTTATGCTTTGGTTTTATAGTTTTCTGATGGCCCTTCACTTGACAATTGTTATGTACTGTAATGTTTAATAAGTTCAAAAATGCGACACAAGTAAATAAGTAATTGATTAATGGCATGATGCAAGTGTAACATCATGTTTTAGATCATTTTGTTCTAGCTTTTTTAAAGATAAGGACAGCCACCACTCCTTGCCTTGTCAAAAACGGAAGAGCCAATATTCAACGCACATATTGTCAAGGATACCAGTTGTGTGATAGACCCGTCTTATAACAAAATATATTGTCACCTTATACTCCACTCATAACTTCATAAGGTATAGCTCAATCCTAAACACCTTTCTACATCTATAAAGTTTTTTTTTTTTTTTTTTTTTTTTTTTTTTTTTATATTTTATTTTATTATTATTATTGGTGAATTATATTAATAACACAAAATGATACTTACATCAATGGATAAGAGAAATGAACAAGCCCAAGACTCTAAAATACTAGCAAAGTGAAACAAATAACACAACATATGATAAACTGTTAACGCAATCATAATCAAATACTACATCATAACAACACATAATACTCAGAAAACTACAGCAAACCATCTCCAGTTTGCAGGCTTTAAGCAGCTTCAAATTCACCTATGATTTGCACCATACCATCTGATTACATTTCCCTACATCATCATACCAAAACTACTCAACCATCACCCACAGTAGTTAAAGTAGAGAAGATGAGAGGCATCATCAAGAACCCATACCTCTAAAAAAAATATATACCAATTGTTCTACATTTCCATCTCTAAAATGGCTTCACACAATTGGAACACACTTCTTGAGTGAGAACCAACCATTACCTCCTATGGGAATGTAAAGAATGGACAATGAAGCTTCATCTTTCACAACTCTCAATTCCATTCTACTTACTCCCTCCTGCTATTTAGCCTTCACAATGGTTAACCTTCTTTATACATACATATATCTTGAATTAGGCCTCTCACTGTCCCAAACAAATCTTAATCAATTTCCTCCCAAGGCCAAATTGATCAAGAATATGCAGGGCAAGTAAGTACAGCCACACCAGTTAAGACTCCAAGGTACAAGGTATTAATCCATGTAATGGCCTGAATTTTATATCAATGGAACATTACTTTCATACTTCTACCAAAGACCCCTGTCAGGTCTTTATGCAGTCTGAATGGAGACAAAGACTACAAAGAATACCAATATATCTTCACTGCCAGTCTTCATTAAATTTCTTCCAAGAGAGCACAATCATCTCTCTTAATATTCATCACAACTTTCCATTTCTTACCAATCTCCACAACTTGTGCAGTATTTTTGACTTGCAGACTAGCCAGCTTCAGCCTGATATAGTGAATCACAATTGATAGTAGGTCTTTTGTACTCCTCTTTTCAATAGTAAATAATATTTTGTTTCTCTCATTCAATATGTAATAAACACATGCTGCTAGAACTTTTCTTCTCAACACACTCTTTATTGACCTGTTGAACTTCAAAGTTACCATATATCTCACAATATCCTCCCACATATTAGGGACAATCTCCTGATTAGACATATCCTTTAAGTTTGACCATATCTCATTGGAGTAGGGGCACTCAAAGAATAGGTGGTTTAAAGAATCAGGACAGAGCCGACACATAGAGCAAGTCATTTGTTTATCAAGGTACTACTTACTCAACCTATCTTGTGTTTTCAGTCTTCCATTAATTGCAATCCACATTGTGAAGGAGTGTTTGGGGTAGGTTGGAACCAAATAAGATCTCTCCATCCTACCTTACGACTGCTTGTTCTCAGGTCTTTCCATGCCCTATTAGTAGAGTAGGTGACACTTCTACCATCATTGGTTTGCCATAGATACTTATCTTTGGATTCCTCATCTAAGTTAGGCATAAGGATTGTTTGAATAACTGGGAATACACTGCTCCAACCATCAGGCCAACACCATTGTCCTTCTTGGATGAAGTCTTTAAATTTTAAAGTGTGACACATCGATTAAGTTATAAGACACCCTAAATCTTACAATTTTTTTTTTCATTTATTTAAATAAAGCAGCACATTTCATTAAATTAAAAATACAAAATTGAAAAAATACAACCTAATGATTAAGTTTACATAGATAAACGGGTAAAAAATGTGGTTTTCCATATCTAGGTTACTCGGGGAGGGCGAGCCTTTTACTTAGATGTATGCAGCCTCACTAGGTTAATCTCGAAACCGTTTGCGACCATTCCCTGGTCACCCTCAAATGTACACACCTAACGAAGTTTGAATTTGTGACCTCTTGTTTGAAAGCCAAGGATCTTACCACTAGGCCATTTGGTGGTGGTTCTATAGATGCTCCACAATATCTTTTCGAATATTAGTGTGCGCTTTTGCATCACGAAGTTTTTGTGTTTCCTTCGTTGTGTGGTGCATCTTTCGACCCAAGTATGTTGCAAATTTGGTTATGGACTTACATAAAATTTGTTAAATTTAGTAGTCGCGAATTCTTGATCTTTTAATATCATGTTATGCAATAATGTAACAATACATTATTCTTCGTAACGTCTTGACTTCGTAGTATGTTGTAATTCCCCAACGATCTTGAAGAACTCCGAAAGTTTTTTCAATATCTTTTCTTGCACTTTCTTGAACTCTTTTAAACTTCATTGTTTTTTCATCCCGTGCAATTGAAAATGTTTTGACAAACGTGATCACTGAGGATAAAATTCGTCCACTAAGTAGTAACATTTTTCTTATTTGTTTCCATTTCCTACAAACGAGGCTTCTCGATCAACATCTTCAATAGGGTCATCATTAATTAGGAGTATATAGAACATTGAGATCATTATTTGCGTCACCAACATCAAAATATGCATGCCAAATCTATAAATTATATGATGCAACAACTTCAAACATTAGATTCGGATATTTATTATCATGCCTTTTATATTTCCCGTATAATGCCTTAGGACATTTTGTCCATTCCCAGTGCATACAATCAATACTACCGAGCATTCTAGTTAAAGGGTATTTCTCTTCGTGCAATACATAAATATGTTGGATTTTATTAAAATCGGGTTGATTCGCTCCAGACGGTCAGGTTTTATCACACAAATCAACCACTTGAGATAATCAACCGTATAAAAGAGTCGAACGATTAAAACAAATACAATTAGATCAAGGAAGTATAGTGTTTCCAGACCGTTAAGTCCCGGAGGAGGATTAATGGTGTTTAACACTTTCGGATGTCGAATAATCACTAAGGATAGTGATCAAGTAGGATTGTGAATGATAATTACACCTAAAGAGAAAGTTTGTAAATTACAGGGGCTTAAATGCAAATTAAAGAAAAATTAAAAAACTAAATTATATTAAATAAACGCTATCACTATTTTTAAAGTGATGTTTTTCTGATTTTATAAAACAAAATAACTTAAATAAACTATTTTAATTAAAGCGTAAACCTAAATTACCTAAAACGTGACCTAGAATGAAACGGCGTTATGTATAAAAATTACGCTGATGCTCAAAGGAAAAACGTAAAATTTGTGAAAATAAAAATCCTCTGAGTGTAAAACAATTTTCTTACTTACTATATGACAAAAGAAAATTTTAGAAAAAAATATTTATATTTTTTGACTTTTATATTTTTATTATGAATTAAATACTATTTTAGACTAATTAAATGATTAAAAATACTAAAACTATTTAGAAAATTCTGAAACTTTTTTATAAAATACTTTATACTAATACAAATCTAAGAAAAATATAAAAGATGCAACAACTTATTGTAATAAGCTGTAAATAAGCTAAAGAGTACGAATAAGCTAAATGGACAAAAAGGGGTTATATATTAAATATTGCAAAGTTAAACCAGTCAAAGACCCAATGGAAGATGGTAGTGTGTGTGTGTGGTGAGCTGGGTGGCCAAGGTTCGAATCCCAGCACTGGATTTTTTATTTTTTATTTCTTTTGGACTTTTTCTTTTGAAACCTGATTAAGCTACTAAATATAAACAACTTTTAAAAAGACAAACTTTTTAGAACTTAAAAATAAGCTCAGAATAAGCTTATTTAGCTTAACAGTGCACTATATGAACTTTTAAGACTAGGATTCTTCAAATTAAGCTAAAAGTTGGAAAATAAGCCAAGAGCTTATGGAAAAAGCTAAGATGGACTGAAAGAACTTTAAATAAGCTAAAGGAACTAGATAAAGCTAAGATAATAAGTCAGAAATTGAAAATAAGCAAATAAGCAAATCTAATCCTAAGCGTGGCACAAGGATCAGCTGCGGTGCAGGCTTTTTGATAGCCCAAACAAGCTTATCAGATAAGCTTGAAAAGCTAAAATAAACTTTGATCCAACAAGTTGGTTTGGTGGGGTTTCAAAAAGCTAAGGTACAAAGATTGGGTTACAATAATGAGCTTGTGAAGCTTTTGAAAACTTATGAACGAATGACCTGATGAACTAAGTGAAATGGACAAAATTAAAACCACTAGCAGGTAGTCAAATAAGCTAGAGATTGGAAACTAAACACTGGAACCATGAGAGCTGCTAGGTAAGCTTCTCAAAAAGCTAAAGTACAAGAGTTAAAACTAACTGATAAGCTCTTGATGAGCTTATGAAACTAGATGGCTCAGCGTGCCTGGGCACTTTTTAACTAGGACTAAAAAAGAAGCTAAGAAATAAGCTGCTAAATAAGCTATCTAGAAAATATTAAAAATACTAAGATAAAGCTGAACAACTATATTTTAATATTCCAAAAGCTTAAGACTTGAAAGCTAATGTTAAGTCCTATAAAATTAATCTATTTTATTCAGCGACCAAATTGAAAAATTTTGACTTTTAATATTACACTAACTAGTTGACTTAAGTGAACTTTAAGTTGATTCTACTAACTGATTATGATGTATTAAGCTAAATTAAGATGAGATTAAGCTAAAGTAACAAGTTCTAAGCTACTTTGATGAATTTTATAACTTAAATCCTAACAGTTAACTAATTGAGTGGAATTAAAAGATATTTTGACTTTTTACAAAGTAAGGAGCTGGTTTTCTTGTCTATATGAGCTAATATGACCTAATGAGACATGCCACAAACAAGAACAAAGGATAGAATACTTTCTAACACTGTTAACAAATCAAAACCAAACAGTCCTTTATGAGACTGATTGGAAGATTTTCAAATGATTTCAAGGATTAGGAACATGCACAATTTGATTTAAGAACTTGTATTATCATATAATGAGTGAATGAGTATAAAATAACAACAATAATAACAACAAGACTTTGCTAATGACACTTATTCTAATTTACGTGTTAAACTAAAATTTATAGTAACTATAAATTAAAAAGAACAAGCATGTAATATTAAGCTATACTCTAACTAGCAAACACTAAATAAGCCTAAAAGCACAGAGATAAGCGGTTTATAAGGGTAAAGTGAAATGCCAAAATTGAGCAAAAGGCTTACAAGTTGGATTCAAGTGAAAACGAAAACCAATGCTTGAAAACACTTCCTATAGCTTCCCAAGAAGCTCTAAACCATAGGGCAATCCATTATTAACCCCGATCCAAGTGATTATCATTTCTTGTGATTTTAATTTTTGACCGATTTTTGTATTTTCTTGTATTTTTGGTTTTTGCTTCTAAACTGATTTTAATGGGTTTCTAATAGCTTAAATAAGCTATATAGGAGCTTATATTAGCTTATGAGTCCTTAACAACAACTACAAACAACATTTGATCTTATCATGAGATTTTTGAAATGAAAATTGCATAAACATGAAAATGAAGCTTAACAGAAATTGAAACGAAAAGGTTCACATTCACTTGAAATAAAAGAGTACTTGGAAGCTTAAATTTACGGGTATTTGAAAACTAATTAAAGCGACATAAATAAACTAAAATTACTCTCTATATCTCTTCTCTCGCTTCACCTTTCTTTATATTGATCTTTTAGACCTCCCACATGTCTCTAATCTTTCCCACCCACCAATCTTGGCCATTGATTCAGGTCAAACTCATCTCAACCATTTAAATGAAATTTGGTAAAAGTAGTTTATATAACTGCAGCGAAATTTTACAATTAATGCACTTTGGAAGCTTGTACATGTTGAGGAACACAAGGAAAAGGTATTTGGCCTAGTTGGAATATTTGGAAAAAAAAACAGGGGAAAGTATGGTTTTGAAGATAAAGTGGTGGAGATGCATTAATAAGGTTGTGGGCTGAGTTTGTGAGGAGGGGGGTAGCCGGGAGAGTAGTATAGGTGAGTGGAGGAGCAGTGGTGGAGAAAACCACGGTTTGTGCATTCTTGGCGTGGGAGAGCGAGAGTGTACGTGGAGGTGGTTTTTGGCGGGTTTGACTTATTTTACACCGAGGGTTGATATTGGGCTTGGGACTGGACCACCGGGTAATGGGTTGTGTTTGTGTTTTGGATTGGATAATAACATAAAGGGCCCGTTTGGTTTGGTATTATCTACAAGGACCATTCATGTAATTCCACCAAACTTGAGGGTTGAACCTGAACTTTTTCCAATGTTCACACAAGGACCATTCCTGCCAAATATGAATAGTACAAGGACCATAGTTGATTATTTTCCATTTTTAAATATCCAAGGACCATTTATGTCATCTTTCAAAGTTTAGGGACTAAAGTTGTAATTTTGCAATTTTAAATTTCAAGGACCAATTTTGACAACTCATGAATCCCTAGGGACTTTAAATAACATTTTTCATTATTTTGATTTACAGGGGACGATTTTGACAACTTTTGAAACTTGGGGGACTAAGCGCCAATTATGCAAACTTGATCGTTTTCACGATTTTGGTATTTTTGCATTTAAAACACATAAAACACTTATTTGTGATATTTTTATCATTTTGATGCATTTCTGAGTGTTTTGAGATGTTTTTGCAGTCTAAAAGGTATAAAAATGATGAGTATTTAGACACTCATCACGGGTTTTCTTAGAAACTCGGCTAAATATAAAGCTTATATGCATCCAATGAAGTTTTGTAAACAATAATTGATTGTACAATAAATTGCACTACCAGGCTTCAATGGTGATCGAAGGTAAGAGGGATATGTGTTCCAGCCAATATTTTCTTTCACCTGAGAATAAGAAATACGAAGACACTACGTTAAGTGGACCCTGCGAACCACCTCTGGCGTGAGAGTAAGTATGAGTTATGGTTATGTAAGTGAGTGTAAGTAAAGAGTAAAGTGTTGAGTGAGCTTACCATAAACTTCTGCCCGTCCCACCTATTTATAGTAGAGGAAATAGGCTTAGGGGCACCTCTACGCTTTTATCGGAGAACATGGGGGCGTCCCATGCTTCTAGGTAACCGCTAGGGCTTAGTGACCCATGTTCTCAAACTTGGCGGGAAATACAGGAATGAGAGGGAGATCGTGGGTTTGAACAAGTCAGGATGGTCCTCTATCCTTTGTTCCCTCGTCAACCATACTACCCAGGAAGGGCTTAGGGCTTCAGTGGCGAATTCCCCGCATGGTAACCTTATGCGGTGTATGAATGGTTTGGCCAATGAACATCTAGGAGAGCTAACTTGGGCCCTCGTACAGAAGGGCTTCGACACAGCTCGAAGGGGTGTCCGTCGAGTTGTTCGGAGGGTACATCATCAAGCCCCCCAGTCGAAAGTGATGCCTATGAACGAAGAGGCATTGCTTTCGACTTCAACCTACGAGCAAAATCAGCTGCGTGTTGGTTATACACAAATTAGTTGATTACGCCTCACCTAATCAAATCTAACTACTCGCTACAGTAATTCCCACATCCCATTTACCTCGGTTGACTATAAACGACTTTTCTAATTTTTAAAGTTATTTGAAATCCGGATAAGGTTAATGATGGGGACACGTGTGTGGTTTAGAAGAGAATTGAAAAGAGTATTTAAAGGGTGGTAGATGAAACCCTAGATTACTTTACCATCTCCGCCCACTTTCACACGCTAAGAACGCCTTCAGATCTTGCTTAGGCAAAAAGGTAAAGTTCTCTCTTCGTCTTTTCCCTAGCTTTTGTTAGGTATGGATTCAAAATTCATTATCAAACAACAAAAATTTACCCTGACTTCCCAAGATTTACATGATTTTCTTGCTCAATACCCCATTCCCAAAGAGTATAAAATTATGCTCCCAAAATCGAATCAAGGTATTTTTTATGCTCCAAAAAATTTCGTAGGGGTCATATACCACTCGTTTAGCCATTCGAACCTTAGGATACCTATTCATCCTTTGATTCTAGAATTAATGCAGTAATATGAGGTACACATTTCCCGTTTTAACCCCTTTGGCCTTGCTAAACTCACCACATATATCGTGATGTGTAAAGCTTACGGTTTTGAGCCAAAACTTGAGGTGTTGAGGGGGTTTCTAAACCTGTACCCTGGTGAGAACTGGCTAACCCGTGAGGCCTGAAGGGGATGTTCCCAATCTCATTCTGAGGCCTTATACGAATATAATAGATTGGAAGGGTAGTTTCTTTTATGTTCAAAACACCATCATCCCACCTCAATATCCAACATTGCTAAATGAGGCATTCAGATTTGATGCTAAACGTTTCAATGACCCTCTTCCCTATAAAGTTTGAAGGTGCCCTCTGTACCAACGTCTGGCTAGGTACCCTGCTGATGTTCAATCTTTTCCTGAGCCTATTCTGTTTATGGCTAGGATTGCTCAAAGCTGGGAGGGGTCTCCAAAGAATCCCATGATCATGTATCATGGAAAAAGTATGTGCACTTCCACTTTCCTTAAGTAGGACCAATTTAGCGCCGATATTTATCTTTTCTTGTTTCTTGTTTTGCAGAGATGGCTTTCAGGAACTTTATGCACCAGGATTTGGATGAAGACTTGAGTTTCATGCCCATGGAGTAGGCCGAAGGGTCCTATGGCGTTGGTTCGCCATCTACTTCAGTCAACAACAATGATGTGGATCTTTGTCCAAAGCCGAAGCATGTTGCTTCATTTCCCCACAAGTGCCATTGGAGGGCCCTTTTCAATTGGTTGAGAATGTGGCTGATTCAGATGATTCAGCAGATGATAAAGTGCGGATTACAGGCTCTACATGCATTGCTGATAGGTTGAAGAGTAGGAAAGGAACTGGCGGCAAAGCTCTTAAATCTTCCACCAAAAGGAAAACCCCTCTTCCTTTTTCTGGGTCCAGGGCTATTCGGCGGAAGGTTGTCGAAAGTAGGAAGACTGTGAAGTCTGCTTTCGAACTGCCATATGACACCGAAGAGATGCATGGTAAGCACTTGCTTCTGAAATTATAAAGAATACTTATTGTTATGCCTAACTTTTCCCTAATATATTTCATTTGTCGCAGGCCTTCCTGACACCAAGGAGCTTCCTAATGCCCTTGCCTGCCATCGCATTGTTGATCATGTTACCCTCCGAATGGAAAGGATTGCCGGACAACATGTCCATAGAAGGGGTCTGCGATTTGCAGAACAAGAGTGTCGCAAGACAGGCTGTTTGTTTTGGACAATCATCGAATGGTCGCTGAGGGAGTTGCTCGGTGACGTGAAGGAAAGGCAGGAGATGGACGTGATGTTGGAGAGGGAAAAGCATATGGATAAATAATATGTTGAGCTGGAGGCCAAATGTGAGGAGATTGAGAAAGACTTTGACAAAAATCCCCTCACCCAAGACCTCCGAGACAGGATTGCGGAGCTAGAGAAGGAGTTAAGCCGCCACACGTGAGAATGTGGCAAGCTTAAGCTGGAGGAGGCCAAGGTTGTGAGCCTCACTGGTCAAGTTGTTGTTCTAGAGGCTAAGTGTGCAGGTTTGTAAAGTGAAAGATGTAGGCTTGGATAATTAGAGATCAAGATGAGAGAGGAGGTTGATGGCCTACAGATGCGATACAAGATGCTGCAGAAGGATCGTGCAGAGGTTGTATCGAAGGTAGTGCCATATATTGCCATGGAGTTGTATCACAGTGATGAGGTTGGAGCCGCCATGTGAAGGTGATTAAAGCAGCTATTTTTCATGGACGGTGTCTTGCTTTGGAGGAGGTGGCTAAGATTGGTGAGCCTGTGGACCTCTCCAAGGTTGAATGCTACCGTCCCTCATCAAAGGCTGAGTATGAAGAAGCAGGAAATGCATTCGCTACTGCAGAGTACCCCTTCTTTCTCAAAGCCACAAAAGATCCCACGGCACCTGTCGAAGATCTACTCTCCAAAAAGCCTCGAAAGATCAAGCCTGCTACTCCTACAAAGAAGACAGCTTCTGCCAAGCCTGTTTTAGCTCTGCCATCTCCAACCCCATCTCCCAAGAAGAAGGATTGAAGGTTGTCATGTTGACAGTAATTTGGTCTTAAGGGTGGCATGTACCCTTGTTAAAAAAATTTCTTATTATGTTCTGTCTGTTCCTTAAACAATTTGTGGTAGTGGTATGCGGCTTCGGCCGAAAACAATATAAACTAGGCTTCGGCCTTTAATGCAGGTACTAGGGCATAGGCCTTAGTTTTTAATGGAATAGCATAGGGAAATATCCCTACGCACTTAGAAATATTTATCTTGTGCACTTCTCGTACGCCATTTTTCCAACGCTTAAATTTTACAACATAAGGTGTAATAACCTCATTGCGTGTAAATTACAACACCAAGGATATTGTGACCAATTTTGATCACTGACAGAGGGTCGCGACCACTCTATCTTTAATCCTTTAAGTCTTATGGCTTGTTTTTTATAATTACCATAAACTAGTAGGAGAGTTAATGTGCATGTGTTGGTAGGCTTTAGTAGTGATATGAGGCGTTTATTACACCTTATGCCTTCCCTTTCGACATTGAAACTCACAAACGACTTGGCTGAACAAATCTTTGTGTTTAAGAAACGAAGCAAGAGATTTGTGGGAAATATATTATATCATTGAATTGGTAGAGAGGATTACATCATTTTGAAATGAACACTAAGACAACTACCAATAATGCTTGATTTCCCATGAGAAGCTTTTAATACAAGAATGAAAAGTAAAAAATACTTCTTAAACATATAACTTTCGGAGGTTCGTACCATTCCATGTCCTGTCGATAGGTTCTTCGAGAAGAGTGGCCAGCTTGTATGCACCGTTGCCGTAGGCTTCAACTATGACATAGGGTCCTTCCCAAGTAGGTCCCATATTCCCCTGGTATTCTACCTTGCTTTCACTGTTAAGGCGTAGCACATACTCCCCAGGCTTGAAAGTGGAGGGCCTAACCCTTTTGTTGTAGTAGCCTTCGATCTTATGCTTGTGCATGGCTTCTCTGATGGAGACTATTTCTCTCATTTCTTCCAACAGATCAAGGTTCTCCCTGATCCCTTCGTCGTTTGTAGAGGCTTCAAATGTGTCCACACGCTCTGTGTGCACACTTAGCTCCGAAGGGATGACCGCTTCTGTTCCGTATGTGAGCCTGAAGGGAGTTTCGCTGTGGCTTGACTTAGGTTGGGTCCTATGAGCCCATAACACTTGAGGAAGCTCGTCTACCCACCCATGGTGGCCGTCCCACCTTTTCGATTCCCTTGACTATGTCTCTGTTGGTTACTTCCACTTGCCCATTTCCTTGTGGATGATAGACAAAAGTGAAAGACTGCTTTATCATTAATCCTTTGCAGAAATTATAGAAGACTCCTTCGGCAAATTGCTTGCCATTATCAGATACGATGATGTGGGGCACTTCGAATCTGCATATGATGTGTTTCCATACAAATTTATCAATTTGTCTCCTCGAAATGGAAGCTAAAGGCTTAGCTTCGACCCACTTTGTGAAGTAATCAATAGCCACCAATAAGAACTTGACCCCACCAGGAGCCACAGGCATGGGTCCTATGATGTCGATTCCCCATTGGGAGAAGGGCCATGCGGATGTCACACTTGTCATGTCTTGCTTCGGGAGCTTGGGAACCTTAGAGTGTATCTGACAAGCTTCACATTTTTGTATGATCTCCACAGCATCCATATGCATCGATGGCCAGTAGTAGCCTAACTTCATTATTTTTGAGACAACCGAACGAGGTCATGCGTGAAGGCTGCAGGACCCTTCGTGAACCTCTGCGATGATGCTTGATGCCTGCTTAGGTCTAACACATATGAGGCAAGGTGAGAGGAACGATCTTCTATACAAGTTTTCTCCTATCAGTCGATATTGTGGAGATTTGACCCGTATCTTCCTTGCTTGCTTTGGATCCTCAGGGAGAAGGCCGCTTATCAAGTATTCCCTAATGGGAGTCATCCATATGTCTCCTTCTTCATGAACAATGTCCGTGACTTCCTTTCGGATGATGGACCTTTCGGGCAAGACTTCTACTAGAACTTCCTTTGTGAGATGGGTGAAGGCCATGGAGGCTAGCTTGCTCAATGCGTCCGCCTTCTTGTTCTGATTCCTGCGAACGTGCTAAATGGCATAGGAGTTGAAACCATCCAGCATTTATCTTGCTTTGTCCAAGTATTGTTTGATGATGGGCTGCCTTGCTTCGTAGGAGCCTTTTATTTGGTTTGCCACCAGCTGAGAATCCACATAGATATTGAGAGCCTTGACTTCCATATCTTTTGCTAGCCGGAGGCCTTGAGAAGGCTTCGTGATTGCTTCATTGTTGGTGGCTTGAATTCAAACCGAAGGGCATATGTATGCTCCTTCCCGGACTGACCAACATTAACCTGCTCGAGCCGTGGAGCTTGATGTTCCATCTATGTAAAGCTTCCAATCGTCTTGTATTTCGATGAGCTTAGCCTTGGTTTCTTCCTTATCTTTGCTTGGTTCGGAAGGTGTTTCTGCCAAGAAGTCTGCAAGAATATGCCCTTTGACAGAGTTTCGACCTTTGAACTCTATCTCGTGCTCCCCAAGCTCAATGGCCCATTTTGCCACCCATCCAGACTTTTCAGGCTTCGATAATATTTGCTTGAGTGGCTTGTCGGTTAAAACTATGATCGGGTGGGCATGGAAATAACGTCGGAGCCTCCTTGCTGCATAGATCAGGGCTAATATGAGCTTCTCCAATGTGGGGTAGTTAATCTCTGCTCCTTGCAAGACCCTGCTAACAAAGTAAATTGGGATTTGCCTTTTGTCTCTTTCTGCCAGTAGGACAATGCTGATGCTTTCCATTGAGGATGCGATATACATAAACAACACTTCGCCTTTGATTGGGGCTGTAAGTGTTGGAAGTATATCTATAAACTCCTTCATCTTTTGGAAAGCGGCTTCCGCATCCTGGCTCCATTGGAAGGTCTTTTTGTCGACGCAGCCTTTAAGCGTCTTAAATAATGGTAGGGACCTGTCTGCTCCCTTCGACAAGAATTGGCTTAGTGCAGCCAATTATCCGTTTAAGCTTTGTACGTCCTTCAAACATTTCGGAGCCTGAAGATCCGTGATTTCCTTGACCTTTGAAGGGTTTCATGTTGATTCCCCTGAGCTGGTGGAAGGTTTCTTGGACATCGAGGAGCAAGTCCTCCTCCGTTTTGCTCTTGATAACCATGTCATCAGCATAAGCTTCGAGATTTCTGCCTATCTGCTTGCTGAAGGCTTTGTCTACGAGTATTTGGTAGGTGGCTCCTGCGTTCTTCAATCCGAAGGGCATTTTTCTGTAACAATATACGCCTTTGCTTGTGTAGAAGGCTGTCTTCTCTTCGTCCTCCTTAGCCATTTGGATTTGATGATACCCTTTGTAGGCATCTAAGAAACACTTCAGTCGGAAGCCTGCCAAGGACTCTACCTTCCAATCGATCTCTGGCAAGGGGTAGCATTCCTTTGGGCATGCTTTGTTGATGTCAGTAAAGTCAACACACATGTGCCATCCTCCGTCACTTTTCTTTACCATCACTGGGTTGGCCACCCAAGTTTGGTATTTGACTTCCCTCATGATCCCTGCTTGTGTCAGTTCGTCTACTTCTTTACAGGCAGCGGCGTTCCTTTCAGGGGCTAGGCTTCTCCTTTTTTGCTTGATGGGCTCAATATGCTTGTATTCATTGAGCCTGTGTTCTGTGCCGAAGGGCTTTCTATCAATCACTAGCATTCTTGGAACTCCTATCATGTCAGAATATGTCCATGAAAAAACATCAAGGTTAGTTTGTAACAGCTCCATAAACTTCACCTTGAAGTTTGCTGGAAGCTGCTTTCCTATCACGAATGTTTGCTCGGGGTAGCTTGGGTTTACTATCACTCGCTCTTCTGCGTCTGCACAGCTTAGAGTTGCCATCGGAGGCTCCTCCGGTCCTTCTTTAACTTTCTTGACACCATATACTCCACTGTCTGCTCCATAATTCGAATGAACAGTCCCTACTCCGAAGGGAGTTGGTATGTGCTAAAACACATACCTTTTCATTATCAAAACAAACCCAAAACAACCAAGAAAGAGCCGTTTATTGCTAATATTTGTGGTTTTCTTGAGTTTGTGCTTGTGCAGGTACGGATATGCAAAAATACACAAAAAGGAGCAAAATCAGACGTAAATCCGAGCACGAGAGATCATGAGAGTTTGAGCTGAGCCGGAAGGTCGGGATTGTGCATTTTGGAAGATTTTATTCTCTGAGGATGATTTTTAGAAGTACAGTCAAGTTTGAAGAAATGTCAAGATTAGTCCCTGAACTTTGAGCTTTTGGCAAAAGTGATCCTTCAAATTTCAGAATTTACAAGTTCAACCCTTGGTTTATTGAAGAATGACAAGAAAGGCCCTTGAATGATATTTTCAGATTTACATTTGTGGTCCCTGGATTTTCAGATTATACAAGTTTGGTCCTTGATAAGCTTAAATGGTTACATCTCTAGTCTTAAGCCCAAAATAAATAATAAAAATCCATGGCCCAAAACCTTTTACCCACGGCCCAACATCCAAACCCAGCCAACCCGTATACTAGACCCGAATACCCACTTTACCCGGTCTTTACCCAGTCAACGCCAATTTCCAAAGTTTATCAAACAATAATAAAAAAACCCATGCCGCGCTTTTCACCCCCAATTACCCAGCAATAAGAACCCTAGAAATTACCCGGCGTCAATTGGTCAATTTAACCACAATTAAGGGTATTTGTGTACTTTTATCTGACACCACTGACACATGGGCAGTGACAGGTCAGCCATCCGTGTGCTCAAGTCCATTTCCTGCTCTCCTATTGGTCGAAGCTACGTGGAAATCATGATCCAATGATTGAGATTAAAGGGATGAGGTGTGGGATTGATCCAAGGGCTCTTAACGACTCAAAGAAGCACAAGATTGCACATTCTAGATCTTTCCAAGAGGCTCAAGACCTTAAGCTCAGCTATAAATAGGCCCTCATTTCGTTCAAAATGATCATCTTTTCTTCTCTCTAATTTTTCAGTAGCATAGTTAATTGTATTCTTCATTTTAGTGTTTTAAGTTTTTGTAATTCCTATTTTGTACTCAAATGTTTTAGATTAATAAAATTCAGTTTTCATTCTCAAGTAATTGCTCAATTGTTTATGCTTTTAAATCTGCTTTTTATCCTTGTTTAAATGCTTATTTCATTAGTATAAACCTGTTTATACTTTACTTTTTCATTAACTCAAAAATACAAAAAAAAAATCAGTTAAAATAATTGGAAAATAAAAAAACATATTAAATCTGTTCTATGGAATGAGTCACATTCTAAGCTTGTTTCAATAGGTTCATGTAAGCTTGAGATAGCTTATTGTGAGCTTACTCTTGTTTCAAACTCAAATTTCTCAATTGGTCAACTAAAGTCAACAAAACAGTTTCATGGGTTTATTGGTTCTGCACTACTGATCTAGCCTGGATTTGGTTGAAATAAGTTGATATTGGGGTTGATAATGGTTTAGGATTAGTGGTTCACTGTTCCATTGGTTGCAAGCCATTGTGGCTAGGACTTCTTGTAAGTGATAGCTTATTTCAATTCTGTCATATTGCAATTACTGTTTTAGTTTATATTTTAGTTGTAAGATCTGCATGATTTAGCTGTAAGATTCTTTATTGGATCTTTTTAACGATAATCTGTGATTAGGTTAGAACTTTCTTGTAGATTGCATAGTTGAGATATATATGAGTGTTTGGATTATAACTGTATCTGAGATAGAGGATAGTATATCAGCCTGTAGTTGATTCATGCTCATGTAGGTTATAGATAGTCATTTAGGTCTGAGTTTGTAGCAGTTGTTCACCAAATAGTCAAAATACCTTAGATCAGTTCTTATCTTTGTAACTGTTGGATTTGTTAATAATCAAAAGCTTGATTTAGGTTCTAATATCATTAGAATTGATTAATATAACTTTGTTTGAGCTTATAACATCATAATCAGTTTAAAAATTGTAATCAAATCTCATTTAAGTCAAAGTTCCAAATCTGTTTTTCAAAAGTCAAAAATGTCAAATCTAGTTTTTCACCAAACTTTGATGATGAATCACTGATTCATTTCTGAGTGAAAGTGTTTCAAATTTTGGATAATCAATATTCAATTGGTCTAGTATTGGAAACTGCTTTTTGTCAAGTTTTATCAAGTCCTTTTAATCTTCAAATCAGCTGTTCAATTCAGCTTATTCTGTCCTGTTCACACTCAGCAAAACTGAGTGTGAATCAGGCCAACTTGCAGCCTTTGCATTTGATTCATTTCAGTGAGTTAGAGCCTGTCAATTGGCTTATTTGTAGCTTACTTGGTGGTCTTGAGGACTGCACTTTTGTTTATTAGTTTGGCTTATTGAATAAGCCTGTGGTTAAGCTCACACCTAGGTCCTAAGTAAGTGTTTTATAGAGTAGGCGGTTTGTTTAATTCATTAGTCAGAGCTTGTGGCTTGTTAGGATTAGGTGTAATCAGTTGTAATTAGTTTATTTTAACATAATATAGCTTCTATAGAAGTTTGGTAGCTTAATTCTCTTACTAGCTTATTTTCCTTAGCTTATTCATAAACAGTTTGTACTATAGCTCTTATATTTTACACATAAGCTATAGATTTTATATTTTCATAGATTTAGATTAATATTTTAGAATTTTCCTGAGTTTTTCATAATTTTGGTTCTCTGTTTGCTATTTTTCTCAATTTAAAATAGTTTTTAGTCACTTTTAAATAGCTTTTATTGCAAATAATTAAGAAAAAGTTCCAAAAAATAATTTTTCAATTTTCACAGTTTAAGAAAAATATAAAAAGCATAAAAAATATTTTTACCTATTTTTCCCATTTTATTTGGTATTTTTCACAATTTAAATTAGATTTAAATAGTTTTAAATTTGTAGAAAATAGAAAAATAATCAGAAAAATAAAAAAATAGTTTTGAAAATTCTCTTATGGTATTTTAGATTTTATAAAAATAGTGTCATATTTTTCCTTTGATTTTCATAATTTTTAGTATTTTAAATTAGTTTTAATAGTTAAAAATTAGTTTTTAATTTCAATAAATTCCAGAAAAATAAAAAAAAAATAGTTTTAATTCATAAATAGTTTTCACATTACATTTATAGAGTAAAAGTAATTTTAGGAATTTTTTAGGATATAATTTAGACGTAGTTGCATTGTATTCGCGTTTTGTTAATTACGTTTTAGTTGTATTTGCATTAGGATTTCCCGTAAAATAGATTCCCTTAATTACTTTCCCTATTCCCGTAGTTTAAAAAATTCAATCAAAACAAATCAAAACATCGAGCATTAAATTCCAAACCAATAACGACGTTGGCAATTCACGCCTCGTTGGGAAAACGATTCGGGTTGACTAATCCTTATCAACGATCACACAGGATTTGGTTTAATATTCTTTTTCCTAAAGGAATTTTGAATCTATCTTCGTGATTATTTTTGATATCGATATTGAGGTTTTATCCGTACACACATACCCTTAAGCATTCATTATCGTGAAAATTATCGAACTGTTTTAAGTTTCTTACGGTTAGTCATTCACAAGTGGCTAGCTTGTGTGAGATAACTTGACGGTTTGGCATTCTTTGTAAATCAAATTTTGGCGCCGCTGCCGGGGAGGTTGTGTCACGACAATATCGTTTGAGGTTTGGCGATTAGTGACTCGAGATCCTTCATTCGTGAAGTTACTATTTTCTATAAAAATAAAAAAAGTAAAAATATTTTCCTTTTTCTTTTGTATATATATATATATCATATTAAAAATACAAAAGATTTTCTCTTTTGTTTTTGAGCTAAAATAGAATACATCAATTATATAACATTCTCAACTGAGGTGTTATCATTAATAAGTTCCCGAACTAAAGATCAAAAACTTGCCTTTGTGTAGCTTGTGAGTCGATTTATTTCTATTTGATAAACAAACTGTGTGGTGGGTATAAGGGGCCGACATTAAATTGCGGCTGAAAAGAAGCGGGTTTTAATAAGCTTCGCGCTGACCTAAAAAGCTTCTCCGCTCGCTTGTTCGTTTGTCTTATAGAAGTGATTTATTCACTTGGGATTATTGGTTAAGTTCACTTTGTGTTTTCAATACCGTATCATTTTAATTGCCTTGGTTTTTAAGTGCATGCTTTTCGATCTCGATCTAGACGACTTCGGGAAGCAGAATCGAACGTACCGGAGTTACGTAATATGGCTGCTCCCAACGGACCACCAAACCCGATCCTAATCCTCTCCCGATAATCAAAATGTAGCTTCCGATCTCCGAACGATGGAGGAGTTATGTCAACCTACAATGTACGGGAGGGGAGGACCCATTACACCGACTAATTTTCAAGCTACCGATTTTAGCTTGAAACACCATATGATAGAACAAGTAAAAAACAATTGTCAATTTCATGGTTTACCAGATGACGATGCAAACAAGCATCTTAATAAATTTTTGACCGTCACCGAGTATGAAAAGAATGGGGTCTCCGATGACGCCCTTCGTCTATATCTCTTCCCATACTCTTTGACTCATCATGCCACATCTTGGTTTGATCGACTCCTGAAGAATTCGATTCATACCTTCGAGGAAATGGTTTGAAGTTTCGCAAAGTACTTTCCACCGTCGATGGTGACGAAATTGAGGAATGATATCAGTAATTTCCGGCAATATCCCGACGAATCTTTGTTTGAAGCTTGGGAACGATATAAGCTTGCAATTGATCGATGTTCGAATCATAACATGTTGCTTGTCACTCAAATTGATACGTTTTATAATGGTTTGACGTTGAGACACCGTGAAACAATCAATCTGCTGCCTTTGTAGGTGGAACTTTCATGAAAAGACGTCCCGAGGAATGTTACGATCTTATTGAGAACATGACCGCTCATTACAATTATTGGGATTCTACCGCCGTAAGGGGTGCATCATCTCGATCAAATACGTCTTCTTCTCTCGAAATAGCCGCCATGAACAAAAAGATCGACGATATCTTACGGATTACTCAGATGAATAATCAGAATCAACAAGTAAGCGGTACACCGATTTGTGAGACTTGTGGAGGTCACATTCTTATTCCGAGTGCCCACCATCGGTGGTTACGCACATGAGAATGTTTATCTTTTCTACGGAAACTACAATCAACCGCCAGGAGATCGAAATCTTCTTAGCTACCGTTCAAACAATTATCTCGGACCTCCCGGTTTCAATCAACCTCAACAACAAAACCAGAATCAAAACCGTTTCAATGGTAACCATTATGTTAATCAGAACCGAAGAGCTAATTTTAATCATGGAAATCAACACTACCAAGCTCCTCCACCTCAAGTTTACCAACAACCACCTCCTCCTCAACAATCTTATCAAGCACCTCCTCAAGTCGCTCCGAACAACGATTTTCTAACTTACATGAAGAACTTCGATTACACCATTAAAAGTTTGCAAAATCAAATTAACGGCATGAGGACGGACTTCAAAAAGGAGATGGAAGCCACAAGCAACAAACAAATGACTGAAATAAGGAATATGATGGCTAGTTTCTTTCAAGCCAATCAGCGTCTCGTCTCCAACCCTCGGGTTCGGTTCTCTTCAAGTAATAGATTCCAAACCCGAGAGGTGACATGAAAGCAATCACTACCCGAAGTGGTGTAGCTTACGATGGACCCACGGTTCCTACCACTAACACTTCTTCTTCGTCTCGTATGGTAGACCGTGAGACCGGGGTGACAAAGGACCCGGTGCTTCCTACTAATAAGGGGAGTCTGTGGAATGTCCAACCCCGGTTGTCCAAGATTCTGAGCCCGAAGATGCTCCCGTGAATGTGAAGAAAGCTAATCCAAAACCGTCTATCCCATATCCGTCTCGTCTTAAAGATCAAACTCTTCGTGAAAAGTCGAATCATCAAATGGAAACATTTTTCCAAATCTTCAAAGACTTGAATGTGGAATCGTTTGGATGCCCTTCTCTTGATGCCTAAACTTGCTTCTACGATTAAGGGATTGCTTACAAACAAGGAGAAACTATATGAGCTTGCTACGACATCTCTGAATGAGAATTGTTGGTGGTTATCCTCAAGAAACTTCCGAAAAGTTAGGTGACCCGGCAAATTCTCATTCCATGTAATTTTCAAGGAATTGTTCAATGCTACTTGGCGATCTTGGCGCGAGTATCAATTTAATGCCAAATTCAATCTACGAGAAGCTTTCGTTACCCCCACTTACCCCAACGTGTATGACCCTCGAGCTAGCCGATCGTTCTACGACTCGTCCAAAGGGTATAGCCGAGGATGTCTTTGTCAAAGTGGGGGAGTTCTATTTTTCCGCGGATTTTGTTGTGGTAGATTTTGATGCCGACCCTCGAGTACCCATTATTCTTGGAAGATGTTTCTTACGGACCGGTCGTGCTTTAATTGATGTATTCGAAGGAGATTACGTTGAGAGTTAATCAAGAAGCGTCACATTCAACATTAATCAAGCGACGAGTACTCCTCAAATTTCGACGATGCTTCCATTAATCAGAATCGACGTTATTGATGTTTCGTGTGAGGAGTACGCTCAAGAAGTTCTCGATTTTGCTCACAATTCTCTGATTCACCTTCGAACAACTTTCTGAGCCTATAATTGCCGACTCTTCCCCTCTCTTACTCGTTTGAGGAGGTGACTTCCTTTGGAAGAGACGATGAGTTTCTTGCTAATGAAGAATCGATTCCACTGGGAATTGATGATGGTGTTTATGATTCGGAGGGAGATATCCTTTATCTTGAACAATTGCTAAATGAAGATCCATCACCGTCACTCCCTCCGAAAAAGATTACGATTGAAGAAATCAAAGAAGTACAAACGTCTAATGAAAAACCTCCGGAGCCCGAGCTCAAGGATTTACCTCCTCATCTTGAATACGCTTTTCTTGAGGAACCGAACAAGTTTCCCGTCATCATTGCTAAAAACTTGAAAGATGAGGAGAAAATCGCACTTTTGGATATTCTTCGTAAACATAAGAGTGCCATCGCTGGCATTTCGATATCAAAGGCATAAACCCTCGTTTTTGTACTCACAAGATCTTAATGGAAGACGATTGCAAACCTGTTATTCAACAACAACGTAGGGTTAATCCGAAAATTCATGAGGTTATCAAAAGGAAGTTCTTAAACTCCTCGACGCCGAATCATTTACCCATCTCGATAGCTCATGGGTTAGCCCTATCCATTGTGTCCCTAAGAAAGGTGGAATGACCGTTGTTATGAACGAAGATAATGAGTTGATTTCCACGCGCCTTGTCACCGGATGGAGGGTGTGTATTGACTACCAAAAGTTGAATGATGCTACACGAAAGGATCATTTCCCGCTACCTTTTATGGATCAGATGCTCGAACGTTTAGCTGGGAATGAGTTCTATTGCTTCCTCGATGGTTTTTCTGGTTACTTTCAAATTCCGATTGATCCGCAGGATCAAGAGAAAACAACTTTCACGTGCCCTATGGAGCGTTTGCTTACCGACGAATGCCATTTGGCTTATGCAATGCTTCGGTACATTCCAAAGGTGCATGATGGCTATTTTTCATGACATGATCGAGAAGTCTATGGAAGTTTTTATGGGCGATTTCTGGTTTATGGAGATTCTTTCACTTCTTGCCTCTCTCATCTAGACCACATGCTCAAACGGTGTGAAGACACCAACTTGGTCTTGAATTGGGAGAAGTGCCACTTCATGGTTCGTGAGGGCATTGTCCTCGGCCATAAGATTTCAAAATCTGGGATTGAGGTCGACCGAGCTAAAGTCGACGTTATAGCTAAACTCCCTCATCCCACTACCGTCAAAGGTATTCGGAGTTTTTTGGGTCATGCCGGTTTCTATCGCCGTTTCATCCAAGATTTCTCTAAGATAGCCCGCCCTCCGACCCATCTCCTTGAAAAGGATGCTCCGTTTATCTTCACCAATGAATGTGTTGAAGCGTTTAATATTCTTAAAAAGAAATTAACTGAAGCACCGATCTTAGTTGCCCCCGACTGGGATTTGCCCTTTGAACTCATGTGTTATGCAAGTGATTACGCGTGGTTAATTGGGGAGTCTTGGGCAACTAAATATCAAAACATTTTCAACCCATACACTATGGGAGTAAGACATTATCGAGGCCCAACACAATTATACGACTACTGAAAAGGAATTATTGGTCGTTGTTTATGCTTTCGAGAAATTTAGACCTTACCTTGTCTTGTCGAAGACCATAGTGTATACCGACCATTACTTAGCCTTAAGTATCTTTTGGCAAAGCAAGATGCTAAGCCACGATTACTCCGGTGGGTTCTCCTCCTTCAAGAGTTTGATGTTACTATTCTTGACAAAAAAGGAGCGGAGAACCATTTGCCGATCACCTTTCTAGACTTGAGAATCCCCATCAAAGTGTGCTTGAGAAAAAGGAGATTACGGAAACATTTCCTCTTGAGACACTTGGGATGATTGCTAAGAAAGACCCGAACACCCCATGGTTTGCCGACTTTGCAAATTATCATGCGGGCAATTTCATTGTGAAAGGGATGTCGTCCCAACAAAAGAAAAAGTTTTTCAAAGATGTTAAGCATTATTTCTGGGACGACCCCTACTTGTTTAAGATTTGTGCGGATCAAGTAATCCGGCGATGTGTTCATGGCCAAGAGGCTCTTGATATTCTTAAAGCTTGCCATAACGGACCCACTGGTGGCCATCATGGTGCAAGCTACACCGCTAAGAAGGTTTTGATTCCGGTTCTATTGGCCTACCATATATCGAGATGCTCATGATTTAGTCAAATCTTGTGACTCTTGCCAACGTCGAGAAAATTTCACAAAAGGATGAAATGCTACAAAATGCTATTCAAGTTTGTGAGATTTTTGGCGTGTGGGGCATCGATTTTATGGGGCCATTTCCATCCTCTAAGGGTAATAGTATATCCTGCGTGGCCGTCGACTACTTGTCTAAATGGGTTGAAGCGGCTCCCCACCAATGACCCAGTGGTTGTTAAGTTTGAAGAATTTGTTTTCCGATTGAGCACCTCGTGCTATCATCAATGATCGCGGTACCCATTTCTGTAATGAACAATTTGCTAAAGTTATGGCTAAATATGGAGTTACCCATCGTCTTTCTACCACGTATCACCCGCAAACGAGCGGACAAGTTGAGGTCTCAATCGTGGTTTGAAAAGGATTTTAGAAAGGACGTAGGGAAAATCGAGCTTCATGGGCCGATAAGTTAGATGATGCATTATGGGCTTTTCGCACCGCATACAAGACACCCATCGGGTGCACCCCATTTAAGTTGGTGTATGGAAAAGCTTGTCACTTGCCCATCGAGCTCGAGCATAAGGCATTCTGGGCCTTGAAACATGCTAATTTTGATCTTAAGACCGCGGGTGATCACCGAAAAGTTCAATTGAATGAATTAAATGAGCTTAGGGATCAGGCCTACGAGAATTCCTTGATTTTCAAAGAGAAGACTAAGAGGATTCATGATGCTAAAATCAAAAACCGCGTTTTCAACGTTGGTGATTAAGTTCTCCTCTTTAATTCGATTGAAGATATTCTCGGGCAAACTCAAAACCCGTTGGTCCGGACCATTCACCGTTGCTCAGGTTTTCCCATATGGAACGGTGGAGCTTTCTCAGCCCGATGGCCCAAATTTCAAGGTGAATGGTCATCGTGTGAAACATTATTTCGGAGGGGACATTCCATCTATGGTTGTCCCGGATCTCCAGACTTTCCCTAAGGACAAGCTGAATTAGGATCGAGTCAAGCTAGCGACTCGGTAACCAAACAGTAGCGCCGTGGGAGGCACCCCATGCTTATCTCTATCTTCTTTCTATTTTCTAATAAGTGACGCGAAAGGGTTAGCCTCTTGATTTCGTGTTTGGTTGTTTGTGATGTTGTGTAGGATTTTCCGATATGAATACTCTCGTGCTCGTGGTTTTGTCTTTCTCCACTCGAGTTTCATTCGTCATTGCTTATTGGGAAATCCGATATCCTAAATCTTATCGACTAACGTTTATCTTCTAGCATACTTAATAAACGGCTTTTAGATTTTCGTGATACCCTTGCTTTAAACATTGAGGACAATGTTTCATTCTAGTCTGGGGTAGGGTAATCTTCGATTTGATTTGACCGCACTTGCTTGTTTTTGTCGTGTACTCTCGCAACCCCGTTTTCCTTAGAAAATGAAAAAATTGTGCAAAAATGAGAAAATTTTAAAATTTTTTGAAGCTTTTGTTAAGTCTTTTGATTGAAAAGTTTGCTAGTCTCTAGATAAGAAGCTATAAAATGCGAATTCTAGCTCACAAGGCCAAGATTTTGCAAGTTTCCCTGAGTGACTTTAAATATGCATGACTTGAGATTATTTAGACGAAGCATTTGCTAAGTTAATATATGTTTTGACACCTTGTTGACTTTCTGCTGGTGAGAGTAGGAATAGAATTCTGACTTGACCGGGCGTGTTGAGCCCTAGCTTGTTCCCTTAACCATAGGTAATCTAAAAGATTATCGGCTAAGCATCTGCGGATCTCATTATTTGGGATTTTAAATTTGCGGAGATCGCGAAATGATAGAGTTACTTATGAGTTTAGATGCTAAGCGTGGAGTAGTTGGTTCTCTTTAGAGCCCATCGAAGGTACTTATGGCTTTTGTTCCCACAAAATTGTTTCACCCCATATCTGCTAATAACAATTAGAGATGTTGAGTTTTTGGCGATAGTTAGTTCTTTATCTTCTTAAAAGAATCTTTGTTTTAAAAATTGGGTACACATCAAGGATCTGTAATAAATAAATAAGCAATAAGTGATATGTGAAAAGTAATAAGTAAAGTTATGAGCTGCTGGTGTAGAGAGATCGGACCCTTGGATCTTTAGCTAGGATTGAGTGAGGTCTTAGCCTAGCCAGCCGGGATCCTCATTTCATGAAGCCTATAGTCTTGGAATTACCCCGTGAAGCTCCGTAGTTCATAGCGCATATAAATAAAAAGTATAAATGAAAAAAAAAAAGAAAAATGATGAAAAAAAAAATCAAAAATATAAGTGAATAAAAATTCCTTGATGTGGACCTCATTTTTACAACAATGGTTCGTGAGAGAAGGCAGATAACTAATTATCGACTTAGCTTTATATCTTTATCGGAATAAAAGTTATCGAAACGAGAAATTTGAAGAAATTCATTTCTCACAAAAATAAAATAAATAGAGGAAAATAGGAAAATGGGAACAAAAGGTAATTACACAAGTAACTTCCATGGGTAGTGTTAGCATCTAGAGTCATACTTAACAATGATTTCGGTTTTACGCTTAGTTTGGGACTTGTGAAAAATCAGGGACGATGTATTCTATCCGTATGGTCACTTCACGCTATGTTGTGTTTTCTACTCCGTGATCCTAATGTGTCGTTTGAAAAATGTTGGAGTTATTAATCGACATGAAAGTTCAACAAACCGTCATTCATAACCGGAATGTGCTTAACCGTAATATCTATATATGTGAATTTAAAAGGTAAACGGGGCGTTTTTAGAATTAAGGCTTTCTTAATCTCTTTTGAGGAATCTTTGCTACTTCTTCATAGGTTTAGTAGAAAGAGATTGAAATCCTTGGTTTTAGAAGCGTGAGTTGATTGCATTGCGTGAGGACACGACAATGGTCTCGTCTGGGGTATTTTGGTATGTGCTAAAACACATACCTTTTTCATTACCAAAACAAACCCAAAACAACCAAGAAAGAGCCGTTTATTGCTAATATTTGTGGTTTTCTTGAGTTTGTGCTTGTGTAGGTACGGATATGCAAAAATACACAAAAAGGAGCCAAATCAGACGTAAATCCGAGCACGAGAGATCATGAGAGTTTGAGCTGAGCCGGAAGGTCGGGATTGTGCATTTTGGAAGATTTTATTCTCTGAGGATGATTTTTAGAAGTACAGTCAAGTTTGAAGAAATGTCAAGATTAGTCCCTGAACTTTGAGCTTTTGGCAAAAGTGATCCTTCAAATTTCAGAATTTACAAGTTCAACCCTTGGTTTATTGAAGAATGACAAGAAAGGCCCTTGAATGAGATTTTCATATTTACATTTGTGGTCCCTGGATTTTCAGATTATACAAGTTTGGTCCTTGAAAAGCTTAAATGGTTACATCTCTAGTCCTAAGCCCAAAATAAATAATAAAAATCCATGGCCCAAAACCTTTTACCCACGGCCCAACATCCAAACCTAGCCAACCCGTATACTAGACCCGGATACCCACTTTACCCGGTCTTTTACCCAGGTCAACGCCCAACCCCGGTCAAAGTTTATCAAACAATAATAAAAAAACCCATGCCCGCGCTTTTCACCCCCAATTACCCAGCAATAAGAACCCTAGAAATTACCCCGCGTCAATTGGTCAATTTAACCACAATTAAGGGTATTTGTGTACTTTTATCTGACACCACTGACACATGGGCAGTGGAGTGTCACCCATCCGTGTGCTCAAGTCCATTTCCTGCTCTCCTATTGGTCGAAGCTACGTGGAAATCATGATCCAATGATTGAGATTAAAGGGATGAGGTGTGGGATTGATCCAAGGGCTCTTAACGACTCAAAGAAGCACAAGATTGCAAATTCTAGATCTTTCCAAGAGGCTCAAGACCTTAAGCTCAGCTATAAATAGGCCCTCATTTCGTTCAAAAGGATATATTTTCTTCTCTCTAATTTTTCAGTAGCATAGTTAATTGTATTCTTCATTTTAGTGTTTTAAGTTTTTTGTAATTCCTATTTTGTACTCAAATGTTTTAGATTAATAAAATTCAGTTTTCATTCTCAAGTAATTGCTCAATTGTTTATGCTTTTAAATCTGCTTTTTATCCTTGTTTAAATGCTTATTTCATTAGTATAAACCTGTTTATACTTTACTTTTTCATTAACTCAAAAATACAAAAAAAAAAATCAGTTAAAATAATTGGAAAATAAAAAAAAGACATATTAAATCTGTTCTATGGAATGAGTCACATTCAGCTACTGTTTCAATAGGTTCATGTAAGCTTGAGATAGCTTATTGTGAGCTTACTCTTGTTTCAAACTCAAATTTCTCAATTAGTCAACAAAAGTCAACAAAACAGTTTCATGGGTTTTATGGTTCTGCACTGCTGATCTAGCTTGGATTTGGTTTAAATGAGTTGATATTGGGGTTGATAATGGTTTAGGATTAGTGGTTCATTGTTCCATTGGTTGCAAGCCATTGTGGCTAGGACTTCTTGTAAGTGATAGCTTATTTCAATTTTGTCATATTGCAATTACTGTTTTAGTTTATATTTTAGTTGTAAGATGCATGATTTAAATTTGTAAGATTACTTGTTGGATCTGCTTTTAACGATAATTTGTGATTAGGTTAGAACTTTCTTTGTAGATTGCATAGTTGAGATATATATATAGAGTGTTTGGATTATAACTGTTATCTGAGATAGAGGATAGTATATCAGTTCTGTGTAGTTGATTCATGCTCATGTAGGTTATAGATAGTCATTTAGGTCTGAGTTTGTAGCAGTTGTTCACCAAATAGTCAAAATACCTTAGATCAGTTCTTATCTGTGTAACTGTTGGATTTGTTAATAATCAAAAGCTTGATTTAGGTTCTAATATCATTAGAATTGATTAATATAACTTTGTTTGAGCTTATAACATCATAATCAGTTTAAAAATTGTAATCAAATCTCATTTAAGTCAAAGTTCCAAATCTGTTTTTCAAAAGTCAAAAATGTCAAATCTAGTTTTTCACCAAACTTTGATGATGAATCACTGATTCATTTCTGAGTGAAAGTGTTTCAAATTTTGGATAATCAATATTCAATTGGTCTAGTATTGGAAACTGCTTTTTGTCAAGTTTTATCAAGTCCTTTTAATCTTCAAATCAGCTGTTCAATTCAGACTTATTACATCCTGTTCACACTCAGACAAAGCTGAGTGTGAATCGTGCCAACTTGAGCTCTTTGCATTTGATTCATTTCAGTGAGTTAGAGCCTGTCAATTGGCTTATTTGTAGCTTACTTGGTGGTCTTGAGTACTGCACTTTTGTTTATTAGTTTGGCTTATTGAATAAGCCTGTGGTTAAGCTCACACCTAGGTCCTAAGTAGCTGTTTTATAGAGTAGGCAGTTTGTTTAATTCATTAGTCAGAGCTTGTGGCTTGTTAGGATTAGGTGTAATCAGTTGTAATTAGTTTATTTTAACATAATATAGCTTCTGTAGAAGTTTGGTAGCTTAATTCTCTTACTAGCTTATTTTCCTTAGCTTATTCATAAACAGTTTGTACTACAGCTCTTATATTTTACACATAAGCTATAGATTTTATATTTTTCATAGATTTAGATTAATATTTTAGAATTTTCCTGAGTTTTTCATAATTTTTGGTTACTGTTTGCTATTTTTCTCAATTTAAAATAGTTTTTAGTCACTTTTAAATAGCTTTTATTGCAAATAATTAAGAAAAAGTTCCAAAAAATAATTTTTCAATTTTCACAGTTTAAGAAAAATATAAAAAGCATAAAAAATATTTTTCCCTATTTTTCCCCTTTTATTTGGTATTTTTCACAATTTAAATTAGATTTAAATAGTTTTAAATTTGTATAAAATAGAAAAATAATCAGAAAAATAAAAAAATAGTTTTGAAAATTCTCTTATGGTATTTTAGATTTTATAAAAATAGTGTCATATTTTTCCTTTGATTTTCATAATTTTTAGTATTTTAAATTAGTTTTAATAGTTAAAAATTAGTTTTTAATTTCAATAAATTCCAGAAAAAAAAATAGTTTTAATTCATAAATAGTTTTCACATTACATTTATAGAGTAAAAGTAATTTTAGGCATTTTTTAGGATATAATTTAGACTTAGTTGCATTGTATTCGCGTTTTGTTAATTACGTTTTAGTTGTATTTGCATTAGGATTTCCCGTAAAATAGATTCCCTTAATTACTTTCCCTATTCCCGTAGTTTAAAAAATTCAATCAAAACAAATCAAAACATCGAGCATTAAATTCCAAACCAATAACGACGTTGGCAATTCACGCCTCGTTGGGAAACGATTCGGGTTGACTAATCCGTATCAACGATCACACACGGGATTTGGTTTAATATTCTTTTTCCTAAAGGAATTTTGAATCTATCTTCGTGATTATTTTTGATATCGATATTGAGGTTTTATCCGTACACACATACCCTTAAGCCTTCATTATCAGCGAATCAGTGTCTGAACTGTTTTAAGTTTCTTACGGTTAGTCATTCACAAGTGGCTAGCTTGTGTGAGATAACTTGACGGTTTGGCATTCTTTGTAAATCAGGAGTTTGGAACTTGAAGGCGGCGTGTATGGTGGAGACCACGATACCCATTTTTTGCATAGCAGTTGATGATTTGCCCTCCGAACAGCTCGACGGACACCCCTTCGAGACGTGTCGAAGCCCTTCTGTACGAAGGCCCAAGTTAGGTCTCCAGAATATTCGTAGGCGTCAAACCATTCGTACACACGAAGGTTACCTGCAGGGAATTCGCCATTCAAATCCCTAAGCCCTTCGGGGTATGGTTGACGAAGGAGCAACGGATAGGAGAACCTCCTGACTTGGTCAAACCCACGATCTCCCTCTCTTTCGTGGCTTTCCCGCCAAGTTTGAGAACGTTGGTCACTAAGCCCTAGCGGTTACCCACAAGCATGGGACGCCCCCATGTTCTCCGACATTTGCACAGAGGTGCCCCTAACCCTATTTCTTCCACTATAAATAGGTTGGACGGGCAGAGAATTATGGTAAGCTCATTCATCACTCATCTCTTTACTTACACACACTTATACAACCATAACTCATACTTACTCTCACGCCGGAGGTGGCTCGCAGGGTCCAACCCCTGCGTAATCACTTAACGTAGTGTCTTCGTATTTCTTATCCTCAGGTGAAAGACAATCTTGGTTGGAACATACACCCCTCATACCTTTGATCATCATCGAAGCCTGGTAGTGTAATTTATTGTACAATCAGTGGCGCTATCCGTGGGACCTGCTACTATTAGTCCTGTAATCACCAAGTCTTAAAACCTTAACCGATTATGCTACTTTTCCGGCATGGAACCAGGAAGGGAAGATACACCTCCACCAGGTTTCTCTACCCTGGTACCTCTCAACACAACTAACAACGATAATCTCGCCCCCATAACAGCCTCCACCTTCACTACACAATCTCGTTTGGAAACCACTCCCGTACATCACGCCTCAACTTCCGCTAACACTATTCCAGAAATTAGGCCGGCCTTCGTTGAGGCAAACTTCGAAGCCTTAGAGTCCTTGCTGAGGGCTCATAAGAGGCTAGTTCGCAACACTGAGATGCGAAAGGAACTGGAATATTCCTGTGAGGAATATGACGAAGAAATCGAAGTAGATGAAAGGCCTCAACCAATTAACAGGGGGCGTTCGGCCCTACGAAATGGTTCTCCTTCCATAAGAAGGCCTAATGGAAGGACTGTTGGTTTTGAAGAAGGTCCCGGAGGAGATCCGGGAAGAAGGGAAAGAGTACAAGGTGAAAGAAGGAGTGAGAACTCCAACAGAGGAAGCAACCAAGTAGGAAACGGAGGGGTAAACTTACCACCTCTCCTAGCTGCCCACTTAGGAAGAGAAGGGATGGGGGCTCCGATACCTCCATCATACGTCTCGAGTGTCGGAGGACCTCCTCCATACTCTGGGATGAACCAGTTACCCCCTCATGGAATGAATCCCTACCTACCTGCTCAAACCTATAAGACCTACCCTCCGAATGGGTCTCTCCACAACCAGAGTTACCAGCAAGTGCCCTACGGACACGTTCCTGTACACTCTACACATCCAATGGGTGGAAACCCTTCGTATTAACCTTCCACAGCCTACGCTGCATTCACACAACCATTTCCTAACCCGTATAACCCTATACATGTTTATCCACCTCCATATAACCCTTACTATGCCGAAGCCTCCGGAGCTTGCACACCTTTTGTGAAGTGGATCGAAGATTACCCTCTGCTTGACGGTGTAAAGATGCCCACTCACATAGGCACCTACGATGGGAAAGGCGATCCTGATAACTTCTTGCATTTGTTCGATGGCGCTATCAAGATGCAAAAGTGGGTCATGCCCGTAGCATGCCACATGTTCACATACACGCTCCGAGACTCTGCAAGAATATGGTGGAATGGGAAAAAGTTGGGGAGCATTGTAATTCTAGATGATCTTAAGGCTAGGTTCCGATCACACTTTAACCAACAGAAGAAGTACACCAAGACCCATCTAGCCGTGCATACCATCAAGCAAAGGGACAGCGAAAGCACAAGGGCCTTCGTCACAAGGTACACCAATGAAACTTTGCAAATTCTGGGGTTGCACGAGGAACAAAGGATTTTTGGCTTCGTACATGGCCTACGGACTCGAAGCTTGGTGGAATTCTTGTCCACCGACCTTCCTACCACTTACAAAGCACTGATGGAGAAGACTTACACTTGGATTGAGTCCAAGGAAGTAGCAGCAAACGGAGCTCCGATATAGCAAAGAGAAGCCTCCGATAAGTTATCCAGAGGGTCCTCCTGGGAAGGATCCAAGAATAGGAAGAAGAACAGAGATCGCTTCACTCCCTACAACAAAGGCTCGAATCATGGACTCTTGGCAAACTTGGTCAAATCTCCCACAGAGATTCTGGCTACCGAGAAAGCCGCAAAGTCCTTCGACCCACCATCTCGGATGTCAGCACAAAGCAAAGCCAGGGACATGTTGAAGTACTACCACTTTCACGAATACCATGGGCACGACACAAACAGCTGCAGAGAGCTGAAGAAGCAGATTGAAGAGGCAGTACGGTCTGGACAATTGGCACACCTGGTTAAAGGCATCAAGAAGGGAAAGGACAAGTTCTCCAACACCCAACTGGGTGAGTGGAAAGGAAACAAAAAGGAGGCTACCCCTGCAGAAGCTCCGATACTAACGGTGCACAGGCATGATCCAACCTTGAAACTGAAAGAAGCAGATGGGGAGCTGGGAAGCGTAGGAGATAACATTCCGTCCATCTCAAGCAGGGGGACACTTCGATCGACCCCGTGGTCATCAAGGTACGGGTCTCCAACAGGGAAGTAAACCGAGCATACATGGATTGTGGAAGCTCCTGCAAGATCATCTATGAGCATTGCTTCCTAAAGCTCAAGTCATCTATACGCTCACAAAGGGTAGACTCAAAAACACCTCTGGTAGGGTTCTCCGGCGAACACTCATAGCCCTTTGGAGAGGTACCGTTGGAAATCACTATAGGCGAAGGCCCCTTATCCCGCACGGAAACGCTCACATTCGTCATAGTCAGGTCAGATTCTCCTTATAATTTACTAATAGGGAGAACAGCTATGCAAAAAATGGGCATTGTTGTTTCCACCATACATGCTGCCATTAAGTTCCAAACTCCCTTCGGAGTAGGAACTGTTCATTCTAATTATGGGGCGGATAAGGGGGTATATGGTGTCAAGAGGGTCAAGGAAGAATCGGGGGAGCCTCCGATAGCGATTCTAAGCTGTACGGATGCAGAATAGCAGGTCGAAGTAAACCCTAGCTACCCAGAACAGACGGTGGTGATAGGAAAGCAACTCCCGGCGAATTTCAAGGCGAAGCTCACAGAGCTGTTACGGACTAACATTGATATTTTTTGCTTAGAAATATTCAGTCATGACAGGAGTCCCAAGAACATTGCTAATAGACGGACAGCCCTTCGGCACGGAGCATAAACTCAATGAATACAAACATATTGAGCCCATAAAACATAAAAGAAAGAGCCTAGCCCCCGAAAGAAACGCTGCAACCTGCAAAGAAGTTGATGAACTGACACAAGCGGGCATTCTAAGGGAAGTCAAATACCAAACCTAGGTAGCCAACCCAGTAATGGTAAAAAAGAGCGACAGAGGGTGGCGCATGTGCGTTGACTTTACTGACATCAACAAAGCATGCCCGAAGGACTGCTACCCCTACCAGAAATCGACTGGAAGGTAGAATCCTTGGAAGGTTTTTGATTGAAGTGTTTCCTAGATGCCTATAAAGGGTATCATCAGATCCATATGGCAAAGGAGGACGAGGAAAAGACAGCCTTCTACACAAGCAAAGGTGTCTATTGTTACCGAAATATGCCCTTTGGGTTGAAGAACGTAGGGGAAACATACCAACGGCTCGTAGATAAAGCCTTCAACAAACAGATAGGCAGAAATCTCGAAGCATACGTTGAAGACATGGTTATTAAGAGCAAGACGGAGGAGGACCTACTCCTTGACGTTCAAGAAACTTTTGACCAGCTTCGAGCAATCAACATGAAGCTGAACCCTAAGAAATGCTCTTTCGGCGTCGAAGAGGGGCAATTTCTAGGACATCTGATCAATAAGCAAGGGATAAAGGCTAAGCCTTTCAAAGTCAAGGCAATTAGGGATCTCCAAGCTCCAAAGTGTTTAAAACATGTGCAACGCTTGAACGGGAAGCTAGCCGCGGTAAGTCGATTCTTGTCGAAGGGGGCTGACAGATCCCTACCGTTCTTCAAAACACTTAAAGGATGCGTCGACAAGATGACTTTTCAGTGGAGTCAGGATGCAGAAGCTGCTTTTCAGAAGATGAAGGAGTTCATTGAAATCCTTCCAACACTTACAGCCCCAATCAAAGGCGAGGTGTTATTCATGTACTTAGCATCCTCAATGGAAAGCATTAGCGCAGTCCTCATGGCAGAACGAGACAAGAGGCAAATCCCCATTTACTTTGTCAGCAGGGTCTTGCAGGGAGCAGAGGTCAACTACCCAACATTGGAGAAGCTAATACTAGCTCTAATCTACGCAGCAAGAAGGCTCCGACGATACTTCCAGGCCCATCCAATCAGAGTCTTAACCGACAAGCCACTCAAACAGATCTTGTCGAAGCCTGAAAATTCTGGAATGGTGGCCAAATGGGCTATCGAACTTGGGGAGCATGAAATAGAGTTCAAGGGTCGAAACTCTATTAAAGGGCAAATTCTCGCAGACTTCTTGGCGGAAACACCTTCCGAACCGGACACAAAAAAGGAAGAGCCTAAAGCTAAACTCACCGAAGTGCAGGATGACTGGAAACTTTATACAGACGGAGCATCAAGCTCCGATGGTTCCAGAGCAGGTCTAATGCCGGTCACTGAAGGAAGGAGCATACATATGCTCTTCGTTTTGAGTTTGAAGCCACAAACAATGAAGCGGAGTACGAAGCCCTATTAGCAGGCCTTCGATTAGATAAAGATATGGAGGTCAAAGCTCTTGCCGTTTTCGTAGATTCTCAATTGGTAGCGAACCAAGTGACAGGCTCCTATGAAGCAAGGCAGCCCGTCATCAAGCAGTACTTGGAAAAAACAAAGGAGATGTTGGATAGCTTCGATTCCTACACCATCCAACATGTTCGTAGGAATCAGAACAAAAAGGCAGATGCACTGACCAAGCTATCCTCTATGGCCTTCGCTCATCTCACTAAAGAAGTACTAGTTGAAGTCCTACCTGAAAGGTCCATTATTCGCAAGGAGGTCACGGACGTGGTTCATGAAGAAGGAGAGACATGGATGAATCCCATCAGGGAGTACTTGATAAGTGGTCTTCTCCCCGAAGATCCCAAACTAACAAGAAAGATATGGGTTAAGTCCCCACAATACTGGCTAATGGGGGAAACCCTATACAGAAGGTCGTTTCTATCACCTTGGCTCAGATGTGTCGGACCCAAGCAGGCTGCGAGCATTATAGCAGAAGTCCACGAAGGATCCTGCGGTCTCCATGCAGGGCCCCGTTCTGTTGTCTCGAAGATAATGAAGTTAGGCTATTACTGGCCTTCGATGCATAGGGATGCGGCAGAAATCATCCTCAAATGTGAAGCTTGTCAGATACACTCAAACGTTCCCAAGCTGCCGAAGCAGAACATGACAAGTGCGACATCCACATGGCCCTTCTCCCAATGGGGAATTGATATCGTAGGACCTATGCTTGTAGCTCCTGGTGGGGTCAAATTCTTGCTGGTGGCAATCGATTACTTTACAAAGTGGGTGGAGGCTAAACCCTTAGCCTCTGTTACGGGGAGACAGATCGAGAAGTTTGTGTGGGAGCACATTGTGTGCAGATTCGGAGTGCCCCACATCATCATATCCGACAATGGTAAGCAGTTTGCCGAAGGAGTCTTCTATGACTTCTGTCAAGGGCTCAATATAAAGCGCATCTTGGACATCCGTCTACCATCCACAAGGTAATGGACAAGTTGAGGTTACAAATAGAGACATTCTCAAAGGGATTGAGAAAAGGCTGGGACGAACTCATCACGGGTGGGTGGACGAGCTCCCTCAAGTACTGTGGGCTCATAGGACGCACCCCAAGTCAAGCAATGGTGAAACCCCCTTCAGCCTAACATACGGAATAGAAGCGGTCATCCCTTCGGAACTAAGTGTACACACGAGGTGGCAACATATGATGCTTCCCAAAATGATGAAAAGATCAGGGAGAACCTTGATCTATTAGAAGAAAGGAGAGAGATAGCCTCCATCCGAGAAGCCATGCACAAGCATAAGATCGAAGGCTACTACAACAAAAGGGTCAGACCTTCCACCTTCAAGCCTGGGGAATACGTGCTATGCCTCAACAGTGCAAGTAAAGCAGAATACCAGGGGAAGCTAGGATCTACTTGAGAAGGACCCTACGTGATAGCTGAGGCCTACGGCAATGGAGTCTACAAGCTGGCCACTCTTCTCGGAGAACCCATCGACAGAACATGGAATGGTACGAACCTCCGAAAGTTCTATGTTTAAGAAGTATTTTTACCTTTCATTCTTGTAATTAATAGCTTCTCATGGGAAAACAAACATTATTGGTAGTTGTCTTAGTTTTCATTTCAAGAATGATGTAATCCTCTCTACCAATTCAATGATGAATAATACATTTCCCACAAATCTCTTGCTTCGTTTCTTAAACACAAAGATTTGTTCAGCCAAGTCGATTATGAGTTTCAATGTCAAATATTAAGGCATAATGTGTAACAAACGCCTCATTACTTAAGCCTATCAATACATTCACATTAACTCTCCTAATGGTTTATGACACTTATGAAAGTAAAAACAAAGCCATATTACTTAAAGGATTTGAGATAGAGTGGGTCACGACCCTCTGTCAATGATCAAAATTGGTCATTATATTTTTGGTGTTGTAATTTACACACAATGAGGTTGTTTAACCTTAGGTTGTAAAGCTTAAGCGTTGGAAAAATGGCGTAAGAGAAGTTTGCAAGACAAAAATAATTAAGTGTGTAGAGATATTTCCCTACACCTGGTCATTCAAAAGAAGGGCTAATGCCCTTATACCTGCATATGAGGCCGAAGCCCCAGTCAAGTTGTCTTTGGCCCAGACCATACATCACAAATAGTAAATTGTTTAAGGAACCAGACACACATCATAAAGAAACATCAAATTGTCTTAAAAAGGGTACATGCTACCCTTGGAACCAAATTACTGCCAACATGGCAGCCTTCACTCTGGCTTCTATGGAGATGGGGTTGGAGATGGATGAGTTGAGGCAGGCTTGGTGGAGACCGTCTTCTTGGTAGGGGTCGCAGGCTTGATCTTGTGTGGCTTCTTTGAGAGGAGGTCTTCAAAAGGTGCCATGGGTTCTTTGGTAGCTTCAGCCAGGAAGGGGTACTCTGCGGTTGCAAACGCATTTCCCGCATCTTCATATTCCGCCTTCGATGAGGGACGGTAGCACTCAATTTTGGAGAGTTCTACGGGCTTACCTATTTTATCAGCCTCCTCCAAAGCCAAGCACCGTCCATGGAAGATAGTTGCCTTGATGACTTTCCACATTGCAGCTCCCAACTCATCACTATGATAGAGTTCCATGGCTATGTACAGCACCACCTTTGACACGACCTTAGCGCGGTCCTTTTGCAGCATTTTATACCTCATCTGCAAACCGACACACTTTGCCTCTAGCACATCATTTTGGCCAGTGAGGCTTACCACCTTAGCCTCCTCCAACTTGAGCTTGCGACATTCAGCTGTCAACTCTGCTATCTTCTACCGGAGGTCTTGGACGAGTGGGTTCTTCTCGACATCCCTCTAAATCTCATCACATTTAGCCTCCAGCTTGGCATACTCCTGATACTGTGCTTCTCCTTCTCTAGCATGACATCCATCTCTTACCTTGCCTTTGTAATAGCCCGAAGTAACTCCCTGGTTCGACCATTCAAATGATTGTCCAACACTGCCTGCCTTGCAACACTCTTGTCATGCAGATCGCAAACCCCTTCGATGGACATATTGTCCAACAATCCTTTCCACTAGGGGGGTGACATGATCCACAATTCGGTGGCAGGCCAAGGCGTTGGGAAGCTCCTTCGTATCAGGAAGGCCTGCGACCAATACAATGCATAAGGACAGAGTTAGTCACTACAATTATCACTTCATATATTTTAAAAGGAGAAATTGCTTACCATGCATCTCCACAGTCTCATCCGGCAACTCAAAGGCATATTTAACAAACTTCTTGCCTTCGACATTCTTTTGTCGCACGGCCCTGGATCCGGAGGCTGGGAGGGGAGTCTTCCTCTTGTTTGTAGACTTGATGGCTTTACCAGATGTTCCATTCCTACTCTTCAACCTGTCAGCTATACCAGTGGAGCCTGTGATTTGGACATCCTCCTCTGCAGGATCGTCCGAATCTGCCACGTTCTCAACCAATTAGGAGGGACCCTCCAACAATGCTTGTGGAGGTGCTGAGGCAACAGGCTCTGGTTTGGGAGTGTCTACATCGTCGTTGTTGACAGATGTGGAAGGTGAACCGACACCGTAGGACTCTTCAGCTTTTTCAGCAGGCATGAAACTCAAGTCTTCATCAAGGTCTTGATACATGAAGTTCCTAAACGACATTTCTGCAAAAAAGAAGCAAGAAAAGATAAATATCAGTGCTACATTGGTCCTACTCAAATAAAAGTAGAAAAACATACTTTGTCCATGATAAATGATAATAAGCTTGTTGGGCCCTCCCAGCTGTGTGCAATCCTGGCCATGTACAAGATTGGCTCAGGGAACACTTGAACATCCGTAGGATACCTAGCCAAGCGCTGATAACATGGATTTTTTAAGCCTCATACGGCCAGGGAAATTCGTTGAACAACGTTTTGAATCAAACATAAAGAAAGACTTATTCAGCAATGCTGGATAGTTGGGTGGAACAATAGTGTTTTGCACATAGAAAAAACTACCTTTCTAATCTTTTATGTTGGTATACACCCTCGCAAAAAGATTAGGCACATCTCCTTCAGGTCTTTTAGCCAAAGTTAACCAGTTGCCGCCAGGATACAGATTCAAAAATCCCCTTAAAACCTTAAGAGTTGGTTCATAGCCATATGCCTTACACATAACTATGAATGTGGTCAGTTTGGCTAAACTAAAAGGTTAAAATCTAGAGATATGCACTTTGTAATATTGCATCAGCTCTAAGATAAGTGGGTGGATGGGAATCCTAAGGTTTGAATGGCTAAAAGAGTGAGTGTATAGCCCTACGAAGCCTTTTGGGGCATCTAAAATACCTTGGTTTGACTTGGGTAACATAATCTTAAACTCTTGAGGGATTGGGTAATCAGCCAAATGATCGTGTAATTCTTTAGCGGTCAAAGTGCATTTTTGTTTCTTAATTATGAACTTCGAATCCATGACTATTTTAAACTACAAGAAAGTAGGAAGGAGTGTTTACCTTTTGTTTCGGAGCTGGTGTACAATCAAGGATTACTGCGTGAAAAAAGAAGACGAAGAGAGTAAAATATTTTAGGGTTCCAACTACTTCCCTTTAAATACTCTTTTTCCACCGTTTTTTAACCGCACACGTGTCCCATAGGTTAACTCTTATCCGGATTTCAAACGTTTTTTAAATTTCAAAAAAGTGTTTTTGGTCACCGGGTAAATTGGGATTTGGAATCACTGTAGCGGGCAGCTAAAGAGTTTAGGTAGCATTAAATGTGAAAGTTAAGCGCATGCTTATCTTGTTCACAATACGCTTTGCAGCGAAAGGATAATTTTATTCGCAGGATAAAGTCGAAAGCAATGCCTCTTCGCTCATATGCATCACTTTCGACTCGGGGGCTTGATGATGTACCCTCCGAACAGCTCGAAGGACACCCCTTCGAGACGTGTCGAAGCCCTTCTATACGAAGGCCCAAGTTAGGTCTCCAGAATATTCATAGGCGTCAAACCATTCGTACACACGAAGGTTACCTGCGGAGAATTCGCCATTCGAAGCCCTAAGCCCTTCGGGGTATGGTTGACGAAGGAGCAACGGATAGGAGAACCTCCTGACTTGGTCAAACCTACGATCTCCCTCTCTTTCCTGGCTTTCCCGCCAAGTTTGAGAATGTGGGTCACTAAACCCTAGCGGTTACCCACAACATGGGACACCCCCATGTTCTCCGACATTTGCGCAGAGGTTCCCCTAACCCTATTTCTTCCACTATAAATAGGTTGGACGGGCAGAGAATTATGGTAAGCTCATTCATCATTCATCTCTTTACTTACACACACTTATACAACCATAACTTATACTACCTCCGTCCCAAAATGATTGTCCTCATTTGACTTTTTAAAGTCTTAATTTCTCAACTTTGATTCTTGATATTTTTATATGTGTTATATAATACTTGATGAAAATTACACCAATGAAAAACCATTATATAGCCAATCCATTCATAAATTTTGCATCAATTATTATATAACACAAACAAAAATATATAAGATCAAAGTTAAGAAATTAAGACTTTAAAAAGTCAAATAAGGACAATTAATTTGGGACGGAGGGAGTCCTTACTCTCACGCCGGAGGTGGTTCGCAGGGTCCAACCCCTGCGTAATCACTTAACGTAGTGTCTTCGTATTTCTTATCCTCGGGTGAAAGACAATCTTGGCTGGAACATACACCCCTCATACCTTTGATCATCATCGAAGCCTGGTAGTGCAATTTATTGTACAATCAGCAATACTTCCTATCAGTAAGTTGTAAGGGGAATCTGACCTGACTATGATGAAAGTGAGAGTTTCCGTTCTGGATAGGGGCCCTTCTCCAATTGTGATCTCCAAGGGTACCTCTCCGAGGGGCCAGGAGTGTTCGCCGGAGAAACCTACCAAGGGTACTTTTGAGTCCACCCTCTGCGAGCGTATTGATGGCTTGAGCTTTAGGAAGCAATGTTCGTATATGATCTCGCAGGAGCTTCCGCAATTCATGTATGCTTGGTTCACCTCTTTGTTGGAGACCCACACCTTGATCACTACTGGATCAGTTAAAGGTGTCTGCCCTAAGATGGACGGGAACGTTATCTCCCCGACACTTCCTAGTTCTCCATTTGTTTTTTTTTTCGCTTCAAGGTTGGATCTTGCTTGTGCACCATAAGTATTGGGGCTTCTGCAGGGATAGTTTCCTTCTTTCTTCCCTTCCATTCGCCCAACTGAGTGTCGGAGACCTTGTCCTTCCCTTTCTTGATGCCCTTGACCAAATGTGCCAGTTGCCCGGAGCGTACTGCCTCTTCAATTTGCTTCTTTAACTCCCTACAGCTGTTAGTGTCGTGTCCATGGTCTTCGTGAAAGTAGCATTACTTCGACATGTCCCTGCCTTTACTTCGTGCTGACATGCAAGGGGGTGGGTCGAAGGACTTAGTAGCTTTCTCGGTAGCGAGGATTTCCCTAAGAGATTTGACCAGATTCGCCAAGAGCCCATGATTTGAGCCTTTGTTGTAGGAAGCGAAGCGGTCTCTGTTCTTCTTCCTGTTCTTGGATCCTTCCCAGGATGACCCTCTAGAGAACTTGTCGGAGGCCTCTCTTTGCTCGACCGGAGCTCCATTGGTTGCTACTTCCTTGGACTCGATCCAAGTGTATGTCTTTTCCATGAGTGCCTTGTAAGTGGTAGGAAGGTCGGTGGATATAAATTCCATCAGACTCCGTGTTCGTAAGCCATGTACGAAACCAGAAATCCTTTGCTCTTCGTGCAACCCTAGAATTTGCAAGGTTTCATCAGTGTACCGAGTGACGAAAGCCCTTGTGCTTTCGCTTTCCCTCTGCTTGATGGTATGCACGGCTAAGTGAGAAGGCATCTTCAACCCATCAAGTAGAGGGTAGTCTTCGATCCATTTTACAAAAGGTGTGCAAGCCCCATAAGCTTCCGCATAGAAAGGATTGTATGGAGGTGCATGATTTTCTCGGGAAACCAATTATAGAGAAGTGTGTAGTATTTGGGTAACTCAAACGTATTAGGTTTGAGCACCGAGATCGTTCCGAATGAGGGTTGAATGGAATTTTCAACTCACGTCGCGATTATCGGGATTTGAATGTTTTAAAAGGGATATTTGGGATTTCTACACTACGGGGCAAGGGAAAGTAAAGGGAAGCATATAAAAGTTCTAAATCTATAATGCAAATGACTAATCATACAAATTACAACTAAAACGTAAAATATGAATTAAAAGAAACGTGAATTAAATGCAAATAATACCAAACTAATTCCTAAAAATGATCTAAAATTATTTTAAAGTGTAAAATGCAATTTAAAATTTAACTAAAATTTAAAACTAATTTTTATGATTTTTCTTGAATTTATTTGAATTAAAAACTAATTTTTAACATTTAAAACAAATCTAAAATACTAAAAATTATGAAAACTAGGGGGAAAATTATGAAACTAATTTTTCAAAAATCTAAATTAACTAAAAAGAATTTTCAAAACTGATTTTGTATTTTTCTGAACTTTTTTATAATTTCTATGAATTAAAAATTATTTTAAACTAATTAAATGCCTAAAAATTACAATTTAAACTAGGAAAATTATGGAAAAATATTTTTTTGGATTTTTATATTTTTATTAATCTAGGAAAATTGAAAACATATTTTGTTTTAAAGATTTTTCTGATTTATTTGTATTAAAAGCTAATTAAAAAGTATTAAAAACTAATTTAAAATCAGATAAATAGTAAAAAGTGATGAAAATTTATGAAAATTTCAGGAAAATTCTAAATTATGATTATGAAGCTAGGAAAAATGAGAAAAACTATTCTAATATGCTGGAATTAAGGGCTACTATACAACTACTAATTAATAAGCTTTCTAAAATAAGCTATAAGCTAATATAGTGTACCAAAAGCTATCTGAACCTAAATGATGCTATAATTACTCAAAATCAACCTAAAGCAACTATTCTACACCTATAATGAACAAGCTACACTGATTTGAAGTGATTTAAGCTCAAATGCCAAACAGGCCTAACTAGCTGACTTAAAGCTTATGCACAGGCTTAACCAATAAGCGAAAGTGAAACACAGAAGTTGTATTCTCAAGTTAACCAACCAAAGATTGTATGGACCAAATTTCAGCCAAAAACAAGCTTTATTGAACAACTTATGCATCTGCAATATGCCCGTGGCACTCGTGAATGCTGAGAGTGTGCACATGCCAGTTTTAACCTAAAAGACAAGCTAATTAAGTGCTTGTAAAAATTTCTAAAAATTCTAATAAAATGGTACTTTGAAAGACAACCAACTGAAGTTTATAAATCCAAAATTTTAACCAATTTAGACCATAAATGAGCTATTTAAAAATCTAGAAAGATCTGTTCAAAAAACACTTAAATCACTTTTTGATTTTTTTTGACAGAATTGATATTTGACTTTTTTCAAATTTAGACCTTATAAAATGGAATGTAAATGATGTTTTTAGACTAAATTAACCTATATTAAACTACTTTTGCTAATTCTAATCCTATATGCAAAGTTTGGACTACTGATTCAAACAGATTTGAAAATTAGAACTGATTAAGTGCAATTTTGACTAAAGATTCATGCAGATGCAATATGAGAACTAGAATGAGCTATACTAAACTAAAATAAGACTATACCTATCAAATCAAACCACTGATAAGCACTAGAACTTCAAATGGAAGCTTATACCAAACTCTAGTTAATGTACTGATTTGCAAATTCTCAACTAATAATAACTGTAACAGCTTATACTAACACTTCTTCTAGATTAAATGCATTTAATAAATCCTAAATGAACTGATCTAATGCTAATTATAACCTCAAATTACAACTTAAACAATTGATGCAGATTTATGCAAATAATGACAGCAAAAGATTTGAACTAAAACAACAATCAAATCAAACTAAATGAACAAAATTATACAAGATCAAGCAATTCTACAGCAATTATAACAACTAAGCTAAGCTAATAAAGATCTGAGGGAAATTAGAACTCACAAGTGGTCCAACCACAATGGTTTGCACTTGAATTCAAACAACCACTACTCTGATTTTGTTCTCAACCCAAAACAAACATAATTAACCCAAATCCATCCTTAGTTCAGCAAACCAGATCAATTTAAGCTCAAGTTGCAGCAGTTTGACTTTTGTTGACTGAGAAGTGATTTTTGTATAAATTCTGAGTAGACAATATAAAAGCACTTTAAAAAGCTATAATGGAGCTTTTAAGAGCTTAATATAACAACTATTGCTTCTGGTAAGATTCTTAAGACACTAATGAAATATTTTTGTAATTGTTTAGAGATTTTATTATTTTTTTATGATTTTTGTTAAAATGAGATTAATCAACTAAAAGTGAACTTGAATAAGCTAAAATGATGATTTAAGTACTAATAAGCTAATTAAAGAACTAATCAACAGAAATTAAATTGAAAATTGGAAATCAACTTAAATGTATTTTATTATTTAAAAACAGATTACAAATACTGAATTAAAACAGACTTAAGCTACTATATTCTACTCAGAAATTACTTGATTACAACTTGTGAAACTGAGGTCTATTTATAGCGAAGCTCTAGCTTGAGAAGGATCTAGAATCCAAGCAAGTGTGCTTTCTCTTGTGATCTTTCAACCCTTGGATCATCCTCACACGTTCATCAATCAATTAGAGCCCTTAGATTATAATAGCCATGTACCACTGACCAATCAGATATGAGGGATTGAAAGGAATGACACACGGATTGCCACGCTGGCATTCCGTGTGTCAGTGTGGTGTCAGAAAGTACTATTGTGCCCTCCAATTAGATTGATTGTACTTGATTGAGCTAGAGGCAAATTAGGGTTCATATGTCATCTGGGTAAAATGATTTGGGGGAATTGTTTAGGCGCCGGGGTAAAATATTATATTTACTCGTTTGACTGTTTTGACCGAGGGTTAATATTAACGGGTAAAGGGAAAACGGGTATGGGAGTGTTGACCGGTTATTAGGGGAGAGTTGACTTGGGCTAGACAAGTGGATTGGGCTTGTATGGGCTAACGGGTAAACCAGATTTTGGACTTGGACTTTAAATGTGATTCGTTTGATATTATAGGGACTAATCTTGACAAAACAGATTTTTAAGGGACCAATCATGTAATTTCTGAAAATGTCTTCCAAGGGTCTTTCTTGTAACTTCAAAATAATCCAAGGACTGAATTTGCCAATTCTGAATCTTTAGGGGTAATTTTTGCCAAATGCTGAAATTTGAGGGACTGATTCTGCCATTTCTTTAAACTTGATCATATCTTTCATAAATCATCCTCTCAGCATAGAAATCTTCACAAATGCTCAATTCTGACCTTCCGGCTCAGCTTTAGCACTCTTTATCTCTCGTGCTCGGGTTTTCGTCTGATTTGGCTTTCTTTTGCGTGTTTTGTCATATCCGTACCTGCACAAGCATAAACTCAAGAAACCAACATATATTAGCAATAAACAGCTCTTTCTTGGTTATTTTGGGTTTATTTTGGTAATGAAATGATATGTGTTTTAGCACATATCAAAATACCCCAGGCTAGACGATTGTCGTGTCCCCACGCAATGCAATCAACTCACGCTTCTAAAACCAAGTATTTCAATCTCTTTCTACTAAACCTATGAGAAGTAGCAAAGATTCCTAAAAAGAGATTAAGAAACCCTAAATTCTAAAAACGCCCCGTTTACCTTTTAATTCACATGTAGATATTACGATTAAGCACATTCTGGTTATGAGTGACGGTTTGTTGAAATTTCATGTCGATCAATAACTCCAACATTTTTCAAAAGACATTTTAGGATCACGGAGTAGGAAACACAACACAGCGTGAAGTGACTATACGGATAGAATACATCGTCCCTGATTTTTCACAAGTCCCCAAACTAAGCGTAAAATCGAAATCATTGTTAAATATGATTCTAGATGCTAACACTACCCATGGAAGTTACTTGTGTAATTACCTTTTGCTCCCATTTTCCTATTTTCCTCTATTTATTTTATTTTTGGTGAGAACTGGATTTCTTCAAGTTTCTCGTTTCGATAATTTTTATTCCGATAAAGATATAAAGCTAAAACACTAATTAGTTATCCATCTTCCCTCGAAAACCATTGCATACAAGAATGAGGTCCACATCAAGGTCCTAATTTAACATGATTTAGGAAGATATCCTTTTTATGGCGACCAAAACAACTAATCTACGAGTCCAGAGACATAAGCTTTATTTAGATATCTTCCGGATTCAAAGTTTGGCTTAACACTAACTCAGCACATTTGCATTTTTGCAATTTAGGCCCTTGGTCTTTTCAACCACTAACTCAACGGGATTACCGTTTTATCAGAAGTCTTATTATGACTTTGGATTTTTCCTCCACCTTTTTGAAGTCCATGACAACGGGGGTACCGACGAACATAGAAAACTTTTATGACTTTGGATTTCTCACTTTAACACATTTGGGCTTTATTTCATGTTAATTTTTGTGCCAAACTCCGAATCCTACGGTTTTTATACCGCAACACTGACAGTACCTTGATGTGTACCCAACTCTCATGGGCAAGGATTCTCTAAAGAAGATAAAGAACTAACTATCGTCAAAAACGGACGAAAATAGATAAAAACGTATGAAAACGTATAAAAACGAACGAAAATGGATAAAAACGTAAAAAAACGGACGAGTTAAAGGAGAAAGCTAAAGATCGTTAGAGATAGGGACCGGTGGTGTTACCAAACTTCATTATAAGGACTCATGACGCGAAAATGAAAACAAAGGGACTTGCGTTGTTATTTTCGGCAAACCACAGGGACGAACGGTGTAATTTACTCTTTTTTTTACAAATGTTTGTGCCAACTAGCCGTTATACACAAAGATTAAAAAGTAACTAAAATAAAATAAAGGTGGGTATAACTTGGTTGTTGAGGATAGCGTCGCGACCATCGATATGGTGGCTCGCGCCATAGGATGGCATTTCTGATCTTCTCGAGATTTACTTTTAAACCCGGAGGTTCTTGGAAACATTTAAGAATTCGAACCAAGATAGAAGCATTTGAAACAGACCACTCATCGAAGCCTTTTGATATTGTTTAAACTTACAAGTCATTAAAAAAAATAAAAAATAAAAAAAGAAAACGCGACAACAACATGTAGGATTTAAGGTTTAGGGTAAGTGTAAAAAAATTTTGACATGTAAAAGAAAATTCCTCCTACGTATTATTCTAATAAATATCTTTGTTAAAGGCAAAGAGAGTAAAATTTGATCTAACAGCTAAATCGTGCAAGCAAGATGTTCATAAGTTTCACACGACCTCAGTTGATATTAATCAAAGTAAATTGACAAAATATGAAAAATTTAATTCTAGAAAACTACATATATCTTAAAAACTTATTACATTGTTTTCTCGTAAATTTTACAAGCTTTATTAGTTAAGCAAAACTTGGGTTTAGGGTTTAGGGTTTAGGGTAACCTATTATCCAAAGAACTAATGAATAGTGTCCAAATATACCTACTTAAAAACACAAGGCTAAAACATAACAAAACCAAAATACAAGGTCCAAATACATAAATACTTCAATACTAAAACCCTAAACCTTAAACTTGAAACCCCCAAATCATTTTTCAAACCAAACACAACAATGATGGCTTTACTGAGATCGTCCCATAGCAAATCATCATTAAAAAGTACTTGCATTTCAATTTCTAGAGCTCTATTTTACTCGACAGAAACAAACATAGTCCCAAAAGAAAAAGTTTCAAAGAAGAACGACAATTTGTATCGCAGGATATCACCGGTTGGAGATCCTAATGTTTCGATGATACCGATACTTGATCAGTGGGAAAAAGAAGGGAAAACTGTTAGGTTTCAACAGCTTATTGTTATTATCAAAAGCTTGAGGAAGTTTAACCGTTACACTCACGCGCTTCAGGTACTTGAGTTTTTTTTAATCTGATATATTGTTGTTAGTTGTGGAAATGATAGTGTTATTAGTTGTTAAGGGTTAGAGGTGCGAAAATTGAGAGGGTCGGCTAACCGGTCATTTTGTGAGCACGGGTCTGTGTCGGGTTCATCTGCGCGTTTGAACAATATGCTTTTATTTTGAGTAAAATTTGAAAAGTGGAAATAGTAGGATCTAATTTTTTATTGATCCGTTGGACCCGTCTTAGACGTGTTGGATGATTATTATACAATTGAGCTTTAAATCAGTACGACCGTCTTAGTATATATAGTATGACTTAACAGAACCCTATCAGATAACTTATATTTACCCAAGTTGACCCATGTTTAGTCGATGGGGTCTTAAATTGCCAGGTCTATTAAGGATCTTTAATATTCTAAGTTTGTTACCATCTGCTTTTGAAGTTGGTATGTATTTGTGGGTTTGTTTGATGTGTACTTGAGGAGAGTTTGTGGTTAGTATTGTAAAAGTTCTGTTTTTATAAATTCGGCTAGTAGTAAGTGAAGACTATATCCCCCGAGATAGGTCTCGTGTTCATGTAACTTGAAAGAGCCATTAGGAACTCGTGTTGTGTAATGTGAGGGAGGGCTTGAGCTTTAGGCCAGCTGAACCGAGCCCGGCATAAGTCTGCTAATCTTTCTAAAATTGAATTTATAGCTTAGCAATTAGGTGCAAACCGATAGAATGTGCATGTATATGTGTTAGCTATCTAGTTCAGTGCCATCAGAACTTTGTACCTTTTCTTCGAAGATATATAAAAATTGCGTCTTCACACGTATACTTAGGCGAGGCGTTATGGTTCCACCCTTCACACGTGAAGGGGCACCCTTCACGCGCGAACACCATGACGGGGTAACCTTGGTGCGCGAAGGTGGGGTTTTTGGGTTGGTTAGGTGGTCTCCTTCACCTAACGGAAAAGAAGGAAAAGGGGACCCTTTTATTATTATTATTTTTTTTTTGTGAATGTGTGTGGGGTATATTGTGGGGTATGTTTGTATAAAGTGAGGTATTTTTATGTGTTTGGTAAGGTAGTTACCACTACGGCTTTTAGGTGGTGGGTTAGGGGGTGTGATAAAAAACTGATGTGGCGCTGAGGTGGAGGTGGTGTAGTGGGAAGGTGACCATTACTCCCGGCCTTAGCTGCTGGTTGTATTCCCATATGGGTATGTCACATCGTTTCTGGATATGATATTTCGTCTGCCCCTAATCAAAAAGTTCTAAATGTAAAGGTATTTATGAAGGTTTGTGAGAATGGTCCAGTGATAAGATGCTATTTTTGGCTCAAATGTACAAAATGCATTTGGAAAATAAGTTAGCACTTAGCACACATCTGAGATAGAAAGCTCCATCAAGTTTTTCAATGTAGGATTTAGGAACGTCTCGAACTATCTGAGTAGCTCAAGAATACTTATTGCAATATGGAAAATCATAAATTTCTTTACCTTAAACACATCTAGCTAAACAAGAGTCTTTGTCTATTATAGCTGTTAATTTCCATTGAGTTAGGTATCTTTAAAAGAGGAAATTAGAAGTTTAGAACACCCTGTTTATGTCGACCTATCTTGATCATCATTGTAATGTTTGTGGAATGTTTAACTTCCATCAATAAATATTTTCTAATGGTTGCTACCCAATCATCCTGATGACAGCTTTCAGAATGGATGAATAACAAAAAAACCAATCTACAACCAGCGGGTGTAGCCATTCATTTGGATTTATTATCAAGAGTTAAAGGATTAGAAGAAGTAGAGAAGTATTTTAATAGCATGCCAAATGACGTGAAGAATCTACGAGTCTATGGTGCTCTTCTAAATTGCTATGCAACTGCGAAATCAGTAGAGAAAGCAGAAGCCACTGCACAAAAGATGAAGCAAAGAGGGATGATGACAACACTTTCTTACAACTCGATGCTTAACCTATATAAGAAAATCGGAGATAATGAAAAGCTAGACAGAGTCTATCAAGAAATGAAAGAGATGGGTATTGCTTGTGATAAACCAACGTATTACATCCGGTTAAGTGCATATGCTGCTGCTTCTGACATCGAAGGAATGGAAAAAGTTATTAAAAATATGGAAGAAAATTATTCTCTTGATGTGGATTGGAATACTTGCGTTATTGCATCTGGTGGGTACCTTAAATCTGGCTTAAATGATAAAGCTTATGAAATGCTTAAAAAATCAGAGTGGTTAATACATGGAAATTCAAAAGGGATAGCTTGGGAAACTCTTCTTCGTTTGTACGCCTCTCTTGGTAAAAAAGATGATGTTTTTCGTATATGGTATTTATACAAAACATCATTGAGCAAAGTATACAACAGGGGTTATTCTGCGATAGTTAATGCATTAATGAAATTAGACGATATTGATGGAGCAGAGAAACTGTTGGCCGAATGGGAATCTCAAAATTTATCTTTTGACTTCAGAATACCTAATATGGTGATTGAAGCTTGCTGCACAAAGGGTGATTTCGTTAAAGCTGAAGCATACGTTGACCAAGTTATAGCAAAGGGAAAGCAACCTCCTGCAAGCACATGGGTCCGGTTTGTGACCGCATATGTAAAAAAGAATGATATGGAGAAGGCGGCGGAAATGATGAAAAAGTGTGTGGTTGCTGAGGATAAGCGCGGGTGCAGATTGAATAAAGATACTCTTGAAGCTTGTGTTGAATACTTGAAAGAAAATGATGATTTGAAGATGGCAGAAGAGATTGAGAAAACTTTTGGGCATTTGATTCGTTATCAGCAGACATCTGCTGCAGCATCATTAAATGGAGATGAAGAGTCTGAATCTGAGGAGGTTGATGAAATTGAGGAGAGTCGCCGCTGATGTAACGAGAATAGATTGTGAGTTCTGGATTTGTTAGTGGCTCTTATGGGATTATTTAGTCTTTTATCAATGCTTTTTCTTTTTCTCCTGTTCATGAAGTGTAATCTGAATTGAAAACAATGTTTAACAAACGTTTACATTTTGTGGAAACCAAATTTAGTTTTGTAAAATAGGTTGTAAAGTGTAACCTTGATTTTGAATTCTGTATGGTTCAGGAAATATGCCCATAAACAATGTCACGAAATAAGGCTGGAGTTATGCAGTAAAACAATTTACATTTTTTGTTCTAGTTGGTTGATCAATGCATATTTGAATGTGCAACAGAAGGTGAAAATCGTAAGTCACACACGGATTATAGCTGTATACAAATCCAAATAAATGGTTTTTTACTTTTCGTGTTTGGGTATAGTGAACATGATTATGATTATTGAAAGTCACTTCCCAGTGAATCCTTCAGTAGTATATTCTTTTCATTTTCAAACTTTTTTTTTGTAAAGATGAGATTACCTTGATTTATCAAAAGGTTTGGAATCTCTATTTGACAGTGGTTGAATACTTGAATATACTTTATGTGATCTTAAAACTTTGGATGAGGCCTGGTTGTGATAGGATCCTAAATCTTTACGTGAGGATGTAGTTGCATAGAGATTTTAGGATAATCTTGCAAATGGGAAATGTAATTCAAGTTGTATAGATATCCATAGAGATATTACTGTTTTGTGGTAGAGCTCAGATTAGTGATGATGCCTTCTTAGCAAGTTCAGTAATGTTGTTCAGATTGTACCGATTTGAGTAAGGAAATGTAGTTACTAATTGGTTGAGTTAGCACTAAGTGATACCATTCTTTTGATGATGCCCCTTTGTGATGGGACTTTGATAGTGAGTCACAGGAAACGCTGACTCGGCCGCGTTTAGCGTTTCGGATCGTTCGTACTCAAACGCGGTACGATCGCGACTCGAATCGTTCGGGATCGCGATCTGGATCGCTATATCCGGCGTTCCCAAACAACATCAATCAGCGTACCCAAGTCTATTGGGTCGATGTACCGAAATGGATCGGTACAACGTACCAAAATGAAGCGGTACAACGTACCAAATGGAACCGGTACACTTAATTATCCACTCACATTAAAATTAAAACAAAATTAAACCATTACTAGTTAAACTAAATTAGTTACTGAGTATTTATACTTCCAAAGTATATTTATTAATTAAATCTACTTATCAATTTATAACCTCTCATTACTTCCACCTTATCACTTACCACTCACCAACCATACATACACATCATCACTTACTACTCACTAAACATACATATACAGCTAAGTACCTGCTCTTATATTAATAAATCTTCATTTGTGTTAAAAAAAATAAAAGAAATAAAAAAACAAAAACAAAACGTGATCCATTTCATCTCATGCAAAAAAGTTCTTCATAATGGCTTTTGGTAGAAAAAGAAACTGTTAGGATCCAAATATTATTGTGTTTGATGATTCGGGTGGTCTTTGATGATCAAAATACATGATAGCCATTTTAGAGAGAGAAAGTAGAGAGTTGGTGTTCTTGGTAGAGAGTTGCTTCTATAAAAATGAAAGGTTAGATTGTCAAGCCACACCCCTTCCATGGATGGAAGGGGTATTTATAGTTTACAACCTACACGACCTCCTATCGGCCTGTGGATCAGGCATACAATGGGTAAAGACCGTCCCTTCCTCCACGGTGTTACACTAAACTAATCTACGCTACAAATTAACTAATTGACTACAAAACAACGTAAATAACTACAAGTCTACGAGCTAAAATATGCTAGATCATAATTGGGGTGACCGACACATTAACATGGAATTTCCAATTCATAACAATCTCCCCCTAAGGGAGGTCACCCCATGAAATACATTTTGCTTCCTAGCATTCTATCTTTGACTTCAGTTCCAAGCTCGTAGACTTCAATTCTTCAAATTCCGCATTCTTTGTGCTTGTGTAGCGATTCTTCATAGTCCGATTATTTTGTACTTTCAGTGGAGGTCTTTGAACTGATCCACATCTTTGATGATCTTCGAGCTTTCTTTGAGATCATCAGCCACAACAAATCTCTCTGGATCATCCTTTATTGTGTTGCCATCATGTGAAGTTGTGACTTTCGGACCGACATGCTCACACTTTTGAATCATGACATCTTTCCATCAGAGTAGCGGAAGCTTTTACTGGTTCAAGATATTTGCAGCAGCGCAACACGAACATAGTATAGAAATATCTGAGCCAGGTTATGTAGATATGCACTAGTCATGATTTCTTCAAATTAAGTGTGAATGCTGTGAGCATGCGGCTTTGGATTGACTCCTCAATTCGATCAGCAGAACCGTCCAAATGTACCGCAAACAACAGTTAGTAATAAAACACACGAAAGTGTCTTTGATCACTTTCGTTGAATTGAGGTACACGGACCACAGTTCCCCGTTGATCGCATACAAGTACTGTCTGTGATCAGGTAGGATCCCTAAGAATCTCCTTGACAGGTTTCGTCTGTTCTAGCCGTTCTCAAACCGGAACGTCTCAAAGAAGACAACACGGAGGAGTGAACCAGCGAATTGAGATTCACTGATTGATGAAAAATGATTTAAAAGCAATCGCGTATTGCTTAGAAGAAAGAGTTTTGCAATACGACGAAAGTTTTATGAGAAAGATCAATTTTCAATCAAAATACTTTTTGTATATAAGAGAGTACACATTCGACGTGAAAAGAAGGTTTGCACATCGAACGGTTTTTCCAAAAGTATTTTTCAATCGAGATACTTTTGTGTTTGAAAACATAAGTACACATTCGACGTGCTAGAGAAAAGAAGGCTTGCACATCGAATGGTTTTTCCAAAAGCATTCGTCAATTCCATTCCTGGACCAAGGTTGATTCAAGAGTGAATCACCCCATTGTTTCAATCCAGTTGTCACAAGCTTGATCTTTAGAAAAGATCTCACATGTCACCCACCAAGAGCTTGTTAGATGTTGGCTCTAGAAGGATTTCCATCTTCATTGTGAATATTTTTACATATCACTCGGATGTTCTGGCAATACCACAAGGATAATGCGTAGGACTCTTAATATATTCTTACTTTCCACATTGTGTGAAACAGCAAGTCTTCAAGAATTTAGTGTCCTAATGAGATATTGTGGCTGATCTCTTGGCTCTAGACTCAATAGTGCACATTTGGTTCCTATGCCGGAGACTAGGGAGAGGGTCTCCTTCTTCAATATCAACAATCTCTAAGAGAAAGTCGATAGATTATGTCGGTTCCCCGTGAGAATGAAACAAGCCCTTTTAAGAGGAACTTGAGTAGCTGGGAAGTTTTAGTGCAGTGCGTCACTGGGTCCATGACATCTTGTCTTCAATACAAGTGTTACCTTGGTAACCACTAGTAGCATATGTATTGAACCCGGTTACTGCCCTAAGGTTGAATTATTGGAGGGCTATTTCTTTTCACCCTTTTCACATTCAATTCTTTTTCATTCTTCAACCCCTTCAGTGCTTACCGAGACTTCATAACTAGAACCTTGTTGGGTTTATTCCAGTACTAGCTCTGTCTCAGTCGGCACTCTTCCCATATTCTCATTTTTCTCATTTTTTCAATATACCTAAGGACTTTACACTATCTAGTGGATTGTCCCTGGGTAGATCCCTCCAGCTCTGGGGGGATCGTGGGAACGAATACCTAACCTAACCATCCTTATAACACCATGCATAAAGTAAATTGGTCGGTCTTTTGGTATTGTTCTTTCCTTCATGAAACCAATCGAAAAATAATTTGGAAAAACAATCAAGGTACTTGTGATACGAGATCAAAGCATTTTGTACCTTAATAGTTTTGATCATTTTAGAAATGCTCCCCCTCAACATGTGCATATGATATTGAAATTGTTTGGCACATAGAGGCAAGAGTTCTTTGAAATAATTTCTTTGAAATAATTTCTTGATCACAATTTCCTTAGAAAAAGCCATTTGAATTTCTTTGGTAAATTCTCCCCCTCAATATGTGCATAGGATATTTGAAATCATTTTATCACATAGAGGAAAGAATTCTTTTGAAACACATCCACGATCACAAAAACCATTAAGAAAACCATTTGAAAACTCAATCAATGTACTTTATGTTAAGACATAAAAGCTTTTGTACCTCGATAGTTTATTTTCCTTTAAAATGCTCCCCCTCAATATGTGCTTCAAGATTCGAAATCGTTTAGCACATATGAGAGAGCAGCCTGCACAATTGAATCAAAACGATCACCTTTTATCAAGTTTCATTATTAAATCACAAATTCTCCCCCGATCAAAAATATCAAACCCTTTGAGATTTTGGATCCCAAGTGATTTAATAAGGTTTAGAAAACATAGGAGAAAATGTGGCCAGGTTTAAATACTCATCTTGTTTTTGGATAAATGCTCCCCCTCAATATGTGCATTATGTATTAGAAATCGTTTGGTACATGGAGGCAGGAGTGCCTTTAAAGGACTAAAACCAATTCCATTTAAACAAATTTGAGATTTAAATCACGATCTCTCCCACGATCAAAAATATCAAACCATTTGAGATTTGTGATCCCATCTGATTTAAATCATTTAGAAAATTTTGGGGAAAGACGTGGCAAAATTTAATTTTGAAAAATGAATGAGATGGACCAACTATAGACATTAAAGATTGTTAGTGTCAGGTATGATAGTTTTTAAACGATATTTAAGTAAAATAAAACGAATTCATAATCAAACAAGAACAGAAAACATTTCATTTTGTAAGATCTTTGGGTTTTAAAGAAAAGCATACCATGACATAACATTAAATCTTTAGATCACCACATTTTTGTACAATCCGGACTTTTTATGAAGAAATATCGTTTGAAATATCTTGTTTTAAATCACTCTCCCCCTCAATCGATGACCGTAGTCGTTGATTGAGTGACTTAAGTTTTGAAAAATGAAGTCCGGTGATTTCTCAAAATTTAGTCCAATTAATTTTCAAAACAATATTTTCCATTTTCAAAACAATTTATTCAAATATTTCAAAATTGTTTAAAAAATGGTATCCTGCACAAAGATACGTTAGTGGTTGAGAAGCTTTTGTTGTTGTAGCTGAGGGTTGGAAGAAAAACCGTCTGCAAATGCAGTGAGACTTCTTACGTTGCATTATAATGCCAACTGAGGTCAAATTAAGCTCCGTCTCTTCAATCACTTAGAAGAAAACCATCTGCTGATGTAGTGAGACATCTTACGTTGCATTTATGCCAACTTTCCATTGAAGTCAAATTAAGCTCCGTTTCTTCATTTGTCAACCCAAGATATAGTTACCCTTTCCTTTCGGCATCCAATCATCATATTATGTGGGATCCGGATCGGGAACATTCTTGTACCAAAATACCTGCATACGTTAGTGAACACAAACAGATATATGGTGTTCGACATCACCCAAACAACGATCGACTAATAACAGTCAATTCAACATATTAATCAGATCATATAAGGTATGGGAATAATATGTTCATCAAACTATAATCATCTAATCCTAACAATCACATCCTAGAAACCTAGTCCTTCAACATAGGCAATTGTATTTTACAGATAAGCACGTAGGATGATTAAGATAATCTCATTAGATGATACAGATTTGAAAACATTCTCCCCCTCAATCAATGACTTAAATTTTTGAAAAGTTTAAAAGCACTGAAGTCATTGATTGAGTTTTCAATTTTAACGAAAACTCTAAAACTGATTGTATTTCAAGCAACTCGTTTACCACCATTTTTGAAAACAACAAATATTTTTCTGAAGAATTTTAGACGGAAAAACATTTGTGTAGGAACAGCAGTCCTTCGACATACTTTCCTCAAATAGTTTTAGGATAAGTGCACGAAATATTTGAAAATAGGTTTAGCGCAGCACTTTCCTTTCTTTAAGAACGGGTTGCTATCGGAAATAATAGCAAGCCATAGTTTTTAGCGCGGGTCACAGTCTGAGATAACTGCAAGCCATATTTTGAGACATGTTAAGAAAAGAATATTTACACCTCCTGCTCGAACTTCATCTATGGTCCCGTGCCATTATTGAATGACATTTCTAAGACCGTAGATGTTATCGATACCAGAATACATGTCTAGACAAACATATTTTTGGTATTTTTCTAATTTTCCTGATTTTTATGGGTTTTTTGAAGGTTTTATATTTTTCTATTTTCTTTTTGTTGGTTTTATATTTTTGTATTTTGTTTTTCTGATAAATATATACAGTGATAGATAGATGATATAGTTAAAGAAGATGATGATACGAGTACCGAGATAAGGATATCGAGCAAAGACGTCGTAGAAGATAGAAGTCATCAACTCTTAAACATTCACCACCAAAGCTTCCAGGGCTCTTGAAACGAAGAAAGAAATTGAACCATCTGAAAGTGAGACTTTGGCGCTTCCCCAAACCGAAAATCCTTTAGCTGAGCAGATTCGAAGCTCTATTTCAAGCTTGCCTTAGCAGTACGAGAAGCACACCATTATCGTAAATCCCGCTGCTCATTTCAAGAATAATCACCGTGATTCTTAGTTCGAGGTTATATCATCAACAAGAAGAACAGCACCGTATCATCCCACACATAAATAATCTTCTCAAATTTGCATTCCGACTGAAGTCCTGGCGATCCATTCCAAAAGGTGTCAAGAGAACAATTCCCCAAGTAGTTGAAATGATGCACTCTTTGTATAATGCTCAAGAACTCTCCCAAATACACATCATGAGGGGAATGAAAACACCTTCCCATGTTCACATTTTCTTCCCGGATGATCGTGTATGAAGCTCAAGAACCCGAAGTACACCAATACCCAAGAGCTCTCCCGAATACACATCATGAGGGGAATGAAAACACCTCCCCATGTTCACATTTTTCTTCCCCGATGATCGTGTATGAAGCTCAAGTATCCAAAGTATACCACTACACAAGGAAGGAATAACTGATAACATTGAAGAAGCAGGCCAAGTCACTGATTATCTCTGCGGATGACAATCTCTGCGGATGTCAACTCCGTGATAAGTGATTATATCTCTGAATCACCGATTAAGCCCTCAAGTGAAAACAAAGCAATGGCGCCCCAATGTACACAATTCTTTCTCCCCTGATGATAGTGATTCCATCGAAATCACCACACACTTGTGTACCTCTTTTATATTCAGAAACTTTCATTTACATCACTTCCCCCACGTCGTTGGAATAATAACACAAAAAGCCTTGATGAGTAAAACCTTGAGTTTCTCTGCGGTCATGACATTTGTTTTCCCGGGATATCTTCAATCACTTAGAAGTATTAAGCTCATCAAGTTTACTCGCCATGAGTCAAACCTTGAGTTTCTCTGCGGTAATAACATTTGTCTTCCTGGGATATCTTCAGTTACTTAGAAGCATTAAGTTCATCAAGTTTACTCGCTTTGTGTTTATATGTGAGTCTCCTTCCCCCTTGCTGGTTTTGATACTTCAGAATCAGCAACTCATTGTAAGCCCGTTTACTAGAAATCATTTGAGAAGAACATCATTAGCTCATATGTATCTGTGAGAATCAACTTGCTGCAGAATGTGAGCAAGTCTAATTGGGGATTAAATCTGACTTTTCACTCTCCCCCAATTAGTGCTCTCCCCTAAACCGACAATCTGTTTGATAACAGCCCAGATTAAGAAGAAGTCTTTAGATCGTTAAATGCAACTCGTCTTTAGTCTTCTAACATGTAGCAGAAAATGTAGAACAGACTGTAGACTCGACCTTCTTCAAGATTGTCCAGTTGGGGATTAGATAGTTAACATCTTCAACTCACACTAAAAAGCATCCCACCAAAAAGCATCCCAATTAACTTACATCTTGCAAATCCCCTTAACTAAAATCCCTCCCAATCAAACAAGAATAGAAAGATGTTCATCAAGGAAATCAGCAATCAGGCCGCAACGAACACACAAGATGGTAACACCAAACTACCCATCACATCAAACAAGAACAGAGAGATTGTTCGGAATCATCATGTTGATGTATACGTGAAGCATTAACCGGAAGCACTTTGTCGATAAACTCATCAATCCGAGTGAAGATGTCAACCAACGGCTCTTAGAAGAGAAAAACTCCATGTGAAGATGACCCGATAAGAAGAAGCTCGGTTCTTACATGAGTTTAGAGCCGTATGACCATTTATATTCTCAAATGTCAATCAAAAATGCAAAAAATTCACACTTCTTCTCCCCCTCAAGAATTGCATATGGAGATGCCATTCTTGACTAAATAAGTGAAATTCATCCGAATATTCTATTCACACTTCTCTCCCGCAAAATAAGCACATGATGTCGCCATCTTCATTATAATCGAGCAAGTGGAATGAGAAAACAATCAGTGGTAGCCCGGTTCACTTGATGATTGAAGTGCATGGAAAAAGTATGAAGTATGTTGATGAGAATGGTCATAATAAGAAGATTTCTCTTCTTCCGAAGATAATGCGCACTGAAGCGTACACATTTCTTTTCTTTTGAGAACGAGGCATGAACTGATGTGTTCATACGTCATTAGAAGATTTCTCTTCTTTTTAAGATAAAGCGCACTTAAACGTACACTTTTCTTTTCTTTAGAGTACGAGGCTTGAACTGTTGTGTTCAAACGTCATAATGTTGAAGTACGAGGCCTGAACTGATGTGAACAGACGTCATTAGAAGATTTATCTTCTTCAGAAGATAAAGCACACTAACACGTACACTTTTCTTTTCTTTAGAGAACGAGGCATGAACTGATGTGTTCATACGTCATAAGAAGATTTCTCTTCTTCGGAAGATAAAGCGCACTGAAACGTGCACTTTTCTTTTCTTTAGAGTACGAGGCATGAACTGTTATGTTCATACGTCATTAATCTCTCTCTTTTCAATCTCTTTTGGCAAAACATGTAATCATCCCCATTATCATTCTGTAGGCTCTTTGTCGTGATAGCTGATAGAGAAAACCCAGTATGATGAATTTGACCCTGAAGTAAACTAACCCGAACTCGTGACTTAAACTTGCACAAATGTAACAAAGAGCGGTGCCGATTTCCATTAGCATCTCTAAGTACTCTCTATGTACTCTATACTCTTCAACCAACCAACCATCAAGTATAAGACGTACATTACCTCTTGAAAATCCACAATTCAATGTGACACTGAGCACTACAACGTAACTCCTTAAAGTGATAGTTATATTGTTGAGGTAAGAGCCAGTTCCCCCAAGTGGTAAAAGAAAAGGTAAAAGTCACCCAACAATAACTAGATTTCCAAGTCTTCGTTTTTAATAGTAAGCTTGAACAAGGATCATGAAGAATCTTCATCCAACCATCCCCGATACCTTCAGATACTAAGTACACTTGCCCGTGATAATTCACTTCAACCTCAAATAAATAATACTGAATTAACGTCGTTGTCACATCTTCTGGTTAACTGCTCAAATCTAGCCTTATTTGATATTTAAAAGTGAACTATGATAATGGTTTTCATCCCGACCATGGTTGAAAGCACATAACCCCGTAAAACCTTGTAATAACCAAACTGCCATGAAGACAACCCAAACACACAACCAATTCATGAAGTACACCCTTTTATCCCTTCTTTGAAGCAGAAACCGTAGCACCAGCATCAGATAAGATCCCGAAGTACACTTTCCATTCTCCAGGATGGTTCCATCAATACGGGATTTTTACAATTCTATGGTTTAAACCGAAAAAATAGTTTCTTTCGCGGGATTTTACAAAACCAAAAATAAACCGTAAGATAGATCCGGAAATGCACTTTACTATTGCCCGGATGTTTCCATTGTCACGGGATTTTACAAGTCTATGATTTAAACCGATAAATAGATTCTTTCGCGGGATTTTACAAAATCAAGACAAAACCGTAAACAATCTCAGCTTGAATGTGTTATGACAACTTTGGTTTCAGTGAATATCTGTTTTAGGGGTACATGCAGTGGTTCATCAACGATTCATTATACAACATCAACATTCTCAGCAACGTCAAATCTCATCAAAGTGCATCATTAGATTACAAGTCCCAGCCCAAGTAAATATGATTCATGAGAACAATTAATCATCCCAAATTAAAGCCCAAATAAGTGTAATCGATCCATGAATAAAATACTACTTGAGACCAGATCCATATCTGCTTCACAAAAAAAATAGAATTTAATAACAAATCATTGACCCCATTCCATATAATCACCCAATACTTCATGAATCCTTAAGAAACCCATCATTCAAGTCAAGGATTTTATCTCATAGACATTACTTCTACCATGAATCAGACATCATAAATCCACATTCACGATCATGTATCAAACTCCAACGGACGTCCGATCCATAAATATAACCACTTAATCAAACAATAATACCCGATTGTCAAATATTCAGCCCATGTGATTCGACCTTCTTCAATTACATCAAAATAATACATGGCCACTACCTTCACTTCACCCCATGTGATTATCAAATGTTCAGCCCATGTGATTTTTCGTCCAATGGAATCAAAATAAGTACACAGCCCAGTGATAATACACGGCCCATATCCTAACCAGACTTAACTAAAGAGAAGCCCTAACAACTCGGATATAAAACACACATAATAAACACATCCTAACCCTAATCACACTCACACAATATCACACGCCTCTTATCACAAAAATTTTACCCAAACAACATCTCACCAAACCCTAAAATACCTCATCAAAATAATCGCCTCCCTCATCTCCTGAACTCACTTTCTCCTTCAAACCTAATCACAAGAAACCCTAATAATCACTAAGGATAATCCGCTTCCTCCTAATCCTTTTCACCATTGTTAAGCCAATCATGCTCACCACAGGGATGGTTTGAGCTGTCGTTAATTAGGCCACAAAGATGGTATTCAAATGATGAGAAGGCTTTAAGATGTAACAAATAGCCACATGTAGGTTTTAAGATTTGTGCATTGTTTTTGTTTTAAACCGATAAGAGAGATGGATGATAACAATTAGTTATTGTCATTCTTTCAATTATATCGGATATTAGCATAAGTCATGGGTCAATGATGTATTAATTCGTGAGATTGACCTTGGAAAGTCTTAGATTTGTTATTAGGTGTCACGAATTAAAACAGAGGTCAAATGAATTTTTCAACATGAATTAGAGACTTGAGTGTGTCGAATGAGATAGACTGATGAAATTGTTCATTTCTTTCTCATGAGTGTCGGGATTTACCAAATTGGGTCGATGATGGATTGACATAGAACTTGTGAATCGATAATGTTGTGAGAAAAAGACAAGTTCCAAATCTGAGGTCCATATTATGGTATTTGATTATTTGCATTTCCATTGGTTCGAAATTTTGAAAGTACGAGTCATGGTTGAGTCATGTTGTATTTGATAGATAGTGGTAAGACTTTTGTTTCCTGTATTTGTTCACAAGTCGCTACATCAAATTTGTCAAGTCGCTACCTTTACAAACAACTCGCTATCATTTTACTTTACTTCACAAGTCGCCACCATTAGTCAAGTCGCTAGCCATAAGGCTTTTGACAACTCGCTACGACATGTTAAATAACAAGTCGCTAGGTTATTTTGTGTCAAGTCGCTAGTAAATTATGAGAACGAGTCGCTACATCATTTTCAAAACACAAAACGCTAAGTTGTTAAAGAACAAGTCGCTACCAAGGTTCATTGCATCTGGACTGTTTAGAGGACCCAAGTCGCTAACATGATATACGATTTTTTTTTCAGATGCTATTTCCGACCAAATTCCGACCACATACATATAAACCCAGAAAATCATGCATAAAACTGATTTATTTGACTCGTTTTGACCATAAGACATGACTATATGACCACCTTTTTACACATGTTTGGTACCAATAGTTGCAAAGAAAGATGTTACTCAGAAAAAGCATAAGAATGCATTTAATAATTGACCCTTGACCAAGAGAAAGACCACGTAGATAATGACCAGATATTATACCACAAGTTAATGACCAACTGGATAAGCCTAATAGGTTAAACAAAACTGTTTCCACAAGAAAATAAGCAGACACAAAGTTTTCCGAACATAAAAATGCTTAAACAGTTTTAACAAGGTACAAAAACCACTATAAATCAACAAAACACAAAAACCTTGGCTCTTGATACCAATTGTTAGGATCCAAATATTATTGTGTTTGATGATTCGGGTGGTCTTGGATGATCAAAATACATGATAGCCGTTTTAGAGAGAGAAAGTAGAGAGTTGGTGTTCTTGGTAGAGAGTTGCTTCTATAAAAATGAAAGGTTAGATTGCCAAGCCACACCCCTTCCATGGATGGAAGGGGTATTTATAGTTTACAACCTACACGACCTTCTATCGGCCTGTGGATCAGGCATACAGTGGGTAAAGACCCGTCCTTCCTCCACGGTGTTACACTAAACTATTCTACGCTACAAATTAACTAATTGACTACAAAACAACGTAAATAACAACAAGTCTACGAGCTAAAATATGCTAGATCATAATTGGGGTGACCGACACTTTAACATGGAATTTCCAATTCCTAACAGAAACCATGATGATATACTTGAGCAAGGAAATAGTGAAGGAGTTAATGATGTTGATAGCGAGGAAGAGGAAGAAAACACAGATTATAATGGCAGTGCACCTCAAACTTAAACTCAAACACAATCTCGTACAAAAGAGGGTAAGCCACTACTTGAAGAAGTTGTTTTTGTTTCTACCGGTAATAGCAAGAATACAAGCAAGAACTCAGGAGGTTCTAAAGTGTGGATTTGTAACCATTGCAAACTGCAATTTACAAGCTCGTATTCAAGAATACATATTCATTTTTTTGGACCCCCACCTGGAAAGAAAGCTGAAATTAGAAGGTGTGGTGCTTTAATCAAGGATCGAGAGAAGTACGAGGCATTGAGGAGAAGGTAAGCAATGCGGAAAAGGTTGGTGTGTCAAAAGCTCTCAAGCATTCTATTATTTCTAAAAAACAAACTTTATCTTCTACTAAAAACCCAATCGAGAAATCATTTGGTATAATGGAAAGAAGCTTAGTTGATTTAAAAGTCATGCAGGGTCTATGTGCAAATGGAATACCATTTAATATTTTGTGTAACCCTCAATTTCAAGAAATGGTTGCTGCAATTAACAAGGCTCCTCCGGGTTACAAGGCGCCTTTAAGTGAGAAAGCAAGGACCGTACTACTTGATGAATGTGCTAGAGATGTTGAAAAAGATTTAGTACCTATTAAAGTTACATGGTATACACAAGGAGTGTCCATTGTATCTGATGGTTGGTCAAATATTAAACATAAGCCATTGATTAATATTCTTGCCGTTAATAGCCGTGGTGCTACTTTTTTGTATGCCGAGGATTTTTCTGGTGTGGAAAAAACCGGGGTAGAGATTTCAAAGTTTTTACTCGAAGCTATTGAAAGCATTGGACCAAGTAACGTACTTCAAGTTGTTACGGATAATGCTGCAAATTGCAAGGCTGCTGGAGAAGAAGTGGAAAAGGTATACAAACACATCTTTTGGTCTCCATGTGTTGTTCACAGTTTAAACTTGATCTTTAAAGATTTAGCTAAAGAATTTGTTTGGTTATCTGATACATACAAAAGTGGTAAGATGATTGTGAAGTATTTTTTAAATCATGCACAAGCGTTATCAATTTTTAGAGCAAATTCCAAGCTGGAATTGTTAAAAGTAGCTAAAACTCGATTTTCCTCCCATTACATCTTGTTGAAAAGACTAAAGGAGTGTAGGGAAGCTCTTGCGACTAAGATTTTCCTTAATAGTTGGAGGGATTGGGCAAAGAAAGGGGATGAGAACACTCGGAAAAATGGACAGATTGTTTGTTAAACTATTAGTAGCGACGAATTTTAGGAGGACGTTGATCGTATCCTTGCAATAACTAAACTGATTTATTTGTTGATTAAGTTTTGTGATGGGGAGGGTGCGAAAATGGGAGAGGTGTATGAAAGGATGGATAATATGGTTGGAGAAATCAAAGACGTGATGCAAAATGTGTACACCACATACTTCCCGGAAATTGAAAAGATTGTCTTAGCTAGGTGGGAGAAAATGACCATCCCTTTACATTGCCTTGGGTTCGCATTAACACCGAGGTTTTATGAAAAAAACTATCTTAGTACAAGAGCGCCCGGTGGAATTCCTAGAAAGCCTCCAAATGAAGATAAGGAAGTGACTACTGGGGTTATAGATGCCTTTAAAAGAATTTCAGAGAATGAAGAAGAAGCAAAAATGTTGCGAGCACAATACGCAAGATTTCACATGAAAAAAGGTCTTTATTCTCGTCCCGAGGCTCAAATTGATGCTGTAACAACAGACCCAATTGATTGGTGGTCAACTTACGGTTCAGAAACTCCGGAACTAGCCGAGATAGCTAAGAAAGTTCTTTCACAACCGGTAAGTAGTTCTTCGGCGGAAAGAAATTGGAACACGTATTCTTACATTCATAGTGTAAAAAGAAACCGCTTGAATACTAAAAGGGCTTATAAATTGGTGTTTATTCATTCAAATATTCGTCTAATATCAAGGTTTTCAGAATCTTACAAAGAGGGGACCGAGTAAAAAGTGGGACATGAATCCTGAAAGTGCATACTTGGAAGGCTCGGCTTCAAGAATGCAAGACATGCAATGGGAGAATCTAGATGAAGACTAAAATTTCTTGTCATTTCTCTTTATCCATTTAGTATCTAATGTAGTATGGTACGTTGTTTAGGATGATCTGATATTGTGATCTTTTGGGTATGTGTTTCAGAATGCGAACATTCACAGATCTATCTGAAACAATCTTTTGAGTATTAATATATGATATGGATATTTGGCTTATGTGTATACTTATTATTGAGAATTGACAGAACGAAACAGTGTGTGTAGAAGTGTGAAAGTTTCGTTACATTTCAATGAGCTTACAATGGGTTTATATACAACAGAAATGACTAACTAAATACAAGAAATTGACTTTGTATCAGCAGTAGGGGTGCTTTGGCACTGCATGTGGCACTTCACTTAGTTCACATACCTGTTATGGCACTTCACTTACTGCAGATCCCTGTGTGGCACATTCACTTGTATTCACTTTACTAATTTAGAAATATAATATGATTATTATTAATATGATACATTGTACCAAATCAGGTACATCGTACCAAATTTTATGGTACATCAAACCAAAGTGAACCGTAGCGTTCCGAAATGAGCCTACCCCCCCTGTACCAAATTTTAGGGACCTAGCGAACCGCGTTCCCGTTTCGCATTCCCGTACCGAAGCGAACCGCGTTCCGTGTGACTTTAATTGATACATTATGTGAGGATGTGGCTGCATAACTTTTTTCAAAGTAATCTTGCAAAAAGGAAATGTAGTCAAAGTCTTGGTATATTTTTAGTTGCTTGGTGAATTAAGTTGAATTTGAATCATGCATTGCTGTTTTGTTCTGTTGTATTGACAAGGAATTAGTTTGTGTTAGCAGTTAGTTGCATTAGTCTGCATTGCTGTTTTTGTGGCTCTTTCTGGGATGTTTGGTGGTGACGATGAGGAGATTCCTGAGCCCCAACAACAACCCCCTCCTTCTACATCAACTAAGCAACCAGCATTATCCTCCAAGCCAAAGAAGAAAAAGTCAACATCAGTTGTATCATGGCTAGATGAAGATGAAACTGAAGAATATGACTGGTTTTCAAAGCTTGTTGATGCAACCCCTCAATTACCGGAAGGCCAAGAACCGGTAGATGGTCGAACTCTGGAGCATGCCAAGTTAATTCAAGAAAATTTTAAGGTGAAGAAGATGACGAAAGCAAAGTTAAGACGCATCAAGAACGAAGCCTTCCAACTGCTTAAAGACAGCTCCGACAGTGCAATTGGAGTCGAATATCATCTCGGAAACATTGCACGAGCCATGTCCAACAATATTGATTGGCTCAACCCTGAATCAAACATCGACTTCACCGGACGACAAGGCTCCTTACTACATTGACTGGACCAAGCCACTACCCACTATTGGTCGACCTGATCAACCTCAGATTCTCTACCGATATTTCTTCAACAATGACCTGGAATTTCTTTAGCACGGTAGCGATGTTAGCAAGAAATACGCTACCTCACTCACCTTCCCTTTCCCGGCAGCTATCTTCTCCAACAATCTGGCCATCGAGGAAGAAGCCACACATATGTTCATTGATAATGTGGTTAGTTATGACCTCGATGCACTGTATGGAATTCATCACTGGCCTAAACGAAGAAGAATCTACTACAGAAGCTGGCAGGTACTCAAATCGAAGAAAGAGGTGTACAGTGAACAACGGATCGTTGCTATAATGCATGTCAGCCTATCTACTAAGTGAGACTACTCATTCCTGAAGAAAATTGTAGTTAAACGCCAAGACGAACAGGAATATGACTTTTCTGAAGCGGATTTTCCGAGACTGTCACTCAATGACATTGAAGACATGTATCTTGCTAAGGTACAAGGTCGAATGCGACATTTCCCCACCAACATCCAGCTCCAGTACATCAAGTCATTGTTGATATTCATCAGAAGCATCGTCATCCAGGAACATGTTGAATAACTTCAATTTGCTGTGGAATCATATAAAAAACGTGTTAATCTCACACCTCCAATGCTATATTCCCGATATCAACCAGCTAGCTCAGTACACCATCCTTAAGAAACCAATGTTTGGGGCAGTTTACCGCAGTGAACTTCACCGTAATTGCTTCATGGCGTGCAAGGAGCTTCACAAGTTTCGTGATCACACTTTAAAGAAGGTTCGGGACGGGTTAGCATATCGGTTAAAGGAGATTCATGAAGGCATATAGTCGAAGAAGAGGTGGAATTCTAGGGAAAAGAGGGATGCGAAGAAGATCATTACAAAGATTGATGAAAGGTTGTTTCGTCGCGATCAGATGAGGACTTTGGAGAGCTTCGTGGGTGGACGTCAGAGCATATCTCTAACAGGCTATCAACGTCCAGAAAGAACTCCTGGTGTTATTGACGGACTTCCTAGTACTCCTTGATTTGTTTCTTTCATTAATATTTGGATGTGTTGATCTATATTTTGACAATGGCTTGTGCACACATAACAGTGTAAAACCCGTACTTGTAATGAAAGGACCCTGTGGTACGCTTCAGTGCCACAATCCTTATAAAAGGAGCGAAAGCTTCTTACTTTTGAGTAAAACTTATCAAAACTTTCATTTTTAAAGTTTTGCTCAAAAGAACAAGTACTTCTCCTTCTGTTTTCAAAACCTCAAAAGTTAATATTACTTGTTGAGGGGGAGAACTTGCTTAAAACCTTTGTTCACAAATGATTCTTCATGGAAATCTTCCCACAAAACTCGAAATGGACATATTCGATATCAAAATTTCGTCAAAAATAACATTTCTATGCCATTTTTTAGGGGGAGAAAAATTGAGTGATACTAATATGTTGTGAATTTGTGATTGAATCCTCGTGCTAAGACTTAACCCATGAATTGCCGAGATCTGAACTATCGTACATCGAAAAGATTTGTCCTCAAAGACTTATCCGAGTAGATTGTACCTATTCGAGAAACTCTTGATAGACATGAACCTTGACGGGTTTGACAACCTTTTGAGGTTTGTCCACACCTTCAAGGTAGTTATTAAAACTAGTTGTCACCTAAAAGCTGACAATGTAACTCTTTAACTATGCAACGTAACCGTGTCTCGCGGGGAATTTTCTATCTTGAGTTGATCAATTCAAAAGTGCGCGTTCTTCTCTCACCTTGCAGATTTCTGTCAAAACACTTAAGCACGTGTGGAGGGGGAGTATTTCTGCAAAATACAAAACTCTCACAGTGGTACAAAATGTTTTTACTCATAACCACTTTGAGAGATTTTCATGAAAATGGTTTTATGGCAACATAGGTTAGTCATGGAGTTATAAGGTGACTAAGGTTAGGGATAACCGTCCTATGATCCACCAGAGCCGGAGGGATCTACCAAAGGACACCACCAATAGTTAGAATTTAGAAGTCCTTAGGTATGATTATAAAAAGGAGAAAATGAGAATCGGAGAAAGAAGGAGTTGAACAATTAAAAAGAAACGTAATGAAAAGGGTGAAAAGAAATAGCCCTCCAAATTATTCAACTTAGGGCAGACACCGGGTTCAATTCATATGCTACTGGATGTCACTAGATGACACCGGTATTGAAGATCAAAGTCGTCATGGACCCAAGGACGCATGCACTAAACCTTCTTAGCCACTCAAGTTTCTCTCAACAGAAGCTTGTTTCATTCTCACAGATAACCCTACGTAAACTATCGGCTTTCTCTTAGAGATTGCTGGTATTGAAGAAGGAGACCCTCTCCCTAGTCTCCGTTTAGGAAAACCAAAGCGCACTATTGAGTCTAGAGCCACGAGATTCATCAAAATATCTCTTAGGAACACTCGACATTTCATCACTTGTCGTTCAACAATAAGAACGCAAGTGATACTATTCTAGAGTCCTACACAGATCTTAGCAATCTGTCGAGAACATTTATGAAGGGGTCACAACTGTGATCCTTAGTGATTGAATGGAAACTCCTGCCAGGGTCAACATCAAACAGCCCTGACAACAGGTCACTTCGGTAACTCCTTGTGGGTTACACTTAGTGTTGTCTCAAACGGTCTACAATTGTGGGGTGATGCTTGGTGTACCTCGGCGACTCACCTGAACTGTAGGTGTACTTCGGTACATCGTGTTATCCTACTTGAGGGACTCGGTTCAGGAACGCCTTTGCTAGAATTAGAGATGTGTTTTCACACTATCTGTTAACACGCCGAAGTTCGAACTTGTAAGTGCTGGAAATCCCGCTAAGGAGATTCCTTTCAAGAATCGAGTCCTGAAGATGTGGGTCATTACTTGAACTTGTTCAATGTAATGCCAACTGTCCCTTATGGGATCAAGGTGAATGGAATCAAGACATTCATCAGAAGAACAATCGAAGTGGTCAACTCTTTAAGAAACGACCACAATGATCGATTGGTGTTTATTACTAACCAATTCTTATGTTTTCTTCTTATGGATGCTCCTGGGAGATGATAGTGCAGATTCTCCACATGCTCATACCAACAACAACACATATTGAAGTTCTCTCGAAAGGCAACACAAAAGTCATAACGATTCTTCCTCAAAGCCAAAGAATCTACAAAGTATAAAGACTAAGAGAACTACATCTATCCTGATACCCAACGTCAAAGAGCGTGTGAGCATGTTGGAGAAGGACGTGGAGACACCTGAGCAACGAAGCGGACCTGATGCAGATTAACACAACATAACATCACCATATCCACACCAGAACAAAGAACAACGATAAAATGAAGACGCCAAAGCTGAAAACTTCAAAGAAAAACAAGATCCTCACACTGGGGAGATTGTTAGAATCAAGGCACTTCTTCTCACAAGAAAGAAGAATGTCAGAAGACGTCAAAGCAACTATTACATCAGCACCTACAACGTTTCAATATTACTTAAGTCATTAATTACCAACACTTAGGGGGAGATTGTTGGAATCACTCCTAAACTACATTTCAAGTTTTGGTAATTAACATGTAATAGGTTGCTTAATTAGGCTTTTATGTTTGTATTTATGGCAAGGCTTATGTAGAAAGCCCATAAGCCTTGACCCAAGCCCAATAAGGAAAGGAAGGGAACTTGTGTGTTGCCCTAGTTCCTTTCCCTATAAATCGTATTGTAAACCTTCATTAGAAGGTTGGTTGTTCACTTCATTCATAATACCTACGCATAACTATTCTCATTTCATACGAGTGTTGTGTTTGTGTGTTCATCCGATCACTTCTTACTCTATTTCTTTACATATTGATGCTTGTGTTACAATATGGTGACCTAACAGATGAAAAATAATTTAGAAAAATAAGTTCCAATTAATATTTTGTGAAGGGAAAAGTTCAATATAGAACTCATATTTGTCATATAACCAATGAACCAATCCTAGCCACTCATTTCTTTTATTAAAATATAAAAAATAAACTTTCACCAATTTTTAAAAATTTAAATATCTAACAAACCGTTAATCGTTACGCTAAAAAAATCATACCATCGTGACAAAAATTAAATTATCTTTCTATAGATATGCATTGTTATATACTTTCGACGAACTTTTTTTAAAAAAATTTCGTCCAGAAAAATCACATGTGATTTGATTTTTACGAATCACATGTGATTTTAAAAAATTACATGTGATTTTTACAAATCACATGTGATTTTTCTGGGCGAAATTTTAAAAAAAAATTCGTCGAAAGTATATAACAATGCATATTTATAGAAAGATAATTTAATTCTCGTCACGATGGTGTATTTTTACAGCAGATTTACCGTTTGCAAGATATGTTGTTTTAAAAAAAAGTGAAAAATAATTTTTTATTAATTTAGGTAAAAAAAATGGAGGGCTATGATTGATTCTTTGGTTTTATGATAAATATGAGTTCTATATGGATCTCAACTCATTTTATGAATTCACATTCACAAGTTAATTGAATTTTTCAAGTTTATTGTTTTTGAATAAGTAAAAAGTTAGTTTTGTTGGAATAAATTCTGATTACGTATGACCTTAATTGAATTTGTATAAGTTCCAATTACGTATGACCTTTATATATATGAATTATTTTAGTATTTATTAATTTATATTTTCGTTGGGACCAATATATATATGGGTTTCAAAAAAATTATTATCTTATTATTTTATGAGGAGAGTTATTTGACATACCAAACTTTTCTTACATACCAAACGACTCATCTCCACCATCTATCTAAAAAAAAATCAATTGCTGAGATTAAAAACATTTTATTATTTCACATCTTTTTTATAATTTAAATATCTCTTAAACCGTTAATCGTTAAGTGAAAATATTTACACCGTCGCGAAGAGCATTTAATTATCTTTTTAATATACTTTCGACACTTTAATATACTTTCGAAAAAAGAAAAAAAATCGTTTTTTTCACGTTTTTTCATCTTTTTTTACGTTACTTAAAATTTGCATGAAAAAAATCATATATGATTAAACACTAATTTGAATATCACATGTGATATTAGTGTTATATGATTTTAGTGTTATATCATATATGATATATGATATCACATGTAATATGATATGTATATCATATGTGATTTTACACTAATATCACATGTGATATTACACTAATATCACATGTGATATTACATATCATATATGATATAACACTAATATCATATATGATATAACACTAATATCACATGTGATATTCAAATTAGTTTTTAAGTATATATGATTTTTTAATGCAAATTTCAGTAACGTAAAAAAACAAAAAAACTTAAAAAAAAATGTGAAAAATACGGATTTTTTTTTTTTTGTCAAAAGTATATCAAAGTGCCTATTTATAGAAAGATAATTAAATGCTCTCACAATAATTTTTTTTTTTTTCGCTTAGCGATTAACGGTTTGCAAGTTATTAATATTTGAAAAAAGAGGATAAAAATGGGTTTTTTAAATTGTTGGGATTAATCTCATCCATTAAATTAAATAAAAATAGATGGTGGAGATTAATCTTTTGGTATGTAGATAATCTTTTGTCCTCAAATGATCTTAAATCTTATTTTATCGATTGAGGTTTAATTTGTACTGGTCTCAAAGTTGAAACTTTATAACTTATTAATTTTATCGAGTATTAATTTGTAAAGATATTAAAGATTAGAGTTAAGTTTTATAACAAAAGCAAAGTGAAAGGACTTAAAGGAGGAAGAGTTGTTTAGGTAAGCCCATAGAGAAGTTGTCTCTATCACTCCTTGTCATATATGGCCCACTAGCTTAGAGACCCGTTGACACCGGGTTAGTTTTTAAAGAAATAGATAAATGAGATGATAATAAAAGTAATAACGTAAATTTGTTAAATTTAAAATATGTGTGAGTCACAATCAATTTACAACCATCGCGTTGTCAATCTAAAATAGATTGACTCGAACATAAAATGATGTGTGATTTCAATGATCAATTGAGTTGCTAACAAACCTTGTAACATTAAAAATAATGAACCATAGTATAATATAACGTGATTACACTAATGATACATACATGATATAACATGAACCTTGTTCAAAGACCTTCAAGTACATCTTTATACACGACATTTGTTGTGGTTTTGGAGAGAATACCATCCTGATCACAAACGACAACCTTCAAACCCCCTTGCTTTTACTCTTGATACGGCAACGCATCTGTTGTCCATGTGTGAACAGGGATGGGCAAATACAAACCAACTTTAGAAAGCGATTGCCCTTGGCTTTTGTTGATTGTCATGGCAAAAGATACTGATATCGGATATTGTTTCCTGACAATCTTAAGAGGCAAACGCATATCTGACGGAGTAACCCTCAACCTTGGAATAATCACCTTTTTTCCGAAGTTGGTTCCGTTAATGATCTGCGCCTGAATAAAGGCTCTTGTTAATTTAAGTACTTGAAGTCTTGTACCATTACATAAACCATTTGATTGGTCTATGTTTCTTAACAACATAATCATCACTCCGACTTTTAAAGCAAGCATGTGGTTTGGAACACCTGAGAAATTCAATCCATTTATAAATTCAAGCGAGAAAATAGATTGATCTATGACAGCACCGCGTTCACTTTTATCTACGTTGTCACAACTTAAGTAGACCATTTCTTCTCCTGGAAATTTGGCCAACAAATGTTCATTTATAGTGTCGACTAACTCATTTGTGGGTGCCAAAATCGCCTTTTCTTGGAAGTAGGCCGGATCATGTATGTTATCCAACATGTTTGGATAAGTAAAGTCAATAATAGATGCTATAGGGTCATCAGCAGTATCTATTAGAATATCTTCCGGCACATCTATAGAAACCTCTCCTTCGTTTGGTCCTCCAAGCTTGCCGTCTCCCACATTCATTACAGTTAAATATCTTACGCTTATATTCAAAATCACTTAATCACTCCTACAACATGTTTCATTTCAGTTAAATATCTTACGCTTATATTCAAAATTACTTAATCGCTCCTACAACCCGTTTCATTTTAGGTGTTAACCATCTCCTACAACCCATTTCATTACCGTTAAATATCTTACACTTATATTCTAAATCATTTAATCACTCTTACAAACCGTTTCATTACAGTTAAATATCTTACGCTTATATTCAAAATCACTTAATCACTCCTAAGACATGTATCATTGCAGTTTAATATCTTACGCTTATATTCAAAATCACTTAATCACTCCTACAACCCGTTTCATTTTAGGTGTTACCATCTTCTACAACCCGTTTCATTACAGTTAATATCTTACGCTTGTATTCTAAATCATTTAATCACTCCTACAACCCATTTCATTACAATTAAATATCTTATGCTTATATTCAAAATCACTTAATCACTCCTACAACCCATTTCATTACAGTTAATAGTCCGTAGTAAATGTAAGTAAAAGTATGTTGTGATTCATAATATATTAAAATTTAAATATGGTAAAGAAGCATGTGATATGTATATTGTACATTAACTCTTGAACCTTGATCGTATACATTGAAGTACCTCTTTGTAGACGACGTTTGCAGTAGTTTTAAAGATATTACCTTAGTCCATAATTTAAACTATAATAAATCACAATCCTGCTACTACCTTTGTCCATAATTTAAACTACAAATTAGTTCATTGGTCACGGAAGTTCACTTGCGCCGACTCCGGACTATCTAAAAAGGTAATCGCTCTGGGATTAGTCGACTCACAATGTCGATTCAGAAACCCATGTATAAAAAAATAAATAAAAATAAAACCCTACAAATTATGTAAGAAAAAGTTAAAAATAGTATCATAACTTCAAAGCAATAGAACCAAAAATATATGAAAGACCAATCGTTCTTATGCAAAGATGTACAAACTTAGAAAAAGTAGTATCAAACTTAGAAAATGTAGATAAACTACCTTGTGGAAAATTATCAAACTCAAATCTATGTTTCATATAACTTCAAAAATAATGTTATATGATGAATATCAAACTTTGAACACATTAAACATCAAAAATAATTTTATATGATGAATATTAAACTAAAACTAACAATTTGTTACAAGCTATCCAATGACGGCACCAAACCAAACCTCCCAAAATGTCATGAATCCCAATAGTAGCAAAATTGCATTCAAGTTCAAGTACTTCCTTAAAACTTGACAAAAAAAATGCTACATGTTAGGTTCTTATTTAAAAAAAAAATCTTGCTACACTCACATAGCTGTAAAGATTTAGTTTGTTTTATAGAAGTTATTTTATATGCAACGAAAACAAAAGTGATAATAACGTATTTTCATATTAAATGGAACAGCATGTTACAGTACAAAATAGTAAAATAAACATGCCAAAATGATAAGTCAGATAGTATTGAAATATATCAGCTAAGCATCACTTAACATGAAGATAGGTACATTAGTACATTAGTACGTTACTAACTGGGCGTGACTTTGGAATGACACACAAATTAACAGGTTAAGGAACATCAAACAGTTGCAATCGGAAGAAATAATGTAAACCTAATAAATAATGAATTAGGAGGTAATCAATGCATAAATTTGTAATCTATATATAATGATTTTTTACCATACTCCCTACATGATGTTCCTGAACACACATACAAAATTGGTGTAATGAAGGTATGATTTAGAGACCTTCAGGAGAGAAATGGTAACGGATAACCTATGGTCGCAACATGAAGATAATTTCCTCTTTGAAGTAATTGCGACGTCCCTTCTCTATTTGTTCCATCACCAGTATTTTAGCTGGATAGATCACAACATCGTCCCCTGGGTTATAGAAAGATGCAATTGACATTTTTGTTCCATCGGTTTGAGCAATCACTCTTATACTTTCCGTTGGTAATAACCTGCCATTCAAGCATAAAACCACTCAGCTTTTTATTTTCTTATCAAACTTCATCGTACTTAATGAGTTTAGTTCTTTTGTTTTATTACCTCAATCTGGTCACCAAGGTTGATAACAATGGAATGGCGCATAGGTGGCACATCGATCCATTGAACTTCCTTGAGAAGCTGAGTCCACTGGCCTTATCGCCTTGGAAGAGAAAAATGATAACACCCAACGAATAAAAGATGTGCTCTAAGTCCTTGGATTAAATCCGGAGTGGGGCATGCGGAGTAGCTACTAACTTTTGTTCCAAAATTTGGAGCGCTTGACTTCGACCGATTATACGTTTTCTTTCCTCTGCTAATTCTTCTAGCTTACCACCAAAATCCTTCATTATATCCCTGCGTAATCAACTAATCATCACCAAAGCGAAAAAAATATTTCATTACACAAAAGAAAGTCAGTTTACTAAATGATATACGTATTGTTGTTTCTATTTACCCGTATTCATCTTCAAGATCAGTGATTTGTGAGATGTTGGATGTGGGGAATATTGCGTAGGTCGAAAGTGCTCGCTCAGTCCAAGTTTCCTTGAACCTAACCTCTGTTGCAACACCTTCTAATGCTTTGGCTGCCACCATTTCCTTGAACCTAACCTCCATACACTCCTTGTAATGCTCCTTTGTCATTATTTCCACTCTACCGAGTAGCTCATGTGAGATACCATGGTTCACCAACTACACATACATATTATATTTACACCATTAATACTAAAATGACCAAGTAGAATGATCCTGAGACAGGATTATGCCTAGTAACTTATTTTATCAACGAAGAAATGAACAATCTTTCTAAAAGAAGCTTATGAAAGCTTTCAACTACAATGCAAACATGAATATATTTGAAGCATACTACTTATGTTTATATAGACTTAATAGCATTGCAGAAGGCTAATGATGTAGCTATAATGTGGGCTACAATGATATAGTACCATTAACTTACGGAAATATTAGCAAAGGCATTAACATTGGCAAGTAAGGTGTATCCAACAACTCCAAACCACATAGGTATGCATTCCCTGATGTAAACTTCATTTCGTAGCCGTTCGTATTCTGTAACTTCATTTATGATATCTACAGCTGCAGAAAGACAAAAAGTTTATGTAAGTTAGCTTTAACCATGATCACTGAAAAGTAGCAGCAGCAGACCTTACTTTTTGACTTCAATATATACATACAAAAGTAACCAAGTTCGGTCCAAGTTCTACTTCGAGTAACAATTTATTTTCACAGATAAAAAACCCTCTAACTTTTGCAAATTTCAATATAAGGTAGGCAACTGACATAAAAAAAGGACAACATTTGATCATCCACGTCATTTGACCTGTTACAATATCCATTTTACTCTCGATTGAAGTTTGTGAAAATTTAAACATTGTGAATTACCTAAACTAATGTTTTCCTTCTTCAATTTTCCATAGAACTTGTATATGTGAAATATAATATCCGGATGAAGTTGCAAAGTCCATCACCTATGAGTAGAGCAGTCGAGCAAAGGACCTGCTGACTGAAAAGCAAAATATTATTTTTATGGCATGTCTTTCGTCTCTGCGGTTAAATAAACAGAGTTAAAAATTCCAAAAAAATTTCCTCAACCAATCCATTGAAAATAATTTGTAACACCAAACAGTGGTGCTTTAGAAAAATAAATCATACAAAGTATCAAAACCTTAAACATAATCCAAGAAGAAAAGAGTATTACGAAGTATAAAAAGTTCAAGCACTCACCACAGGGAGGAAACTGCTGTGATTGCTGAGATGAACTCGGTACGTGTCAGATTCATTTGGTCTTTTACCCTGCATAATCATTAAAAAGGGTTACTTGAAGCGGTGTATGGGCAAAAGCTTAGTGTAGCAGCTTATTGGTAATTTCTCAGAGCCTAAGATCTAAAACTCACATAAAGTGTTTTGCCCTCTTTGATTGTATCAGATCATGCAAAACAAACCACAACACAACTTTTATTAAAGTTTCAATTTTTTGAAACATTAATCATCACATTAAAATTGTCCCGTTTTTTTTGTTATAATCATTAGGCTCCATTTTAGGTGTAAAAATAACTATAACACAAATCAAAACACACAATCAAGATTCTATTAACAAACGGCATAAAGATCAAATAAAAAATCAATTCAACAATTATCACATATATTTGAGATTTACCGTTGGGTTAATGTAAAACAATCATTTTCTTTAATCCACAATCATATTCATGGTCCTGAAAAAAAAAACAAATCAAAGCCACGAAATCCACCTACAAATTAAATAAGATCAATTCCAACATAAACCTAAAACATAATCAAATGAACACACTCATTATTTATCTTCAATCTTCGAATTATTTACATCCTTTGATAATTGCAAATAACAATAATACCTGAAAAAATTTTAGCCTCCCTTGAATTATTGTTGAAATCCTTTCAAACATTTAATTAAACACCTTACCCTCTTTAAATCACTTACAAAGATAAATACGGGAAAAAATCAACCAAAACCACTATATTCCAAACCGCTCATATCCAAAGTTAAAAAAAATCACCACCAAAACCCTAAGTATAAAAATTAAAACCAGGGATTAAAAGTATACCAGATAATAAGCCACATAGTCAATTCCAATCTCTAATTCCAACACCTAATTTAAAAACACGCAATAAACCATTAGTAACTCATAATCAATTTGAAAAGACATACCTTGTTATTTGAGATTTTAGGAGGATTAAGAAGATTTTTTTTAAATATGTACAGAAGAAGCATCGATTCAAAACCTAATTTATTTGATGAATTGAAACTAATATTGAATTGAAAGTAATAGTGGGATCAATTGAAACATATGAAACTATATTTGACTTTTCCGAATAGATTGAATTGAAAGAATTGAGTTGAAACTGATTATTGAATACATTGAATGGCATTCAATGATTTACAAAAAGGAGCGTTTTTGATAAGAGACTATCTCTGCGATGTGTTTTTAGGAAAGTGTAAAACCATTTACCACACCTTGACTTTAAAAACGTAACCAAACCCTGACTTTAAAAACGGAATATTATTACTTTTACTTTAAAAACGTATTGCATAAAACAATTGTACATAGAAGCTAAATAAGGTATGGCATTAAACCAATTTTTAATGTAATGCTTAGTGCTTGTACAAAAGCTTATTTTATTATTTATATATATATATATATATATATATATATATATATATGTATATATAATATATATAAATAAATATAATAGATTCTTTATCCATGTCCCATTCCATCGTATTGGTCACGTCAAAATCTGTCCTAAATAATTTATCACCTCACGTTTACCGTTTTATTTAGAACATCTGAGGATCAAATTTTAAAAACTTTATGTATTTAATACATAATTTTTTATATTAATATTTTTGTTTCACAATTAATTCATAACTTATTTAATGAGCATGACTTTCTGCTTTTTAATCAAACACTTGTAAAACTACAAGTTTTTTTAAAAAACTTTTGTAAAAGCTCCTTTTTGTAATGCAAAAAGTCATCAAATGACTATTTCGAATAGTAATAAGCGTTTGCAGAAGGTATGCATTGTTGATACTCTTAAAATTATTTTCAAAAATGTTAAAAAATGTAAGTAACAAATGTTAAATGATTGAAGTTACCTGTTGCCTATCTTTTTAAGTTTTATAACTTTTTTTTCCCTTTCTATTTTGTGTTGTTATATCACTTCCTTTTATGCTTTGGTTTTATAGTTTTCTAATGGCCCTTCATTTGACAATTGTCGTGTAATGTTTAGAGCAGCGGGTATCCTAGTGTTATAAAACGGTGGGTACTGTGGGTACTTTTTATGGCCAGAGCACCTAAGGCGCATCTAGGCGTTAAGTCGCACGAGGCTTTAGCCTTTGGGATTTTTTTTAGATCGAGGCTCACGACATGCATGAATTCCACAAAAACCGTGCACCTTGGGGATTTTTGCGCCTCGGAGATGTAACGGGTTTTTGGGCCCTTTTTTCTAATATTAAGATGAGATAAATGGGCATTCTAAGTTATATACATGGGCCTTTTAAGTCATAGGGTGGATATTTGTATGATTTGTAAATTTGAAGTGATTTTATGTTTATTTTATTAATTGAAATTTTTTTTAAGAAGTTACTTTATTTCATTAAGTATTTTCTTTGTGACATATTATCATTAAAATGTGGCATTTTGCCTTAAATATTAATATGTTGATTGCTTGATATTTTGGGTTAAATTGTGAACTTTGTTAGATGTAAGTCTACAAGTGTAGGACACAAGCATATTTAGTCTGATATGGATTTTAATCTCTATATAGGTCATCGAGTCAAAGAGTTGATCCGTTTTAGATGTGACAACTGATTCATTTTAATCTTTATAATGGCAATATGTGCCATGTATTAAGTATTTTAATGTTATTTTGTGTAAATTTAAGCTACATAAATGGTCACATATGTTATAAAAACTTAATGTATTTAGTGCGCCTCGCATTCATGAATCCCGCGCCTTGGAATGCGCCTCGACTAGAGGCTCTTTGCCCCCCTTTGTGCCTTAGTGCGCCTTGAGCCTTTCAAAACATTGTTTATGGCACCAGAAATTATATGGCATCACATTTTGGCCGTTATTTTTGGCATCGCATAGAACATTTTTTTTTCATTTACATAAAATAAAACATACACAATATTAACTAAAATAAACTTAATTAAATTTAAAATTAAAAAGAAAAAAAAAAGAAAAAAAAAAAGCATTACATAAATTTAAAAAAAAATACGAAAACGAAATCTTTAAAAATACATAGAGTTAATTAGTTTTATGTTAGATATTTTGCCTGGATTCATGTTTTTTGGGCATTCACGATAGCTGCTTCGATCGGCTCCATCTTGATTGTGTCCATTTGTAGCACCCGCGAGTCCTCGACTGTCTTTTAAGAAATGATTAAATCAACTCTCGCATTTGACTCTCGTTCAATAACATCCATCTTCATCTTGCGGTCTAACTCGTCTTGTAGTTGCATCATTTCTTGAAACATTGTCGGTTTGAACCGAAACTAGCGGTCGAGTTTGATGAACGTTGACTCTTAGAAATTCTGTACATCCCGTTCAGCCGTGGCAACTTGTTGGGGCCAAAATGCTCGAGTTGCTCGTTCGTAACCCGAAGACAATTACGTCTTGCCAATGTCGAGTCAGGATTTTTCCACTTGTGCTTGTCTTTCAAAAAGTCCCAAGCGCTCAAGTGTCTAAAGTCATAACTCGTTGCCTTTTTAAACAATGTGGCAACGTGTCATAAAATCTTTATCATTCACCCACTCATAACAGTTGTTTCATCCACTACTCTATTAAACTTATTAACATCTTTATTCATTAGAGTCCACTTTTCCGTCAACATGTTCTTGGTACGAATAGTGTTGTTGAGCTTCTTGGTGTCCTTGTTGTATGCGTCGAGAACTTTGTACAAAAACGTATCCTTTTGTTGATTCGCACCCGCTTTTGGATCCTCGTATATTTGAATGTAACACTCCGTCAAAAGATACTCCTTTTCTTGGCTCCAAAAATTTCGAGATCGGGTCGAGACCTCCTCTTCGTCTTTTTCGACGTCGGGGTCGGGACCGCCTCTTCTTCATCTTCGCTTCATCGTCTTCGTCTTCGTCTTGTAGATGGAAGGATGCATGGTCGGAATTTGGTTTGGAAGCGGTGGCTTGGTTTGGTTGTTGTTGATATTGAGAAAATTGAGTATATTGTTGTTGTTGTTGCAATTTCAATTGACTATATAACATTTGTTCTTCGGGATTCATATATGGGTTTGAGAAGGTGAGAAAGTAAGGCGTTTGAGGGTATGGATTCGAAGACGAGCCCAGATTGTTGGCCGGATTCGAAGACGAGCCCGTCATTTGGTTCTAAAGGTCGGTTAACATATTGTTAATTCATGGTGAATTGGGATTCATTTTGTTTGGAAAAAAAAAAGAAGTAGAGAATAGTATGTTATAAAATATATTGGAAGTGTGTGTGAAGTATGAAATAATATAGTGGTATTTATAGAATCTTTAAAGGGGTAAAATCTGAGTTCTTAGAGTATTAAATTAAAAAAAACCAAAAAATGATAATACTGCCGTTACAAACGGTTGAATTTTTCAAGAAAAAAAGAAAAAAAAATTCCTCTACAGCGTGGACTGGTCACCATAGCGCGAGCAGCCATGACGCCACCCACGGTATGATGCGCCTTCAAGTTTTTTGAGCTGGTGGCTTGATGCTAAACTACAACGCCTAAGTACCGATTGCTCTTAATAAGTTCAAAAGTGCGACACAAGTAAATAAGTAATTGATTAATGGCATGATGCAAGTGTAACATCGTGTTTTATAGTATCATTTTGTACTAGTTTTTTTAAAAGACAAGGACAGCCACCACTATTTGCCTTGTCAAAAAACGAAAGAGCCAATTTTCAATACACATCTTGTTAAGGATACCAAATCATAAGATCACCATTTGCAGTCGGGTGTTATAGCAAAAGGAACTGCCAGTCTGTCACTATCATGTCGCCTTATAAATCAAAATTCATAAACACTTTTTTTTCATCAATCAAGTTATAAAATATCGGGAAAATTACAAAAAAATGCATCGAACTTGACACCTTTTGTGATTGTGTGTAGCAAACTATTTTTTTTTCATTGTAACACAAACCTTTTGAATTTTTGTTATTGTATGTACGATTTCCAACGTGTCACGCCACGTGGACTGCCAACTCATCGAGGTGTTACACGTGGACTGCCTACTCATTTACTGACTATTACTTTTTAAGGATAATAACAAAAAAATGTATCGAACTTTACCACTTTTGTCATTGTAACACAAACCTTTTGAATTTGTGTTAATGTATGTATCCAGTCAATCTAAACTTGGCATCGTTAGTCCTTTATACTAACGGCCGTTAGCACATAACTTAAATTTCGTTTTCTTACGTTTTCATCCATTTTTATACGTTTTCATTTGTTTTCTTATGTTTTCATCCGTTTTTATACATTTTCGTCTATTTCTTACGTTTTTATACGTTTTCGTCCGTTTTTTATGCTTTCATTCGTGTAAAATCAAACAAAGATGTGTAAAAACAGACGAAAACATGTAAAATCAAATGAAAACGTGTCAAAACGGACGAAAACGTGTAAAATCAAACGAAAACGTGTAAAATCAGACGAAAACGTGTAAAAACGGTTGAAAACGTATAACGGACTAACGTTGCATTAATAAAATACACGGACGCGTGTAGCTATAAAAACGGATGAAAACGTACAAAAAATGATGAAAGCATATAAAAACGGATGAAAACGTACAAGAACGTAAAAAAATTGGCGAAAACGTATAAAAATGGACGAAAACGTATAAAAACATAAGAAAATGAACGAAAAATGTATAAAAACGGATGAAAACGAACGAAAACATATAAAAAGGGATGAAAACGTAAGAAATTTTTTTTAAGTTATGTGCTAACGGCCGTTAGTATAAAGGACTAACGATGCCATGTTTAGCTTGACTGGATACATACATTAACAAAAATTCAAAAGGTTTGTGTTACAATGACAAAAGTGGTCAAGTTTGATACATTTTTTTGTTATTATCCCTGAAAAGTAATAGTGGGTAAATGAGTTGGCATTCCACGTGTAACACCCCGATAAGTTGGCAGTCCACGTGGTGTGACACGTTGAAAATCGTACATACAATAACAAAAATTCAAAAGGTTTGTGTTACAATGAAAAAAAAATAGTTTTCAACACACAATCACAAAAGGTGTCAAGTTCGATGCATTTTTTTTGTCATTTTCCCTAATATATCCCCGGACCTCATAGTTTCAAAAAAATATTTATGTATTTAAATAAAACAACACATTTCATTAAACAAAAAATAATGATACATTAAAAATACAAAATTAAAAAAATACAATCTAATAGATAAGGTTCCATAGATGCTCCAACCTCATTTTTTGTAAAAATTACTCCGGCCACATTTTTTATTTTTTGTATAACTAGATTGTAGTTTTTATTTTTCGTATAATTTTTTTTAAATAAATAAATAAATAAATTGTGGTTATAACTTGGCTAGTAGGGGTGGCATCGGGTCCTATAACGCAACTACTAGTATGGTGGCCCGCGCCATAGGCTGCCGTTTTCGCCTATAACGCACCCTTACCGGGTGCTCTAACAATTAAATCATCAATTAACTGATAATGACCAAAATAAATAAATGAAGGTTAACTGATTTATGTTTGGTAAAACTAGATAGATTTGTAACTGTAAGAGCATGTCCAACAATAACCCAAGTTATAAAATAACACCGTCCACGTCAGCGCCACATCAGCTTTAACATTTCACCTTAACATCCTCAAAAACACCCACATCAATAATATCCCAATAACATCAATAACATTTCATATTTTCAATTTCAACCCCTAAAACAAACACTTCATTTATTAAACTAAACATAACATTAAATTTGAAAACATATTACAATACGAAATTAAAAAAATACATCGAAAAAAAAATTACAACAAATAAAAAAACACACCACAAATTAAACGTTACAATATAAAGGAAATGACTACGAAAAAAAATAACAAAACATAGCAAATACTTATTCATCATCGTCGCTCTCTTGTTGTTGTCCATGTCGTTCAAGATTCTTCTGCAAACATGCTCCATAAGGTCCTGTTGGAGTTGGGTATGCATTTGTCGGTCATGTATTTCTTTTGCCTTACGACTGTGAGTATCACATCTTTCAACCCATCTTCTTTGCCTCAAATTTGCTGACGGATCCACCCACAATTCGTTATAGTCACGTAATGCAAATTTTTGATCTTTTATAATCATGTTATGCAAAATAATGCAAGAATACATGATTCTACGTATTGTGGCAATTTCCCATTGACGTGCCGGTTGTTGTAGTATACCCCAGCGGCCTTGAAGCACACCAAAAGCACGTTCAATATCCTTTCGGGCACTTTCTTGTCTCCTTTTAAAGTACGTATGTTTTTCGTCAGTTGTTGCCGTGAAGGATTTAACGAAAGTTGCCCACTGTGGATAAATTCCATCAGCCAAGTAATACCCATGTTCATACCTAGTTCCATTGACCATATAAGGTGCTCTTGGGGCAATGTCAGCAAGAATGTCGTCGAATAACGGAGAGTTATCTAAAACATTAATATCGTTATTCGCCCCCGCCATCCCAAAAAATGCATGTCGAATCCATAAATCTTGAGAAGCAAATGCCTTCAAGCATAATTGTTGGGTATTTTTTTATCACCCCTAGCAAAATGCCCTTGCCAAGCCACTGGACAATTTTTCCATTCCCAGTGCATACAGTCAATGCTACCAAGCATTCCCGGAAAATCATGTTTTTCTTCATGTTGTTGATAAAGTTTTTGAATGTCGGCCAATGTTGGTTTTCTTAAATACTCCGACATAAACAAATCAATAATGCATTTGTTAAAATTATCAAGACATACTTTTGGAGTACCCGCACCCATTTGCAAGTATTCATCAAATGCATCGGGTGAGGTGCCGTACGCCAATTGGCGTATGACAGATGTACACTTCATTAGAACACTTAAACTCATTTGACCGGTACAATCGGGTGTTTCCCTAAAGAAAGTAAAATGATATGGAATATTATCGGAAGTATAAGATTCAATACCTTCAACCCGGCTCATACGAAATCTTCTACGAAAATTCCGGTTTGAATACTTACAACCTTCAACGAAATAATCGTTGCGGAGACGTTCTTCTGCAATCTCACATTCACGATATATATGGCTACGAGCACGAGTAGGATGTTGAGATGCTTCTTCTTGTTCCAACTGAAGGTGATACTCGTACGCGGACGCCATAAATTGGAAGTCCTCTTCGTCATCAACGTCTGACCAATGCTGAGGAAATTCATCAAATTGATTCGGATCCATTGTGAACGAACTTGATTCTTGAATTATGGAAGTGTGAGAGGAAGTAGATAAATTGTGAATCTGAATTATGAAAGTGTGAAAAAAATGGTGTTTTACTTGGGTATTTATAGTGGTAAAAAAATGTTTTTGAATTTTTATTTTTATTATTTTTTTTATATTTTTTCTGTAAAAACTAGCCGTTAGGGGGTTTTATGTAAAAAAACTTTTTTAAATCTAACGGCTACTAGCCGGTGAGGGGCTGGTTTTGAAACTTTTTTGACTTTTTTTTTTTTTTTTAATTGGAGATAACGGGCGTTATGCTTTTAACGGGCAGGGACTAACGCTGCAATAACGTCGTGCCTCCAATGGCTTAACGCCAAAAACGGCGTTATTTCTTCCCAAAACGGCGTTATGCCGTTACCATTGAACTTGCTCTAAGCATAACTAGTAAAGTGTAAACTGATAAGTGCTAAATGAGGATGATAGCTACACTGTTAAATGTAAACTGATAACTAGTAGATAATGATAATAGTTGCAAGTCGTTACTTTATTGTTTTATGTTATTGTTTGGTAAAGTAGCTACATTTGTATTTGTAAAGTGTAAAATGATCTAAAAGAACATTTGTATAACTTTAAACAAAAAGAAAACTCGTTAATCATCGATAACATACGTTTCATATTGATGAAGTTGTCATTTAGTGATTATTTCATAGCAATGAACATCATGAGTTCATATAGTGGTTGTAATTTGAATGTTAATGGAATTATGTATAATAAGATGTTGCAATATAGACGTATTTGTTTTAAAAAGTAAAACTATAATATAGAATTTCTAATATATAATATGTTATTATGTTAACTATTAAATGTAGAGATTAAAAGTATAAAAAAGTTCAGTTCAACAAGAGAAAAAAAGAACATGTAGTCATATATTAATTAAAAAAAAGGTTATTAAATAAGTTTAACTTTAAACAGCTTAATGTTTTGTAAACCAAAAAAGCTTGCAATTCTAAAAAACTTAAAAAAAAAGTCTAAAGTTCGTGTTACCAAACAAAGCTTTTTGTTTTGGAGGAGCTTGTTTTCTAAACCAAAAAAGCTGGGTAAAGATACCCTTATTTTTTATAAAATGTTTTGTAAAAAACAAGAAAAATAGAGATCGCGTTTAAATAAGTGTTTTCCAACAAAGTATTTTGCAAAACACAAAATCCTCTATTTTCTAACTTAAAAAGGAAAATTACAAAACAAATTTTAGTTGTTTTCCTTGTTTTTCTTTGTAACCCACAATCCTCCATCCCTTCGTCAAAATAGAAAATACAAACATAAATTAAACGTTTTTTCTATATTTTCAAGTGTTTTGTGAAGATAAATTTTCCTTCCAAATTTTTACAAAACTATATATAGAAAACAAGAGAATTTTTTCTCTAACTAAACGCACCCTTACAATTCTAAACAAAATTAAAAAAAGCTCCATCCAAACTTGCCTAAAACGCTTTCCTACTAAACATGTCTCATTACATTTTACAGACTATACTGCTTGTACTGGTCAAATTTGGACCATATGTGACATGAAACAAGAGGTCTATCTAACTCCAAACATTTTTCGCCATAAAGATCGTCAAATTCATACATGATATGGCGAGGGGGCAGTTGCTCTCACAGTTGTCTAAACCCAGCGGCATTCCATTCTAAACCACCATAAACATAAGTACCTCACACAAGCTTATATACAGGGATGAGCATTTGAACTCGAATCCCGCTACTGAATCGCAACCATATCGGTATCTCCTAATACACGGTACGGTACCGGTATCATGAATTGAGCCTAAAAATATTCGGTACCACTAACATGGTTCCGGTACCAAAGCGAAAAATACCGAAAAAAATCCCGTAGTCATATTTTTGAACTAAATAACTTATCCAAACACTCATTTGGCCCGTTTCATGTCAAACAATAGTCAAGTAAAACATATAAAAAAAAATCAAACGTTCAAAAAACTTATTATGGCAACTATAGATCGTTTGGTACTGTGCTCATCCCTACTTATATATTAAGTTTCTACTTTTCCGGATTCGCACCCAACGCAGACAAAAAACCAGTAACAAAGAGATAACAAACATAAACATTAAAACGGTTCCAAAATACGATATAGCACTTCCAACAAGTGACTTCCAAAATATTTTTCACAAGTAGGCAATATCTGCTAAACATCTAAAAACACTTGGTGACAAGTTCTAACAATTATGTTAGATGGCCAACCAGTAGTACAACATATATCCCTATAACAACCAAGGTTACATAACCAGGGTCACACTCATACTATCTAACTTTCTCAGACTTTTACAAATATACACAATGCAACACGAAAAACCATAGTTTTCCAAACGCTTTCAAAATAAGAGAAGGCACAACATTACACAACAGAGTAAGAAAAAGCAAATCCGGCTCAAAGATCTATCTGCCTGAATTGCTTGTCTTCTTGCACGCTGAGTACTAACACCCGCTAGATTATATGAATTCGGGTATGTAAATAAAGAAGAGTGCGCATTTCCAAATATCCTCTCGTACACAATCTCACCAAGCATACCGGTTGTTGGACTTAGTGGATTAATCATATTAGTCATAGTCACACCGCCAAAACCATGCATAGTTATGGGTATTGGTGCATGTTGATAGTTCCGGTTATTAACTTGCTGAGCTGGCATGTTGTTCAGACTGCATCTAGGACTAGGGGGCCTACGTGGGATCGTGATGTCACGATCCACAGATTTATTTTCAGATAACGTTTCTGTGGTCTGGCCACGACCATATAAGGGCACTATAGTCTTTTGAGAAACTTCATTTTTGCAAACAGGGCACAACACAATTTTCTTATCAGGGAAATCAGGCGTTGTTTTATGGTGGTGCATCCACTTATAAATGCACGGCCAACAATAGAGGTGTCCACATAGTGTCACCACCGGATCATGGACCGTGTCTAGGCATATATTACAATCAAAGCCACCTGAACGACTGTTTTCAGATTCATCAATCGACTCACTCGAGGATTTCCACTTGTTCAAATATGGGTCATCTTCTTTGTTAAAGTCGTTTTGTGGCACTGAATCAAGTATATATCGCTCCATCGCCATTTGATTAGTACACTTGATCCTTAATTAATTGTATCTGAAACAGATAACAAAAAACATTAGGATTTTATACACAAACCAATATTTTGGACCCCCATTGTTACTATTTTGATAAATAGGCCAACCAACTTGTGGGTAGATATATGATGGTACATAAATGATAGGGGGCAGTTATTCATACGGTGGCTATGTTTTTATTCATACGGTGGCTATTTTTTTTTTTTTATATCAAAAAGCTATAAACCTGAAAATGCGGAACTGTAAATATAAAGTTTAATTAGCCAAACGCTTAAAAGCTGTCAGAAATCGGAACAAAACTGGCAAAACTGTGTTGTCTTTGGAAAAATGGGGGCAAAGGAATATTCCCTGCAAAAAGTAGGCAGGGCTATGGATAGCCCCCGTATGAATAGTATGACCCAAATGATATACATAGGGATAAGATATTGCGGCACCCCAAAAAACACAAGCCAGGCACCCCATAGGCATGGGGCCCGCCGTCCGTACCTTGTATTTAATTTAATTGTGTACCACAAGCCAAACACAAGAAAGTCAAAGAAGGCGGTTGTACTTTTTTTTTTTTTTTTAAATTGTGTAGTGTTTATTTTGTGTGGTATATTTAATTTGTGTAGTGTTTTTATATGTATAGTGTATTTATTTGTGTGGTATATTTAATTTGTGTAGTATTTTTATATGTATAATGTATTTATTTGTGTATTGTTTTCATTTAATTAAACAATAACAATAAAACATTAGACATTTTTTTATAAACTTTTTTATAAACTTTTTATAATTTTTTTTTATAAACTGTTTATAAACTTTTTTTATAAACTTTTTTTATAATTTTTTTATAAAATTTTTTAAAAAAAATTTATAAAAAAAGTTTATAAAAAATTTATAAAAAAAGTTTATAAAAAAGTTTATAAAAAAAGTTTATAAAAAAGTTTATAAAAAAAGTTTATAAAAAAAAAGTTTATAAAAATTTGTAAGAAAAGTTTATAAAAAGTAGCGTAAAATAAATACACATATAAAAGCACTACACAATTAAATACACTATACATATAAAAACACTACACTGTAAATAAATACACTATCATATATCTCAAAATTCACTGTGATTAAAAAAATACAGCCGCCGCGTATTGAGGGGACCCACAGGCTATAGGACGAAATTGATTTGATGGGGAGAGAGAAAACACAAGCACCCCTACTATGGGGTGCCTGTGTAACACGTCCCTATACATATTGTCATGTGAAGCAAACCATACTATAGTACAGTACAGTAAACTAAAGTTCAAATAATATAAGTCTTGACAAAAAGACTTACCATAGCTGTACTATGACTTTCTCTAGTAGATAAGGTATCATATTTCTTTCTTTTTTCTAGTACTTTGCCATTACAAATCAAGTTGTACTATGACTTTCTCTAGTAGATAAGGTATCATATTTCTTTTTTCCAGTACTTTGCCATTGATATTAACAAATCGAGATAAGGTTTACCACCAAACCCAATTGTTAGAAAAAATACAATTGGTGGACAAAAACAAAATTTTTTGATTTTTTTAAGTTCAACTAGCATCTAAATATCTAATAACTTGTTTAATCATTACATTAAACTCCAAAACCCAAGCTGAATTAAATTATCACTTTACAACAAAGCGGTGTTTGTGTTAGCTTATATGCTTATCTAAATTTGGAAAAGCTCGTAAGCCCAATTTCTGGAACGCCATAAAACTTTTTTGGGCTAATGAGCTTATCATGTTTTATCATGTTAGAGTGCTAGGTGTAGAGCAAGTTATACAATCCGCCGCATCATCTTTTACCCTATAAAATTCTTCTAACACACAACAAAAAAGCACTCTCCCTCATGACATAACTATAACACACCAAAAAAAACAAAAACAAAAAAAAAAAAAAAAAAAAACAAAACAAAAAAAACAAAACAAAAAAGCACTCTCCCTATGTATAATAAACTGAGAACACTTGTTATGGCGCACAAGCCAAGGGTCGTATGGCGCGAGGACCGGTGTGCATAGGTGCGCCATAGGCCCCAAAATCGGCTATAACACGCATCTATGGCACCCCACACCGTGCACTCTTATACATATTTACTTATAGCTTATTTAAGGCCATAAGCTTTTAAATTTATATAAGCTCATGAGCCCGCTAAATAAGCTAACACAAACACCCCCTAATCAATTAATAAGGTCAAATACTTATAGCAATCATCATCAAATGTGATATAAATTGTTTTCAAATTTCAATCCTATAAAACTCAATGTATAACAATTATTCTTCAATCCGAAAAACAAGAGAATAATAAAAACAAAAAAACAAAAAAAATTGCATCCCCTAACACCTACAGATTCAAATTCTAACAGAAAACTAAACACAGGGAGTCAAATTACAAAGAATTAACAAAGGGTTTCGAATCATAAACAGGGTAACATGAAATAACATAGAATTGAAAAATAAAAAGATGAATAAAAGATGGAAAGTACCTTCGAATTTTTGGGTAGGATGAAATAAAAATGGAAAGAGGTGGTTTTGGTTTGTTGGGGAATGATTTTATTTTATTATTTATGGAGAAGAAAGAAAGGGTGGCGTATGGGATGAGGAGATTACAAGATATGCCCACTGCTTTTGATGCATCCTATATATATCTATAGTCCTTATAAGGTATGAAGACACGTCACTTTTAATTTGAAGACATACAAGAAATTAAGCATGGTTTACAATATTTTAATGCATCAAATTTTCAGAATTACAACAAAGTAAGCATATTATACAACAAAATAAAGCGTGATATCATTTTAAGACCAAAATTCTATCAAACAACATTAATGCTATTAAAAACACCCCTTTATCAAAAATTACAACCATTTAAGCACAATATACAATAGCTGATTAAAAGCAAAGAACTATCAAACAACATTAATGCTATTAAAAACACCCCTTTACTCAAAAATCCTTGTATATTAAGGGATAAATCTCTACCTTCCTTCTAGTTTAATCTAATGGTGAGGATTAACCTAATATTTAATATGTCTAAACCTAAGTCCATATTTTTTTTATTGTCTTTTTCTCATTTTTCGTCTTTCTTATTTAGTTTCTCATTTTTTGTCTTTTTTTTATTCCCTTTTATTAATTTCACATTTTCTTTTTTCTTTTTTTTTATTTATTATTTTTTTTTTCGTTTTCTACGTTTTCGTCAGTTTTCATATGTTTTCTTACATTTTTGTCCGTTTTTTCCCGCTTTTATCGTTTTTATACGTTCTCATACGTTTTTACGTCGGTTTTCATACGTTTTCGTCCATTTCTTCGTTTTCGTTTTTCTTACGTTTTCGTCGTTTTCATACGTTTTCGTCCATTTTCTTACGTTTTTCGTCATTTTCTTACGTTTTAGTCCTTTTTTATCGTTTTAAATACATTTTGTTACGTTTTATTCAGTCTTATTCGTTTTCATGCTTTTTTACGTTTTTTCAGTTTTCTACGTTTTTCGTCGTTTTCATACGTTTTCGTCCGTTTACATACGTTTTATGCGTTTTAGTCCGTTTTCATACGTTTTCGTTTTGTTTTTTACGTTTTCGTCCATTTTCTTACGTTTTCTGTTTTCTTACGTTTTTAAATTGTTTTCTTACGTTTTCGTCCGTTTTCATACGTTTTTGTCCGTTTTCATACGTTTTAGTCCGTTTGCGTCTGTTTTCGTCCGTTTTCATACGTTTCAGACTATCACAAGTGATTTTTTGTAGTATTCAAAAATCACTTTGTGATATTCAGAACATCACTTTATGATATTCTGAATATCACTATCACTTTGTGATATTTTGAATATCACTTGTGATTTTCTGAATATCACTTTGTGATATCTGAATATCACTTGTGATTTTTTGAATATCACTTTGTGATATTATGAATGTCACTTGTGATTTTCTGGCTATCACTTTATGGTATTCTGAATATCACTTGTGATTTTTATTTTACAAAACATTAGTTGAAAATCACTTGAAATATTCAGAATATCACTTGTGATATTCTGAATAGAATATCACAAGTGATTTTCTGAATATCACAGAATATCATTTGTGATATTCAGAATATCATTTGTGATACTCAGAATATCACTTGTGATATTCAGAAACATATGAAAACGGCCGAAAACATTTAAAAACGGACGAAAATGTATGAAAACAGACGAAAACGGACGAATATGTATGAACTTTAAACTAAAATTTGACCATTTTCTCTTTATACATGGTAAATATAAACTTACATATTTTTATAAGTTCTAAATAAGCAAATTAAGCTTGTGAAACATAAACCGAAATCACATAAGCTTATTAGCAAATAAAATAATGTTAAACAAATACCCCCCAAACTATGTAGCTGCTATTCAAATTATATATTTGTGATATTCTGAATATCACTTGTGATTTTCTGAATCTCACTTTGTGATATTCTGAATATCACTTTGTAATATTATGAATATCACTTGTGATTTTCTGGTCTGAATATCAATTGTGATTTTGATGTTACAAAACATTAGATGAAAATCACTTGTGATATTTAGAATATCACAAGTTATATTCTGAATATCACAGAATATCACTTATGATCATCTGAATATCACATAATATCACTTGTGATATTGAAACGTCTAGCACTTGGTCGAAAATATTTAAAAACGGACGAAAACGTGTGAAAGCGGACGAAAACGTAAGAAAATGGACGAATATGTATGAAAACGGACGAAAACGTATGAAAACGGATGAAAATGGACGAAAACGTATGAATAATGAATGAAAACGCAAGAAACGGTAACGTGTAAATAGGGCCGAGGAAGCGTAAGAAAATGGACGAATATGTATGAAAATGGGCCTTGCGTATAGCTTGTAAAACAGAAGTATGAAAGCGGACCAGCAATGTAAACGTAAAAAGCGAAAGCGATATGAAAGAAAAGCAATTAAAAAGAACGTGAATTAAAAAGAAAACGTTAATTTAAAAAAATAGTGAATTAAAAGAAAAAGACAAAAAAAATTAATAAAAAAGAAAAAGACAAGAAAAAAACATGGACTTAGGTTTATCTAATAAATCTTAGGTTAATCCCCACCATTAAATTAAACTAGATGAATGGTGGGGATTTGTCCTTTGATAAATATCAAAATAAAGGTCAGCAAATGAAAATTCCTCATGTTAAGCTACGGGACAACCTGCAATTTTTTTAATATCCAACGGATATCCATTTACCCCACTCATCAAGTGGATATGGATTTGGATGGATAAAACGACTTCAAACGACTATGGATATGGATATGAATCTGGATCTACCTCTAACAGATTCTGTAGAAAACTAGAAGGGGGGTTGAATAGTTTACTGATTAAAAACTTTGTTTTGAAACTTATTGAAAGATCAATTGATATTGATCTTGAGTATGTTAATGAAATATGCAAGCAATATGTAATGAGTAAATAAGGAAAGAAATGATCAAACCACAACAAGTTGTTTATAGTGGTTCGGCCTACAAGGACTCTTTTTCCTTGCCCTACTCCACTCCCCGAGTCTCACACTCGAGAGTTTAACTTCACTAGTCAACAAGCTCCTTTCACCGGCGGAGAAAACCTTTACACTTACACTATTTCCGACACTAAGCTAGATGTCGAGTTCTTTCCAAAGGTACAACTACTCCCACACACAATGTATTTTGAGGACTAAAATACTAACCACTCACACTCACAAGATTATGATGGTTTGATACAACAATGAAGTATGAATCAACACTAGATCATACAACTCTAAACAAACAAGACTTCCAACTTCGTTGAAGCTTGAATATGACTTGATCTTCTTTGCTACAAAAGAGATCACTAATATGATATGAAACCGAGTTAGAAGGGTTAGAGAGAAGATATGTATGAGAGTATGTTAGAAAGGGATGAGAAACTACTTGGCTTGGCATTGCTATTTAGAGCCAAATTGGACAGGGCGTCACGGACCGGGACCCTAAAAGGGTTCCGTGTACCAAATTGGTACCGCCAGATCGGACAGTCAAGATATCAAATCTTGTCTAAAGTCAACTCTATCTAAGTAAGATTGTGCAAGATATGAAGAGTACAAATCTTCACAAAATATCTAATGGAATCTTCCAATGATTTCCATGATGTAATACATGATGTCAAATGTTGTATTACTATTAATAGAAATATGCAAATGCTTAAGTAGTGTTTGGTTTTAAGAACCTAACACATTCTACAAACTATTATCATACATAATGATTAGAGTCATATCAAGATGTTACTAATCATAAATGTAAATGCTTGAATGATGAATATATTGTTTAAGAAAGCTTGTTTTAATATCTAATAAACTTGACAAGCTTTAAGCTTTTATAAATTAAATTTACTTTTGTCGTTAACAAAACTTAGGCAAAGATCAAAAATATAAATAACGTTTAATGGCGATATTTGTATTAACAATCTCCCCCTTTTTGTTGAGGACAAAATATAAATTTATTTTTATAAAAGAAACAAAGTTTGTACAAGAGTTATAAAAATATTAGTTTTAGAACTTGAAAAGAAAATGATAATGCAAGTGTATGAAATTTGACTTTTAATGAAAGTCAAAGAATTCACTAGTTGATGCATGATGTTTGACTTTTGAGAAAGTCAAAGTATGCGATTTGACTTTTGAGAAAAGTCAAATATAAATAATTTCAAGTTCTATATTTTCTCCCCTTTTTGTCTCAACAAAAGAAGAGGCTATCGGAATGTAATGAGCCGAGCTATTATCTCCCCTTGTTCAAAGCTCCCCCTAAATTGGGTGCTTTTGTGGGAAGATACATGGATTGTGAAAATAAAGCAAAAAAAATTGTTAGTAATAATGATCATTCACAAGCATTTCCAAACACTATGTAATGACACCAACAATATAAGAAACAACATTCATTAGTTAAAATTTTTCATGAGTAAAGATCATGAAAAGAGAACACAATGATGTGTTTCTAGTACAAGAAAATGAAAATTATCCTAAAAAAACAAATAAAAGAAAGACTATTTTAAAACCATCCTAAAGTGATGGTGGATGGGAAAAGCGTTGAGACGCTCAAGAATGTGGTTGAGGATGAACCTCATTTCTTCGTGGAAGTCATGGACCATAATCCGGGTCCGTTCCACGGTTTGACCCGGTTGCTCACAAGTTGAGCAACCATGCCTTGGAGGGTAGAAAGTTTGGGGAGGTTGTGGTGGTGGAATGGTGGATGTGTTGGTGGTGTTGGGGATGTTTGGAGTGGTCATGATGGATGCAAGCAAAGCACTTTGCATTTGCATTGTCTCACTTAAGTGAGAATCCACCATGCCTTTGAATTGGTGGAGGTTGTGGAGTTCGGCTTGAATCTCCTCTCTAGTGGGATTGTCATCCCACATGCTCTCCGGAATGTCCTCAATATGAGGGGACATTGATGATGGAAGTGGATGATTCCCGTATAAAGGACCATGAATGTCCTTGTGAATGGGGTGGAAAAGGAGAGGTCTTGGCCCTAATGGGGCGTTTGGGTCAATGGATGACAGAGGTGATTCATGAGCGATTAAGCTCAATGGTGCCAAAGGATGGCAATGGTGGTGGATGACTTGGCCTAGGAGGCAAGTCTTCCAAGTCCTCTAGGAAAGGATTTGGTGATGTTGGTGGAGTTGAAAATAACTCCATGGGAGTGAGAGTGGGAGACCTTGGTGAAGGTGGTGAGGGTGTTTTGGATGTTTGGATGGGTGCCGGTGGAGGTGAAGTAGGTGTTTTTATTGGTGGTGGAGTGGTGATCACAATGTGTGATGAAGTAGGTGTAGCTAAGGTAAGGTGTGTATCATCTCTAATGGGAGATGAGATTGTGAGTGGTGAAGATTTGGATGATGAGCTAAGATTGACAAAACAACAAGGCCTTACGCTCATTCTAGCGGTTTTCTTGCAAGGTTTTGGTGATGATTTAGTCATTTTAACTTGGGTTTTGATTTGCTAGATAGTAATGAGAATGAAGAAGGTGTGAGGATGATCATGGTAAAGCCTTTCAATTTATAGAGGTAAGAAATTGTTGAGAAAAGGTTTGATTTGATGTTGAACCATTGAAGAGATGAGGTTCCTAATGATTTGGAAGTGGGTTGAATGCTAGTCATATCACCCAAGTCAATCCATACAAAGAAGATGGAGTGAAGAAGAAAAGATATGCAATAAATGTGTTCTAGTGAGTGGAATTTCCTAATATTCAGATTACCCACGGATTTGAAGGTACCAAAAATTTGGTTCCTTCCTTTATGTAAAAGGGCTCCTTGGGTGGATTTTTCAAATTTTTGAATTTTGGTGGGAAATGGATTTCTTACATACCTTAGTGAATAATACTAGTTCTAATAACAGTATAAACTAGTTAAGGTTGATTTATAAGTGATGGAAGATAATTTGGAATCACGAAAGAGTCGAAATTCGAGAAAATTACGGAGGATCCACGGCACCAAAATCATACACGCGGAACCCAAAAAGGGTGCCGTCTGGTCCGCCTGTCTGGATATGGCGGTACCAAATTACATAAGGACGGTACCAAAATTATGGTGCCGTCGATCCGTGGAGTCTTGAAATTTGGACAGAATGTTTTTAAAACAGAAATTTTGAAACACGAAATTTTTCTCAAAACATGTTATACTAAACATTTCTAGTTAGGAAAAGTAAATAACACATATGTAAATATAGTGGAGCATAGATTTTAAGAGCAAGGCTTATTGATTTTCACAATATAGTGAAAATGGGTAAAATTTGATAGCATACTTGTGCTATCCCCCTGCATGAGTTTGTTAGCATACACCATTGTTTTAAGTTATATTATCATCCTACATAATAAAACAACTAAATAGTATCAAACATTAATGATAATGCATTGTTCCAAACACTCCTTAAAGTACCCTTATTTGTCCAATTTCTTGTAAATCTTGTTCATCATCCTACCAAGGCACTTGAACATTCCCTTAGTTTGCTTGAATTCTTCTGATTCATTCTCAATCTCGGGAAGAGATGCGTAATACTCATGAGGTGGAAGATGAGAGCTTGGAAGACCATCCTCGGAGCTATTTGATGATGATGATGAAGGAGTTGGAGGTTTAGCTCTCTTGCCTTTAGTCTTAGCAACTCGATCATCACTCAAAGGTACAAAGATGTGAGGGATGAGTTCATAGTGAAGGTGCATCCCTTTTGGGGTTGGTGGAATTGGAGCGAAGTTTCTATAGAGGCGGGTGAGAAGCATCCCGTATGGAAGAGCAACGGATCCTTGAGTTGGAATATCAATCATTCTCCTAGCTATGTAGTAGGCTAAGTTGAATGGTTGTCTGGTGGACAAGTTGTAAAGCATGTGACAAAGACAAGCGTTTATGTGATCCCTATTCCCTATGGTGCTAATGACGTTTGCTCTAAGTAACTCCTCCCATTTCTTAAATTCAGGCTTAAGTTCATTTAGCTCCATTCCATATGGATCTCGGTCTACCTCTTTTCCCTTTCGGGTTACTCGGGTTGTATCCGTTTTTGGGTTAAAAAGGTGTTCACGGATGACATCCTTATCGGCTAAGCGGGTTATGTAGGGAAGAGAGCGGTCATTGATTGCATCAAAGGCGGTGAGTGACCACTTATCCGTGTAGACACAAGTTCCTCGGTTGGGAATTCCTAGTACTCTAGCAAATTCACTTAAAGTGATGGTGTAGTCATTTTGGTTGATTCTAAAGCTAAGACAAAACTCATCATCTTCATCACTAAAACCGGTCACACTAGCATAGAATTCTAACACGAACCTAGGACAAATTGGTTCATCAATGTCAAGAAGACAATCGAATTGAATGGCGGCTAGTTCTTCACGAAGATTGGTATGCTCAAGGAAGGATGAGTGAATGGTTCTACCCTCGTGGAAATACCTTGATTCTAGACCCCTAAATATTTCTACTTGTTCCTTGGTGAGTCCTTTGGTTTTGTGGTGTTTGGGAATGTAGTTAAGAGTGTCTTTGTGATCATAGAATCTTGCGGCTACCATGGTTATTCCTAAGGACAAGAGTTAATATGTTAAAAAAAAATTAAGATAAATTTTAGCGTTTTTGATTCTAGTGTGTGCCTATATGAAAACAATTTGGAGTTGCGGTTATCTCGACTCATTTTATGCACAAAAATGGTTTTAGTGGGTGTTTGGCAAATACCATGAGATAACCCAAATGCTCCTAATTCAATGTGGCTATATTTGAATATACCGGGAGTGCATATTAGTTATGCAATACCTTTAGTATTCAAGAGCATGCAAGTGATGAAAATTCTAACGTTTCTATTTGTATTAGCAATGAAAAATGTTTTCCTACAAGTGAGAAGCTTTTCAAAACTTTTGACATGGGGTGTTTGGTTGTTTGAATAAGGCCTTATATTTATTATCTATCAATTAGTGGGAAACATGATTTGTTTATGCAATATGATAATGTAGTACCTAATTTGAATGACTAGTTATGCAATTTGCCAATTGAATTCATATTTGGTATAAAAGCATACATAAAACCCCATGTAATGATTTGTGATAGTTTTGTGCATAAATAAGAATCCTAGACTCAGAATTAAGAGATGCAATGTAGTTAGGATACTTACAATGATGTTATCTTCAGTGATTAGTGAGTGGAAAGATGACAATAGTGAGCTTGGTTTAAGTTTTACACGTTTTGGTAAAGTGGGTTGTGAGGAGGAAGATGTTATGTATAAAATTTGCTTTTTTACGTAGACACCACGGACCGGCGGCACCAAATTTTGGTTCCGTCCGTGTTGTCGTTGGTGCGTGGCTACAGATGTGGAAACAAGACAAAATTGTTTTGGTTTGACTATTCTAATGTTTTAGGCTATGTTTATCCTACATGTTTGGTTCCATTAACCCTAAACCAAGTCTAAGAAGATTAAAAGGTTCTCGTTTAAGAGGTTTAGTAAAGATGTCGGCAATGTTGTCTTTGGAGGATACTTTCTCGATTGAAATGTTTCCTTTTTGAACATTGTCGCGAAGAAAGTGATGACGGATTTCAATGTGCTTTGTATGAGCATGTTGAACGGGATTCTTCTTGAGATCGATGGCTCCTTTGTTGTCATAAAGTATCACAATGTCGTTGAGATGAATTCCGTAGTCTACGAGAGCTTGCTTCATCCAAAGAGCTTGTTTACATGCTTTTCCGGTGAGGCGTGTTCACCCGTATGGTAGAGATGGCTAAAGCCGTTTGCTTCTTTGCAAACCATGAGGTGAGACAATGTCCAACAAAAGTGCAAATACCACTTGTACCTTTTCTATCGACATAATCACCGGCATGATCCGAGTCGGCATACACTATGGTTTCTATACCCGTTCCTTTGGGATACCATAATCCTAAACACGTTGTTCCCTTAATGTATCTTAAAATCCTTTTTAATGCTTCTAAGTGTGATGCCTTTGGGTTTTCTTGAAAGCGAGCACATAGACAAACACTAAACATAATGTCGGGTCTACTAGCCGTAAGATAGAGTAGGCTACCAATCATTCCTCTATATTTAGTGTTATCTACGGATTCACCTTCTTCGTCCTGGATGAGTTTAGTGTCCGAGGACATGGGTGTTTTAGTTGGTTTGGAATCTTCAAGACCAAATTTCTTAAGCATGTCTTTTATATATTTAGATTGATTAAAGAAAATACCATCTTCTAGTTGTTTAATTTGAAGTCCTAGAAAGAAGTTTAACTCACCCATCATACTCATTTCAAACTCGTCATGCATGATTTTAGAGAAATCATTACATAATTCTTGACAAGTTGATCCGAATATAATGTCATCAACGTATATTTGAACAATAATAATTTGTGATTCCTTTTTCTTAGTAAAAAGAGTATTATCTACTAATCCCATAGTATATTTGTTATCAATAAGAAAAGTCTTAAGACGGTCGTACCAAGCTTTAGGTGCTTGTTTAAGGCCATATAATGCTTTCTTGAGTTTGAAGACATGATGTGGTTTCTCAAAGTCGGTAAAACCGGAGGTTGAGCAACATACACTTCTTCGTTAATAAACCCATTAAGGAAAGCACTTTTAACATCCATTTGAAATAATTTAAAATCATAAGCACATGCATAAGCAAGTAATATTCTAATAGATTCAAGTCTAGCTACCGGTGCATAAGTTTCATCATAGTCAATTCCTTCTTGTTGATTATAACCTTGTGCAACAAGCCTAGCTTTGTTTCTAGATACTACACCATTTTCGTCCATTTTGTTTCGAAAGACCCATTTTGTTCCAATTATAGTTTGATCTTTGGGTTTTGGAACTAGTTTCCAAACATCATTTCTAACCAATTGGTTTAATTCTTCTTGCATGGCAATTACCCATGATTCATCTTTTATTGCTTCATTTATGGGTTTTGGTTCAATGGTGGATACAAAACAAAAATGATTACTTTGATTTTGAGCTTGTGATCTTAAGGTTCTTTGATTAAGTTTTCCTATGACCTTTTCTAATGGATGACTTTTAGATTCTTTTATGTTGACAATTTCCTTATTTAATGGTTCATCTTCCTTGTTATTATTAATTTGACTTTCAATTATTTGACTTTCAACTAAGTCATCATCTACCAAAGGTGATGTCTTAGAGGGAGGTGGACTTTCGTCAAATGTTATGTTCAACGATTCCTCGACTATCATTGTTTCTTTATTTAGGACAATGTAAGCTTTACTAGTTTGAGAGTAACCAAGAAATACACCTTCATAAGACTTTGGGTCAAACTTGGTGAGATAATCCTTAGTATTAAGAATAAAGCATTTACAACCAAAGACTTTAAAATATCCTAATGTTGGCTTTTTACCTTTATAAAGTTCATATGGTGTTTTGTTTAGGAAAGGGCGTATTAGGACTCTATTTAAAATATATGTAGAAGTGTCAACAGCGTTACACCAAAACTTTTGAGGAATGTTTTGTTCATTAAGCATTGTTCTACTCATTTCTTGAATTGTTCTATTTTTACGTTCTACTACTCCATTTGATTGAGGTGTTAGTGGAGCCGAAAAGTTATGTGTTATACCATTTGTATCACAAAAGTTTCCAAATTGAGTTTCGTTGTCAAATTCACGACCATGATCCGTTCGGATCGACACGAATTTGACACCTAGAAGATTTTGAATTTTCTTGCTAAGTATTTCAAATTTATCAAAAGCTTCATTTTTGGTTTTCAAAAATAATGTCCAAGTAAACCTTGAGTAATCATCTACTATGACCAAAGTGTATAAGTTGCCTCCATAGCTTCTTATAGCGGATGGTCCAAACAAGTCCATATGTAATAATTCTAGACACTTAGATGTGGACACCATATTTTTAGATTTGTGACTACTATGTGTTTGTTTACCAATTTTGCAAGCGTCGCAAAAGTGTTGGTCATATTTTAGTTTTGGTAAATTCCTAACCAACTCTTTTGAAGATAGGTTTTGTATAAGTCTCATATTAGCGTGACCTAAGCGTCTATGCCAAAGAGATGAGCTATCGTCTAATGTTGTTAGGCAAAGTTTGTCATTATATGTTTTATCTATTTTCATGACGTATATGTTATTTTTCCTAACTCCTTTAGCTATGGTGATACCATCTTTTAGTATTTTACTACCATTTTCATCAAATAGTACTTTATACTTTTTATCACATAGTTGGCTAATACTAAGTAGATTAAATCCTAACCTATCCACATGAGCAACATTTTCAATAGTTAGAGAGTTATGAGCAATCGTACCTTTGCCAATGATTTTGCTTTTGAGATTGCTACCGAAAGTGACATTACCTCCGTCATACTCTTGGTATGATGAGAAGAGACTTTGTTGCCCGTCATGTGTCGTGAGCATCCACTATCTTTTATCCATTCATCAGGTTCCAATCCAACTTTCAAGCATACCTAAGAAGCAAATAACTCAAACATTTGGTCCCCAATATCTCATGGGTCCGTTTGGGTTAAACATACCATTTATTTGATTCATGTATGGAAATGATGGGTAAGGGTTCCATGGCATGTAATCTGGAGTTTGATATGGTCTAGGAAAGTTTTGATTCCAACCGTTGTGTTGGTAGTTAGGTTGAACGTTGTGGTTGCTCTTAGGAAAGGGGCGTTTGGCAAAAGAAGTTTTATATCGTTGTTGAGTAGTTTTTGATCTAAATTCATTTTTAACAAGTCCTACTCCCGATATAATGGCTGGTTTTAGTTTAACATTATCATTGGTTTTCTTTGTTATTTTAACAAATTCGATGCGGTCCGTATTGCGAACATTACATTCTTTGAAGTACCCAGCGGTACCATTTTGCATAACGGACGGAACCCTTATTTTGGTTCCGTGGTCCGTGCTTATCTTTGCGGCAATTTTGATGAATGTTCTTCTTTTTTAGGCCGTTTTGTTTTGACTCTTTGGAATTAATACTTCATTAAAACCTAGCCCATTCATGTCTCATGGTGTTTTATGAATTTTAACTATTTCATCGGCAATGGCGATGTTTTTGTTAAACCTTTTAAACTTAGAATTATTTTCTATTAAAACTTCTTGTGTGAGCTTTAGTTTTTCTATTTCAAGATTAAGCTCTTGACATGATTTACAATCATCGTCATTTGCTTTTCCCTTTTCAAGTCGTTTTGCTTTTTCTTTTAACTCATATACCTCATTTTCCAAAAACTCCTTTTTGGTTTTTAGAAATTTATTTTTAGTTATGATTTTTAGACTTAGCTCACACAATTGATTATATTGTTTTTGCAAGGTGTCATCATCTATAGAGGAATAAGAAGAGTCGGAAAGTACCTCATTTGACTCATGTGCCATTAGAGCGATCTCTTCCTTGCTTGATTTTTCATCGTCTTCACTATCACTCCAAGCACCACTTACAAAAGCTCGTTGAGTTTTGTTTTTAGGTGGCTTGGGACATTCTCCTATGAGATGACTTGCATCACCACATCTAAAACACTTTCTTTCACCTTTAATCTTCTTATCATCCCGATCTTTTCTGAATGGCTTCTTTTCTTCTCGAGGTTGTCTTACAAACTTTCCTCTTCTTCTAAAGAACTTCTTGAAATCTCTAACGGCCATGGCATACTCCTCATCTTCACTATCGTAACAAGATTCACCATCATCGCTTGATTCCGCCTTTGCTTTAAGAGCAACGGTTTGATCTTCTCCTTTCTTCCTTTGATGATCTCCGAATCTTTCTCCATTACCATTTCGTGAACTTTGAGGTTGCCAATTAGCTCGTCTAGTGACATTATTGAGAGATCTTTTGATTCTTCAATAGCGGTCACTTTAGCTCTCCATTTGGGATGGAGTGCTCTAAGAAATTTCCCGACAAAGTTCTTACTACGAAAAGATTCATCAAGTGCTTTAAGTGATGTAATGATAGTGTTAAAGCGAGCAAAGCCACAATCAATGGTTTCATCTTAGGGATAACAAATTGTTCATATTGTTGAACAAGAAGATCAATTTTGTTATCCTTGACTTGTGAATTACCTTGATGTGTAACAATTAAAGATTCCCAAATATCTTTGGCGGTTTCACACATAAAAATTCTTTCATATTCTTTTCTAGGTAAAGCATTATAAAGCATCATTTTAGCTTCATTATTTTTAGCAACTAATTTCTTTTGTTCATCAACGGAAATATCCTTTGTTGTAGAACTAAAATCTCCTTTAACAATAATAAACCAAAGATCTATATCTTTTGATTTTACATATGTTTCAAAGCGGTTTTTCCAATAGATAAATCCATTGGTTTCAAAGAGTGGTGGTCTTTGCATAGATTGCCCTTCTTTAAAGTTTTCGGAATCCATGGATCGTTTCAAGTTTATAAAATACAAGTTATTTTAGAAATTCTTGAGCAACGAGGCTCTGGTACCAATTGTAGAAAACTAGAAGGGGGTTGAATAGTTTACCGATTAAAAACTTTGTTTTGAAACTTATTGAAAGATCAATTGATATTGATCTTGAGTATGTTAATGAAATATGCAAGCAATATGTAATGAGTAAATAAGGAAAGAAATGATCAAACCACAACAAGTTGTTTATAGTGGTTCGGCCTACAAGGACTCTTTTCCTTGCCCTACTCCACTCCCGAGTCTCACACTCGAGAGTTTAACTTCACTAGTCAACAAGCTCCTTTCACCGGCGGAGGAAACCTTTACACTTAAACTTACACTATTTCCGACACTAAGCTAGATGTCGAGTTCTTTCCAAGGGTACAACTACTCCCACACACAATGTATTTTGAGGACTAAAATACTAACCACTCACACTCACAAGATTATGATGGTTTGATACAACAATGAAGTATGAATCAACACTAGATCATACAACACTAAACAAACAAGACTTCCAACTTCTCGTTGAAGCTTGAATATGACTTGATCTTCTTTGCTACAAAAGAGATCACTAATATGATATGAAACTGAGTTAGAAGGGTTAGAGAGAAGATATGTATGAGAGTATGTTAGAAAGGGATGAGAAACTACTTGGCTTGGCATTGCGATTTATAGCCAATTTGGACGAGGCGTCCACGGACCGCGGACCCTTAAAAGGGTTCCGGGTGTACCAAATTAGTACCGCCGGTCGGCAGTCAAGATATCAAATCTTGTCTAAAGTCAACTCTATCTAAGTAAGATTGTGCAAGATATGAAGAGTACAAATCTTCACAAAATATCTAATGGAATCCTTCAATGATCTCCATGATGTAATACATGATGTCAAATGTTGTATTACTATTAATAGAAATATGCAAATGCTTAAGTAGTGTTTGGTTTTAAGAACCTAACACATTCTACAAACTATTATCATACATAATGATTAGAGTCATATCAAGATGTTACTAATCATAAATGTAAATGCTTGAATGATGAATATATTGTTTAAGAAAGCTTGTTTTAATATCTAATAAACTTGACAAGCTTTAAGCTTTTATAAATTAAATTTACTTTTGTCGTTAACAAAACTTAGGCAAAGATCAAAAATATAAATAACGTTTAATGACGATATTTGTATTAACAGATTCATATATGATTCATTTACATTCCTAAACACGATAATTGTACGTAGTGTTTTTTTTCTATGTTATTGCAATTTGCAAAAGGTTGTTGTTATGCATACCTCTGCCCACCTTTTACTCCTCTTGGCCTACATTTTACGTCTTCTATTACAATTACAAGACAATTTTTGTTTCATTTTTTTTGTTTTTTATCAATTTATGTTTCGTATTTTTTTTCAAACTTTATATTTTCTGTTTCGTACTTCTGTTTCGTAGTTTTATAAATTTAAAAAAAAATAGAAAAAAAGAAGAAGAAGGTAATTGGAATTACTTAAAAAGGGGTATGGATTATGGATATCCTAGGACTTTGCAAAGATCGTTTTACCTGCTAGTCTGTAACTTTTAATTTCTGAACGCCAACTAATTAATTCACAATAAATACAGAACATATTAATGTCACAATATTTTAAGCAGAACTTAAAATTAAAACCATTTAATCGAAGAACATTATCACTAAATAATTTTTTACCTACTAAATAATTTTTTTAAAGATTTGTAATTACAATTTAAAGCAAATATATAATATACTAAACTCAATCAAACTTTCATATTTATTTAGTAGTGGACTATTATTTTATGACAACAATAGAAGTAAGATGAACAAATACTGTAATTTAAAAGGTAAAGAGTAACATATTCATAAAAGATTAAGATATTTTTATATTTGTAAACTGTTATATTAGGGTGATAAATTGATTTAAAACCAACACGAAAATAAACGTGTAAGAAACACACATTAATAGTTTTAGGTTACGTTGAGACTGACCACTTAACTTATTGATTTAAGATCATTTGAAGATAAAATATCTTTTACATACCAAGGTATCAATCTCCACCCTCTATATTTCTTTCATTTTTATTTGATATAATGGATGAGATTAATTCTAACAATATAAAAACCCACTTTCATCATTTTTTTTTCTTCAAATATTAATATATTTCAAACAGTTAATCGTTAAGCGAAACAAAATATACCATTACAACAAGCATTTAATTATCTTTCTATAGATAGGCACTTTGATATACTTTCTACAAAAAAAAAATCGTGTTTTTCACCTTTTTTTTACATTTTTTTTGTTTTTTTTTTCGTTACTGAAATTTGCATGAAAAAAATCACATGTGATTAAACACTAATTTGAATATCACATGTGATATTAGTGTTAAATCACATATGATAAATTTGAATATCACATGTGATATTACATATTATATGTAATTTAACACTAAATATCACATGTGATATTCAAATGAGTGTTTAATCACATGTGATTTTTTCATGCAAATCTCAGATTCGAAAAAAATACGAAAAAACGTAAAAAAAAACGATTTTTTTTCCTTTTTTCAAAAGTATATCAAAGTCCCGTCTATAGAAAGATAATTAAATGCTCGTCACAATGGTGTAATTATTTTCATTTAACAATTAACAGTTTAAAAGATATTTAAATTATAAAAAATAGAGTAAACTGCAAAAATCATCCCCGGTGGTTTGTGGTTTTTGGCAAGTATCATCCCTATCTCAAACCTTTGGCATTAATCATCCTAAGTCCATAAACTATCGGCACTAATCATCCCTGAGCACTAACGTCGTTATCTTCTCTGTTAGCTCTCACTCGTCAAGTGGCAATGTTAGTCCATTAACCAAACGATCGTTTGCAACGTTAGTCCTTTATACTAATATTCGTTTCTAATTAAATAAAAAATTGATTTTCTTACGTAATCCGTCCATATTCTTACGTCTTTTTGTACTTTATCACGTTTTTATCACGTTTCGCGTTTGCTATGTTTTTTCTGTTTTAACCGCGTTTTTTACATTTTACCCGTTTTACGCGTTTTATCGTTTTTCGGTTTAACACGTTTTAGATCCGATTTCATAGGTTTTGGTCCATTTTCTTACGTTTGATCTTTTTTTTTTTCACGTTTTCATCCCGTTTTAACGTTTTGTATGTTTTACACGTTTTTGTCGTTTTAAGCGTTTTCTTATGTATTTTCCGTTTTTCGGCCGTTTTATCGTTTTCGTCTTTTTAACACGCGTTTTAGATTCGTTTTCTTAGGGGTGTAATCGTAAGGCGAGCCAAGCTCGAGCTTGACAAGGCGAACTTCGGCAGAAAAACTAGGCTCAAGCTTCGGCTCAATAGCTCGTCGAGCTTTAACCATCTAGGCTTGAGCTTCGGCAGTTGATTTTGAGCAAAGCTCGAATATATGTATATGAATACATGATTACACATTTACACCCGTATGAAGATAACCATAAAAAGACCCTACAAAAGGGACATACACGTGAACCAATGAATCATAAGGATAAAAGCAAACATAATCAACAAAGAAAAATTGACCAATAGACTTTCTATTTTTACTGCAAGGCACTTTCCACTAAGATAGAAAACAATTTATAACCTATAGATCTCATGAAATAATGTTAATTACCTCTCTCGTGTATACTAATTAACATTATTGACGTTGAAGTGTAATATGTGAGTTACGTTTTTGGTAAACTAAAATTCATTTAGTAGCTACTCTAGATATATCATTCGCTCACAATTGTTGTATATTGTCATTTTCATTGGTATATTTGCATAGTTGACAACATATAATCAGTCAACATGTAGCAAAATAAATATCACTATATATCTTACTTAAAACTTAAAACAAGTATGAAACACCATATTGAGTAATAAATTTCATTCGCTCATTCTAATATTAACATCCACTAATGCATGGTAAATATTTTCCAAGACAATAAAAAATGAACAAGATAAGAAAAACACAATCATTAGAATTACCACATAAACATACATAAATAAAAGTTGAAGATAAATGAATTTTCAAATTCTTCCAAATAAAAGATTAACTCTAAACCTAGGGAGTTAGTACATAGTAGTTGAATAATTAAAAAATAGAATACCTAATGGCTGATGAAGACGAGGTGATGGCCAAGAATGGTGCACTTTACAAATTGTAGAATAGAAAACGGTACGTAGGAATAATTAGGGTTTGAAGGGTGTCACAATTCTCAATTTCCGGTCATTTTGCAAACTTTAAAAAATTTTACTATTCATCTCTGGAATTTACTATTCATCGGTTACTATTCATCGTTTTTTTAAGTCGATTTGATATTTTGAGAGGTTATTTCAAAATTTTACTATTCAAAAAAACACTATTCATTCCCGGAGAAAAATTTATATTCACGATTATTATTCATCATTTTTGTAAACTAGGTTTCACAGTATCAAAATTAAATGCTTAACCGTAAGGGGTTTAGAAATACAGCGTATTCATGGAACATCATTGAGAACATTTCATATAGACTAGAGTTAGTACATCATCATGATAACATCATTTCATATTAGTTCATGCATGGGTTTGTATATTTCAGTAACGTATATTTTTTTTATTAAATAAGCGCTATCGCATACGATCATTTATTTTGATCAATTGATCCGACACTTCCCACAATTTTCCTGATATATTTTTTTATACTCATTTTAAGACTATAAAAATTATATTATTAGTTTACCCGATGTTTTGAATTTATTTTGGTATATAAATTGTTATATATATATATATTTACGACGGTTTTCGGAAATTCAATTCGATAAATATTTATTCACTCAATACTTGCGAGAAATGTATTTTTATCATTTTTATGACTTCGATATATTTTATTTTGTTCTGTTAAAATCGATTTCTAGTTAACGTTACACTAAATACCTAATTATATTTACAAACTACACATTATACTTAGCATTATATACATTTAACTAACAAAATACGTTAAACCCTCCCCAAAACACCCCTTTGCCGACCTCCCCCCATGACTCACCATTTTTTTTGTAAAAATCTTAGCTAGTTATGTACACCTATACACTTCTTGTTAGATATTTACAAAATACACTTATTATACTAATCTTAAACACATAGTTACACATATACAAGGTGAAAATAAAATCAAAACCTCTCCTTTCTCTTTGTGGTGATTCGGCCAAGGCAAGAACGAAGCAAGAAACATAAGATTTTTCAAGACCAAGTGATAATCATAACCCTAGTATACTTCTATATAAGGTTTTGGAATAAAAACCAAGAAGTAATTAGTACCTAATTACCTTAAACCTCATCATAAAACTAGTAAGCTTTTCATAAACTTTATTACTCTTTCATAATCTTACTTGAGCTATTTTATCATTCTAGTAAGAAAAACATGCAAGTATTCTATGATTCATACCACTTTTAATTGTTTTTATTACTTATTATTAGTATAAACTATCCTATAATTATTCCCATGAAACTTATCATTTTTGATGAAGTTTAGGAACCCATGACACCCTAAGAAGGTTTATGGTAGGTTTAGATTAGATTTGGTGTTGATTTGAAATGGTTGGAACAAGTATTACACTCGAAAAATCATTTTCGACAACTTATAATTAAGGGCTGTTCATTTTTGTAAAATATGGAAATTTTGACAGGTCATGGATTATTTTGGGCTAGATATTCATAAAATAGACTTTAAAACGAAACCGTGGTCGCTTGAACGGGTTAAAACCGGTTTATAACGAAGAAGTTACGCTATTTTCAAGTTTAACGACGAAAACTAGTTTTTCACGAAAAAATACAAGCTGTCAAGGGTTATTTAAGGGCAAAATGAGTTTTAAGCATTACCTAAATGAGTCGATTTATCAAAAATATATTAGTATACATTAACACGAAACTAAGGATATATAAAACGTAGAAAACCAAACTTTAACGACTAAGTTACACGCGTTTTAATTATGGCTATCGTAACTATTATTTTTCACAAGTAATAACACTTATATATTTTCTATTAGGCCAAAATGTTCATCATGAAGTGACCGTGTTTGGAGCCATTTTTCATATTGATAGAATGTTTTTGAGAAAACGAAGTCTATAAGTAAAAGTGAGTTCGCCTATTCTATTTTCCAAAATGTTTAACCGTTCGTCAAACGAAGGTATAACGAATAATATACGATCACTCAAAATTAGCCATTTTCATGAGTTGTCAAATTATATTGTTTTACGACGAAAAGCTATAATTTCTTAATAAATCACTAAACGACTATCGTAGGATATAATTTCACGTAAGTACTTGTAAAGTACTTTATAACTTGATAAGACGTTATAAACTTATTTTCGACGATAAACTCTATTTTCAAATGCACAAGTGGTATGGATATCATATGAGTTTGGATGCACGACATTGTTTCATGGCTTACATTAGAACATATCATTCATATTAGGTTGTAGATAGAGATCGCACCTCATTTCAGTGTATCCACTTTTGTCATCATAATCATTGCATTAGGTGAGTTCGTAGCCCCACTTTTACTCGTTTAATCATTTACAAACTCTTTGGGGGAGATACATGCTCAACTATTTTAATTTCAATTTCGATTATTTGCAAACTATATGTTGAATCTGAACTTAAACTATATTGTTTGAACTATCATGAACTTGTTAATATTTTGTTTCACTCTTATTCTCGTAAGTAGATTATGCCCGAACTAAATTGATTACTATGTTATGAACACTATTATTTGAACCCCTTGCCTTGATTTTGAGCCTTCGACATATATATTTGAACTCTTTTAAATTGATTTGGACCTTTTAACATATATTTGAACACTTTGAACTTGATTTGAACCTTTTGACATATAGTTGAACACTTTTAACTTGTACAAGGACCCTTTTTGATATATTTTGAACTTGTTTGACGTGATTTTGAACCCTTTGACTATTTTGAACCTTTTGATATGTTTTGAGCTCTTTGACTGTTTTGAACTTTTGAACTCGACTTAAACACTTGAACTTAATTACGAACTTTTGAATGGAACCCTTGAACTTAATTACGAACTTTTGAATGGAACCCTTGAACTTAATTATGAACTTATTACCTGTTTTGAACTTAATGAACCGTACTCACTTTATATTACGTCTCCCCATGTTACGGAGCGTTATTGACTTAAAGTCTCCCTTATGCGGGCGATGCAAATTCTCCCATGTTCGGAGTGTTCTTAATTGTGTATAATAGTTGTATGATGTACTGTTCATACATTCGCATTGTTAGTCTCCTACCAGTAGGTAGTATGGATAGCGCTATTAGAGGTCGGCCAACCTCTCGTTCACTATGTTACAGGACGCATATTATTTATTCTAGGGGCTTTGCCTGGCATACATTATTATATACGGGGTGCTATATTGTGAACTATTATGGCAACGTATACTTGACTACTAGACATACTACTTTTGGCAATAGGTTGTGAACACACAGGTTGCAAGCTTTGTATGGGCGGAACTTGGAACTGAGTGGATTTACAATGCCTTTGCTTTGTGGACTATTCTCAATGACCAAAAACTTTGCCTTTGCTGCATGAACGTTCTTTAAAAGCCTTACATGTTAAACAAACTCTATGAACTCACTTAACCATTGTGTTGACACTTTTAGCATGTTTTATCTCAGGTATCTAAGGCATTCACTTCATGGCATGCATGTGGAATTATCATAGAGTCGCGTGACAGCGTCTCACATATATTTTTTATGCACTTAATGTAGTTTGATTGTAACAAACTTATTTTGGTACTTTGGAAATCTATTGGGACCTATGTTTTGTAAACTCTGATTATTTTACTTAATCAAACGATATTTTCAAAACGACACTTTAGATCGTTCGATATAAGCGTAACTTTGATGCTATGGCATCATCCCCGGTATTCCATTCATTACCAAAGCAGATAATTTGCGGGTGTGACAAAGGGTATATAGTTAATTAATTGTTTATGAAGTTATTCCTTATAATTAAGTTAATATTCAAATTAACCCTTATTTAATTAAAGCTGAAAAAGCTTGATAAAAGCTCGAGCTCGGCTCATTATATGTTTCGAGCCAATATATTGGGCTTGAGCTCGGCTTGAGCTCGATAAAAGCTCGACTCGATCGAGCCAAGCTCGAGCTCGAGCTCGAGTTGCTTGATAAAAGCTCGGCTTGTTTGCACCCCTAGTTTTTCTTACGTTTTTGAATTTTTTTGCATCTTTTTTGTCCGTTTTAACACGTTTTTGTTTGTTTTTATACGTTTTAGGCCGTTTTTATATGTTTACGTCTGTTTTAACATGTTTTCATCCGTTTTCACACGTTTTCGTCCATTTTTCTTACGTAGCAAAACAAGCAAAAACGTATAAAAACGGATGAAAACGTGTAAAAACAGACGAAAACCTACAAATACAGACGAAAACGTGTTAAAACAGATGGAAACGTATAAAAACGGCAAACAAAAACGGGCGAAACATGTTAAAAGCGGACAAACATGTTATCGGATGAAAATATAAAATGGCCAAAATGTGTAAAAGCAGCGAAAGCGTGTTAAAGCGAGCGTAAAAGCGAAAACATATAAAAAGCGGCGAAAATGTAAAAGCAGGCCAGCGTGTTAAAGCGGATGCGTAAAAGCACGAAAGCGTGTAACGGACAAAAGCGTACAAAACAAAGCGTGTAAAATAGCAGCGTGTTAAAACGGATGAAAACGTAAAAGAACAAACGTAAACGTAAGAAAAACGTGTGAAAACGGATGAAAACGTGTTAAAACGAACGAAAACGTATAAAAACGGCAGAAAACGTGTAAAAACGGATGAAAACGTAGCAAAGAGGCGAAAACGTATAAAAACAGACGAAAACAGACAAAAACGTAAGAGTGTAGACGAGTTACGTAACAAAACCAAATTTTTATTTAATTAGAAACGACTGTTAGTATAAAATACTAACGTTGCAAACGATCGTTTGGTTAATGGACTAACGTTGCCACTTGACGAGTGAGAGCTAACGGAGTAGATAACGACGTTAGTGCTCAGGGATGATTAGTGCCGATAGTTTATGAAGTTAGGGATGATTAATGCCAAAGGTTTGAGATAGGGATGATACTTGCCAAAAACCACAAACTACAAGGATGATTTTTGCAGTTTACTCTAAAAAATATGTGAAACAATTGATTTCTTTTTAGATGAAGGGTGGGATGAGTCCTTTGGTATGTGAGAAATGTTTTATATGTAAAATAACTCTCCTTTAACTTATTTATAAGACATGTTATGTTTTGGGTTGGATGTTAGTTAAATGGCTAGGCTGCCAAAGCCTCTTGGCTAAACAGTATGTGATTGGCCCATCAACTTAGAGGTTGTGGATTCAAGTCTCGTTGAAGACATGTGAGGAAAATTTTGTGAAATAGGTGGTGTAAGTTGTAAAAAAAGTGTAGTTCTAAAGAAAATGGCTAGGCTTAACAATGTCAACCTATGTGTGCTTTTGTTAAACATTAAATATTATATGTATTGTTGGTTTAGGCATTGACCCACTGGTACGTTTAACATCGTCAACGCGTTTATATATCAAGCTAAATCGGTTATGTACGATTTAGGTGTAATTGTGTAAATATATTATAGTTCGTAAAGTTGAACCGATTACCTAAATGTATCATGTTTGGGTCTAACTCGACGACCAGAGTTTCCTAACCCAAACTCGACATGGGGCAGGGACGGAGACATTAGAAGGCCAGAGGGTGCTCAACCCCCTCCAACAACCTAGTAGACCAACCCAATTGCTACGGATGTGTTTGAGAGAGGCTTTTAGGGGACTTAAATATAAGCTGACTTATAAAATAAGTCTTGTTTGTCACACATGTTTATGGAGACTTATATAAGCCATAAGCCCAAACCCATTAAAATGGGCTTATGAGGGTTATGGGTATGAAGACTTATAGCTAGTTAAATTACTTAAATATCTTTTAAAATATAATGGATATTACGCAAAAACTAGAAATATATTTGAATTTTATTTGATATATTTTTTGTGCGATTCCAACTACTTCACCATTCTATCTGTATGCGATTTTTATGAATGGGATAATTCCATATATCCCCAACTTAAACCTTATATTGTTATATTTAACCAAGGAAAACTCATAATGTCATATCTACCCAATCTAAATAACAATATGTCATATTTACCCATATTACTAATTTAATCATTTTTATGATTTATAAAATTAATAATAATTATTTTTCAAAATTATGTTGACTATTATGCCCTTATTAATAAGCCGGAAAAGGACAACTGCTATTCCCTTATTATTCACTTATTTGATCTTCTGATATCATCAGGTATTCCATATTGTTGTCCTTTTCAATTGCTGCAATTTGAAGGTTTCAATCCATATCAACCACCAACCAGTAAAAGGTTATTTCAATTTGCATTCCTTAATTGTTTATATTTTGATTTGAATATTTATAGAATGCTAATGGTTTTTCTTAATTTTATAAATCAAGGAAAAAAGAGAAAAGCTCAAGAAAGTTGTGCACCAACGGGGTCTAACTGATATGCATAGTTTCTTTTATTTCATGTGACCTGATTGTGACATCTATATGATATCTTTATTGATTTGTTATCTAGGGTCGAAATGTTATTTGAATTTGATAAGATGTTAGACAATGTTTGTAGGGATGTTCGGAATCATTAAGTGCTATTTTGTCAAATACATCACACAAGATATTGATATGGATTTGTCTCACCTGATGTTTGATTTTCGAGTTCGGAATTATTTCCTTCATGATTTTGTGTTGTAGTTATGTGTTAAATTTAGAAGTTCTGATGTTGGTTGGTTTTTATCATGTACTACAGATAATTTGCCAATGAAATAGAATAAACGACGTGATGATAGTTGATGGTATCATCTGGTGATGATAAGAATTTATTTAGGATTAATTTTTTTAGGGATAGTCTAAATACACCAAAATGATTATGCAATCATTGACTTTTTACATCAAAATATAATCATTGACTTACTTTTTTATACTTAATACAATTAAACTAATCATTGACTTGTTTTTTATTTTTACTTTTAGTTATTAGACTAAAATACACCGTTGGTACCTATAGTTGGCACGACGCATCGCGATGGGACAAAACTCGCCCTATTCATCGTCGGGGGTCCCTATTTCAAGGTTTTCACTCGCTACAAGCCCTTTGACCATTTTGCCGTTAGTCAAGGACATCTCATTTCGTTAGATTTGTCTTTAGTCAAAGGGCACTTTTGCCATTTCCATATTTCAATTAAAAATTTCTTAATTATTGCCACATGTAATGTAACCCTCTTCCCTCCCCAATAAACACATAGTCTGTATTATCATTCGTCCCAGAACTTTCGTTACAAGAATTATCAGAATTCACAAACCCTAATTGCATGTCATAAAACCCCTGTTTATCGATCATAAAACCGAAACATGGACTTTACCCTATGGAAAGTAAGAAGACGGTCGGTTATCCAGTTGATGATACCGTCCTATCACGACTCTGCTAAGAAGAAATACAGTCTTGTTTTTTTTTTTTATTACAGTCATTGGAATTTGTAATTGTGGTATTTATTGTTTCCCAATTAAGTTTTAGAATGCTTTAAACATATATTCACATGTTTTCAGGTGGTAGATATAATATGTTTAGTATGAGGGTTCATCACAATGGTGTCTTTAAATCTTGATGCGGTAGAATATACGTTGGAGGTATGGAAACTTTAGTTGATTTGGTTGATGTTGATAGTGTGTCAGTTGAAGAGTTGTTGTTCTTATGTATGAATTGGGTTATGAGCTTCGGTTCAAAAATTACTATTACTTTGTTAAGCCGGGTAGTAATTTAGATGATGGTTTGTATAGCTTAAGTGAGAGTGTTAATTTAGAAATATTGAAAGATCTTGTTGATGACCATAAGATGATAGAGGTTTATGTTGAAAATGGTAAGACAACATTGGACGTTGATCAAATGTCACCAAAGTCAATTAGGACAGTTATTGCTGATGTGGATACAACAAAGAAAAAGGCAACTCTTGCTATTGTTCCATATTGCTAAAAGAAATTGTTCTTAGAAAACATTGTTAATAAGTCTTTGGTAGAGGATATATGTGAGGTTACACATCAACCTTTGGAAGTCAATACTTTGGTACAATCTAGTCGGATGCGAAACACAACCCTTGTTTCCATTTGTAGAGGCGTCATCTGAAGATGTTGTAGGTGATGTCAACAAGCATATAGATAAACATGTTGAGCATATCCAAATAGATAGTCCTGAAGAGGTATCTCAAAATGATCAAGAGTTAGGTCATCATGAGCAGGAAACATGTAATCATGTGGATCATATCCAAAAAGGTAAATCTGTGCAGGTTAGTGAAATCGATGAAGGCGTAAGTGGCGACAATGAGTGAGACAGACACTTATATGAGTGACGATGATGATATTGAGAATAATGGTGATGGAAACACAGTTGTCAATGAGGCTAATACTTTTGAGAAGCCTGATTTTGATGTTAATCTGTTCAAAGTGACCGAGACTACTGATTTACCATCTATAGGTACCACCGACCCTACCACATGATTTTTTAAGAAAAATGAGTTGGATCTGTTAGATGATAATGATTTTGCAAGTGGTTATGAGAATGAGGATGACTATGTTATTAGGAGGAACACTTTGAGGGCATACAAGAAACAAAAGTTAAGTGAGACAGCACAAACAGAGGACGAAATCTTTTTTTCTGTGGTCAAAGTTTTGTAACTGCAAAAGAAGTAAAAGATAGGATCTACTTGCTTTCAATAAAGACTAGGAGGAAATTGCAACTAATTAAGAATGACAAACAGAGAATTAGGGTTAGGTGTCTTGGACAAATACCTGTTTTTGGAATAACCGAAGGTTGGTGGGAAAAGCCCCAAAGAGGAAAAACGGTCCGATAACTAGAGGCCTTGGTAGGGATGTATATTTTCGAAAGCGCAAGGAGCAAGCAACAGAGTGTCCATGGTTGTTGTATGTAGCCAAAAATACAAATAAAGATGTATGGATTGTTCGAACTTTCAGGGATGAACACAAATGTTTGCAATCAAGAGACATTAAAGCTTGTGACTACAAGTTTCTTTCAACGCAAATAGTTGACCAAGTTCAAGTCAATCCAGATATTCCAATCAAACATTCAAGATCACTCGATAAATAGTTTGAAGTTCAGATGTCTATGCAAAAAGCATTAAGGGCAAAAACAAAGCGGAAAATAAGATTAAAGGTGATCATAAGCGACAATACACCCTTTTAAGAGACTATGTTGAAGAGTTGCGAGAAAACCAACCCGGATACAACAGTTAGGATAAGTGTACAAAGCGCAAGATGCAACAAGTCAACCGAGTTTTCAAGAGAATGTATGTATGCTTAGGCGCTTTGAAGGAAGGATACAAAGCTTGTCAAGAGAGTTGTTGGGGTTAGATGGTGCTTTCATGAGGGGTCCTTTTCACTGGCCACTACTTACGGCGGTCGGTATAGACAACAACAATGGAATATACCACTGTAGCCTATGCGGTTCACGAGAAGGTGAAAGCAAAGACTCATGGATTTGGTTTCTTGAATGTCTAAGAGATGATCTTGACTTGCAACCAAACTCAAACTACACTTTTATCAGTGACAGGCAAAAGGTGATTTTACCATTTAGTTGATTAGATTCACTTGTATTTTCGTTAAATGCAAGTTTTATTAGTAAGGAATTGATGTTTATTTGTGAAGGGTATCATTCCAGTTAGCGAAGTATTCCCTAGTGCTGAACACAGATATTGTTTGAAGCACATCCATGATAATATGAAATTGCAATGGAATGCTAAAGCATACAAGGAACATTGTGGAGATGTGCAGGCGGCAACAACCGTCCAACAATTTGAGGCGACCATGCTGGAATTCAAGAGTTTTAGCGAACCGCCCATGCTTGGTTAAGTGAGATACCACCAACCCATTGGTCAAGGTCGCATTTTTCTGGTACCTAACCAAATCTATGTCTACTTGTACATCTTTTGTTCTACGACATTTTTCAGGTACTTGAACAAACATGTTGTAGGGAGGGCTCATTCCGATGTGCTACTTAAGAACATGTGTGAGGTATTCAATGAGAAACTAGTGGGAGGTAGGCACCAACCCATCATTAAAGCTTTGGAATACATTAGAAGTCTTGTATGAAAAGAATAGTGAGCGTTGTGAATGTGATTCAAAAGTGTCTTAGGACCATTAACACCAAAGGCAACACTCATGTTAGATGCAATCAAGAAAGAGGCTTATAAGTACACTGCTTTACTGGTTGAAGGAGAAAAGTATGAGGTCAGTGGATGGGGAGACAATTGTCTACATCAATGTTGAAGCTAGGGCTTGTACATGTAGAAGATGGGAGCTTCTGGTATGCCATGCAAACATGTTGTTGCTACCCACCGGTGTATGAGGTTGAATGGAATTCAAATAGGATCTGTTGAATCATGGGTGCATCCATGTTACTTGCTTAAGACTTGGGAAGAAACTTACAAACACCACGTCCGACCAATGCGGTTCACGAGCATTGGTATAAGTCACAGGTGCCTACAACCATTCTTCCACCTAAACATTATAAACCATTAGGTAGGCCACGAAAAGAAAAGAACGGGCTTTTCTGAAAATGATAATAGTGACAAAACCAGTAATTTGTCACAGTCTAGTAAGAGTGTGGTTTGTGGTATTTGTGGCAATCTTTGGACACAACAAGAAAACATGTCTTGGGCAAGGAGGCGTTACAGGAAGTCAAGGCACTACACAACAGTCTCAAAAAGCGAGGTTCATCCCGCCAAAAGTTACATCAAAGAAGAAGGCAAAGGTTACGGTGACAACTATGCGGTAATGATCAACCAAGTGTGGTCCAGTCTCAATCTGGAAGTCAAGTTGATGCTGCTTCTGGTGGGTCTCCAAAACAATTTTGGACTAAGACCAGGATTATAGCAGCAAAGCTTTCTTCACCACAAAAAATTGCTAGTTAAGCATATGAAAGCCAATGTTGTCCATCGAATATGTATTCCCCTAAACATTATTTGCTATGTTTAAACAATGTATGTTTCTTAACTTTCTAGACTACAAAATTTTATGCATTTGGAAATATATCCATTTGCGTTATGTATGAAATCATGTCATGTTAGTGTATGGGTTAAATTGTGTGTTTATGGTATTGTTTTAATACAGTCTTCATACATCTGTGTTTTGAGTTGGATAATATTACTCTATTATCACAAACACTAATGAAGGATCAAAGATGGATGAACATCACCATATCAAGTTTATCTTGATACTCAGAAATGGTGTCGGTTCACCCATCCTTGAGACTTCATACGTCTATGAATCTTGGATCTGTTGAACTTGGATCTGTGTTTTGAGTTTGGTTGCTGTTGCTCTATTATCACAAACACTAATGAAGGATCAAAGGTGGATGAGCAACACCATATCAAGTTTATGTTGACACTCAAAGGTGGTGCCATACATCCATCTTTGAGACTTCATACGTCTATGAATCTAGGAGTTGTTGAACTTAGATCTGGGTTTTGAGTTGGATACGGTTATTCTATCATTACAAACATGAATGAAGGATCAAAGATGGATGAACAACACCATATCAAGCTTATGTTGATTCTCAAAAGTGGTGTATGTTCATCCATCTCAGATCATTCATCCATCTCAGATCATTCATCCATCTTTGATACTTGGATCTGTGTTTTGAGTTGCATACGGTTAACAAACACGAATTAAGGATGAAAGATGGATGAACAACACCATATCAAGTTTATGTTGATACTCAAAAGTGGTGTCTGTTCATCCATCCCTCATCATTCATCCATCTTTGATACTTGTAGCTTTGTTATGACTTTGATCATTTTACTAAGGTGTGGTTTGAATTAAGATAATATTTGTGTGGCAACTGAGGTGGGTTTGATCATTTATAAGGGGTAGGAGAAAGTATTAAAGGCATAACACTCAAAAGGACTAAAGGATAAAAGTAAAACTACTAATACTGTAGAAGGACCAAACTACATCAAAACTTAACTTTTCAAAAGTCAACCATCGCCACACGTCTACTTACACATCGCCACACATCTACTTACACAGACCATACATACCACCGACTCAAAAGGCAAAAAACCACCTACATTGCTAACCCACTAGATAAACCAAATACAGACGGCAATGATGAGTATCCAGGAGAAAACAGAGAAGTTCCTCAGTTGGCAGAGTTTCTCCTTCTCGGAGGAGTTCACTAGGGTATCGGCTTGAGTAGCCTCTAGCTCATTTGCCCTGGCGACTGCGTCTATAGTATTCATGGTCACTGGCTGATGAGGGATTGTTGGCATTCTTGCAACGCCGCCTCATTACGGTGGATATGCCTTTGCAAGTAGTGGAACACCTCCCTTGCTCGGTGGTCGTGGTGGATCCAACCACCCATTTATGGGACACACGGATCCCTAAAAATCAGAAAACAAACGTTTCAACACACATAAAAGCTGACTCCAAGATGAAACTATTAATTAAACATGTTAAATTAAAAAAATACAAGCATTATTATATAGGAATACTAGCCAACTGAGCAGGACATGCATAGTATCGCTGCCGGCGTTGACATTATTCCGGCAAGTTTTAACTACGGCTAGCCTACCACAAGCTCAACGAACCATTATTACAAGTAGATCGTAAAAATTCAGGATAAGAATTATTTTTGGTAGAGGAGACTTTAGGGATGAGTGGTCAATATGAGTTGCTTTTATTAGGCCCTATTTACTGTCGCAGCCACAGAAAAGTTTATCCAGCACGCTTAATAGATATGTTGAAATGGCAAAAGTGCCCTTGGACTAAAGACAAATCTAACGAAATGAGATGTCCTTGACTAACGGCAAAATGGTGAAAGGACTTGTAGCGAGTGAAAACCTTGAAATAGGGACCCCCGACGATGAATAGGGCGAGTTTTGTCCCATCGCGATGCGTCGTGCCAACTATAGGGACCAACGGTGTATTTTAGTCTAGTTATTATTAGTTAATCATTATTTATCTTAACTTTTTTTTCTTATTTATTTATTTGTATAGTTATTTTTTATTTTTGTTATATACATATGTCATATATACATATACATACCTATATATATATATATATACTAGTCGGGTACTCGCGCGTTGCGGCGACGGGTACCCGTGTAATTAATTCTTGACGATAACAAGATTTTTTCGATGCATTACTTTTAAAGAAGGAAAAAAAAGAATGTCCAACAGAGGTTATTAATTGGAAATTAGTTTGTTTACTTATTTACGCATTTAGTAACATAATAAAAAGTTTTTATAGCAAGGTGCCCCGATTATATGTTTTTTATGATGCTAACTTAACACGTGGCGATAACTTAATTGAACAAATTTACCGCACAGTGTTGCTTTAAAAAATGACAGACTTGTATCACGATGCAACAACAAAAAACAAATATAATCAAATAATATTATTCGCTAACGGTATTAATTATAATGTAACTGCATAATATACAAATGGCTTATCATAGTTTAAAAGAAAAAAAAAAAGAAAAGAAAAAAAAACCTTTATCATCATCACTACCGGTACCTGTTGCAATTTACGAGAAATATAAAATGACACAATTATCAATGTTTTAAATTTGCTTTTAGTGTATTTAGTAATACCCTTTTTTTATTATGTTATTAGGGGTATAATGGGAATTTAATAACATGAATTAAATTTTAATTAGTTTAATAAAGAAACGGGTAAATATGACAAATTATCATTTATATTGGGTAGATATGTCATTATAAGTTTTGGTTTGGTAAATATGGCATTACAAGGTTTAAGTTGAGGATATATGAAATTATCCTTTTATGAATAACAAAAAAGTAATTAGTACAATATTAAAAAGAATTTTACTAACGTTAACACGTAATACATGACGTAGTATCGAGAATGTAATTGTCAAGAGTAAAGCAATGGTTTAGACGATACTATAAGTACGTGTATTTGAGCTAGCGGCAGAGCCAGAATATAATAATTGATGAGGCGAACTTTGATAATTTTTATAAACTATACTATAAATCAATTTGTTAAAGAGTCATATTATAAAAATATTCAGATATTATAAAAAATTTACATATTAATCTTTTTCGTTAAAAAAGCACGTACCTACCATACCCCTTTTCTGTCTCCACTCTTATGTGAGCTAAAGGTCCGAGCTCAAATATATCATCAAATGTTTATGTAACTTTATTTTTTTACCAAAACTAAAATAAACGAATTGAAAGAAAAACTTTGCACGGGCCCATTACGACGTGGCCTAGAGTTTGTGTTTCTTTTTTTTGTTATTTTAATCAGATAAGATTTACTTAGTTTAATCAACTAGGTATACTTTTTGGACTCTAATAACTAAACATATTTAAATAACCGTGTGTATAGAACGTTGGCATCAATCACGACAACTCGACAAGTATACTTGAATTATTTTATTATTTTGATCATACCATGCCAACTCTTTTTCCTGCCTTATTGTTTATCTCTTTATTCAAATATTTAATGTTTTTCGATGGATAATATTTTTGATAAATAGATGTTAGCTTTTCATAATTTCTTTACAAAGAGTACATGACGAGTTAGTAAAAATTTAAAGCTATGAGAGAGGGTGGCTTTATTTTAGTTTTATGTAACAAGAAACCAATTGGTTCGACCAATCAAGAACTTCTAGCAAGGTTCATATAGCTACGACTCCCACGAGTACGTTTGAACTATATGGTCATTGTTTTCTGACGTGAGTCGTCCAATGTTCGATTTCAAAATTGAAATTACATGCTATCAAGTTCTGTTTAAACGTTATGTTTTCAATATTAGTCTTCAAGTTAAAATTTCAAATCATTAAGTTCCAAGAGTTTCTGCTTAGTTTCATGGTCAAAACAGTTTGTGTTTAAGTAACATGAATGATTCAGCGAGGTCCATTTTATCCGCTAATACTTATGCAATCTAGTTCTTTCTAATACTCTTTTCATCTCATAACGAGTTAGAAAATTTGCAATTCTGTTTTTCAAGATGACATTTATTTTCAATTAAATTTAACTAGCTTTTGTGTAATATTACTAAAACTATGGCTCTTTTTTCTAAATGTCAAGAATAACCTTCTCCAATTGTACCCATTTTGAGACTCTTTATTTCAAAATATATGCTTTTTTCATTGGTTTAATCGAGTTTTATTTCGCAAATCTTTGCAATTACATAAATTGAAAAAAAACTAACTGATATTTCGAAAGTCATAACTTATAAATATTAAAATTTTCAACAAAAGACATAACAACAACTAAATATTGAATAAACTAATAATTAAAATTGTTAAAAAACAAAAGATCGCAAGTCTTTCATGACGTAGTAAATGATAAAAGAAATATGAAATTGTTGATAAAATGGCAAAATGAATAAAACATGAAGGTAAAAAAAATGAGGTTGAATTAGGTGGGGTTTCAAATACTAATGAGTGTGTGAAGTGCATGTTCAAAATGGAGGATGGAGGGTGAGAGGGAGGATGAGTTTCGTAATAGGTGGGGTTCGCAATGGGTTCGTGATAGGTATGAATTCATAGTGGGTGTGTAAAGAGGGTTTGCAGAGATTCGCAACGAGGAAAGAGGGTTTGTACGAGAAAGAAGAGGTTTTTTGAAGGATGGAGGGATTCTTGGGAGGTAAGAGGGGTGAGTTTGTCTATATATATTATATAAAAGTATATTGCGAAATATTGTGATTTTTTGTTGTTTTTACAAAAAATTCTAAAAAAAGCTTTTGAAAAATATATCAAAATGAATATCAAATTAAAAAGCATTAAATAGTACGTTATTTTGCACAATATGTATGAATTTTTTATGTTGTCAATTTACACATAAATGAGATTAAAAAATAGAGTAAATTACACCGTTCGTCCATGTGGTTTGCGTTGACCGCAGGAGTTCGTCCTTTGACCAAAAAAGTTGCACCGTTTGTCCCTAAGTGGCAAGCGTTATGCGTTGTCCTTCCCTCTAACGGGGCCCACTAACGTGGTTAAGTCAAGTCCATGTGAGGGTATTTATGTCCTTTTAAGTTCACAAATGAGGTTAAAGTAGTCATTGTAGCATTATGACTCACCACTACCAAATAAAATATTTTTAAGAGTAAATTACACCGTTCGTCCTTGTGGTTTGCGTTGACCGCAGGGTTTAGTCCTTTGACCAAAAAAATTGCACCCTACGTCCTTAAGTGTGAAGCGTTATACGCAGTTAATCCCTCGATCCATCTGGGCCCACCAATTCAAGATACGTCTGTTAACTAAGGTTTTAAAGGGTATATCCGTCATTTCCTACAACTAGCATTTATACCAATTTTAAAGTAAAATTACATAAATCGTCCAAAGTGGTATATCACCACTTACCCATTTCTCTCTGTCTCTCTTTAAATCAGCACTTCACCACCCACCCTCAAATTGAACTCATCACATAACAAATTTACCACTAAAATCGCACAGAGATTATGATCTTGAATGAGGCCAAGAACCAACCAGACAATTATCTTTGTTTGGCTAAAGTCTTACGCGTAAGGTATGCGCCTAAAGGCTTTGTTTTTTCACGCTAAAGACTTTAACATCATCCGTCCATGGACCTTTACGTTAAGTAAATATGACATTTAAGCATTCAACAGACTTCAACATCAAACAATCTATCAAAAACTAACCTTTATGTCATCTCCATTCCACTATTCCGACCCTACATGACTCGACATAAACTAGAACAAAATTGAAATATTGTCATGATCTCGATTTGGTTTCCTCATTATCTCATATGAGATGTTCAAAAACCTTTAAAGAACTTGATAAACGAGAACAAACAAACTATCATTGATCTACTCATCCACCTACAAACCAACCATCATCACAAATCCGAAACAATTTAATAATTAAAAAAGGTAACAAGATCTCGGTTATCCTTCTCGTGCTCTGAAACCTTTACAAGATCATTCACACGAAAAGGTTATCATCATAGATCTTTGATACTATCCGAATATATAGAAAGTTCAATAAAAAAATGTTATTTTCTTTCTTGGTTTAAATTGAGCGAAAAAGTAAAACAATAACACTTAACCTACCGGGTCGTCACGACAAACACTCTTTTTTGGTAGAACGTGATAGCGGACAACAAACAAACCAAGTGCACCCTTAGTTAAGCTGAACAACAAACATAAACCACTTCCGGGTTCTATCTTTTGAGAGAGAAAAACAAGCGGCAACAACAAAACAAGTACCTCTTGGGTGCCGTTGGTGTAGTCGGCAATCAACAAACACACCTCTTGAGAACGTGATATCACGGCGAAACAAGCGCACCTGTTGGGTGGCAGTGGTACGTGGCGGTACAAACAAACACCACCCGGCGGTTGGTGTTTAAGAACAACAAACACCCTTGCGGGTTTCTTGTCACACCAAGCAAACAATCACCCCTTGCGGCTTGGTTTTGAAGCGAAACACAAAACACCAAATAAACTACACCATACAAAATCAAATAAGACCAAAAAGGTAAGCTTATGGTCGTCCTAAGCTAAGACCCATACTGGTTTGACAGACCTAATGTCATAGGCATACCCTTGACGGCCAGAGACCACATCGATTCAAAGCGACCCTTGGGTGAGGTTTTTAGTAGCGTGACACATGGTGGATCGGAAAGAGGGGAGAGTGGGGAGTGTTTTGAGGTGGGTGGTGTAGTGTGGTAAGCGTGTGGCGGTGGTGGTGGTTTAAGGTGGTCGTAAAAAAAAGTCTTTGATTTAAAGGAGAGAGAGAAATGGGTAAGTGGTGATATAGGCGATTTATGTTTAAAAGTTGGTATAAATGCTAGTTGCTAGGAATGGCGGATATACCCCTTTAAAACCTTAGTTAGCGGACGTTATCTTGAATTGGTGGGCCGGATGGGCGGAGGGAGAGGAACGGCATAAGCGTTTCACTTAGGGCGTGCGGATTGCAATTTTTTTGGTCAAAGGACTAAACCCTGCGGTCAACGCAAACCACAAGGACGAACGGTGTAATTTACTCTATTTTTAATAATAATAACTTAATATAATTAGTAGGCCCCACCACCACCTATTAAACTACATTATTTCTTCTTCATCTTCATAATAATACTGCATCTTCCACCCTCCCACCATCATGAGGCACCACTCCACCCACGGCCACCTTCTCAAAGCGTAAAACAACACCCCAGCGGCAATCAAAACCCACAAACACCAACATCCCATTTTTATTAAAAAAAAATCAGAAGCCACAAACACCAACATCCCATTTTCATTCGACAACAACAATAACAACATCAATATTTTGTCGATACCATATGGGTCTCGGCCTAGCTTTCTCGTCATCAGCCAACCAAACAACCCAGTGGGGTCTTTCCATTCGACAACAACAATAACAACATCACCATTTTTGTTTCAAAACCACCAATCACATACCTTAGGTACCATGTTTTCATCCGAAACCAAAACAAAAATAAACAACAATGACAATAACAACAAGAGCATTATCAAGCACACAACAAGGCCACACCGAGGGCTTACGCTCGGTACAGGAATCGACACGCCTAAAACATGACCAAGACCACGTATACCAAGATGTTTTTAACCACGTTTTTATTATTAAAAATTCATTTCCGTGTTTTTCTAACAAAACACGAAGCAAAAGCGAGTCAACTCATGACTCGTTTCACGAGTTACAAAAAGAGCGAGTAACAACTTCGCATGTGTGACCCTACCTTTATCTTCTTTGTGAATATGACATGGTGGTGGTGCTATAGCGGCGTAAGTGGTGGCGTGGGTGAAAGATCACGAGGGTGGGGGGGGTGGTTTGATGCGTAGCGTAGTAGATCGGAAAGAGAGGTGTAGTGGGGAGTATTTTGGAGTGGGGCGGTGAGGGGTGGTTCTTGCGTGATGGCGTGGCGGTGGTATGATTTCCGGTCGACTAGGGTTTGGTGGCCGGAAATTATAGAGAGAGAGAGGAGAGGGTGAGGTGTGTGTTTTTATAGAGAGAAGTTATGTGGCAAAAATGAGGAGGTGTGTGTGTGTTGGGGTATATATACACGTTAGTCCTTGCAGATTAGATCCTTATGGTGTTGAAATGACGATTATACCCTCGGGTTAACAAGACTTAACGACCGTTAGTGGGCTCCGTTAGAGGGAGGGACTAATGGTGCATAACGTTTGCCACTTAAGGATGGACGGTGCAACTTTTTTGGTCAAATGACGAACTCCTGCGGTCAACGCAAACCACAAGGACGAACAGTGTAATTTACTCTAAAAAATATAAGTATATTATAAATATGTGAGAAAGTGTAAAATTGAGACAAAAGTACAAATAACTTACTATAACCTCACAATATTCGAAGCGAAATAGGGTGTCAAAGATACTTTATTTTCAAAAATTAAGGCATTTTTGTTAGTTCACATTTCAAAAATCTTATATTTAACAATATATCACAATTTTAAGTCACAATGGCATTAAGTATTATCGTGGCCTCGTGGGTCATGGGAATGCAAATTCCCCTAAGTGTTTATCATCAGCTTGACACATTGTTCTACCAAAGGGCTTGTGTCTCAATGGTATCCCTAGTTGTGTGAGGAGCTTTCCATCAAAATAATTATGGGTTCAAGTCTTGCTTAGAACATGTGAGATTTATTTGTGGTGTTAATATTGTGAGACAGTTAAAAATTGTCATTTTTAAATCAATAAATAAATAAAAATATCACATTTTACTTTTTTTTTGAACGGCGACATATTATAAAAAAAGAAACTAGCAACGAGCTAGCAACTACAAAGACGATTTCAGCCGATCATTCCAAGTAATATATTTTTTGCTTCTAAACTTATACCAAGAAAAAGAATAAAGAAGAATAGAATCAAATATATCACATATCCTCATAATTTGATAATTGAAAGCGATATTATTCCTAAAACGCCAAATGGTCCAACATGAAGCCGCGAAAATGATATAAAACTAACCAGACCAAATGATTTTTGCTCGGTTGGTATTCACTTTCAAAAAACTCATGGGTTCACTAGAGAGATTTTGTGGATAAAAGGTCATGGGTTTGAGTTTCAGCTCGTGCTCACTCCAGGTGGTGCCCCACTGGACCAAGAGAGTTGATGGAGCTATTCTTTATGAGATGGACAATGACTTATGCTAAAAAGACATTCGAAGTTAGGGTGTTTCCGTCGATCTACATTTTTTGTGAATAAAACAAACCAGAATACTAAGATAAACACTTATCATAAGATGACCGAGTAACGAAGTATATAAAACTAATACAATGCATTTTAAAAAAGTTGTATTTACTCCCCATTACGATGGGAGGCTCCCACGGAAACAACGTTCCTTTCAGAAGTATCAATGCTGTAACATGAATCTTAAATGCATGAATGTAATGTACCAAAAAAATACCGCGGTTCCTAATGGAATAGGTAACAAATCTATTGTTAACGGTAGGGGCTCAATCAACATAATCCGCCCATTGTTTTATGAAAATCCCCAAACATATACAGTAACAAGTATTAGTGTTAAGATTTATGGTCTATTGCTTATTGTCTAATCTGATATTGTATCTAAGACATTTCTTGTTGTGTTTTAGTTATACATGTTGATAGAAAGAGTTGGTGCTGAGTATTAAAGAGTTGTATCTAGAGGGACTTGAAGTGTTAAAGTATTATAGCTGGAAATAGCTTTTGGATGTCATATAGCAAGTTTCTAAAGATGAAGGGCTAAAGTGTTACATCTGGGACTATATATTGAGAAAGTCTACAGACTTTCTCATAACTTCTGTCGATCATTCTCTCTCTAAAAGTGATATCAAAATTACTCTCTCTCTCAAAATAAAACCCTAATTTGTATTTTGATTTCCTTGATCAAAATACTTTGTTACTCATTGTTACTGATTTGTTGTTGTTTGATTGAGATCAAATACTGGTTGTTGTTTCATTCTATTTGAGAATAGAAGATTTGGTTTTGTAATATTGTTTCTGAAGTAATAAAAGTATTTTGTTATCATTGAAGTCTGTTTTTCTTCATGGTATCAGAGCCAGGTTTGCTCTGAATATCGTTTTTGAAAATTAGGGTTTCTTGATAAAATTGGGTTTTTTAAAAATTGATTGGTTCTTGGTCAATTAACTTGTGTTAATTGATAGATCTTATGATGAATTTGGTTAATCTTGAAGGTTTCTAGAAAACCCCTAAATTTCTGAAAAATTAGGGTTTGGTATATTTTGGGGCTTTTGTGATTAAAGGCTTCTGGAATCGATTAAGATTGGTTAATCGATAAGATCTGGTGTTTGGTAAAGATTGGAAGTGGTTACGTAATTTTCCCTAATTCTGAAAATTAGGGTTTTTTGTTTCTTTGATCTTGGTACTGGGTTCTTACTTTATATCTGCTATATCTCTAGACTAAGTGAATCTAGAGTATAGTAGGTCTGTTATTCCTTACTGATTATTTTTGCGTGCTCTGTAACACCTCTCGCACTCTCTCTTTAATTTCTGTTCTTATTTTTCTGTCTAGATTGCCGGAGGATAGGATTTGGGATTATTGGAACTTGTGATTGGTTGTTGTTGAGATTCTTTATTTTTTTTGTTCTTGTTTCTGTTCTTGTTTATCACATTTCTTGAATCATATATGTCATTCATAATTACATTTCATGGTTATCATGGTGATGAGTATGAACACGATAACCTGTCACTTTAATAAGTAAATTGGATTTGAGTCATCCTTTACATTTACACCCAAATGATTCAGCTTATTTAACTGTGGTTTCAATTAAACTAAAAGGAACTGAGAATTATAATGTCCGGTCTTGTGCTATGATGTTAGCATTAGAAGGAAAAAATAAAACTGGTTTTATTCATGGCACTTGTAGAAGGTCTATCTTGATGAAGTTTTGGGAAGAAAATGGGACAGGGTTAATGCTATTGTTTTGGGATGGATTCTAAATTCCATCTCTGAAGAACTGTTTCTTGGTCAATTTTTTTCTAAAAGTGCTTCTAGTGTCTGGAATGAGTTGAAAGATACTTTTGACAGGGTTGATGGTTCAGTTACTTTTAACTTGCATCATAAAATTAATTCTTTAACTCAGAATGGCACTACTATCTCTGAATATTTTAATAAGCTAAGTACTTTGTGGAAACAATTTGATGCTATGTTTTAATTACCTAGATGTACTTGTCATGATGCTGATGATTTTAAAAAGCATAATCAACTTATGAAACTTATGCAGTTTTTAATGGGTCTGGATGATACTTACATGCAAATAAGGAGTAATATTCTCTCTAGAGACCCTTTGCCTGATGTTAAAGGTGCTTATGCTATTATCAGTAGTGAAGAGAATCATAGAAATGTTGTGTCTGGTAGTTCTAGTAGAAATCATAATTCTGCTTTTGCTACTAGAGTTGTGAATAAAGTTAATAATCAAACCAGTCAAAATGCTAGACCTATTAATCAGAATACTCAGGCTAATGCTAATCCTCCTATTGCTAATTTTAATAAAGTATCTGATAATAGGAGAAATACTGGTTCTACTCTTATTTGTGATCCTTTGTGGTTTTAATGGACATACTCAGGACAGATTTTTAAGTTGATTGGGTATCCTCCAAATTTTGGAAAAAAGGGTAACAATAACAGACCTCAGACTACTCAAAAAAGATTTTCTAATAACAATTCTGTGGGGTACAGATGAACAACTTTCTACTCTTATCTCTCTCATCTTCAAATAAAATTTGGTCATCCAAATGGAACTGAAGCTTTGATTACTAAAATTGGGAATCTTAAACTTGTTGATTCCTTAATATTATATGATGTTCTGGTTATTCAAGAATATTGTGTTCTGGTTATTCAAGAATATTGTGTTACCTTAATATCTGTTCATAAATTGGCTAAAGATAATAAAATTGTAGTTGCCTTTGATGAGAATAAATGTTACTTCTTGAATCAGGATTTGAATCTGGGAAATGTTCTGGGGACTGGTAATCAATGTGGTGGTTTATATTATTTCAATTATGGAGGTACCTCTTTTCAAACTTACAACTCTATTTCTTATTATGACTGGCACTGCAGACCCTGTTCTAAATGTGTTAAAACCTGATTTGAAGTTTACTTCAAAAGATCAAAACTTAATTTGTGAATCTTGTCAAAGAGCTAAACAAACTAGAGAACCTTTTCCTTTAAGTGATAATACTTCTACTGTTTTAAGTGAACTTGTTCATTTAGATCTTTGGGGGCCTTATAAGGTTGCTAGTAAGGAAGGTTACAAGTATTTCTTGACTATTGTGGATGATTACACTAGGGCTGTATGGGTATACTTGCTTAAAACTAAGGATGAAACTATTCATTATATCACTATTTTTTACAACATGATTGAAACTCAGTTTAATAAAAAAAAATTAAGAGTTTTAGAAGTGATAATGGTACTGAATTTGTTAATCATTCTTTTTCAAAATTATGTGAAGAAAAAGGTATTACCCATCAGACTTCTTGTGCATATACTCCACAGACAAAATGGTATTCTTTGAAAGGAAACATAGGCATATTTTGAATGTTGCTAGATCCCTTCTGTTTCAGGGGGAATTCCTCTTAAGTTTTGGACTGAGTGTGTTCTTACTGCTACTTTTCTTATTAACAGATTGCCTTCTTCTATGCTTAATGGAAAATCTCCTTTTGAGATGATATATGACAAAAAGCCTACTCTCTGCAATTTAAGAATGTTTGGTTGTTTGTGCTTTGCTACTGTTGTTAATAATCATGATAAACTTAGTAGCAGATCTGAGAAATGTGTTATGATGGAGTATTCTAATTCTAAAAAGGGATATAGGTTATATAGTCTTGATAAGCATCAGTTCATCTTTTCTAGAGATGTTAAATTTTTTGAGTCTATTTTTCCTTTTAAGGAATCAACTGCTAATAAGAACAATACTATTTCTGAAAATATTTTTCAAGACTTAAATCAGTTGAACTTTTTTGATGGTGAAACCCCTGAACTACCCAATGATGAATAGAGAGTAGACCCTAATCTGAATAGTGACATTGAGTCACCAAGTGAAGGTAGCTACTCTCCTCCATCTGGTAGAGACCATGTCACTGATCATACTTGTGACAACGATGTTTTTTTGATGAGGATGAGTTGGTAACTACACTTGAAGATAAATATTAATTCTGAGGGTAATTTGAATCTTGATTCAAATTCTCCAGTTCATGAAGAAGTACCTTTGAGAAGGTATTCTAGACCTTATGTTTTTCCTAGAAATTATAATGATTTTGTTGTTGAATCTAAAGTTAAGTATGGAATTGAAAAGTTTGTGAATTATTCAAAACTTAACTCTAGAAACTATTGTTTTATTGTTAGATTGAACAAAAGTCATGAACCTAGAAATTATTTTGAAGCTTTAAATCTATCTATTGGACTGATGCTCTGAATAATGAGATTGATGCTTTATATAGAAATGATACATTTGAAGTCACTGTTTTACCCTCTGGTAGAAAAGCTATAGGAAGTAAATGGGTGTTCAAAATTAAGTATAAGTTTGATGGAGAAATAGATAGATATAAAGCTAGGGTTGTTGCTAAAGGGTATAATCAAAAGGAAGGTATAGATTATGAGGAAACATTCTCTCCTGTTGTTAAAATGGTCACTGTTAGATGCTTGCTTAATATTTGTTGAGAATAATTGGCCTATTTTTCAACTTGATGTTAATAATGCTTTCTTATATGGTGATCTTGAGGCTTATTTATATGAAGTTACGAGGGATTCTTTCACGAAGGTGATAATAGAGTATGCAGACTTAAAAAGTCTTTGTATGGTTTAAAACAAGCTCCTAAGCAATGGAATGCAAAACTTACATCTGCTCTTATTGAAAATAGCTTTGTTCAAAGCAAAAGTGATTATTCTTTATATACTAAGTCTAAAGATGATGTGTTTATTGCATTAATTGTCTATGTTGATGATATTATTGTTACTGGGAATAATATTGATGAAATTAACAATTTTAAAACCTTCCTTAAAACTAAGTTCATGATTAAGGATTTAGGAAAGTTGCAATATTTTCTTGGTATTGAAGTTGCTGAGACTGATAAAGGGATTTGTTTAAATCAAAGGAAGTATTGTTTAGATTTGTTAAGTGAGTATGGTATGCTTGGTTGTAAACCTTCTAAAACTCCTTTGCAGTCTAAACTTGTTATATCTAATAAAGCAACTGATAATGATCCTTTGCTTGATAATATTACTGATTATCAGAAGCTTATGGGAAAGCTTATCTACTTGACAAATACTAGACCTGATATTTCATATGCTGTTCATTGTTTAAGTTAGTTCATGCATTCTCCTCTTAAGTCTCATCTCCGAATAGCTTTAAAGATACTAAGGTATCTTAAAGGAGCTCCAGGTTTGGGTATTCATATTACCAAGAATTCTGGTATGTCTCTTTTGCTTATTACGATGTTGATTGGGCTAAATGTATTGTCACAAGGAGTGCATTCTTGGATATTGTGTTTTTTTTAATGGGTCATTAGTATCTTGGAAAAGTAAAAAACAACCTACTCTCTCTAAAAGCTCAAATGAAGCAGAGTATAGAGCTCTTGCTTCAATAACCAGTGAAGTAATTTTGATATTAAAATTTTTAAAAGATCTTAACATTTCTGGTCTTTTACCTGTTCCTCTTCATTGTGATAGTAAATTTGCTATTAAAATAGCAGCCAACCCTGTTTTTCATGAAAGGACAAAACATCTTGAAATTGATTTGCATTTTGTTAGAGAGAAGATTTTAAATGGTGTTGTTAAAACTGTTAAATTGGATTCTGCAAATCAAATTGCATACATCCTTACTAAGAGGTTGGATACATTACAACATCATTTTTTGATAAAAAATCTTGGCATGTTTGATATCTATCAATTATCAGATTAAAGGGGGGTGTTAAGATTTATGGTCTATTGCTTATTGTCTAATCTGATATTGTATCTAAGACATTTCTTGTTGTGTTTTAGTTATACATGTTGATAGAAAGAGTTGGTGCTGAGTATTAAAGAGTTGTATCTAGAGGGACTTGAAGTGTTAAAGTATTATAGCTGGAAATAGCTTTTGGATGTCATATAGCAAGTTTCTAAAGATGAAGGGCTAAAGTGTTACATCTGGGACTATATATTGAGAAAGTCTACAGACTTTCTCATAACTTCTGTCGATCATTCTCTCTCAAAAAGTGATATCAAAATTACTCTCTCTCTCAAAATAAAACCCTAATTTGTATTTTGATTTCCTTGATCAAAATACTTTGTTACTCATTGTTACTGATTTGTTGTTGTTTGATTGAGATCAAATACTGGTTGTTGTTTCATTCTATTTGAGAATAGAATATTTGGTTTTGTAATACTGTTTCTGAAGTAATAAAAGTATTTTGTTATCATTGAAGTCTGTTTTTCTTCAATTAGTCGCTGTTTTCTAGACGGGCCTACTTTTTAGCAATGGAGTTCGTAAATAAACATTGTTTAGTGAATAGGTTTGTAATAATGAGAGCTATGATCAGAAAAGTAGATTTGGGATTTGGGTTCACCCATTTCCTAAAGCTGTGATCAGATAAGTAGATAAGTAGAAATGGGTGAACAAAACAATGAGAGCTATGATCAAATAAGTAGATTTGGATTAAACATTCGAAGTTAGGCTCGTTTGGTATTCACCCATTTCTTTAGGATTTGGGTTTAGTGATCAAAAACCATGTTAGTTTACATTATTTGGATTAAAAAGTGGACTCAACTTTATTAGACCCGCATATTTTTAAAAGAGATGAGTCAGGTGGGTTTTAAGTTTAAAATGATCCCACTATAATTTTTTATTTTTTCTATTAGTCTAAATTAAATAAAAAATCTATATCAAATTATAAAAAATTATTATTTATTACGTAGTTAATTATATATTTTTATCTCTTCTAATATTTTCTCTCTATCATACGTTAAATCCAAATCCAAATTCTAATCCAAATTCAAGTCTTAATCCTAAACCCACCTACAAACCAAACGGGCTCCAATCATTACGGTTCAAATAGAAGGTCAAACTAAAATACAAAGGCTAAAAAGTAATCTATTAGTATGTCACATCATGCTCTACGGCTAAAAAGTAAAAAGGCTAAAAATTATTCTAACAGATTACTAATTTGACATACTAACATATTACTTCTTAGCCGTAGATCATAATTTGACATATTAACGGATTAGTTTTTAGCCGTAGATCAAAAATATTTGTATCGTTAGTCCTCCGTTATCACCACAATACATCTCCTAACCGATTTACGTTTTTGTCCGTTTTTCTTAAGTTTTTATCCGTTTTTATACGTTTTATAAAAACAGATGAAAACGTATGAATCACTATCCGTCTTAATCCGTTTTTATACGTAAACAATCTGTATGAAAACTAAAAAGCGGACGAAAAATATGAAAGCGTAAAGCGTGTAAAAGCAGTTAGCGTGTATGGCGTAAGAAAATGTAAATATGGATGAAAGCATTATAAAGCGTTTTATAGCGTATAAAAAGAGACGAAATAGGGATGATGCGGTATTAGTCCCGAAATTACGATCCCACGTACGAATTAGTGGTACCAATTTTCCAGAGCATAAATTAGTAGTGCCGTCAGGCGGATAGGATCTGAAACCTTGATACTAGGAAATCGGATTTTCCTTTTAAGGTTGAGTTTGCGTTAAAATGTAGGATTAGTGGTCGATTTTTTTCACTTATTTAAGTCGATCTTTGCACGTATACTTCAAGGTCAGATGCAGTTTGGGTTAGTTTGGTTTGGGATTGAATCGAAATCTCATCCCTAGACAAAAGCGTATAAAAATAATAAAATAAATGACATAAGAAAAGAGAGACAAAAGTATAAAAGCGGGATAAGCATTATATAAATGGGCGAAGTGTATAAAAGCGGATGAAAAACATATAAAAAGCGTAGCAAGCGAATGAAAGCGATATATAAGCGACGAATAAAAACGTAAGAGAAATGGACGAAAACGTATAAAAACATAAATCGGTTAGGAGATGTGTGGTGGTAATAACGGAGGACTAACGATGCAAAAAATTTCGAGTATATTACCCATATTTAGAAATTTATAAAAGTACATCGGTAATATTAGTTTGTAACCCAAACTAAAATACAAAATAACCGGCTAACCCGCTGATGTGGCGGTATTTTATACTTGGTAACCGGCTATAGCCGGTCATTTTTGAGAAAGTTGATGGTATTTGAAAAATATATAAAATTTAGTTGGTGATAATGATATTTTAAAATGTATATTACATGTATTTGAAAATTTTGAAAACTACGTTGATAATATAAGTTTTTAACCCTTATTTTGATTTACAATAAAATGTTACAATCTTTTATTTGTTTAATCTACAAAGTTTATGAATAAAAAGAAAGGTTATTTTGTCTAGTTTTTTAGTTTGTGATTTTTATACAATTAGTTTTTTTGTTTGTAATTTTTATCAATGGAGTTACTCATAATCAATAAAAAGTGTTGTTTATCAATAAAAATAGTTCTCATTAATAAAAATAATTGTTCATCAGTTACAGCGCAATGTTCATCAATTAAATCACGTTTTTAATCAGTTTGTCAGTTCTCTTAAAAAAGTTACGTTGTTCACCATTTTTTTTAAGAGAATCACGTTATTCATCAGTTTTCTAAAAAATAAATCATAATATTCATCAGTTCATCAGTTTTCTGGAAAAAAAAATATCAAATGTTCATCAATTTATGAGCTCATCAGTTTCTAAAAGAAAATCATAATGTTTATAAAGTCATCAGTATTATAAAAAAATTACAACGTTCATCAGTTTATTAGTTTTCTAAAAAATAATCATAATATTTTTGTAAGCTCCCGAAAAATAATCAGAAATTAAGCTCGATTTATTTTATCATGAAATTTTCTAAACATCACATTTGCATATCATTTGGCATATGCATGATCAACGCAGCTTGAGCGTTCATAAACATACCGTTGTGATCATAACGAAATTCCCCACGATCTTGATAACATTAAAATACGTAACGAATACGTAAAAATTTATAAAAATACTAATTAAATTATAATAAAAATATATTAAAATTAAATATTGGGCCCTGGAACTCATTGGACTTTTACCACTTCACCACTGGCCCGACACGTACGGCCAATGGGCCTCATAACCGAATCGAGCCCAACACCCAATCCTATTGGAGGCCTCTGCCTTATGCTGAGCCTAACTTTCTTCGCTACACCTTTTCTTTTGGGCTTCCATTTAACGTTGCTTTCGATCCATATCATATCAACCCACCCCTTTCACCTTGGGCTAACCGACTATAGCCCAATACCATTTCACCATTTGGGCCTTGACTACTCACTGACCCAACCTAAGTCCAAGCACACCCGAATATTGTACACAAAATTTGCACTATGCCTTCCTTTGGATTACGTGGCGGCGACAGCAACACAAAGACAAAAACACAAACACAAATCACATCTCTTGATCCTATAATGTTGCGTGTGTATATGTAAAGAGAGACAACCACCCATACAAAGCCACCCTAAGCATATTAAAATAATACCCTAATACCCTTGACCACATTTGACCTTATTAACCACTAGGTTTGTGTGTCTAGGTTGAAGTGACAAACCAAGTGCATGCCCACGATTTGGTAACCGAGCATGCCAAGACCTCTCCCACACTTCATCTTGCTTTTCTTGGAACTTAGGAGTTGTATCAATAAAATAAACAAAAGAACATACTTGCTTTCCCTTTATAAGCCACCCTCAAACACAAGGTTTAACACGCAACTCACACATTCAAAGTTCACTAAAAAAAATACTCTCTCACATTCACAACTCATCTAGTGTTGAAGTCGGGCAAGAAGGAAAACAAAACGAAAAGTGTTTGATCATTGCTTGGGTTAAGGAACAAAGGGTTTTCTTGGTCCCATTCTACACGTTCACCTTTCTTTGAATTGATCCCCACTTCGTTTGAGTGTTGTAAGTCCTTCTCAACTTGTTCTATTCGTTTTCTCATTGATATCTGCATATATATAAGTTGTGTGCACCATTATAGATCAAAGACATAAAAATGATTGCAAATTATCGAGACACTAACAACTCATTGAGCTAAGTCATGCACGTATGCTACCACTAAACTTGTATCCTAACATGTTATACGTTTTTCTATAAATACCTAATCTCGATATCACTTTTGTTTGAGCATATGTCATATATATCAAATCTTTTATAGTCTACGACAATTACCTTGTTAAATAAAGTCTAGAACATGAGAGAGATCACATTTTCGACACTTTCATAACCAACTTAAAAACCCTTAAAACCTCCCTATGCCTCATTAACTCTTTAACCAAACAAACCCTATATTGGGCCTTAAGGCCCATCGACCTCACCATGGCCCAATAACAAGTTTACCCGGCCCAATCATAATAAGAATAAGCCAATAAGTTAATAATAAGCTAATAAGCACTAAAAATAAGATTAGATATAAATTGTGAACGTTTTGTAAAGTTTTCGTTTTATAAGCATGCATAGGACCTAAATTGCAAATATATTAGTCCTTGGGTTAAAATTGAAACATTTTCAAAAGATAAAGGGGTTGATTATATGTAAAATACCATGAAAAGTACGAGGGCTATTATGGTCAATTTCAAAGTATAAGGGTATTAATGTGTGTGCATCATATATGTAAACCACAAGGACCGATCATGTAATTAAATAAAACTAGTAATAATAAAAGTTTGGGTTAAAAGTGTCAAGTTTGAAAAGTAAAGGTTTTAAAGCGTATAAATGGAACTAGAAGAATTGTTAATGTAAATCGGTTTACCAAAGGATTGAAAATGTCATTTCTGAAAGTTTTGATATAAAATATGTTTTGGGTAAAAATTGTCATTTTCTCAAAGTTAAGGTACTAAACTTCGTACTTTTATAACTTGAGAGTAAAAGTGTAAATTAGGAAAAGTTTAGAAAAAACTTATAAACTTATCGTAACTTCGTAAAAACGAGTATTTTGATCATATGAGTATCTTATTATCGGATAACGTTAAAAAGTATTAAGTTTATATATATTTATAAGATTATAATTATATATATAAATCCGATAAAACATACGGGGAATCTAAACAGGTTAAAATACTCAATAAAACCATTAAGATCACAACGGGGGAAAACATTTCACTTATGCGTAAGTGAGGATCATTAGTTAAGGCAATGTAGCACATAAATTGACTTAAAAGCGTTAAGCGCATGGCACTTACTATTGGATTGGACAATCAAATGTTCTATTGAATAAGAATATCAATGCTCTATTATTTTGGTGTGAACCAAAATGCTAATTCTTGAGACTCGCCATCTCATCATTTTTAGGTTTCGGTTTGGAACCTCCGCTACATTAATACTTGATCTATTTGTGCGTGTTCATTTTCATCAAGGTGAGTTCATAGCCTCGCTTTTACTTTTATTTTTGCAAACCCGCGAGGAGATACATGCTTTAAACTAGAACACAAGGTTTTTCATAAATGCTCTATCCTCTTGATTATTGGTACTGCCTAAGTATTTAGCCACGAGTCCCCACGATCATGAACCATTAGTCACCTTGAGTGAGCGTAGATATCGTGAATAGTACTATAGGGATTAACGACCCGTTTGGTGATAGAGAAATAACCGGGGTGCACCATATTGAATTTCTTTAGGGAATTGGCTATTACCTCCTTTGGGGCATACTACGTGCTGGTAATTGATTGTATGCGGTTGAGTTTTGGTTTCATGAGCTTGGCATAATAATCTGTGATTTTCTTATGATATTGTTAGTTTACAATGATCATGATCTTATACTTGTGTTCAACTATTTTAAACCTATGAAATTCACTCAACATTTTTGTTGACCTTTTTTGCATGTTATCTCAGTGTCGATTGAGAGTATGACCAAAGCGGAGAATGGGGCATGAAGGCTTATCTGGTGTAAAACATAAAAGTTGTCATTTCTTTCAAACTCATGATCTTTCTTTTGGGAAAAACACTTGATCTATTTACAACGTTTTGTAACAAACTATGAGTTTTCGATGAATGATAACTATTTTGATAAAGCGTCTCTTCGAGTCATTTTGTATAATTATTGACTATGATCTCCATTCAAGTAACACCCGAATTAGTCTTACAACGTCATTAAGATTTTGGGGTGTTATTCTGATTAAATGCTCGAGCGGGTTATAGAGAAACGAGTTTTCTGGACTATAACCGCACTTTTAAAAGGGACTATTTTACACCACGCCTTACAGCCTTGGTGCCGCTCACATGCATTAGGATGATGCATCACTAGATCATAAGTAAATTTCATTCATTTTAGTTAGGCATGGAGATTTTCTTGGCAAATATCGTAGCTAGCGAAATCTTGTTAATAATATATTATTTGGCATTTTACTTACATTAATTTATGGGTTGTTACGGTACCATATGCATCCCACCCGGTTGTTCGTCTAAGACAGCGAGATGGAAGACTATGTCCTCACATTTGTCAATATGCCCGACTCATCGGTCCAGGTCATACCGGCTCTTTTTGGGACTGAACCTTTTGAGGAAGGTGTTGCTGAACTCCTCTTGTTCGCTAGCGATTGCTCGCTCAAGAGCACAATGCTTTGCTTCTATGACCTAGATCGGAACTACGAGTCGCGACAATGGTTACTTGAGAGATGTCGTCATTGGTGGATGATGGATCATCAAGTCATCAAGGCGCTTACTCTGCTTCATCGAGACTCTTCGGATCATCTTCCTACCGATCCGTGTCGTGCAGACGTGGATCCGTGTTCTTAATCATATTGAGCCTAAACCGTTTGGAGTGCCTTATATGCATCAAAGTGCGACCTTGAAACACACGCTAGGAAGCATAATGCGATCCATCACTATGACTCATGTGATACCATGTTCGATCACCACCTACTCGGTCATCACCGGTTTCACCTCTCTTGTTCCACCTACTCCTACTTCACCACCATTACCACCTACTGTGTTCTACCATCAGACCACCAGCATTCTTTGTTTCATCACCGCCCTAAAGCCGCCTCCGTTGGACACTTTTAGTGAGCCGCTTTTACGCTTTGCATCAAATGTTACCACAATCACTATCGATCACGACATGCCTACTCAAGTGGGCGTTGAGGCCGGACCAAGGAAAGGCGGTGCTGGCGATGGTCATTTTATACCACTACTTCATCGTTGGAGAGAAGAGGAGGAGCACCTAGTTCATTGAGCGGAAGAGCTCAACCAGCGCGACTCGGTTACGCACATTGCCGTTGAGCACGTACACCACACCATTCCTCGTTGGCTCTGGTGGTTGAACCACGAACCCGGTTAGTGAGCTCCTAGCACATTATGATGAGATTCCCTTTGGTTAGGATGAGAGCTTGGAGGAGGAGTTCGAGAACCTCGTGATAGGTCGCTACTCCATTGAGTTGTGTTCGATATGATGAGTACTTTCGGTTGTGGGCTGAGGGATGTGAACCGATTGACCAGGCTTGAGACTCTTGTTGAGATGCTAGTGCTTTGAGAACCTTTACTTAGTTAGAGAGAGTCTTACATCACGAGCCATCCGCTCATACTCCATGTTGCTATCTAGAGAGGATTGATGACCTCGAGTGAGACCGAGCACGTGAGCAGGCCAGTCCGAGATTTGATAGCCATGGTTGAGGAGATCGCCGTCGTCATGATGGCGCCTCGAGATCGTAGATTCTAATCATCTTTATCTTAGTATGTATCATAGCCGTATGAGGCATTAAGGCTGTATCCTTTTGGTTTGTAACTTTGGAACAAAATTATGATGTTGTAACCTATGGTTGTGAACAATACTATGTAATGATGTATTCTATGTATCCTATGGTTGTATTTCTTATATTCTTGTGTTGTGATGTTATTCATCGGTAATGTATGCCGAACCGATCCTTATGTCCTTATATATGTTATGATTTGTTGAGAAAAATCATGATTCACTTGTTGTTATTCATAACGATATCATATAATTGATTTAAAATGGTGATCTTCACTATTATGATATTTATAATATGTAATCACTTTCACTATCGATCGATGATTTCTTAATCTTGGTGTTTATTTCTTGGAAATTTTAGAAAACTGGTCAAGAAGAAAGCTACCTCATCCACCATCACACCCGTGAATTGTTCGAAAATTGGTCATTTGACGTTATGCTATATAGCCTACGACTTGTCTGACAACGCAAGGCAGTTGAGCATAATGAAGGCGAACGAATTGCCCAAGAGGCCGCGTGAAACCGAAGCGGTACAAGAAGAAAGTCTGAAATTACAAAGACAATTTGAGATTGCAAGAGAAATTGAAATTACAGAGAAGGCGAGATTGCTTAGAAGCGGAATCATTTCGAGAGAATTTGAAGGCGTGTTGCTCAAGCACGTACGTGGTGAGGTACTTCGTCTTCTTGAAGAGTCGTGCCACGAAGTTGCGTCTTGTTGAAATGCCAATTCAATCTGACTAACACTCAGACAAATCAAAGTGAGCCACTATAACTTAGGTGGTTACAAAGAGTTCATGAAGCTGCGAAACATTCTTCAAAGATGCCGGAAGGTGCTATTGGTTTACTTCATTGGTTTGAGAGAATGCGAGGCGTATTTACGCTAAGTGGTACCTGATGATTGCAAGGTCAAGTTCGTATTTGGAACTTTGTTAGAAGATGCGTTATCTTGGTGAAAAGCCCATGCTTAACCAATTGGAGTGGAAGAAGCTTGTAAGATTTCATGGTGGAATGAAACAATTTATTGATGAAGCGGTATTGCGGGCGAGATCAAGAAACTTCGAAGATGAGTATTACCACTGGTGCTAAAGGTAATGATCTCAAGACATACTTCAAGAGATTACATGGTGAGCTCTGTCCTCATCTGTTTCCCACCAATGAAAAGCTTTTGGAAGCTTTGATCGTAGGTTTACCTCGAAGCATCGAAGGAGATGTCATAACGAATCAAAAGCTGTTGAAGAAGTTGTCATTGTATCCCACCGCCTTATGGAACCGATATTGAAGCTTGCAAATGCACAAGGCTCAAGTGACAACAAAAGGAAGCTTGATGATCAGAAAAGCTCAAATTCCAACCACCATCAATCCAACCACCATCAATCCAACAACAACAACAACAATCGGAACAACAACCAGTATCACCGAAACAGAAACCATCATCACAATCCCGAAAAGGCGAAGGAAGCCCCAGAAGGCATATGTTGCACCCTTCTTGGAAGAGGGTATGTAGGACCACATCCCGATTCTAACGGATGTTTGATGCACCATTGGATCTTGTACATGAAGTGTGACAAGTGCAATAAGGTAGGTCATCAAGGAAAGCATTGCGAAACCATGGATGGAAACACAAACATGAATTGTTATGGATGTGGAGAAAAGGTCATTTCAAGTCAATGCCCAAAGTTGAATGCGCTCAAACCAACAATGCGTGCAAGAGCGTGCGTGCTAGAGAGATGGAGATGTGCGTTGAACCACGATGTTGTAGCAGTGCGTATTCTCTTAACAATCATTCTGCAAAAATCTTGTTTGATTCTGGATCCGATAAGTTTTTTGTATCTACTACTTTTGTACCATTACTAGAAATATCCCCAATCGCCTTAGATACAACTTATGAGATATAGCTTGCCAATAGAAAGATAATAGGAACCAACACCGTAATCCGTAATTGCCCTATTCTTTTACAAGACCACTCATTCCTCATAGATCTTTTTCCAATCAAACTTGGTAGTTTCGATGTCGTAATTGGCATGGATTGGTTGTCCAAACACCGTGCTAGGATTGTTTGCGACGAAAAAACCGTTCATATCCCGATCAACGGTGAAACCTTAGTCATCCAAGGAGATCAAATTAGAAAGTACTTAAGTATCATATCCTATGCGAAATCGATAAAGTACATGGAAAAAGGATGTTATGCCTTCTTAGCTCAAGTAGCGGAAAAGAAGCGAAGAGAAAGCGACTAGAGGAAGTACTTGTAGTCAAAGAATTTCGAGGTGTTTCAGAAGATTTTCACGGACTCTCACCTCGACAAGTCGAATTTCAAATCGATCTTATTCGAGAGCTACTCCATGTAGCGAGCACCATCATGTTTAGCGCCCTCGGTTATGCAAGAATTGTCCAAACAACTAGAAGAGTTATCGGAAAAAGAATTCATTAGACCAAGTTCCTCACCACGGGAGCACCGGTTTTATTCGTTAAAAGAAAGATGGATCATTTGGATGTGTATTATAGAGAATTTAACAAGCTCACAATCAAGAACCGCTATCCCTTACCAAGAATCGATGATCTGTTTGATCGGTTACAAGGCGAGTGTGTACTCGAAGATTTATTTAAGATCCGGATATCATCAGTTAAGGGTAAAGAAGAAGATACACCCAAGACCGCATTTAGAATTCGATATGGCCATTATGAATTCCAAGTAATGCCATTCGGTTTAACTAATGCACCTGCTTGTATTTATGGACCTCATGAATAGAGTCATGTAAACCTATCTGGATAAATTCGTCATTGTGTTCATCGACGATATTCTTGTCTACTCTCGTGATAAAGAAAAACATCGCTGGAACATCGAGAAGCGTCACGAAGATACTCAAGGATGAAGAATTGTACGAAAGTTTTCCAAATGTGATTTTAGATTGAGGCAGTCCAATTTCTTGGTCATGTGATCGACAGTGAAGGAATCCACGTGGATCCCACAAAGATCGAATCATAAAAATGGCCGTTCCACCACCCCACTGAGATTCGTCAATTCTTAGGACTTGTTGGTTATTATCGAAGATTTATCGAAGGTTTCTCGAAGATAGCCAAACCATTGACAAAGTTAACCCGGAAAATGAAGAAATTGAATAGGGAGGCGATCAAGAATCGACTTTTCAACTCTAAAGAACAAGCTTCGAAGCACCATCTTGGCACTACGGAAGAGCGAAGATTTTGTAGTATATTGCGATGCTTCACACATGGGTTTAGGCGCTGTTCTCATGCAAAGGAACAAAGTGAATGCTTACGCATCACGACAACTCAAAACTCATGAGAAGAATTATACTACTCACGATCTAGAACTTGGCGTATTTACACTCAAGTTATGGAGACATTATTTGTGCGGAACCAAGTGTATAGTATACCGCGATCACAAAAGTCTTCAACATCTTAGATAAAAAAAGCTGAATATCGTCAACGTCATTTGGTTAGAATACTAGAGTGATTATGATGCGAGATCCATTACCATCACGGAAAGGCGAATGTTGTTGCGACACCTTGAGCGAAAAAGATAAGCCCTAAGCCACTTAGAGTGAGATCATTGGGAATGGTAATCAATTCACCCTTACCATCGTAAATTCTTGAAGCTCAAATCGAAGCGCAAAAGAAGAAAATAGGCGAATGAGAAGATTTATGGCATGCCTTGGGAGAGTGACAATGGATTTGTGAAGAGATCGGATGAGCGTTATGTTTCAAGAATGAAGTTGGATTCCACTCTACGGAGGTATCCGATAACTCATCATGCATGAATCACATAAATCGAAGTATTCCATACATCTTGGTCCCAACAAGATGTATCAAGATCTAAAGCTTTTATCTTGGTGGCCTAACATGAAGGCGATATCGCCGAGAATGCATGATGAAGTGTTTCACATGTTTGAAAGTCAAAGTTGAACATCAAAAGCCATCGGTATGTTAACCCAACGAGAACTTCATATGGAAATAGGAAAAGAAGCACAATGGATTTCATCACGAGAGTTCGAGAACTTCTAATGGTTTTGAAACCATTTGGGTTATATGAAGCCGTGTTATGAAGTCCGCTCATTTCTTGCCAATCAAGGAGAACGAAGAGATGATTGCACTCGCTAGACTGTACATCAAAGAGATTGTTTCTCGTCACGGTGTACCAACCTCTATCATATCTGATCGTGATAGCCGATTCACCTCGAGATTTTGGTAAACACTTCAAAAGGCCATAGGTACCAACTTGGATATGAGTACCGCGTACCATCCTCAGATAGATGGACAAAGTGAAAGAACGGGCCAAACTCTGGAAGACATGCTAAGAGCATGTGTGATTGATTTCGGAAAAGGATGGGATAAGCACTTACCTGCGGCAGAATTCTCTTTACAATAACAGTTATCACGCCGGCATTAAAGTGCTCCTTTTGAAGCACTCTATGGAAGAAAATGCCGATCGCCCGGTTCTTTGGGCGAAGTTGGAGAAGTACAACTCACGGGCCCGAAATTGTCCAGAGACAACGAAAAGATAATGCAAATTAGGCGCGAATGCAATGACTCGAGATAGACAAAGAGCTACGAGATGTTTGAAGGAAACCAATGGAAGTCAAGTCGGAGACGAGTAATGCTCAAAGTATCACCCTGGAAAGGGATGGTCAGATTTGGAAATAGAGGAAAACTCAAACCTCGATACGTCGGACCGTTCAAAATTCGCAAGAATTGGTCCAGTGGCATATAAACTCGAACTTCGAAGAGCTTAGTCGAGAGTACATGACACGTTCCATGTCTCGAATCTTAAGAAATGTCTATCAGATGAAACTCTAGTCGTAATCAGCTCAAGGACATCCGCTCAATGACAAACTTAGCTTTGTCGAAGAACCCGTCGAGATCATGGACAGGGAAGTCAAGAGGCTTAAGCAAAGCCGCATTCCTATCATTAAAGTTCGATGGAATCACAAAGCGAGGTGCAGAGAGTTCACAGGGAGGCCTTGAGGATGTAATGCGTTCCAAGTATCCCCACCTGTTCACCTAGATCACCCATGACAACCTCTGCTAGTGTATACCAGTGGGGCGGTTTTCTCAAGGGTATACTGTAAGCTCCCAGAAAATTTCAATGTACTTAAAGCTTTAATCAGAAATTGAGCTCGATTTATTTTATCATGAAATTTTCTAAACATCACATTTGCATATCATTTGGCATATGCATGATCAACGCAGCTTGAGCGTTCATAAACATACCGTTGTGATTAGAACGAAATCTCCACGATCTTGATAACCTTAAAATACGTAACAAATACGTAAAAATTTGTAAAAATACGAATTAAATTATAATAAAAATATATTAAAATTCGTATTAGGCCTCGGAACTCATTAGACTTTTTACCACTTCACCACTCAACCAGACACGTAAATGGGCCTCATAAGCGGATCGGCCCAACACTTTGATCCTATTGGTCCTGCATGCTATGCCCATTAACTAGCTAAACTTTTTCTTTTGGGCTTCCATTTAACTCGATCCATATCATGTCCAACCCACCCCATTTCACCTTGGGCCTAACCGGCTATAGCCCAATACCATTTCACCATTTGGGCCTTAACTACTCACCAACCCAACCTAAGTCCAAGCGCACCCTTATGATATTGTAAAAAAAAAATTGCACTATGCCTTCCTTTGGATTATGTGGCAGCGACGAGCAACACAAAGACAAAAACACAAACACAAATCACATCTCTTGATCCTCTAATGTTGCGTGTGTATATGTAAAAGAGAGACAAACCACCCATACAAAGCCACCCTAAGCATATTAAAATAATACCCTAATACCCTTGACCACATTTGACCTTATTAACCACTAGGTCTTGTGTTTATGTTGAAGTGACCAAACCAAGTGCATGCCCTGATTTCTAGCAGAAAACCAAGCATGCCAAGACCTCTCCCACACTTCATCTTGCTTTTCTTGGAACTTAGGAGTTGTACCAATAAAATAAACAAAAGAACATACTTGCTTTCCCTTTATAAGCCACCCTCAAACACATGGTTTATGTAGGATCTTGGTTTATCACAAGTTAGGCATAAAGAGATAAGGTTTAGAGAGAGAAAGTGAGAGAGGATGTGAACTTTAGAGAGACAAAGAAAAATGTATTATGAAAGCTCCAACCCTTTTCCTTGGAGGGAAAAGGGTATTTATAAGTACAAACATGAGGCAGCCTCTATAAGGCGTGGATCGGAGCATCTGATGGGTAAAGACCCGTCCGTCCCTACAGTATTACAAAGTAAACTAAATACTATCATAGACTTACTATGACTACGATCTTTCTAACGAGCATACATACTTGAGGTGACTTTAAGTCTTTGGATTTACTAAATCCCAACAATCTCCCCCTAAGGGAGGTCACCTCAACTTACAATGAGTACAAGCTGATATAACATTTCGTTGTTCTTGGTTTCTTTGATTAAGCACTTTTGTTCTTTAGCTCATAGTCTTTGAATCATTATATTGCATGTTTTGTAACTTCGGTGGAGGTCTTAAAGCGATCCACGTGATGTTGGAGTATTTGAACCAGACATTGGATTATCGGCAACCATAAATCTCTGACTCTTCCATTGTGGTGTTGATAGTATGTGATGTTGTGAAATTTGGACCGACATGCTCACACGGATCATGATATCTTCTTATCGAGTAGCGGAAGCTTTCGTTGATTCATGATATTAGCGGCCGGCATGCGAAGCATGGAGTGATAATATTAGAGTCATTGATGCACTAATCATGATTTCTTTAGATATGAATGTATTGTGTGAGCATGTGGCTATGGATTGACCGCTTCATTACGATCATTTTGCAAGCGTCGGTGTACTTGCATAAGGCGGTTAGCAATAAAGCGTATGAAATGTCTTTGATCACTTTTTGATGAATTGAGGTACCGGCCCACGGTTCCCGTTGATCATACAATCTTGCACTGTGATCAGTACAATTCGAAGAATTTCCTTACAGTTTCGCAATTGCTCTAGGCTGTTCTCAAGCCGAACGTCTCAAAGAAGACAACAGTGAGTGAACCACGAAAAGCGAGATTCATTGATTGATGAAAAGAGATTTGAAAAACAATCGTGTATTGCTCAATAGAAATTGTTTTGCAATACAACGAAGGTTTTAATGAAAATCAATTATCAATCATAAACACCTTTTATTTGAGAAATAAGTACGACGGTCGGCGTGCTAAGAAAAGAGTTTTTAAGCACAACGCGGACAAGTTTTCAAAGGAATTACGTCAATCCATAACTGAACCGAGATTGATTCAAAAGATTGAATCGCCCCATTGTTTTACGTTAGGTTGTCACATGGTTGATCTATTGAATAGATCTCACATGCCACCTACCAGGAGCTTGTTTGATGTTGGTTCCAGAAGGCTTTCCATCTTCATCATGAATATTTAATGTATCACTTTCAGGATGTTGCGGCAATACCACAAGGATAATCGTAGGACTCAAGATATAATCTCTCTTTCCACATTGTGTGAAAGCGAGAGTCTCCATTGAAAGTGTCCTAATGAGATTTATTGATGATCTCATTGGCTCTATACTCAATTTGTGCAAATTTGGATCCTATGTCGGAGACTAGGGAGAGGGTCTCCTTCTTCAATATCAACAATCTCTAAGAGAAAGTCGATAGATAATGTCGGTTCCCCGTGAGAATAAACAAGTCCTTTTAAGAGGAGCTTGAGTGGTTTGGGAATTTGAAGTGCAGTGCGTCACTGGGTCCATGACATCTTGTCTTCAATACCGATGTTACCTTGGTAACCACCATTAGCAAATGAATTGAACCCGGTTTCTGCCCTAAGGTTGAATTATTAGAGGGCTATTTTTTTTTCACCCTTTTCACATTCAATTCTTTTTCATTCTTCTACCCCTTCAGTGCTTACCAAGACTTAATTACTAGAACCTTGTTGGGTTTATTCCAGTACTAGCTCTATCTCAGTCCGCACTCTTCCCATTTCTCACTTTTCTCCTTTTCTCAATATACCTAAGGACTCTACACTATCTAGTGGATTGTCCCTGGGTAGATCCCTCCGGCTCTGGCGGGATCGTGGGAGCGAATACCTAACCTAACCATCCTTATATCACCATACATAAAGTAAAATTGGTCGGTCTATTTGGTATTGTTCATCTGCCATTGGAACCAATCGAAAACCATTTGAAAATCAATCGGAGATACTTAAGATATATTATCAAAGCATTTTGTACCTGAATTGTTTTTATATTTTTAGAAAAAGAGCTCCCCCTCAACATGTGCATCAAGTGTTTGAAATCGTTTTGCGCACGGAGGCAAGAGAAAGAATTAACTTCTTTGATTACCATTTTCTAAAAGATATCACTATCACTTCACGATCAAAACAAGTAGATAAAGCATATAACGGAAGGGTGAGGTTTTCATAAGCTTGCTTCCCCTCAATATGTGCATAGATATTTGAAAATGTTTTGCACATATTAGGAAAAGGCGCACATTGAGATAAATTGATCATGATTCAAATATTTGTGGTTTAAGATAGATGCTCCCCCTCAACATGTGCATGGAAAATTTGAAATCGTTTGGAACATGTGAGAAGGAGAGCTTGCACATCCTTATAAAACCATTTATCGAATTATCAGTTTAAATCCAATTTAAATCACAAATTCTCCCCCGATCAGAATTATCAAATCATTTGAGATTTGTGATCTCTGTAGATTTAAATTGATTTTGAAAGCTTTTTAAGGAGAATTGTGACTTGATTATGAAAACATTTTAACTGATAAGGATCGGATTTTAAGACTTTAAACTCCATTGATTAAACATGCATGAATATCTTTTGAAAACAATTGAATGGCAAATAACCTTTTGATTTAATTGAGATCATTCTCCCCCTCAATCAATGACCTAAGTTGTTGATTGAGAGATAAGATTTGACAAACTTTAAGTCCAGTGATTTTCAAAGTTGAGTCAGGGTTATTTTACAAAGCACTTAGTTTTCATTAGATAGCAGATAAATGTTTATAGAATCAGAGCATGAGATTTGAAAAACATGATAAAGCATGGCTCTGTTCTTTCTTTGAGAGGCGGGTTACTTGTCTGAGATGACAATAAACCAACATTTTCTCCATCTCGGTTTTTTTTTTTTTTTTTTTTTTAAGATTCGAACTTCAACTAGAGACCCGTGCCATTATTTGAGTGGCAAATCAAAGTCCGTAGATGTTATCGGCAAACAAGAAAAAACATGATAAATAAACAATATTTTTTGAAGATTTTCAAGATATTCTGATTTTTATGGATTTTGAAAAGTTTTATATTTTTCTATTTTTTGTATTGTTGGTTTTATATTTTTGTACTTGGTTTTGAAAAGATATATACAAAGGATAGATAGAGTCGAACACCTTTACTCCTCGACATCTTCACGAAGGCGTTTGAGCATTTACGGTTGAAGGCTCTTTAAGCCTAGTCGTGGAAGAATGAACTCAAAGCGTTCTCGAGAAAGAGATTTGGTGAAGATGTGCGCTAGTTGATATTGGTCCTTACAGTATAGTTCAACCACACCATTTTCAACATGTTCCCGATGAAGTGATGTCGAATGTCGATGTGCTTTGCTCTAGAGTGTTGAACATTGTTGCATCAGAGAGCAATGGCACTTTTGTTATCACAATACATAGGAACTTTGTTGAATACAAAGCCATAGTGGATAATTGGGATCTCATCCATAAGATTTGAGCACAACCGATGACATGGCTATGTAATTCGACCTCTCTACAGGATATGGAAGTGCTCATTTGTTTCTTTGAAGACTAGCTTACAAGCTTGTCACCTAAAAATTGAGCACCGCGGCGTGCCGGCGTGTATCTTGACATCTGCATGAGTCAGCATGCATAGGCCGTTAGAGACATACGGAGTCCCGGATACCAAAGTCCCATGTTGATGGTTCTTGGAGATACCGAAAGACCCGTTTAACCGCTTCAAGGTGCTTTTTGGTAGGCTTAGCATGGTATCTAGCACACATGCATACTGCGAACAAAATGTGCGGTTCTGCCGTCGTGAGGTACATCGGGGATCAATCATGCTCACGATATTTAGTTAGATCTACTATGATCCCTGAGTGGTCCTCATCCAGTTTTGTACGCTCCACCATAGGAGTGTCAGGGGTCATTTGGAGGTAAATCCAAATTTCTTTAAGATTTCATTAGCGTATTTTGATTGATTTATAAAAATGCCTCAGGGACTTTGTGAAATTTGTAATCCCAAGAAAATGACATTTGTCCCATCATTGACATTTGAAATTTGGAGCCCATCTCCATAGAAAAGCGGTCACATTCATTAGGGTCGGTCGAGGCAAAAATAATATCATCAACATAAATTTGAACGTGAATTAAATGTTTGCGACTTTCACGGTGAACAATGTTGGATCAATGCTCCTTTCTTGAATCCGGTGGATAGAAGAGACTTTGATAGCGTATCATACCATGCCCGTGGAGCTTGCTTCAAACCGTAAAGGGCCTTTTTCAAGCGAAAGACATGAGTAGGATGCTCTGGATTCACAAAACCTTCGGTTGGTGGCGATATCACGACTTCTTTAAGATCTCCGTTGAGAAACGCCGTCTTTACATCCATCTGATAGACAATCATATTCTTACTTGCAGCATTAGCCAGGAATATTCGGATTGCTTCGATGCGTGCAACAGGAGCAAAAGATTCTTCAAAGTCTATACCTTCTTCTTGACGATAACCTTTAGCAACTAACCGTGCCTTATTTTTCAGAACATCGCCATGCTCATCAAGCTTTACTTTGAAGATCCACTTGAGAGCAATGATCATTGCACAATCTGGGCGGTACTAATTCTCATACATCAAGACGATCGAACTCATGAATTTCTTCTTGCATTGCATTAAACCGGTTGTCCTTAGACATTGCAGGTTTGACATCTTTTGGTTCGATCTTGGAAAGTCTTGAGTTAAAGAAGCACCATAAGGCATCGGTAGCTAATTGTTTTGAGTTGATATGAAGCGAAGGATTCCCAATGATGTTATCCAATGGATGGTCATGTGTCCATTTTCTAAGGTGCTCGTGTGGTTGTTGTTGAAGGACTGATGTAGCAGAGTTTATATACCACGATGAAGAAGGTTGGGGAGTTGGTTGAGGGGCAAATATGTTTTCAAATGGAGCATCTTCGGGGGTAGCAAAGGGATTAACTTCATCATTGGTGCCAGAAACACTTCCATGATGTACATTCGATGATTGATGATTCGTTGATGAGACAGAGTGATCAGCAGCAGTCGCTTCTTGACTTAATGACATTGGAAACGATGGGTTGACTTGATGTGAGGATAGGAGCGACTGTGTTGTTGGAATTGATAGATCATTTGCACTTGGCTCATAATGTTCGTCAAACATTGGATCAAACAATTTCTTTAAATCATCCTCAGATGGAGGTACATATGGAGATCTTTGGAGAGAATTCGGTACAAGAGAGGAACCAATTGGTTTGTTTTGAAATGCGGGTCGAGCTGGATTGTCCTAGAGCCATTTGCGGACTGACTCATCGAACGTGGCGTGAATAGTTTCCATGATATCTCGAGTTCTTTTGTTGTAGATTCGGTAACCCTTCTTGTTTGGTGCATAACCTACAAAAACTCCAATGTCTGCTTTAGCTCTTAATTTACCTAAATCTTGACCGTCATTTGTTGGATAGCACAAAGCACCAAACACATGAAGGTAGGATAGATCGGGTTTTACGTTTATGGACAAGTTCATATGGAGTTTTCCATGAGAGGTATGAATAAGGAGCGATTTTGGGTGTAGCAGCGTGGCAATGGCTTCACCCATAGAAACATTAGAACCTTTGAATAAATTAGCATTGTTCTTGCGGCTTCCACAGAGTTGATTTAGTCTTTCAACTACACCATTCTGTTGAGGAGTTCGTGGAACACTTCTTTGATGACTGATTCCAATACTTTCATAAAATTGAGTTAAGTCTTTGTTAACGAACTTCGGTGCCATTGTCGGTTCGAACAATTCTAACCGTATTGTTAAGACAGAACTGAAGTTGCTTGATAAGTTTGATGATGACAATTTGGAGTTTCATCCTTAGTCCTCAAAAACTTTACCCAAGTAAATCTAGAGTAGTCATCAACAACGACTAAAATATATTTCTTCCCATTAATCGTTTGCACTCTCATTGGTATGCACAGATCCATATGAAGGGTATGAAGGACTTCTATTACAGAGTTTGTGGGTATATTTCGTGCTTTTTCCCAATTGGCAGGCTGAACAAAGATGATCTATTTCATACTTTAATCTAGGTAAGCCTCGACTAGATCCTTCTGGCAAGGTTATTAATGGTGCGAAGTTCAAGTGATTGAGACGACGATGCCATAACCATGACTTTGTTTTTGAAGCCTTTGACAATAAGCAGATTTGAGAGGACTTCATCATATCTTCGATAGAGATGGTGTATAGGTTTGAATCACGAGTTCCTCTTAATAATTCCACACCATCAAGTTCTCTAACGAAACAAGTATGTTTTCTAAAAGCCACTTCAAGATCGAATCACAGTTGACCAACAGAGAACAAGTTATGACCAAGACCTTCCACATAGTATACCCGAGAAATTACACTATCTCTAACCACATAATCTCCATAACCCATAATAGCTCCAAAATGGTCGTTTTCGAGTCTAACAGTCCCGATAAATTTACTCACGAAGTTCATGAGCCGGCGATCTCTAGTCATATGATTTGAACATCCGAGTCCAAATACCGAAGGCGATTTATGCGACTGCATTTGAACCACAGACAGTTGTGGATAACTGGAAGCAATGGATCCCCATCGAAGAATGGGTTTACGTAGGTTAGAACATGCAATTGATATTCCTACAGGATTTCTAGATTCAATGACATCTTTACTAGTGGATGCAAGACTAGTAGTGGCGAGTGGACTGTGTGAGGTGTGACCACTTCTTAAAGGTATGATTCTACCAGTAGGCTTCCATTTCTTAGAAGGCATAGATCTAGACATCTTAGGGCAAGATTCATTCATATTGAATTTTTACTTTTGTAGGTTTCCATTGATAACCACATTTCTAAATTTTCTTCTGTAGGTTTCCAATAATTGTAAACCTTTTCCTTTTTCTTTTAGGCTTCCGGATCTCCTTAATCTGTCTAGCATTTTTTATACTCTTGACTGGAGTATTATCAACATTAATTACCTCATTCTTAGTACATTCATGATTAAGACCAGAAATTAAGCATTCATTACATGTTTTGCAAAATCAGTAGAATTGAATTAATTACAGTACGCTTATAGCTAATACTAGAATCAACACGATTCGTTTTATTCAGCTCAAACTTATTCTTCCTAGGGTGTTCTTCTACTAGGTTTTCTTCAACACTTTTGGTTGGCAAGATCCTATTTCGCATTGTATTGCCTGAAGGCTTTGACCCGCTAACCTTAGTATTGCCGATTACTTCTGTAGAAGGAACAACAGGAATATTAGTTGGTGATACTACACTTTGCTTTGGTGGTCTAGAAGTCTTTGGGTTCGAAGTTTTGTGAGGTACATTAAATGTCACATTCTTATCCTTAGGCATAGAACTGGGTGCAACTATTTTATCTCGCCTATTGCTAAATTTTGGACATGTGACAATTACGTACTCTAAGAGTTCCTGAGATCGTTTGGCATCCATGCAAGCATAGGCAATGGTACTATCAAGAGGTTTTTCTAATCTTTCATCTTCAACAATCTCACGGAGACCCTTTAAACTTTCCTTAAGAGATGAGAGATATGCTTTATGTGCAAGTTCATTATTCCTAATGGGTGGGGGAATATATAACATATCTATAGCATACTTATCACAATCAGAGACCTTAGGAACAGAGTATTTGCAATTGGGGATTGGCAACTTTCCTTTCATCTCACGCTTCAGATTCTCAATATCGTTAAGTAAAGAAGTTATCTTTTCGATTTGTTTATCATGAGTAACTTTAAATGAATCACACAACTCTTTGTTTTGATCATTAACCTTTGAAATTTCATCTTTAAAACAATCATTTTCCTTTTGCAAGTTATCAATAATGTTTTGAAGTTGGAAATTCTGAGAATCAAAAGGTGGAGGCATATGGAAACCAGTTACATCCTTCTTTTCACCTTTCAGTTGTGAAATTTGTGATTTCAATCTTTTGATCGTGTTATAATGAGCTCGAATTTGTTCATCACGTTTGCTAATTTCAAAAACTGCATCAAACTCAGGAACATCAGATGATGTCTTGATATTTGAGGTTTTAACATTTTCTTTGAGATGTTGATATTTTAATTGCAAAGCAAGATGTTCAACTTCTAATTTTGAAAATTGTTTAACCAGGTTATCATGATCATCTTGTTCTATTTTCTCATGCAATTTTGAATTTGTTGTTTCAAGCTCAATGATACGATCATGGGAAACTTTCAAAGCAATAGATAATTCATGAAATTGAGATCAGATAATAGAAGAATTTCGTAGCAATGTAAAACACATCTTGAGCAACACATTGAGAAATCAAGTTCTCATTTAATATATTCAGATTCTTCCTTTCAATTTCATTATATTTAAGTTCCCGTTCATAATCATTGACCTCGACAATCATTGCATCAAATTCCCTTTCCATTTCTTTAATATCAGTGTTTATTCCAATTTTAAGACTCTCAAATTGACCTTTTAATTGTTTAAAGAAAGGCATGACCTCGGTTAAATAACATTCTTTGGTTTGCTCAAAGCCCCTTTCCCCCTTAGTTATCGCTGTAGGTGTGATTCTCTTCTTACACGTTTTCTCAAAATCAACAAGCAGTTGATAAACAACATATAGGTGATTAAGGTCCGCTATTAGTGGCAATAGATCTAGGAACTAGGTGCATTGGTATATTGGGAGGATACACAGTTGCTTTTGGCAATTTCCTACAAGGGAAATTCTTTTCAACAATATTCTCAACTTTTGCATATCCATATCCTTTTTCGAACACTTGTTCGGGAGTTATAAGTGTTTGAGGCTTAAACTTGTTTAAGGAGATCAGTTTTCTTAGTGTAATCATGAGGTTTGATCATTATGTTATTCTTTTTACACTCAGGATTCTCTAGCTTCTTGTTCATTTTCTCCGTAGTGACTTCATCTGATTTCTTATCTTCCTCGGTGCACTCAGCGAACTAGGTTTACGCCTAGGCTTAAGGATTTCATTACCATCATAAAGTACCTTATGAGACTCTAGCCTTTTAATAACCTCTGGACTTGGTTCCTCAACAAGGGGAATGCTATGCTTATCGCTTAAGACTCTATGCTTAGTGATCATGTGAGCAGTCTGAATGGTATTCCCTTGCATTACAACTTATTCTCAAGTTTGTTTTTCAAAGTTTTAGATTGGAAAAATCATTCAAAAGTTTTGATTCCTTAGCATTGAATTCTTGCTTAAGCATTTTCACATTTTCTTGAAGTTCTTGTTTTTGCTTAGCAGGTTTAGAAAGCTTTTCTTGTAAGGAGTTTAACTCTTGTTTTAATACTTCTTCTCTAAAATTACCTTTTCTAATAATTGTATGCATTTGGTTATCCATATCCTGCTCACGGGTAGTTAACTCAAACTTAGCACGATGTTCATAAATAGCAACTTGTTCCTTATAGGTATTGAGTTCAGTGGTCAAGGAGTCATCGACCACAAATGCGGTGTATTCATCGGGCATGCATTCATTGTTAATTGCAGAAGATTCATCACTAGATACAATAATACTGTCATCTTGTTTCACATATTGTTCATATGGGATAACATTGTTATAACCCATATTTTCAATATCGATTCAATGACTTGAGATTGTACTTCATGGTGAATCTTTTGCTCATCAGCCACATCATATAGTTTGAGTACCTCTTTAATGATGGATTCCTTGGATGGACTGGCTCGTTGAGATGAAGAGGTCATTGAAGAGATATTAGCCATGAAGATAGTTTGTGCATATGGTTCATCATCAACGTCTGAGTCAAATGCATCACAATCAGCAACTTGAAAAGCGTTGGGGTTGTTCTGAGTAGCACCATGCACTGGTTGCTCATCCACATCAGCATCGTATGTTCTAGCATTACCATCAGTCAAGAACAACAACTCTTCTTCATTCAACATTGCACCATTATCTTGTGCTTGAACCAGCAACATCTTGTCCCTGAAGTATTCTGCGTTTGAGGGCGTTTAGGTTGAGTGCAGTTCCTAGCAATGTGTCCTTCTCCACCAGTTGTAGCACTTGTTGGTTTTAATTGACCTGAACAATGTTCCTTCCCGATTCGATTTCCCACATATCCCACCAACACGGCATTCCCATAACCTACATTACCTTGTTCATTGTGTGGAAGATAAGCATTCTGTCTTCCTTGCACATTTTCTACCACAATCTTTCCTTCTATCAGGTGGCATGATTTTGACGATTTGATGCAGTTCTGAGATAGTTGTTAGTGTGTGGGGTGAGGTTCAGATTTTTCTTGACCATAAGAGCCACTTGATTGATAAAGTGCTCCATGGGCATCGAGAATCAGGTTGCTTATATCTGAATCAGGAGCGGGCTTGTGGTTACCATTTCCGATTGGGTATGACTTGTGATGCTTTGGTAGTAATTCCTACATTGGATTAGAATGCAGTTGAATCATTTGAAGAGCTTGTTTCTCCTGGTTGAGATTTGAACTGTTCTAGAATCCGTCGTTCAAACATAGCATGTTTCTCATTCTGAAGAAGAAAGGCATACAATTGCTCATAGTTTGTGTTCTTTAATCCTTTGGTAAGCTTCATAGAAGTGACAAATTTGTGCCATTCGGGTTCATGTTCACAAATTTTGAGTTGGTGAATGTTTGGCATAGTCATCTTGATATTCCTCATATCATTCACCGTACTTGTGGAATCTCACATAATACTCATAGGCACTTTCTTCTGGTTTCATCTTAAAGTGCTCAAATTCATCATACGGTTGTGATTCTCTATCTTCTATAGTCAATTCAGAACCCGAGAGAAGCATCTTGACATTATCCCAAACCGCCTTGGCTTCTGTGTTGTGATTGATAAGCTTGTAGATATCTTTTGGAAGACCTTGAAGTATGATGTTTGAAGCCGATATCGACATCAAATCTCTTTTTTCTCCTTATCACTCGACTCATCATAAGTCTTTGGTGTCTAATCCAAAATCATTGTACCATCTGCTGCAGTATCAATTATGTCTCTTGTGGTCTCAACCTGATAAGGTCCTTCATCAATTGACTTAAGGATGTTAACCCAATTCTCCTTTCCTAAGCGGTATAGCGATTCTTTGTGACCAAGATTCATAGTCATTCTATCAAGAATGGAGGACGAGTATCGGATCCTGCGGCTTGCATCATCGACAACGGAAGACATGTTTAAATTCTACGGGATTTTACAAATCCTTGACTTAACAGGAAATAGAATCTTTCACGGGATTTTACAAAATCAAGAGAGAAACCGTAAAACTTATACACTTATGCGTAGACAGCAACTTTACGCGTAGCAGCTTAGGCGTAGCCACAAACTTATGCGTAGATAATGGCTTACGCGTGAAGACAGCTTACGAGTAGTCCAAAGCTTACGTAGAGTTTTAGGGTAAAGGCTTAAGTTTATCGTAAACCAAAGCTTAGCGTAAGAACCTTATCGTAAGTTTCCCTTAGTAAGACAAGCTTATCGTAAGAGAAGGCTTATCACGAAAGAATTTTTACGCGTAAGTTTTATGCTTATGCGTAAAATTAGGGTTTTACCTACAAAAATCTCTTGCACTTCACAGCGTAAGAGATATCCAAATTCGAAGTGTTTTTCAGGCTTATCCAAGCAAGAAGAACACTGAGTGACCACTAGAAATGAAGATCACGTGAAGAACACTGCGTAAGAAGTACAAAATTTGCCAAACACATTTTTTATGATCAAACCATTTAGAAAACCAGATTATAATGATGACACAACCTTAAAAACACCAAAACAACAAAGCTTGAAGATCAAAACCCCGATTCTCTCTTACGCGTAAGATCGTACACACGTATCCAAACACGCATAAAAACCAAGAAAAACTCGTAAAGTTTGAACCTTTTTGCAAGAAACTGAAATTTAAGCACTCAATAAACCTTAACCTACAAGAATCTTGGAATAAAAAGTGTAAATTTTAAAGCTTTAAGGATACAAAACTCATTATCTGAGACCACGCATAAACACCTTGTTACGCATACAAAACCAAACCTTATCCCAAAAATAACAATCAAACCAAGAACATGAGAGATGGATGATCAAACCATGGCTCTTGATACCATTTGTAGGATCTTGGTTTATCACAAGTTAGGCATAAAGAGATAAGGTTTAGAGAGAGAAAGTGAGAGAGGATGGGAACTTTAGAGAGACAAAGAAAAATGTATTATGAAAGCTCCAACCCTTTGCCTTGGAGGGCAAAGGGTATTTATAGGGTACAAACATGAGACGCCTCTATAAGGCTGTGGATCAGGCATACAGTGGGTAAAGACCCGTCCGTCCTCCACGGTGTTACAAAGTAAACTAAATGCTATCATAGACTTACTATGACTATGAGCTTTCTAACGAGCATACATACTTGAGGTGACCGACACTTTAAGTACTGGATTTACTAAATCCTAACAGTTTAACACACAACTCACACATTCAAAGTTCACTAAAAAAAATACTCTCTCACATTCACAACTCATCTAGTGTTGAAGTCGGGCAAGAAGGAAAACAAAACGCAAAGTGTTTGATCATTGCTTGGGTTAAGGAACAAAGGGTTTTCTTGGTCACATTCATCATGTTCACCTTTCTTTCGAATTCGTCCTCACTCGTTTGAGTGTTGTAAGTCCCTGCTCGACTTGTTCTATTACTTTTTTCTCATTGATATCACACGTATATATAAGTTGTGTGCACCATTATAGATAAAAAATATAAAAATGATTGCAAATTATCGAGACACTAACAAATCATTGAGCTAAGTCATGCACGTATGCTACCACTAAACTTGTATCCTAACATGTTATACGTTTTTCTATAAATACATAATCTCGATATCACTTTTGTTTGAGCATATGTCGTATATATCAAATATTTTATAATCACACGACAATTACCTTGTTAAATAAAGTCTAGAAGACATGAGAGATCACATTTCGACACTCATAACCAACTTAAGTAATCCTTAAAAACCTCCCCCTATGCCTCGTTAACCCTTTAACCAAACAAACCCTATATTGGGCCTTAAGCCCCAATCGACACACTCACCGTGGCCCAATAACAAGTTTACTCGGCCCAATCATAATAAGAATAAGCCAATAAGTTAATAATAAGCTAATAAGCACTAAAAATAAGATTAGATATAAGTTGTGAACGTTTTGTAAAGTTTTCGTTTTATAAGCATGCACTTCAGACCTAAATTGCAAATATATTAGTCCTTGGGTTAAAATTGAAACATTTTCAAAAGATAAAGGGGTTGATTATACGTAAAATACTTCGCATGAAAAGTACAAGGGCTGTTATGGTCAATTTCGAAAGTATAAGGGTAATGTGTACGTGCATGCGCACGCATGTAAACCACAAGGACATATCATGTAATTAAATAAAACTAGTAGTAATAAAAGTTTGGGTTAAAAGTGTCAAGTTTGAAAAGTAAAGGTTTTAAAGCGTATAAATGGAACTAGAAGGACTGTTAATGTAAAATCAGTTTTACCAAAGGATTGAAAATGTCATTTCTGAAATTTTTGATATAAAATATGTTTCGGGTAAAAATTGTCATTTTCTCAAAGTTAAGGTACTAAACTCGTACTTTTTATAACTTGAGAGTAAAAGTGTAAATTCGGGAAAAGTTTAGAAAAAACTTATAAACTTATCGTAACTTCGTAAAAACGAGTATTTTGATCATATGAGTATCTTATTATCGGATAACGTTAAAAAGTATTAAGTTTATATATATATATATATATATATATATATATATATATATATATATATATATATATATATATATATATATATATATATATATATATATATATATATATATATATATATATATATATATATATATATATATATATATATATATATATATATATTTATAAGATTATAATTATATATATAAATCCGATAAAACATACGGGGAATCTAAACAGGTTAAAATACTCAATAAAACCATTAAGATCACAACGGGGGAAAACATTTCACTTATGCGTAAGTGAGGATCATTAGTTAAGGCAATGTAGCACATAAATTGACTTAAAGCGTTAAACGCACGCACACTATTGGATTGGACAATCCAATGATCTGATGAATAAGAATATTCAATGTTCTATTATTTTGGTCGCGAACCAAAATGCTCATTCTTGAGACTCGCCATCTCATCATTTTTAGGTTTCGGTTTGGAACCTCCACTACAATGTGCTTGATCTATTTGTGCGTGTTCATTTTCATCAAGGTGAGTTCATAGCCTCACTTTTACTTTATTTTGCAAACCCCGCGAGAGAGATACATGCTCTAAACTAGAACACAAGGTTTTTCATAAATGTTCTCCTCTTGATTATTGGTGCTTGCCTAAGTATTTAGCCACAAGTCCCACGATCATGAACCATTAGTCACCGCGAGTGAACGTAGATATCGTGAATAGTACTATGGGGATTAACGACCCTGTTTCGGTTATAGAGAAATAACCGGGCGCACCATATTTGAATTTCTTTAGGTAATTGGCTATTACCTCCTTTGGGGCATACTTACATTACCTTTGGTAATTGGTGTATGCGGTTGAGTTTTGGTTTCATGAGCTTAGCGCATAATAATCTGTGATTTTCTTATGATATTGTTAGTTTACAATGATCATGATCTTATACTTGTGTTCAACTATTTTAAACCTATGAACTTCACTCAACATTTTTGTTGACCTTTTTAAGCATGTTATCTCAGGTAATCAGTGAAGAGTATGACCAAGGCGCGGAATGGGGCATGACAAGGCTTATCTGGTGGTGTAAAACATAAAAGTTGTCATTTCTTTCAAACTCATGATCTTTCTTTTGGGAAAAACACTTGATCTATTTACAACGTTTTGTAACAAACTATGAGTTTTCGATGAATGATAACTATTTTAATAAAACGTCTCTTTCGAGTCGTTTTCTATAATTATTGACTATGATCTCCATTCAAGTAATACCCGAATTAGTCTTCCGCTGTCATTAAGATTTTCGGGGGTGTTACAATTTTTCAGTTCATTAGTTTTCTATAAAAAATCATAAAGTTGATCAGTTTTTTTTAAAAAAAAGTCATAATGTTCATCAGTTTTCTAAAAATAAAAAATCATGATGTTTATTAGTTCAACAATTTTCTAAAAATAATCATAATGATTATCAATTTTCTCAAAAAAAATCATAATATTCATCAGTTCATCAGTTTTTAAAAAAAAATCATAGTGTTCATCTGTTCATTAGCTTTCTCAAAAGAAAAAAAGTGACAATATATATAATCATAATGTTCATCATTTCACCAGTTTATTTGTTCATCAGTTTTCTAAAAAAAACATAATTTCTATCAGTTCTTCAGTTTTTAAAAACAAATCATAATTTTCATAAGTTCACTAGTTTTCTAAAAAAATCATAGTGTTCATCAGTTATTTGATAATGTTCATCAGTTAAAAGTGTAAATTGCAAAAACAAGCTGGCAAAATTAAAAACAATAAAAGAAGAGGATGTAAAAGAAAAAGGAAAGAACACTTGTCACCCTCTCATTACCTTTTAGGGTGCGTTTGGTATGATGCCATGAATCATAATCGGTATCGGTTTCGGTATAAGATGGGTCTTTCACCTATGATAGATTCATTCCTCCCTTTTTAGACTCCTATGGAATATGGATAATATACATATTTTATTCTCATATAATGTGAGCCTCTTATCTTAACCAAACATTTAAAATCATTATCACTTTCATTCCCTCATTCTCATAGGAGGATAGGAGACTTCTTATTTTGGTTTCAAAGGATCCCAACCCGATCCATAATCTAGGACTATATAAAACTAAAATAGAGTACATGTTACTAAAATCAAATGGAAAACCAAAACAAAAGAAAAGAAAAAAAAAATCAAATGAAAAACTGAATTTGAAAATTCACTCCTATTCGCTAAATAATATACATTACCCATCATTTACTATCTCATATTTTTTCGATATTAAAATATGAGGTGAGTTCAATGCAGAATAATTTTTATCTAAAGAATAAATTATACAATCTTAGTCATTCATTTTTTTTCATCAAACAAAAAAATACATTCTTCACATTTAAAAAAAAAATACATCATAGCTACGAAAAATATATCATAGCGACGAGAATTAAATTATCTTTCTATAGATATGCACTTCCATATGCTTTCGACGATTTTTTTTTTCAAATTTTTCGCCTAGTAAAATCACATGTGATTTCACAAGCTACATGTGATTTTTAAAATAAGAAATCACACGTGATTTTCCGAATCATATGTGCTTCCTCTGGGCAAAAATTTTGAAAAAAAAATTCGTCAAAATATATCGTCAAGCATATCTATATAAAGATAATTTAATTCTCGCCGCGACGGTATAATTAGTTTCGCATAAAAATTAACGGTTTGCGAGATATTTTAATTTTAAGAAAATGGATGAAAGTGGTTTTTTTCTTATTTGATAAGAAAAATAGATAGCTGAGATCGCATGGTTTGTTCCAAAAAAAAAGGCTAATAACCTATTAAAGCACTATATTTGTTAATAATCGCAGTTCTGCGTAGCGAACTAAAAAAATAACTCTTTTAAATATTAATGTTGACATTTTTGTCTTTCTTTAAGTATTATGACCATTTTACTCTTAAAAAAAATTGAAAAAAAACGTATTTCAAAAAAATATTCAGAAAAAGAATATTTTGAAACAAATATTTCGAAAGAAAAGTATTTTGAAAAAAAAAATATTTTGGAAAAAAAATTTCGAAAAAAAAGTATTTCGAAAAAAATTCAGAAAAATAAATTCGAAAAAAAAAATTTGGAACAAAAATTTCAAAAAAAAGGGATGATGGACGCAATTTTTTTAAAACGGCAGGGACCATTTATGTAATTTAGCCTAGGGACGATGGATGCAATTTTCGCAAACCCACATGGACAATTTATGTAATTTGGAAGGGTAAAATGGTCATAATCATAATACTTAGGGTTTGTTTGGCAGCAGAATTATGAAAGATTATTGAGGCTTAAGATTATTTTTTTTTTAAAATAAGCTACTTAAAAAATATTTTTTGTTTGACAGACATAACTTATAATAGATTATTAAAAAAATAATCTTCCATAATCTCTGAAAATAAAAATGTTATTTCATGTAGCTTATAAAAATAATCTATTTTTATAATATTTTTAAGAAAGCATGATCAATGACAACACTTGTCACAGCCTATGAATCTATTTTTGCGGCAATACCTTAAAGAAGGACAAAAATGTCAACATTAATGTTTAAAAGAGTTATTTTTTAGTTCGCTACGCAGAACTGCCATTATTAACAAGTATAATGCTTTAATAGGTTATTAGCAAAAAAAAAAAAAAAAATTGTTCTACATTAAACTTTTCTCATTAAAATATATGTTATACCTGTTCATCTATCTAACCTTTTTCTATATTGAAAAATATATATTGGTTATGAATTTAATATGTGACATATTTGTGGTGCGAAATATTGCATCTTTTAGACGAACACGAACCTTAAGTCGTTAGGTTATCCTGTGGTCCATTGTTGAATGTTGATCAACTCTTCGAGATTTAACGATTTCAATTAACTACATTTTTTTCTCAAGACTAATGGGAGCCACTATTGCTTTCAAGCCCCTTTCAAAGTAGTGTAAAAGTCGATATCCTATTATTAGACGATCATCTGTGGCTCCGCTTGTAAGTAGAGTATAATTTTGTTTTAGAGTTATGCTAATGACATCTCCATGAAAGAATAGATTTTTATTTCAATTTGTCCCACGCAATAAGTATTACCCGATCATAATTAAGTGTTGATTTGTTCCTCTTTTCTTGAGAATTACCCGATCATAATTAAGTAGAGTATAATTTTGTTTTAGAGTTATGCTAATGACATCTCCATGATTTGTTCCTCTTTTCTTGAGACTAACCTAATGGCATGCTATTGGGATTTTTTTCCCCATCTAATAGCATGTCATATTGTATCATGGTTGGTGCCATTGTCATACCATTGAGACATTCGTTGATGGATTTACGAGCGTTATTGGTATTTTTTTTTTCTTTTTTTTGAGTGAGCGGGGGATTTATAGTGATGTGTTAAGGGGCGGTACCAGAATTTTTTTTAAGAGGGGGCAAAAGTTACAAGTGGGTATCAGGTCGGGTCATGTTAATAACTCGACCTTTCTTGCTATAACGAAATCGATTTTACATATGAGAATGATTTTTTATTTTTTTTTTGCATGCGTGAACCACAACTAAGAATTGGTGATGATATGCACGATATTTACCACATAAGTAATTTTTCTAATCGATATTAACACAAGTAGTTAAAGCAAAAACAAAAATGTTGGATGACAAAAATTCACAAAAATCTATAGAGTAGCGCAAGAATCGAACATTGTATCTCAACAAAAGTGCACATGTCCTTAACCGCTTGACTATGATGCAGCTATTGGATAAAGTTTCACCACTATACTATTTACTCGTTTATGAGGGCAAAATGAAAATCACTTATCATCTTCAAAAAATCGACATTACTAGAGTAAACTTTGAGGGGGCAGTTGCCCACACTGCCCCCATTGTGGTACCGCCCCTTTATAAGATTCGCATGCCCGTATAACAGTTATAAGAGTGTTTGTTATTAAGTGTTTACCGAAGTAGCAACCTAATAACATTTATTAGATGTCTCATGCACCTGTCTCTATAATACGGAGTGATAATTTCTCTTTTGGACCCCCTTACGAGGAAGAAACCTATATTACTGTTTTTCTAGACCATCAAGTTTCCGCGAGTGGCGTGCTATAGCTTCCATGCACCCTTCTAGAATTTACGTGCTTCTATCTTGTTTCCTTTAATATCAAAAAGTAAAAACATGTCACAAAAGGGCTAATCTAAAAACGCTAGCACACGTTTAAAGTCTATTATATTTAATTAATCAAAATTGCTAAAGATGGTTTGATCTAAATATTTCTTTTTGCAATTTGAAGTAGTCTCGATCATCTTTTTGAAAAACAAATAAAGTTAAAATATGTCACATGGACTTTGAGTTATTAATCGACCACAAGATGAACTGATGAAATACAAAGAATTATCAAGCATTATTGCTATGATCTACCTACCGATAACGATAGTGGTTGATTATGTTTTTGTTGGACAAAACTTGCAACTCGGGTAGAATAAATAATGATATCTCTTATCACCTATCGCAACCCAAAACTCAACTTACAACAACAACAATATCCAATCCTGCCGGATTGAGATATGAGGAATGTGAGATAGACTATTTCTAGGAACCCAAAACTCAACTTTTTGATACTTATTATACAACTCTACAATTTTTTTAGCATGGGGTGTCACATGAGCCAACTTTGGTGACATAACGCGTAAATCTCGGATTCCATATACCATCTCGCATAACCTATGGAGCACAGTACATCACTAGCTCACCGTTTTTTTTTTTTTTTTGATTAACCTGGGTTCCGACTCGACATTGCGAGCCGACTAATCCCAGGGCGACTACCTTTTGGATAGCCCGGAGTCATCGCAGGTGAACCTCCGTGGCCACATGGGGATTAATTTTCTCTCCAAGGTTTGAACATGGGACCTCCAGGGTCTTTAACCACTTTAGGAGACCAAATCCAAACCATTGGGTCATCCCTTTTGATTATAAAGCTAAAGCATGCAGCCTTGGAAAATTGTAGCTTGCAAGATTTGGAATATAATCAGATTGACATGTAACCTCATTTTTTTTATTTTTTTATTATTATTTTTTTTTTAATCTAACCAAGTGTATTCTTTGATATGTATTTTTTCTTAGATCAATCTAGACATTACCTCGACCACCTTGATTTACTTGACCTAATATTATGAAAAAGGTAAATTTTAGGACCAGTTGAAAACAGATCACATTAAACTAACTTGAAACAGTTAAGACTTTTTTCTAATCCTACAGCCCTTCTCCCAAGAGTTTCAGAAAACTTTACCGCCTTGGCCTACTTTGACTACACTATTCTTCTCATTTCGAAAGAAAAAGTAGCCCCGTGAACGACAACAGAATCAATAGTTGGGATCTTTCCAAGAATCCGAAGTTGGAGCAGGGCAAAATATCTCCACTGAGTAGGGAAGCTGCCCACCCGTTATAGTTGCTTCATAAAGAGAAATTGGAAGGTTAGGCGATCTCTTATCCTGTCCGGTCGTTGTGGCAAACAAATCGCATCAAATTGAAACAAAGTTTAACAATGTTTTTGATGAAGATATTAAATACCCTACTGTTTTGGTCAATTAATCATTAAACCAGTCTCTTTCTTTCAGTGGCCAATCAAAACTTAAGCCAATTTTACCATTGCCAATTACCATTAGCGTACAAAAATAATATGGTAACATGCCAACATCGAGTGGTCATTTGTGGAGCATGCACATTGCCCAGTGACCAGCAAAGACAAACATATGGGTCAATAAAGGAAATACAAGGATGGTCGTTCCAACAAAAACCACAATTACGTATAAGCGAAGTACTAAATAAGCATAAGGATCTTTGAAACTTGGTTTGCAATGTTCTGAATCAAAAACATTATGTATCTGTAATGCATACATGCCAATGAACCTTCAACTGTACACTTGATGTCCAGATAAATATTCAAAAGAGAATGTGGAATCAAGGAACCGAGGGAAATGATGGGTTATAACAAACTGCAATTACCATAACGTCTATAAAAATTTCTCAATGGAAGCCGTTAGAGTTGTTTTTGGAACTGCACCAATAATTGCATCCTTTTTCTCGCCGTTGAGAAAGATCATGATTGTGGGAATGCTACGAATTCCATATTGAGTTGCAATGGATGGGCTGTCGTCAGTGTTCAGTTTGTAGCATTTGAGTCTTCCAGTGTATTCCTTTGCCAATTCACCAATGACAGGCAGGAGCATACGGCAGGGTCCACACCATGGGGCCCAGAACTCAACCATCACGGGCCCATCGGCCTTGAGCACTAGAGACTCCCATGTTTCATTGGTAACCGAGGGAACTGCAGTTACAAAAGCCAATGACAAAGATTATAAGAATGATTACCAAACGGACACACATGCTATTATCAAATCGTGTTTCTACAGACAGCAGTAACATTCTCAGAGGATTCACCATAAACAGATCAAACTGATTGCCCCACAAACCTAGGGATGTGATACCGTAATAAAAATTTGAAGTGCAGCCTTATTCAGATTTTGCCGGGTATGGCAACTACTAATTGTGGTACTCATACATTTTGCATAGAAATCTTGTTTTACATATTCACACTGAACAGGAATAACATTCTGAGACAATACATTCAGAACTCAGATCTAACATAGAATATGGATACAGCCAGCACACAAATAAAAATAGTACCCGAACACCCTGGAGGTTCAATTCCTTGACCAGCATATCATTCAATATCCTCAAATTTCTAAGGTATTCTTTAGGAATGTATACTTCTTTTAGGTTGTGAGGAGATCATAAGAAGCTAAGTCCGACCAAACAATAAACAAGGTTCCATTTTAAAGTACTTAACAGGGCTTTGAAATGTGAAACCATCTTAAAGAAAAAATGGTGGTGGGATGAGTGCAGAGTGAGAGATTTATCATGTAAAGCTAAACAAGGCTCTTTTAGTCATGCCGAAAAATTGTTATCACTCATCATACCTTACTTTTTATTAATAATTAATGCCTAACAATAAGCCGTCTCGAGCCAAAAGAAGAAAAAAAAAGTGAGCATAGTATACCGGATCTGAAATAGTCTATTTGTCCCTTTGTAACAACCTGGTTTCCACCAGTTGGTTAGTCTGTAAGAAAGCTACTACTTAACCATACACGCATTTCAAACAACATACTTTTTTACCTTTACATCCTAATTTGCTATACTTGCATCGCAATGCAGAATAAGACTTCGTCAATACATTTCATTTCTTTGCAAGTTTGTCTCAGTTACGCTTTCTATCAATTATATAAAAATATACATATGTAATCCTATGGCCTAGTGAGTTCATGGTTTGCTTTCATAGACAAGATTATTTAAAAAAAATGTACAGCACAAAAGACAAATTTCAATCACTCTGTAACAAGGCCATCAAATACGCACTAGAATTTCCTCATGTTAGTTAGGTTCCTTTTACTTGCTAACTCTCCTGCTGCTTCTTAATTATTCTCCTTTAACACCCTACCAAAACTTGGTGGCCAAGTCTTCAGGTATAGGCTTGTCACTCCTGGGCTAAATAATACATACCACTTAAAGTATAAAAATACATAACCCTTAAGGTTAAAACTGCGATATTAACTTGTTTAGCGCTGAATGAATCGAAGACTTTGTATGAAGTTGTAATGAAATGAAACATCCTTTTTATAGTAATTTTGAATTGATACATGAATGATAAAAATCACCATTTTAAGCTCGGATCACATAAGAAAACCCCTCAAATCGCTTCAGTTACATTAGATGAGCTACAACTTCTACATTAGTTTAAAGATTTTAACAAACGAATAAACAATTTTAACGCTTCAGCAAAAGTTAATCCATAGGAAACATCGTTTTAAAGTTAAAATAACTAAAATTTGAGCAGCAAAGATGCTAGGAGCGATAATCAACTAGGGATTTAAGAAAACTGCATTAAGAAAGAAACAAGAGGAATAAGAGAGGTATTGTTAAGGGTAGATGGGAGGAAATATGCAAATATCCAACTGCTGAATGGTTCTGGATCTATATGGTGCTGAAGGATTCTGATAGTTCAAATCAGATGCTACATTTTTTGTCTATCAAACACCTAAGCCCCTGACAGGATCAGAGAGAGCATCTGAATCGACCATTAAGACCAAACAAACAATCCTTAAGTATTAAACACACCGTCATGTGCTTTTCTTTTGTTTAGACACCCTAATTGACCATATTGGTGTGCCCACAACACCCGGATTGACGCCAAATGACTTGTAAAACTTTATCAATATGAAATTGACATATAGAACCACTAGTTTTATTTTTCTAAACAATAATGTTATATTACATCTTCAACCAACCTATGTACATACTAGTGTTACATTCAATCTGTGTGTTCTTATTTGAGTTTTTTCATAACTAAGCTAAAGATATAAATATAATGGCCAATTTCATTCTTAGTAAGTGGAGTTGTAGTTAAGAGTCCACATTTGAAATAATCGCATACTTGCTCACAAGGCATATGACATCTATGCAGTTCATTCTTTGGTGTGTATACTAGTAACGTAAATGGAACCAACTCATCCATGGAACTTCAACAAGCATCAATTCTTGCTTAGAACACTATTTTGATTCGGTTAAGACTTGTATGAATATGATGCGCCAACGCTTCACAAGCAACATTTAGAAAAAAGGTATGGCCAACAAATATCTCCCTTCATAATCACATTCTTAGTAAACAAAGAGTACAACTCCAACCTATCATCATATCGTCACTAGCCTCATTTTTCACTCCAACATACTCATATTAGCTACTCAATATAATTCTAATTTCATATACTCGGTAGTTTAATGTGAAAGACTTACTAAGAATATGATTCTATCGTTAATATCTTGTATATGTAGAACAATTCTTGTTAGATGCCAATAAATTACATATAAAACCTCATATGCCAAAATCCTTGCAAGCCTTTTTTATATGTTTATGTTCATGTATAACAACACAATTAGGATCGGATTAGTTGTAAAATATTACAATGTATTTCATTATTTCAGCACCTTTACCAATCAAGAAACCATACTTTAGAATCACACAACATAGTAACCTACTTTCAAATGGTAACCAACATAGCAACACTCAGCAGTAACACATGGAAACAACTTGAAAAAAAAAAAATAACTTTTTTAACGGTTGTTACAAAATGCGACTAACAAATATAGTTATGTTAAGTAATCATTTTTAAGCAGGTTGTTATTTTGCTTAATTTTACAAGTACATTGTCTTGATCAATAAAAGTGTAACATATTGTGCAATTAACCCTTAGGAGAACAAACTCCTTAAATATGAATTTATGCTTACTAATCATATAGCCTTTTTATGCAGTTTGTTATTTTGCTTAATTCTACAAGTAAGTTTATACAACTATAAAAGTGTTTTAAATTGAACCGACTTCGTTCAAAATAGCATCCTACTTCCAAATGGTTACCAAAATAGCATTAAATGGTAGAAACAAGCTGCTACGCCTGGTAAAAATAATTATGATTTTTTTACCAGAAGAGAACTAGTGACTACCAATCATTGCTATGTTATTGTTTAGTAATCATTTTTAAGCACCACGCTAATTTGCATAATTTTACAAGTAAGTTGTCTTGCTCGGTACAACTGTAAAACATAGTATTATATTTACTCCAAATAACAAACTCTTGAAACATAAGTCCATAAACAACTACAAAAGTGGTTTCAAAGCGGACCAATTTCGGACCGAATATTTGTAGTTTCGCACTAACTTATGGACATAGACAGATTCAACTAAAAACTATGGTGGAAAAATACGGGTAATCCTTTCAAAACCATAAAATTGTTGTAACGCCTCCAAATCAGGGGCGAAGCCAGAAAATTTTTCTAGAGGGGGCACACTTTGATAATTTTTAGAAACTACACTACAAATTGGTACTTCGGGGGCAGAATTACAAAAAATGCCATATATTTTAGAAAATTTACACTACAATTTTTTTCGCAAGGGGGGCACATGACCCTTGTGACCCCCCCTTAAATCCGCCCATGCTCCAAATCCTTTCAGGTTTCAACTAAAAACTATGGTGGAAAAATACCGGCAACCCACTACCTCAAGCTTATAAAGGGGCCAAATGTTTCTTATTATCATACCAGGGTGAGACGGGTTGTTACAATTGTATTAACAACTACTACTATTTTTTATTTTATTTTTTTATTGAACAAGAACTAACTATCTCACAATATATACACACAACAAATCTACGTCACATGTCGTAAGCACAACTACCCTTTGGTTTGAGAGATTCTCATACAACAAGGGGTACGATTGGGAGTTTGGGACACAAGCCTTTTTGGTAACAATTACTAATACTCCCTCCGTCCCAAATTAATTGTCTAAGGTTTCTTTTTTGGGTTGTCCCATGTTAATTGTCCGCTGCTAAAAATAGATAAGGAATAAGTAAATAATTAGTTAGAGTAAAAAGTAAGAAAAAGAAAATAGTAATAATTATGCTTTTCTTAAATATAAGCCTATATTATAAAAAAGGGTAAATAAAAAAGAAGGTAAAGGCAGTACCATCAAGAGCAGTATCAGAAGAAGCTTCACAAACAATGCTACTTCCTGCAACCCTTTTTGAAACCCTTTGAGAATATGATGATACTGATTGTTTTTGTTGGATTTTGAGGCCGGAAAACTGGTGGAATGAATAGAGGCGACGGCGGAGGAAGGTGGGCGAGGAGAGTGACGGCGGGGATGTAGAACGGCGGTGGGAGAATTGGATGGTGGATGATGAAGAGGGTGAAGATGAGATAACGCTCGCCATTGAAAATGTAGATGATTTTTTGATAGAAAAGTGGATGGATGATGAAGAAGAGGATACCTACACCTCACTATTTCTTTTATTCTTTTGTTTTGTTTCTAGTTTATTTTTTCAAATAATATCACTATTTTCTATAATATTATAAGGGCAAATGCTCTAAAAAGGCATCGAAGTTGCCACATTTTTTTTTGGGCATCGAATTTTTTTTTCTTCCCTAAAGTAGCCCTAAACTTGCCTAATTTTTCTTCTGTAGCATTTAATAAAAAATTAATTACATAAATTTACACAAATCATCCCTGTGGCTCTAAACAATTACACCGTTCGTCCTTGAGTCAATTACATAAAAGGTCCCTGTGGCACTAATAATTTACACATTTCGTCCTTGTAGCTATAAACTTAAACTAATCCAGGCAGCCACCATCCACCGCCTGCCGCCACCATCCGCCGCCTGCCGCCACCATCCAAAACTTGTGTGCTCCCTGTTGTGGTTTCATCTGTAAAATCTAAAAGCTACTCAGAGACACTGGTTTCATAAGGCACATCACTTGTTAGGCTGCCCAAAAGCTTCCCAAAAACTTTTTGGCAACATTCTATCTCGACGCACATGATGTTGATCTTTTATAATCAAAAGTCTCATCAAGTATTCAGTTGCACAATGACACACAGCTTCATAGACCAAACTTGTTGTAGTGATATTACATATATGCTTTAGTAAATAAAATAATTGATGTGCAACTTAGTGTAAAGAAACTGTCTTTGCTCACTGATTGAGACTTTCAGATGATATGAAGGCCAATAATAGTGAATGCAGGATGTATCAATTGATTACTAACTGATATGAAAAGGCTTAATGGAAATAAGCTTAAGTGTACCAATAAGCTACAAGAAGCTAACTAAGGCTAGAATAAACCTAAACTAACTAAAACCAACCTAATGCAACTGATATGAGTCAAATAAGCTCAAGTCCTAAGGCTAAAAAGCACATGACAGATTCCTAGACCATAATGCCAAACATCCCTAATAAGCCTACTTTAAGCCCAAATATAACTGGTTTATAAAAATCCTAAAATTAAACTAAAATTACCTAGTTAAAGACAACCAACCAGAGTGCTTGATTCCTAAGTTTCAGCTTCCAAGGATCTAATATGATGAAATTAAAAATCAAAAGCTAAAGGTAATTAGGATATTATAGTGACTGATGCAGAACTGATATAGGCAAAAAGGGAAACTCGCAGTCCTTAAACTAAGGATGTAAATGAGCAAAAACTTCTCAAATAAGCTGAACAAAATGAAGCTAATCCTATGAACTACATATACTAACAATTTTAAAAGCTAAATTCTACTTTAACTAGCTTGATCCTAGGATTTAATTAAGCTATATGGGCTGATGATGGGATCAGGTTCTAAAACAGTTTTGAGGGGAGTTGAAACAGATAAAATTGATACAAAAAGAAACTAAATAAAGTTAACTAAAAGCATAAATGAACTTATACTAAACTACTGAATGTACAAGATTATTGGGACGTGAGAAAAAATTAAAGAAAGGTGAGAACAGGGATGTGAGAAGGAAGGTGAATATCTGTTTTTTTTTTACGTATGTACAAGATTCTTGGGATATATATAGTTAAGGGACGTTTGGCTTTTCTAGGCTACCAAAGGGACGTTTGGCTTTTCTAGGCTACCAAAGGGACCTAAAGGTTGTCACAAGCTGGTAAATAAGCTAAAACTAAAGGTTAAGCTAATCTAATTAACTAAAAAGCACTAGATGATTAATAATAAGCAGACCTTTAAGCTAATTGGGCCCTAAATATTACCCTACCTACTTATTCAAACAACAGACTTAAACAGCCTTATGGGAGGGGTTTTAGCTTAAGAATAAGCTATCAAGACACCTCCAAAATGCTAAATAAGGACAAAAAGGTAAAGTGAATATGTCTAAGAACTAAAAAAAACAAATCATAACTAAAGAGAAGCTTTCAACAAGCTTTAACATGGGTGCCCAAAGGGGCTGCTGTAGGGGCTGATGGACAGAAAAAAAAAGGAAACAAAGAGCATGTTTTAAGGTATAAAATAAGCTACTAATCTGGTTCTAATGTGCAAATAAGCTATAGTGATCTAAGAGGGTCCTAAATAAGCATTGGTGGGAACCTAGAATAAGCAATAACAAAAAGTAAAAGAAAAACTAATAAGCTCTAAAACTGCCTCCCAAGCCTGTTGTTGTAACAATGGTGAAACAGATTGACCTTTAAAGAATAAAGATAGTGCTTTGTATGGATTTTCGTTTCTAGCATACCCACAAATCATTGATGTCCAGATAATTGAACTGTTTTGGGTTATTGAGTCGCTGTTAAACATTTCTTCTGCATCAGTCATTCTTCCACACTTTGTGCACATATCAAGCAATGCAGATTCAACACGGTCGTTACCATCTCCCGAAACAACTCGAGCGCTTCTCCAAACATAAAACCTTTCACGAAACACGACACCACCGTATTCCATGACGAAACATCTCTCACAAACATTTCATCAAACACCTTAACAACCAAATCCAAACTTGCATCTTTTTGATGATGGTTGCATGGCAAGGCAGTGGAGGTGGTTGTGGTGTCGGTGTGGTGGTGCTAGAGAGAGAGGGAGAGGGAGAGGCAGTAAAATGGATGTGAAAAAGAGTAGAAGATAGGCTTTATGATATAAAGTTACACAAGGACGAACGGTGTAATTGTTTAGAGCCACAGGGATGATTTGTCTAAATTTATGTAATTAATTTTTGGTTAGAGGCTACAAAAGGAAAATTAGGAAAGTTTAGGGCTACTTTAGGAAAAAAAATAAGTTCGATGCCCAGAAAAGGAAAATGTGACAACTTCGATGCCTTTTTAGAGCATTTGCCCATATTATAATTTATTAAATCTAAGTTACCGTATGGTATCTTGACAAAAGTTCAATATGGATATCAAATTTACCATATATCCAATAATAAAAAAAAGAAAAAACTTTCATCATTTTTCAAAAATTAAATATCTCGCAAACCATTAATCGTTACGAGAAAAAAAAAAGCATACATTCGGGACTAAAATTAAATTATCTTTATATAGATATGCCCTTCTATATATTTTTAACAAATTTTTTTTTCAAAATTTTGGCTCAGAAAAATCATATGTAATTTGTGAAAATCACATGTGATTCAAATTTTATAAATCACATATGACTTTTTGCAAATCATATGTGATTCGTAAAAATCATATGTGATTTGTAAAAATCGAATCACATGTGATTTTTAAAAATCATATATGATAATCATATGGGAATTTTCTGGGTGGAATTTTTGAAAAAAAAAATTGTCGAAAATATAGAGAAACGCATATCTATAGAAAGATAATTTAATTCTCGTCGCGATGGTGTATTTTTTTATAGTTCGAGAATTTACCGTTTGCAAGATATGTTGTTCTTTTAAAAAAGGTGGAAAATGTTTTTTTTATTAATTTTGATCAAAAATGGATAGCTAAGATTGATTTATTAGATCTATGGTAAATATGAGATCTATATTGATCTCAACTCATGGTGTCCTACTTTTTTCTATAACTGTAAAAGTGTACATGTGATAACCTCCTAGATTGTTCCAATTTGGCCTTGGGAGGGAATTGGAATTTTTTGTTTGGCTAAGTAGGAAGTTCCAACAGTATGAATGTACCATAAAGTAGATTCTTCTATTTGAGAAGTGTAAATGGCCTGGGTGGATAATGTACAATGAGGAGAATAGAGAGGAATGAAATATGATCCTTCTTGGTCCTCTCAATACATTATCAAAGGAGGTAATGGGTGGGCTTCCCTCAAAGAGAGTGTTCCCAAGCAATTGAAGCCATTTTTTTTATGGAAATGTAGATTGCTTGGCATAGCCCTTGATGTGAAGGGTCATGGGTTCCTAGTGATGCCAAATCTTATATTCTACTTTGACGACTGTGGTTGTAGGTTGAGTGGTTTTGGTGGAAAAGAGAATTGGAAATGTAACTAGATGTTTATTGGTGCAATAAAGGTAAATAGAGAGTGTTTAGATATTGATCTCTACAGTGGAGTGTCGTCTCTATGTGTTTGGGCAAGATGTGGAAGAGATGCAACTTTATCAGGCTTCTTTTGTTTCTTTGTCTGATATCGGATATAGTATAGTGTTTGTTAGTTGTATATGTCTTGGATATGTCCATTTCAGCTTATTATCTTTATGTTTTTGTACAAATTCTTGGAAAGTTAGAGCATATGCAATACTAACGTCATAACGGCGTTAAGTGGCCAAATAACGACGTTAGTGGCGTTAAGCCATTGGACCTTCGGCGTTATTGCAGCGTTAGTGGCATAACGGGCGTTATTTTTATTTATTTATTTATTATTTTTTCATTTATGCCCCTAAATGAGGGGTCGATTTTGTAAATTGTTGGAGTGTTAAAGTTTAACTTGGGAATGTTATTGTTGTGGGTGTTTTTTGGGGATGTTAAGGTGAAATGTTAAAGCTGATGTGGCGCTGACGTGGACGGTGTTATTTTATAACTCAAGTTACCATTGGGAATGCTCTTAATATAAAGACTAAAATACACCATTGGTCCCTAAACTTGTCCAAATACATCGCATGGTACCGTAACATGGGATTTTCGTCGAAATCAGTCCCTTTTCCAAGTTTTTGAGGCCAAACTGGTCCCTTTTGGCCCCTTGACCCGTTTTCCGTTAGTCAACACCGTTATTTGCTACATTTTTTTGTTTTTAGTTAAGAACATAACAATCATTTCATATTTTTGGATTATTACTTTATAGTATTTTGATTGGACATATGAAGGATGTCTTGCCATTGCCCACAAGCATGTGTTCCACATATAATCGTATCACCATAAGCCAAAAAGGAGTGAATGAAAGGTGTCCACCATTAACTAATCATCGATTTTTTGAGTTTATGATCTAACTCGAACAAGTGTATGCGCGTATTAGTCATGAAAAAGAAGTGATCGATCATGGATATGGTCACCATAAAAGATAGGTGGTGCTGCTGCTATATGAAAAAGAAGTGATCGATCATGGATATGGTCACCATAAAAGAGAGGTGGTGCTGCTGCTACTCTGATCAAGATAGGGACACATGGCACAGTGGGTAACCTAGTGAGGAAAGAAATTGAGTATTTCAACAGACTTGCTTCGGGTAGTGGTGATCATCTTAATAGTGAAATTTCTCTAGATCCTGGTAAGAAGCATGGAGGTGGTGGCTCTAACTTTTGGTCAGGTTTTGGATTCTTAAGAGTTGCATGGAGAAGGAGGAAGACTAACACTGGACTCTTAAAAGATACGTTTCTGCCCAAAGTCTGCATGAAGGTGGATGTGGCTAAGAGCCGCGACAACCACCGTACAAACAAGATTCCTCGGTTCAGTTACCAGAACCTTAAAACTGATGTAAAGCAATTTAAGATTTAGTTAAACCATTAGAAAGAGTAACATATCATCACCAAACAAGTGAGTTTACTTTATATTTAGCAAATATCCATCAATGATCAAAGTTCTCACAACATCATGCCAGTTTTTGGTTTCAGAAACTTCTCATCGCAAATACTTGATCAATGAAAAGATAATTACAATAAATTTTACGACGTGTTTATAGTATTTTCCAGAATACTAGATATTGTCGTCATGCGTAATTCACCATTATTTTATCTCGTATCAAGAAAATGAAAATTAGTAGTCAGAAAGTAATATCTTCTCGTCTCATATATATGAGAGATCTGCAAACGAAAAATATTATAACAGAATGAGCACACTATTACTGTAGTATTTTATTATCTCATTACATGTAAGCTTTTAGTCTTTTACAAAAACATTAGTAATCTATAAGAATTTCTTTATTTATTTCTGAAAAATTATAAAAGGAACAGGAAAAAACTCCCGCTTGGGAACGAATCCGATACTAGAATAAAGTGTTATCTAATCATTGTATTTTGATAGTTCAAGCAATATTAAACTAGTAACTTTAGATCATTTTATTGATATAAAAAATTAGGATTTGAGAGTGTTATTATACAGATTATTATGCATATAGACCTTGGTTAAAGTTGAACATATGTTGTAGCTTCATTTTCTACAAAACAACTCTTTGGATTGCCATGTTAGCATATAACTTTGTATCTTCCTCTTATAGGGCCATGAGGACATCTAAATAGGGGCTTCTCATGTTCTTTTCATCTTTTACATAAAAGAAAAGATTTCAATTCCACCTGACACTAATGAAAATACTGGTTTCTTTATTTCTTTGGTTCATGGAGTTTCTTCCGATGAACCATTAAGCATTTTTGGCACACATTAGTGCAAAATCAAGACTGGCTATTTGGGAGGTGAAGAAAACCATGTCAATATCAAAGATAAGTGATCCCCTATGTCTTCTCCATCAATCTCTAGTTGATTCAATTCACAACCTAAAACACGAGACCACATAATGTAGGTACACATGGTGCTCAACGGATGTCCAAAACAGTCAAAACAAAGATGCTTGATCCTAGGACTTAACAGACTCTTATTCTAGGATTGCAAAAAGATTGATAACCCTCAATTACTTACATGGGCACAAGCGAAACAGAGAAACAACATGGTACTATCTGACATGTGTTTAAGAACTCACCTCAGAAATGCAGGAAAGTAAACCATGCCAAAAAGAAGCAGCCTACATCTCTTCTACCGATCATGGATATGGTCACCATTGTGGGCACCTTGCATTCACCCCTTTTTGGCTTATGGTGATACGATTATGTGTGGAACACATGCTTGTGGGCAATGGCAAGAAATCCTTCATATGGCCAATCAAAATACTATAAAGTAATAATCCAAAAATATGAAATGACTGTTATTCCCTTAACTAAAAAAAATGTAGCAAATAACGGTGTTGACTAACGGAAAACGGGTCAAAGGGCCAAAAGGGACTAGTTTGGCCTCAAAAACTTGAAAAAGGGACTGATTTCGACAAAAATCCCATGTTATGGTGCCATGCGATGTATTTGGACAAGTTTAGGGACCAACAGTGTATTTTAGTCTAATATAAATTTACCTTTGCACCAAAAAAATGGTGTCGTAGATTCGTTACATGACGTAGAACCTATCACTCAACATAAAACACTCTTTGTTCTTATAACACTATTTTTTATGTCACAGGACACTTATAGGCTCACATTTTTTTTCTTTTATTTTAATTTTTTTATTCAAATAAAATAATACATTAAGCTAAAATTAAAATTTCATTAATGAAATAATACATACAAAATTATATTAAAAATTAAAATAAACTATACATTAGTAATACGATATATTGAAAAAAAATACAGTACAATTTAGTAATTAAGGTTCCATAAATGCTCCACAATATTTTATCGAAGGTCGTTGTGGTGTTCTTTGTTTTTCCTTCGATGTATCTCTCATCGTTCAACCCAAGTACGTTGCATATTTCGTTGTGGAGAAATGTACAATTCGTTAATATGATGCAACAATACATAATTATCATAGCATGTTGGTTCCAAAAGCTCGTTCAACATCTTTTCTTACACTTTCTTGAACTTTTTAAACATTATTTTTTTTCATTCCTTGCAATAGAATATGATTTAATAAACGTAGACCATTGAGGATAAATTATATCCGCTAAATAGTACTCCCTCCGTCTCAAAATTATAGTCCATATTTCATTTTCGGGATGTCTCAAAATAATTGTCCACTTTTCTTTTAAGTAAAAACTAGATAATATAGTGAGGGAATATTCTATTTAAGTGGTTGAAAATTAAAATGATCCCACTTTTATTAAACCTTGTAATTTCTCTCTCATGACAATAATTTTGAGACGGATGCAGTAACATTTTTTGTATGTTTTTCCATTTACTACAAATGGAGCTTCCAGAGCTATATCGGCAAGAAAGTTATCAAATAACGGCGAACCATATAGAACATTGAGCCATTGAGGTTGTTATCTGGCCCCGGAACACAAAATGTGCATGCCAAATCCACAAATCATATGACGCAACGATGTTCTGTAACCTCTTGTCACGTGGTGTGTATGTCCTAGTATTAGGACCCGAACTCTCGACTTCTTGATTACCCAAAGCTTGAAATTGTTGATAAGCTTGAAACTACCGCATATACTGTTCCACGTCGTCTTGAAAGTAAAGATTTTAATGATCATAGTTGTTGGGATCCTTAGCCTTTTTCAAAGGTAAAATAGCAGTATTGTTGAGATGTGTATGCAAAAGTGTGCGTGAAAACTAGAATATTTAAGGGTATTTTTAGGATTTTTAAAGGGTAGAATATTGGAAAAAGTGGGCATTTAATCAAAAAAAACAAATACCCAAATTCTCTTTTCCTTTTAGCTGTTATTCAACATTCGAAAAAGGAGAAAAAAAGAAAAAGAAAAAAAAGTACACATGGCGTGGGCTGGTCATCACGGTGCCAAAGCCTATGGCGCCAACCCTGATGTGCATCTCGCGCCATAGGCTGGTTCCATGGGATAACTTGAGCTTCACCATGTAACTGTACTGTAGGCTCTAATGACTCTTAACCTTACAAAAACCCTTCAAACCTTTAAGCTAATTTTTAGCCACCTCTTATCAATAAAATATGATAGTTAGATTTAAACTTAAAACAAGCTTAGGACGTTGAGGCTTGATATTAAGGACTGGACTTCCAAGAAAGCTATTGACCAAAATCGTCTTAAAGAAGAGCTTCTAAAGAATCTTGAAGATTGGGATCGTAAAGCCGAATAAAGGCTCCTAATTCATGAAGATGTAGGAAAACAGGAAGAATGGATTCTAGATTTGATCCATTTGGATTGATTGCATAGGGAGGATATTGATGAGTGCTTATTCACTCATCGTTTTTACCCGCATAAGACCCCAAAAATGACTAAAAACACCCAAATACGATCAAAATATGTTAAAAATATCCTCGGAGTGTGTTTTATGTCTTGCAGGTACAAAAGGATTGAAAACAGAGCGAAAACGAGCAAAATCGAGCCAAAATCAGAAAAGTGCTGAAACAGACGGAGCCGGGAGTGGATTTTCTACATTTTCAGAGCCCGAGATGCATTTTTGGAGTGAGATTGGGAGAACCATCTTAAAGCCTTACCCGAAACCAAAATCACCATTTTACCCATCCCCGATACCCAAATGACCAAAATCCAAAAATAAATCCTATTTTCCTCAAAATCCAATTTTTATAAAAATCAATTTATTAAAACCAACCCTTGCACTTCCTGTTTTGGACCCCGGCCATTTGACCTCACCCACAGAAAAATAAAACAACCCAATACTTTTCCCTCCTTCCCTCTTTGTTTCACTTTCCCTGTTCCCAAAACTCAGGACTCTTAACCCAAGAACCCTAATCCTCATTCCCCAAGACAAAGTCACAAGATGCCAAGCCACCTTGGCAATCCAAAGGAAAAAAGCCTCTCCAAACAGCTCAGATTGACTCCAAGAGTATACCTAACTGTTCAATGGTTGGGATCAATTCAAGAAAGCACAAAGTTGGTTTTTGGGTTGTTTGTCTCACATAACAAGCACAGAAGCACAAGTTATGAAGAAAAAAGAAAAGACCAGAAGACACTTTTGAAGTTTAGTATAAATAGTAGTTTAGGGAATTCGAAAACTTTGTCTAGAAATGCAATGTTCTAGTCCATGCTTAGTTTTCTGTTTTAATTTTAATTCTCATAATTGTCTTTTAAATTGTTGTCTTGTAATTTTTATATTTTTGAATGACATTTCCAAGTTCCTGAATGTTACTATGTTTGAAGTGTTCCCTAAGCTTGTATAAGTTGATTTGATGCTTGCATTTAATTTTACAAAATAGTTTTTAAAGTTCAGAGTGATAACAGTTAAAAAAAGAGAGAGAGAGAGATTTTCTGTCCTTGAAGGTGTTTGGACGTGTGAATTTCCTGGGTCAAACTCACATGTTGACCCACTTTGACTCCCAAATCAGTGTTCAAGTTGTTTGCAAGTTAATTGGTCAAGACTTTGGTCACAAGTTCTGATTTCAAAAGAGTTTGGTAGTTTTTTTTAATCAACTTTGTTTCTGTTTTGCTGATATGCAGTCCAACTGCTCCTTTTGCTCAGCCTTCAATAAGCTCATTTAAGCCTGTCATAGTTTAAAAATTGCTTTTTAGTAAACTAGGGTTGGTCGGCTTTTAGGATTAGCAGCTTGTAGGGATTAGTTGATAGGTTAGCTTGTTTTATTTTAAGCTTATTTGTCCCACTTAGGACTATTTTACAGCAAGCTCTATTCAACTCCAGGTTTTTCCCAGCTTATTGATAAGCTGCAAACAGCTCCAATCAAGCCAGAAAGTGGGGCAAAAGCAAGTTAGGCGGGTGGATTCTATTTTCCCAGAAGCTCATACGCTTATTCTACCTGCAGCCCATTCAAAATAAGCTCAAAATCAGATTAAGTGGGCTGTTTAGCTACACAAACACCACTGCAGCAGGTCAGAACTTATTTTAGTGCTAATCTTGATTTCTTTTGTGCTTATTCTTAGTTTTAGGATTCCATAGATGATTTAGAGTAGGATAGATTATGTTTAGCTTATTTAGTGCTTATTAGGAAGCTTTAGTGCTCATTTGTCAATTTTTAGTAGCTTTAGGACTTCCTTAGATTAATCTCAAGCCAACTGATTTTCCCCTCCATGATAGTTACTAGCTGATTTTTGTAGCTTATTTTAGAGAATTCCCAAAGAAGCTTAATTTGTATAGTGCTCATTAGCTTAATTTGTATTTAAAAGCTGTTACAAGGGTGTTTGGTAAACTGTTTTACCAACAGCCCTCAAGTTGTTAAAATTTGTGTTGGGATTTAGTTTAATGATGTTGGATAAGCTGTAGTTACAGCTTATTAAGAAGCTTTTCAAGAAAAAAATATTTCACAAAAGATTTGGGTTTTGATCTTGCAATCCAGTTTAAAAAGAAAGAGTTAAAAAAAAATAATAAGTGGCAAAGAAATGACAGAAGCTGGTTTCGAACCAGTGACCTCTGGGGATCTTTCCCACGAACAACACCCAACACACTGATACAATAACCACCTGCACTAGGGGGCGTTGTGTGTTGTTGTTTCACTAAGTTGATTATTTAAGGTAGTTTTCAGTTTAATGATCATTAGATTTAGGCCTTATCTAGCAGCTTATTTCAAAAAGAAGTAACATGCTTTTTTTATTTTTCTCAAATCAAGTTTCATTCAAAGTATTTTCTCAGATTTTTATAAAATGTTTAATATTTTTTAATTAATTAATTAGTTTATAGTTTTTAATTTGTAATAAATAAAATAAAAGTAAAAAAAATACCCGGCTTTTTCCTAAAATTATTTTTAGTCATTTAGAATGTAGTAAAATTAGTTTTGCACTTGTAGGACTTAAATTGCATTTTTTTTTCACTTTCGGGGCTCGGTGCGTTCCCGGTTTTTCGCATTTTTGCATTTTAACACCCTAGGATGTAGTTTAGCATCGTTTTATTGTTCCTTAGGCTTAGTGATAGTTTATTTAGAGTTTTCATTGTTTTACATGCTTATTTTTCATTCCAGTTCTCTATTTTGTAGAATAACGTATCCAAAATCCAAATTCGTTTAATCAATTCAAGTTCTAATCACGGAACTCAACAACACCGTCAATTTCACACCTCATTGGGACACGACCCGGGGAACTCACTTTCCCGATATCACTTTTATCACACCCGTGAGATTTGGCACGTTAACCCTTTTCCTAAAAGGTTAATTTGTCGGGTTTTACTGTTAATTTGATAGTTTGATATTGTGTTTATTTTCACACCACTCACAACGAATCAGATATCAAACAAAAATGCCGTCTAAAGTGGGCAATTGAGGGAGATGCGAACTCGAGATTTTTCTATTCTACTCTGAAATTCAAATATGCAAATTTGGTTATTAATGGGATCAATGTGAACGACGTTTGGATTGATAATCCGGAGATGATAAAAAAACTGCTTTGGAACACTTTGCTTCGAGATTTAAAAAAAATTATGAAAAGACCTTGTTGGGAATTCTATTTTGAGTTGATATGACAAAATACATGAAAGATGAAGGACTTATGAAGACAAATAAAGACAAGGGACCTACTTGCTAAAGAATTATTTATTATATAGTCCCTAGTAGTATTTGTAACCCTAGTATCTCTATTATATAAAGAGATACAGGGAATTAGGTTAGAGTGTGTCAAGATGTGAACACCATTAGAAAAAGTGTGTGTGTGTAACCTAGGCGTAGTGTATAAACGCCTATGGATAGTTAGTTAGTTAGTCGTTTAGCAGATTATTAGTTATTGTTTAGTTAGAGATGATGATAAAAACCTTGTTCAATAACAAAGAATTGATGAGTTTATTCCGCTGTGCATGTTATTAGTCTTTGTTATTGATCCCTAGCTGAGATTATAAACGATCTTATCAATTGGTATCAGAGCGGGGAGCTCTTGATATAGGGATCTACAAGGTTTTTCGAAGATAAAGATCACAAAAAATCGAATCGTAATACTTCTGCAGCACTGTTTTCAAAAGGGCATAACTTTTTCGTTAACCGTTGGATCGTGACGCAATTTTAGGTGGATGTTCTCTATATAGCCATCTAACTTTCCACCTTAGGGATCGTCGATCTGAGCTCTCAATCCAAAGATATTAACTGTCGAAGTCTGCTGCTGAAGGAGTTTTTGAAAGTCGATTTTTAAGGTTTTTATGATCTCAACTTCTTTGATTTTGTGCATACTTGTTCTAAATTCATAATGGAAGTTGGTTATACTTTTTTGGAGTCTAATATCTCTGAACGAAAGCAGTTTTGAAGCGTATATGATGATCGCTTTTGTTAGGGTTTGTTGTAAACCCTAGGCTTACTACTGTTCATGCTACTTGACATATTACCAGTTGTTTCATGCTTGACACATACTGCTATTGGATCTATTCGTTGCTGCCTTTGGATGTTACTGCCATAATAATTGAAAGTATTTGCTTCTTACCTGCTGGAGGGATTCATAACTACTGCTATGTATCTCGTAACTACTAATACACGTTATTGAAACTACTGCTAGTTTTTGGAAGATAGACGTGGTTCATGCTGCTACCTATAAAAGATACTTAAGGATTGATTTGGTAATAAGGTGGAAGCATGATATCTTGGGGTATCGATCTCATTATGTGGCGACATAACATGGTGTCGATTTGATTTTTAGGGTTTCTACAAATCGCATATTAGGGTTTTCTGGGTGATTATTGATGAATATGATTACTGGAACAAGGAGTATGTGTATGCGTGTAATGGAAGAAAGTGTGATAGGGTTACTGATATCACACAATTAAGGCAGTACCTCTACTCAACTGTTGCGACTTTTAGGGTTTTTGTACTTAGATGCTGAAGTTTGGTCGTAAGTTAGGACAAATTGATTATGTGGAAACCATGTCCTAAGGCTGTACGATAAAGATGCAAAGTACTGCTTAAAGTATTGCTTATGCTGTCAAAATACTGCCACGACAGATGCAAAGTACTGCTTAAAGTATTGCTTGATGCTTTGTTCATGATGCTACGACAGAAGTAAACAAAGAAGAAGAGGGATATAACGAAGCACACATATTGTTTTTCTTTGTTCTCAATCAGATTTCAACATGTTCAAGTGAATCTGATCGATTTTGAGAAGTTAAGGATGAGATTTAAGTATCATGTGATCTGGTTCTGGTCTTGAGAATGTTCCGATTTGCTACTAATAATCATGGGACGGTGGATGCCTATTATTAAACCTTTCCATGGTCACTGATTTTAGAAATATAGTATTAAAAGGTGCACATGATTCTTGGTGTACTAGGTTCATATTGGTGGAAGTATGAATTTTGCATGTTGGATATGAGAAGTTTAGAATTTCTTTTGACAAAGTTGTCCAACAGTCATGTACTAATGTACTGGTATAGCAAGATTGCATGGATTGTTGTGAACGTGGTAATATGAGATCTTTGGTCGGTGTGATTTAATATTCACTTTGGGATAGATTGCACATGGTCTGATTGCATGCATGCTTTATGGATTGATATTAGTTGAAGATTATTAATTCATTTATTGATTAACTGGTCGATGGTGATATTTATATGAGAAGTATTATTCGGATGCATGGTATTTGGAGTTGGTACTGTGATATATTCTATTGGAATCGAAGATAGAGTTTGGTCTTAACGTATCATGGTATTTTCTGGATTTGAGGGGAAGTCAAGCATGGTGAATATTTAAGATGTCGGGTAGCACACACACATGATTGGATCTCGGCTGAATTTAGTGAAATCAGAAAACACACACACATGGGATATTAGTATACACACACACGAGATTGGAAGATTGGTAAAGGCAGTTATCATGTTCAGGGGAAGATATGGATTTATTTACATGATTTCTACTGGTTACTCTTTGAACTATTCTTCATGTTACTACTACTTGGTTTCAAATGCGATTATAGTCATCTTTATTAGTATTTTGAGACGTACTATGTTCTTCATGGCTGGAACTACAACGTATTTGTGATCATGGTGGTTAGTTATTCGACAAGTTCTTATGGTTATTTACATGCATCATTCGAGGGGAAGATTTTTACTACTACTTGTTGGTATTTATACTCCTGGTTCAGATTTCTTTTGCCTTAATTTCATTTTTAGCAAGCTTTTTGGTGATCTTCATGGCAGGTATCTTAAGGAATTAGAAGAATGGATTAGTCGTATGATATTGGTTCGTGGTGGTTGGAATCAAAGTTGCTTCTACTTAGCGTCTCCTAGTGGATTATGACAAAAAGGGGAAGAAGGCATTACATAGAAGATTTGCAACTTGAAGATCCTTGGTGATATTGCATGTTTAAGGGGAAGTTCACTTATCTTTCATGACATATTAACTTCAGAGGAAGTTCGTGCTTATTTGGTTTTGTCATTATCAACTAGGGGAAGATTGTTGGGAATTCTATTTTGAGTTGATATGTAAGATATAGGATTTCACAAACACACTAAACCATAATCACAATGGGGCGTATAAGTAGTTTAGAGAGAGAAAGTTCTAGAGAGAGAAAGGGAAGAGAGTTGGGAACTATGTGAAACAAAGAAAAATGGTATTGAAGCTCCAACCCTCTACCTTGGGAGGTAGAGGGTATTTATAGTGTCTTACAAATAAACGCCACCTACGGGCTGTGGATCAGGCATACAGTGGGTAAAGACCCGTCCGTCCTCCACGGTGTTACTTAACAAACTACTTACTAACATAACTTGACTACGACTATGAGCTTTCTATCAAATACATATACTTGAGGTGACCGACTCTTTGATGACTGAATTTTCTAATTCCTAACAATCTCCCCCTAAGGGAGGTCACCTCAATTTTCAATGAATACAAACAGATATTACATTAGATTGTTCTAGGATACTTGATTCAGTTCCTTGCTCAGTAGCACGTAGTCATTGATTCTTCATGATCTGCATGTTTGGATAATTTCGAGTGGAGGTCTTTAACTGATCCACGAGATGATAAGTTTTGAGCCAACATTGAGATCATCAGCTAACATGAATCTCTGACTCTTCCATTGTGGTGTTGGTATTATGTGATGTTGTGACATTTGGACCGACATGCTCACATTCTGGATCATGATATATTCTCATTAGAGTAGCGGAAGCTTTTACTGGATCATGATATTTGCAGCAGCATAGCAGAAGCATGGAGTGAAAGTATCAGAGTCGTTGAAGCACTTATCATGATTTATTTTGAGATGAATGTGTAGTGTGAGCATGCGGCTATGGATTGACCGTTTCATTCTGATCAGCTGCAAACGTCGGGCGTACCTGCATACAACAGTTAGCAATAAAGTGCACGAAAGTGTCTTTGATCACTTTCGTTGAATTGAGTTACACGGCCCACGGTTCCCCGTTGATCAGTACTAGTACTGCCTGCGATCAGGTATAATTCCGAAGAATTTCCTTGACAGGGTTTCGCAGCTGCTCTAGCTGTTCTCAAACCGGAACGTCTCAAAGAAGACAACATGGAGTGAGTGAACCAGCGAATTGAGATTCACTGATTGATGAAAAGAGATTTGATAAACAATCGTGTATCGCTCAATAGAAATTGTTTTAGCAATACAACGAAGGTTTTAATGAAAATCAATTATCAATCATAAACACCTTTTATTTTGAAATATGAGTACACAGTCGATGTGCTAAAGAAAAGAGTTTTTAAGCACAATGACTGGTTTTTCAAAGGTATCCGTCAATCCATAACCTGAACCAGGATTGATTCAAAAGATTGAATCGCCCCATTGTTTCTGTTCAGTTGTCACATGGTTGATCTATTGGATAGATCTCACATGCCACCCACCAGGAGCTTGTTTGATGTTGGCTCCAGAAGGCTTTCCATCTTCATTGTGAATATGATAGCATATCACTCAGATGTTCTGGCAATACCACAAGGATAATGCGTAGGACTCATAAGATATACACTCTCTTTCCACATTGTGTGAAACAGAGAGTCTTCATTGACAGTGTCCTAAAGAGATTTATTTGATGATCTCGTGGCTCTAGACTCAATTTTGCACATTTGGTTCCTATGCCGGAGACTACGGAGAGGGTCTCCTTCTTCAATATCAACAAACTCTAAGAGAAAGTCGATAGATAATGTCGGTTCCCTGTGAGAATGAAACAAGTCCTTTTAAGAGGAACTTGAGTAGCTTGGGAAGTTTAGTACAGTGCGTCATTGGGTCCATGACGTCTTGTCTTCAATACCAGTGTTACCTTAGTAAACACTAGTAGCATATGTATTGAACCTGGTTTCTGCCCTAAGGTTGAATTATTGGAGGGCTATTTCTTTTCACCCTTTTTCACATTCATTTCTTTTTCATTCTTCAACCCCTTCAGTGCTTACCGAGACTTCATAACTAGAACCTTGTTGGGTTTATTCCAGTACTAGCTCTGTCTCAGTCCGCACTCTTCCCATATCTCATATTTCTCCTTTTTTCATCATACCTAAGGACTTCTACACTATCTAGTGGATTGTCCCTGGGTAGATCCCTCCGGTTCTGGCGGATCATGGGAACAAATACCTAACATTATCATCCTTATATTACCATACATAAAGTAAAGTTGGTCGGTCTCTTTGGTATTGTTCATCTGCCATTGGAACCAATTGAAAACCATTTTAAAATCAATCCAGATACTTGTGATATATTATCAAAGCATTTTTTACCTGAATTGTTTTTGATATTTTTAGAACAAGAGCTCCCCCTCAATATGTGCATCAATCATCATTTTGTAATAGAAATAATTTTCATCTTTGAGGGGTTGGCTTGCATCTAAGAGTAGTTATATAAAGAATGTGGTTTTCAAAATAGTTGCTCCCCGTCAATATGTGCATAAAAATTTGAAAATGTTTTGCACATATTAGGAAAAGACTGCACATTGAAATAAATTGATCACGTTTCACATCTTTGTGGTTTAAAATAGATGCTCCCCCTCAACATGTGCATGGAAAATTTGAAATCGTTTGGCACATGTGGGGAGGAAAGCATGCTAAACACTTATAAAACCAATTATCAAGTTATCAGTTTAAATCCAATTTAAATCACAAATTCTCCCCCGATCACACTTTCCAAATCCTTTGAGATATGTGATCTCTATTGATTTAAATTAAATTTTGAGAGCTTTTGAGGAGAATAGTGACTTGCTTTTTTAAAAAAACTTTTTAACAGATAAGGATCAGATTTTCAGACTTTAAACTCCATTGTTTTAAACATGCAAGATAGTCTTTTGAAAACATTAATATTAGCAAAGATTTTGAATCAACTGTATAAAACATTATTCTTTTTGATTTTTCAACAATGAACATTGCTCATTAACGTGCCAATTGTTTGAACAGAGACCTTTCAAAATAACCTTTTTGATTCGAATAAAATCATTCTCCCCCTCAATCAATGACACAAGTTGTTGATTGAGAGATAGAGATTTTGACAGATGATAAGCACTAATGATTTACACGAATAATAGAGTACGAGATGTTTTCAAAGCAATTTAGTTTTCATTAGATGGCAAATATTTTTCAGAAGAATCATTAGACGGAAAAATATTTGGAAAGAGAAACATTTGTCTTTTTGATGACAAACATTTGTTTTAAGAATCAGAGCATGAGATTTGAAAAATAAGATAAAGCATGACTCTGTTCTTTACTTTTAAAACGGGTTACTGCCTGAAATGACAATAAACCACCATTTTTCTCCGCCTCATTTTTTTTTAACAAAAACTATGTACATTCGAAGAACATCTAAAGACCCGTGACATTCTTTGAATGTCAACACAAAGTTCGTAGATGAAATCGAATGACAAAATAACATATATATATATATATATATATATATATATATATATATATATATATATATATTTTTTTGGAATTTTTCAAGATTTTTCAAATTTTTATGGATTTTATAGAATTTAATATTTTTATATTTTCTTTTGAGGGTTTTTAAATTTTGTATTTTGCTTTTTGAATAAATATATACAAGATATAGGTGGATAAAGACATAACTTGACTACGACTACGAGCTTTCTATCGAATACATATACTTGAGGTGACCGACTCTTTAACGACTGAATTTTCTAATTCCTAACATGATATGACAAAATACATGAAAGATGAAGGACTTATGAAGACAAAGAAAGACAAGGGACCTACTTGCTAAAGAATTATTTATTATATAGTCCCTAGTAGTATTTGTAACCTTAGTATCTCTATTATATAAAGAGATACAGGGAATTAGGTTAGAGTGTGTCAAGATGTGAACACCATTAGCAAAGGTGTGTGTGTGTAACCTAGGCGTAGTATATAAACGCCTAGGGATAGTTAGTTAGTTAGTCGATTAGCAGATTATTAGTTATTGTTTAGTTAGAGATGATGATAAAAACCTTGTTCAATAACAAAGAATTGATTAGTTTATTCCGTTGTGCATGCTATTAGTCTTTGTTATTGATCCCTAGCTGAGCTTATAAATGATCTTATCAGACCTACATTTAACAGTGATCGGTTCCATAAGCTTTCTCCGCCCGATGTTTCATTTTCAGATTCTGGCTTTTCTATGAATGAGATTAAAATGGCTGTGTGGGAATGTGACGGGTCTAAGGCTCCCAGGCCTGATGGGTTCAATTTCAAATTCATCAAAACATTTTGGGATGTATTAAAGGATGATGTTGTGAAGTGTGTTAAATACTTTGAATCTTCTGGTAAATTGGCAATGAGATGTAACCCTTCCTTTATTGTTCTTATCCCTAAAAAGTGTGACCCGGTTAGCTTTTCGGAGTATCAGCCTATAAACCTTATAGGTTGTGTTTATAAGATTATTTCTAAGGTTCTTGTTATCCGTTTAGCTCGGGTTATATCCTCTATTATTGGTCCTAATCAAACCGCTTTTATTGCCGGGTGGCAAATTCTTGACGGGTGCTTGGTGGCAAACGAGATCATTCGGATGGCTAACTTAAAGGGTCATAAGATTTTGCTCATCAAAGTTGATTTTGAAAAGGCTTTCGATAGTGTTAATTGGTCTTTTCTCCAAGATATTATAAGGCAAATGGGTTTTGGCATAAAATGGAGGAAATGGATCGATGCTTACCTTAGCTCGACATCAATCTCGGTGTTGATCAACATGTCACCTTCAAAGGAGTTTAAAATTGAAAGAGGACTTAGGAAAGGGGATCCTCTCTCTCCCATATTTTTTTTGTTGTGGTCGACGCCTTACAGGTCGCGATCTTGGAAGCTTGTAACAAAGGGTTCCTTAAACTCATTTCTTTAGCGGATGATAGAACGAACACTTCTCTCTTGCAATATGAGGATGACTCACTATTTTTTGGAGATTGGTCTAAGCTTAATGCTAGAAATCTAATCTATATCCTTAATTGCTTTGAATGGTCCTCGGGTCTTAAAGTTAACATCTCAAAAAGTAGACTCTTTTGTGTTTGTGTGCATATTTCGGATGTAGAGCGGGTTGCTTCCTCCCTTGGTTGTGCATTTTGTTAATACAAATAAGCCGTAAAAACGTTTATTTATATTTTACGATCTTCTAATGTTTTGTCGATAACAAACGTAAAATCATTTTAACGAAACAAATAAAATACGTAAATGGTTTGAGCCAATAGTTTACTAACACACTTACGTTTTCACATAAAACACTAAAACAAGTATAAGTGATTTTATGATTTAGTAATACATATGTACAACAGCTAGTGTTTACATATTGGGTAAATATATACATAACTAGTATGTATTATAATGGGTAATACAAATGGGTAGAAACTTAAGTATTTGACCCATTGACCAAATACATTGAATGTAGTTGGGTATAACCCAAATTCCATGATCCATACCCATGGAGCATGACCCATAACCCATTGCATGACATCATGCTTAAGTCATATATGGATATTATCCATGACCCATGATCTTAACCCACGACCCATGGACTAGATGCATTGCATCTTGTAGATAAGATGTATCTACTTAGATACCCATGATCCATAACCCATGACCCATGACCCAAAACCCATGGGCAAAAGGGAGCATCCCACGGATCCCCAGTAATACACTGGACGGATCCCTCAAGTGAGGGATCCGTGGAACAGTAGCTAAATTTCTTCTATAAATAATGAGCCATTTCTTCTTTTTGGGTTGACACTCCCACACATACTTTCCCCAAGTATTGTAACCTTCTAACCTCAGATCCTAAGGATCTCTCTATGTAGTTTGTCTTTTGTTTTTGTGTGATTCTCTAGGTTCCTCTTAAAGGCGAGATCACCACCTCTTGAAGTCGAGCAAGCTCAAGTCCATGAGTTGCCATGCTTCGTCATCATCAAGACTACTGAGGTTCTTTTGTTGATACTTCTTTCTTCCTCCATAGAAGTGTTGTGTCCAAGGCATTAGTGAAGGATGCCGAAAGAGTCAAGAAGAAAGCATTAGTGAAAGGTGCTTAACGTCCATATGAAAAGCATTAGTGAAGAATGCTAAAGGAGTCAAGATGAAGGCATTAGTGAAAGGTGCCAAACGTCCGTGTCAAGGGCATTAGTGAAAGATGCATATAAGTCAAGTCAAGTGGCATTAGTGAAGGATTCCAAGGTTTTATATTCGATGAGGTGCATCGATATATAAATAGAGATAGGTTGTATCCAAGGATATTGATATCCTTGATGGTGTTGTAATAAGGAGTTGGTCTCCTTTGGGGTTAGGTGTTGTGTAGTGTTGGGTAGTAGTTCCTCCATTGTAATGGAACTCGATACTTAGCCTAGTACCGGATAAAGGGTAGGCAACGTTGTGGTTGGTGAGGTTCTACCTTGTGAAAGAACCCGGTGGTTAGCCTAGTACCGGAAAAAGAGTAGGCGACGTTGTGAAGGCTTCTCCGCCATAAGGAGTTGGTGTCGTGTAGTGATTACGAACTCTCGAGTAGGTGACTCGGGGAGTGGAGTAGGGCAAGGAAGGTGTCCTTGTAGCCGAACCACTATAAATACTTGTGTCGTGGTTATGTGCTTCTTACTCTTTATTTTTCATTACACATTTATATATCTATCTATCAATGTCCAACATACACATCTAAATAGATTGACATAAGTCGATCTAAATATTTTAAAACGAAGTTTTAATTGGTAAAACTATTCAACCCCCCCTTCTAGTTTTCCACACATTTGAAAAATTGCCTTTCATGTATCTCGGCCTTCCAGTGCGAAGAAGGATAAGGCCTAGGGGCGGATGGAATGATATTGTGGATAGATTTAATGCTAGGCTCTCGGCTTGGAATGCTAAGAACCTCTCTATTGGGGGGAGACTTACACTTGTGAAATCGGTGCTTGGTAATCTCCCAATTTTCTACTTATCCCTATTTAAAGCACCTCAAAAAGTCATCAACCTTTTAGAGTCTATTTTTCACACCCCTAAAATATAGCAACGGAAAGGTAACCGGGGCGTGACGTTCATAGCACAAAGACAAGATATAAAGAACGACCTCTACATGAGTCATTTGAAAAATACACATTCAATTAAGTAAATAAGTTTTATACACATCATAAATGAAAAGATTTTTAAGTTCACATCGAATATCATAATAATGAAAGAAATCTTCATGATGGTGAGACCGCAAGATGTGACTCTATGAGTGATTCTAGTTCAATGGCCTGATAAATACATGCTAAAATGTCAACATAATGTTGGTGAGTTCATAGGTTTAAGTAAATGTAAAAGTGGACCACAAGATTTCTATGTGTGACCATTGTAAGAAATACAATGTCATAGAAAAAGTATTACAATTGCACTAACCTCATGACTCCGAAGCCTTAACGTATTATGTATGTATACAAGTATGTATGCCCTGTAGGTGTCTTGCCAAACACCCAAAGTTCTCCAAATGATATGCGTCCGTTTGACCGGTACCTCCGGTAAAGTAAGTGCTACTTACCCGAACGGGGGTGTCAACCAATAGATCTATTCACAACATTCGTGCTTACAAGTAATTAACAGTTCATGATTATGGGGACTTAACGGAAATAGTGGTAACTTAGGCAATCCGTAAATGTTTAAGTACTTGTGTCCGTATGTAAAAGAAATTAATGTATTCTCACCTCAAAGTATTTCAAAACGAGTATAAATAAGTAAAATTAGAGCTATGAAACTCACCTTAACAAGTGTTGAATACGAGAAAGCATTACGTAAGTTCAACAAGCAAAATCCTAACCGCGACCTAAGTAAATAACTCGTCGTAGGAAAGATATGATATGTACTATATGCATATGAGTGTTATAAAGTTTTATCACTTTTAAACACTTGTAGTGAAGTTTTATAAAGTTACGTAGGTTAAAACGTTTAAGAAAAACAAGTAAAACGCGTTTTCGATCTCAAAAATCCTATAAAGAAGTTGATGATTTTAAGTTAATTCCGGCTTTAAATTGGTGTATCTTCTTTGTTTCTAGCCCAATTTTGGTCATTCAATTCTATGAACGTAGGTAAATATGCCTACTTTCAATAAATCAAGGCCCGGGTTTATGAAAACATGTTTTAGATGTCTATTTATACACAAACACAGGCGGACTTGCTGTTACAGTTTGTCTCGGAATTTTTACTCAACTTTCCGGGGCCATAACTTCTTCGTTACTTAACCTGTTCGAGAGATTCAAGTTGTTGTGGTTAGGTCTAGGTATTTTATACAAAATCTAAAACTACCATTGTTCCTCATTTGGAGTCTAAAGTGTTCAAATAAGTGCTTCAAGTTTGGAACTCGGATTTACAACTTTTCTAACACCCGATTTTGAGTACAATGCTAAAAATAGTAAAACAAAAATTCCAAAAATTATAAAATTTGGCTAGGAACTACTTAAAACCGTATATTTTACTGTGGTGCCAAGAAATTTGGCAAAAGGTTGCTTAAAGTGGTTTAGTGGTGCTCATAAGTCGACTAACAATTTAGGACAACTTTAGGGTTTTTTAATCTAACTTTTAAACAACTTTCAACACAACAAACATATAGAGGTGATACAAAATCAAGCATGAAACGTTACATATGTATGAAAATGAGTATGAAACGAGTTTATAAAACGCTTACAAATGTTGTGGATGAATGGATGATCAAATGTACACAAACTACCCAAATCTTGTAAGAAAACCCTAATTTCTTGAACAAAAACTGTATTCTATGTAAAACCTTTTGAACCAACTCTTTAACCAAACTTGAAAACTTGTTGTGAGGAGGTATTTGCTGCCGTGTGTATGAGAGAAGGAAAAGGTAAGTGAGTGTGTTTGATTCTGAGAGAAATAAGCTAACATTTGGTTCTTATTTATAGTGGGATTCTTAGGTATGGTCATAGAAGACTTATGGTATCACATGTTTGTGTAATAACTAGTTTAGGAATGGTGTCACAAGCCTTACTTGAGGTGTGGAAAAGGAATAAGGACAAGTGAGGGTTGTGATTTACTATGCTAACTAGGTTTTGTGTGCTTATTTGGCTTACTAGTACTTGTATAGGAATGGTAAGGTGCTATAATCTATGTCAAAAAGCAACCATGGGTCACACCACAGGGGTGGCTGGTTTTGTTACACTTGTGGGAGGGGGAATAATTTCAAATTTGATAAATGTAAATGTGTATATATGTACAAAATGTAAAGGTGGTGAATTGGTTAAGTGTTGCATGCATGCATGAGACATAGTGCAAGTCTTAAGTGATTTAAGTAAAACTTGTATAACCAAATGTATAGACTTATAAAATATGATAATGAGAGTGTTAAAGTACTTAGTTGACGTAGACTAAACTTAGTCTAGTGTCGGTATACGTTTAAAGTAGTTTTTCGTTTTAAGCGGGTTACCTAACGATTATACGTAATGGCATGAATTCAAGTGTTCACAGTAAAATGTTTTAAGTTTATGGTTAAGTAATAATCTGAAAAATGTGAGATGTCACATAATTACATGTCGATTCTTTTGGGGATTAAAGACTCTCAAATAGGCATTTATTGGGTAAAATGGAATAGTATTCTCTTTGATGCTGATAACATCAAATAGTCCTGAATAATTAAGTGTCAATTTCCCCCGTTAATGCTCGTTATTTATATCATTTATATGGATTTACGCTTGTTTTCCATTGTTTTACACTTTCAGGTAAATTGCGAGCATTGGAGCTAAAGAGACGCGGAAATGGAAACGTTACTAAAGATTTATCACGGTATGCTTATTCTGAAGAGGTTACGACATAACTCGTCTCTCACATTACGCCGTAACTATTGCGTGACCCTGAAGTCCAACTCATCAAGAGGTTACAGCGTAACTCCTTCCAAAGATTACGACGTAACTCCATTAGGTCAAAAGAGGTTCCACGCCGCTGATACTTACGCCGTAACTACTGCATCACTTACGACGTAACCGAGTTTATTGAAGACTATGGCGTAACCACTTATTAGGTTACGCCGTAACTAGCAGATCTAGTGCATTTACGGAGGTTAGGGCGTAACTCATCTTTTGGTTACGCCGTAACCCAGACCTGGCCTATAAATACCCCACGAATTCCAGCATTTCTATTCATTCCATTCCACACACAATACTCTGAGAACGTGGGAAAATACTCAAGGAAGGTCTAGGGAAGCATACGGAGCTGTTTCCAAGGGAGAAGTCACACCATTACGATAAGCTTTAGCGTTTATTATTTCTTTTACTTTCGATTCATGTATTTCGTACCTTTGAATATTGAATTGATGTGCATGATTAATATGAGCGGCTAAGCACCCTTTGGTGCTAGCCTAGTTATGATTCCTTAATTGTTTTGTTTACGTTTACCTTTACTTCCGTACAATTATTTCTAAGTGTATGCATGCATAGTTCTTTGGTAGTCACCCCTGGTTCGGTAGTTTTGAATGGCGGTAGAGGCCAATTGCCTAGGAGATATGACCAACTGACCCTAGGTGAGCGGACTGAGATGGGGAAGGGTAAGATATGACCAACTGACAACCCTTTCTACTTGTGCGATTTGACCAACTGATCACCTATCGTTTGGATGAACTTAAGAATTGGGGGTGTAGTGTCTAAGTTCCTAACGGCCGGGCACTCACTATTTAGAATCTAGCATGTAGCGGTACTTAATGACTCGGCTTAGGGGACCAGGAACAACAGGACTTATGACGGTGCGCCTGATTTCTCCTGTGGTGGCATCTTTGCTGATAGGTTAGGGCGAATTGACCAAATGTTGTCCTCTCGAATTTGACCCCACCTAAAGTAAATGGAAGTGGGTAGACGTAGACATAACTAGTTAGGAGGATTAACTAGGTTAGCACCACTATTCCTCTATTGATTTCCTTTCTACCATTTAATTGCTTTTATATTCTGCATTAGTAGTTTAATTAATTAAAACCCTATCAAACCATTTATATTCTGTGACAATTAGACTTAGTAATTATCCGACACACATAGCTCTTGGGACGACCTCGGCTTTACCATTTACTACACTACACACGACCGGGTACACTGCCCGTTAGTGCATTAGGGTAGACCATAGGTATAGCGAGACACTATAAATATTAAGACCTGGTCAGTAAAACCTGCATCAAGTTTTTGGCGCCGCTGCCGGGGAGCTATATTAGGATTAATATTAAGTCTTTCATTTCATATTTAAACTTTTCTCACGATCATATTTCAAGTTTTCAGGTACCATGGAAGTGGTTAACATCGATGACCTCACTCTTGAGGAATACTTGGCGTTGACTAGAGCTGATCAAGGGCCGGGTCTCGTAAGACCGGCAATCGGAGCGGATGTTCGTTTCGAGATTAAAGACCAATTTATGAGGGAGCTTCGTGCTAACCCTTTTTCAGGATACAGGGACGAAGACGCATATGAGCACGTTGAAAATGTCCTATACATCGCTAGCCTTTTCAACATTACGGGCGTGTCTCATGATGTTGTTATGCTCAGGGTCTTCCCTATGACTTTAACTGGAGCAGCAAGAAGATGGATCGAAAGATTGCCCGCCGGGGCAGTTAATACTTGGGCGCTACTTAAGAAACACTTTATCCAAAGATATTGCCCACCATCAAAGATTTCTAATCAACTCTTGGAAATCCACAATTTCAAACAAGAAGACGACGAAACTCTGTATCAAGCTTAGGACAGATACAACGATCTTCTTTATAAGTGTCCTACCAATAATCTTAATAACCAGCAGAAGGTCAATATTTTCTACAAAGGAATAAATGTAACTACGAGACAGATTCTGGATTATCAAGGACCTATCCCGTATATGACTCCTACTACGGCATATGAAGCCATTCAAAAAATGGCGGACCATTCTAAAAAATGGCACGACGGCGGAAGTAAAAGAAACCTAGGCGGAAGTTTCGACGGAATTGCAGCGATTGCTAGTAAACTTGAAAATCTTGGAAGAGATATGCTAAAAATCAAAGAAACAGTTCATGCCATCCAAGTGGGCTGCGAAAAATGTGGTAGGGGACATTTGACTAAAAACTGTCCTAATAACGAAAAGAAAGATACGATCGAGGAAGCTAAATACGGGGAGAATAGGCCCTTATACGGGGATTGTTAATACAAATATCGTCATTAAACGTTATTTATATTTTTGATCTTTACCTAAGTTTTGTTAACGACAAAAGTAAATTTATTTTTTATAAAGCTTAAAGCTTGTCAAGTTTAATAGATATTATAACAAGCTTTTTCAAACAATATATTCATCATTTAAACATTTACATTTATGATTAGTGACATCTTGATATGACTCTAATCATTATGTATGATAGTAGTTTTTAGAATGAGTTAGGTTCTTAAAACCAAACACTACTTAAGTACTTGCATATTTCTAAATATAGAAATATAACATATGACATCATGTGTTGCATCATGGAAATCATTGGAAGATTTCATTAGATATTTTGTGTGGATTTGTACTCTTCATATCTTGCACAATCTCACTTAGATATAGTTGACTTTAGCAAAGATTTTTGATATCTTGCTGTCAGACCTCCACGGTACCAAAATGGTACACGGGCGGAACCCTTTTGAGGGTTCCGTGGTCCGTGGACGCTCCTGTCCATTTTGGCTATAAATAGCAAAGCCAAACCAAGTAGTTTTTCATCCCTTTCTATCATACTCTCTTACATATCTTCTCTCTAACCTTTCTAACTCAGTTTCATATCATATTAGTGATCTCTTTTGTAGCAAAGAAGATCAAGTCACATTCAAGCTTCAAACGAGAAGTTGGAAGTCTTGTTTGTTTAGTGTTGTATGATCTAGTGTTGATTCATACTTCATTGTTATATTAAACCATCATAATCTTGTGAGTGTGAGTGGTTAGTATTTTAGTCCTCAAAATACATTGTGTGTGGGAGTAGTTGTACCCTTGGAAAGAACTCGACATCTAGCTTAGTGTCGGAAATAGTGTAAGCGAAGTGTAAAGGTTTTCTCCGCGGTGAAAGGAGCTTGTTGACTAGTGAAGTTAAACTCTCGAGTGTGAGACTCGGGAGTGGAGTAGGGCAAGGAAAAAGAGTCCTTGTAGACCGAACCACTATAAACAACTTGTTGTGGTTTGATCATTTCTTTCCTTATTTACTCTTTACATATTGCTTGCATATTTCATTAACATATCTAAGATCAATATCAATTGATCTTTTCAATAAGTTTCAAAAAAAAAGTTTTAATTGGTAAACTATTCAACCCCCCCTTCTAGTTTTCTACAATTGGTACCAGAGCCTCGTTGCCCACTTGGAACGATCCATGGATTTTGAAAACTTTAAAGAAGGGCAATCTATGCAAAGACCACCACTCTTTGAAACCAATGGATTTATCTATTGGAAAAACCGTTTTGAAACATATGTAAAATCAAAAGATATAGATCTTTGGTTTATTATTGTTAAAGGGGATTTTAGTTCTACAACAAAGGATATTTCTGTTGATGAACAAAAGAAATTAGTTGCTAAAAATAACGAAGCTAAAATGATGCTTTATAATGCTTTACCTAGAAAAGAATATGAAAGAATTTTTATGTGTGAAACCGCCAAAGATATTTGGGAATCTTTAATTGTTACACATCAAGGTAATTCACAAGTCAAGGATAACAAAATTGATCTTCTTGTTCAACAATATGAACAATTTGTTATCCCTGAAGATGAAACCATTGATTGTGGCTTTGCTCGCTTTAATACTATTATTACATCACTTAAAGCACTTGATGAATCTTTTCGTAGTAAGAACTTTGTCTGGAAATTTCTTAGAGCACTCCATCCCAAATGGAGAGCTAAAGTGACCGGCATTGAGGAATCAAAAGATCTCTCAATAATGTCACTAGACGAGTTAATCGGTAACCTCAAAGTACACGAAATGGTGATGGAGAAAGATTCGGAGATCATCAAAGGAAAAAGGGAGAAGATCAAATCCGTTGCTCTAAAAGAAAAAGCGGAATCAAGTGATGATGACGAATCTTGCTCCGGTAGTGAAGATGAGGAATATGCCATGGCCGTTAGAGATTTTAAGAAGTTCTGTAGGAGAAGAGGAAAGTTCGTAAGACAACCTCGAGAAGAAAAGAAGCCATTCCGAAAAGATCGGGATGACAAAAAGGGTAAAGGTGAAAGAAAATGTTTTAGATGTGGTGATGCAAGTCACCTCATAGGAGAATGTCCCAAGCCACCTAAAAGCAAAACTCAACGAGCTTTTGTAAGTGGTGCTTGGAGTGATAGTGAAGACGATGAAGAATCAAGCAAGGAAGAGATCGCTCTAATGGCACATGAGTCAAACGAGGTACTTTCCGACTCTTCTTATTCTTCTATTGATGATGACACTTTGCAAAAACAATATAATCAATTGTGTGAGCTAAGTCTAAAAATCATAACTAAAAATAAATTTTTAAAAACCAAAAAGGAATTTTTGGAAAATGAAGTTTATGAGTTAAAAGAAAAAGCAAAACGACTTGAAAAAGGAAAAGCAAATGACGATGATTGTAAATCATGTCAAGAGCTTAAACTTGAAATAGAAAAACTAAAGCTCACACAAGATGTTTTAATCGAAAACAATTCTAAATTTAAAAGGTTTAACAAGAACATCGCTCTTGCCGATGAAATAGTTAAAATTCATAAAACACCAGGAGACATGAATGGGCTAGGTTTTAATGAAGTATTAATTCCAAAAAGTCAAAACAAAACGGCCGAAAATGATGAACAATCTGTCAAAATCTGCTGCAGATACGCACGGACAGACGGAACCAAAATTAGGGTTCCGTCCGTTGAACAAATTGGTGCCGTGGGTACTTCAGCAAGACAGAATGTTCGTAATACGGACCGTACTGAATTTGTAAAAGTAACAAAGAAAACCAAGGATAATGTTAAACTAAAACCAGCTGTTACATCAGGAGTAGGACTTGCTAAAAATGAATTTAGATCAAAAACTACTCAACAACGATATAAAACACCTTTTGCCAAACGCCCTTTCCTAAGAGCAACCACAACGTACAACCCAACTACCAACACAATGGTTGGAATCAAAACTTTCCTAGACCATATCAAACTCCAGATTACATGTCATGGAACTCTTTTCCATCATTTCCATACATGAATCAAATAAATGGTATGTTTAACCCAAACGGACCCATGAGATATTGGGGACCAAATGCTTGAGTTATTTGCTTCCTAGGTATGCTTGAAAGTTGGATTGGAACCTGATGAATGGATAAAAGATAGTGGATGCTCACGACATATGACGGGCAACAAAAGTCTCTTCTCATCATACCAAGAGTATGACGGAGGTAATGTCACCTTTGGTAGCAATCTCAAAAGCAAAATCATTGGCAAAGGTACGATCGCTCATAACTTCCTAACTATTGAAAATGTTGCTCATGTGGATAGGTTAGGATTTAATCTACTTAGTATTAGCCAATTATGTGATAAAAAGTATAAAGTACTATTTGATGAAAATGGTAGTAAAATACTAAAAGATGGTATCACCATAGCTAAAGGAGTTAGGAAAAATAACATATACGTCATGAAAATAGATAAAACATCTAATGACAAACTTTGCCTAACAACATTAGACGATAGCTCATCTCTTTGGCATAGACGCTTAGGTCACGCTAATATGAGACTTATACAAAACCTATCTTCAAAAGAGCTAGTTAGGAATTTACCAAAACTAAAATATGACCAACACTTTTGCGACGCTTGCAAAATTGGTAAACAAACCCATAGTAGTCACAAATCTAAAAATATGGTGTCCACATCTAAGTGTCTAGAATTATTGCATATGGACTTGTTTGGTCCATCCGCTATAAGAAGCTATGGAGGCAACTTATACACTTTGGTCATAGTAGATGATTACTCAAGGTTTACTTGGACGTTGTTTTTGAAAACCAAAAATGAAGCTTTTGATAAATTTGAAATTCTTAGCAAGAAAATTCAAAATCAACTAGGTATTAAAATTGTGTCGATCCGAACGGATCATGGTCGTGAATTTGACAACGAAACTCAATTTGGAAACTTTTGTGATACAAATGGTATAACACATAACTTTTCCGCTCCACGAACACCTCAATCAAATGGAGTAGTAGAACGTAAAAATAGAACAATTCAAGAAATGAGTAGAACAATGCTTAATGAACAAAACATTCCTCAAAAGTTTTGGTGTAACGCCGTTGACACTTCTACATATATTTTGAATAGAGTCTTAATACGTCCTTTCTTAAACAAAACACCATATGAACTCTATAAAGGTAAAAAGCCTTAGGATATTTTAGAGTCTTTGGTTGTAAATGCTTTATTCTTAATACTAAAGATTATCTCACCAAGTTTGACCCAAAGTCTTATGAAGGTGTATTTCTTGGTTATTCTCAAACTAGTAAAGCTTACATTGTCCTAAACAAAGAAACAATGATAGTCGAGGAATCGTTGAACATAACATTCGACCAAAGTCCACCTCCCTCTAAGACATCACCTTTGGTAGATGATGACTTAGTTGAAAGTCAAATGATAGAAAGTCAAGAAATAATTAATAATAACAAGGAAGATGAACCATTAAATAAAGAAATTGTAAACATCAAAGTATCTAAAAGTCATCCATTAGACAAGGTCATAGGACAACTTAATCAAAGAACCTTAAGGTCACAAGCCCAAAATCAAAGTAATTATTTTTGTTTTGTATCCACCATTGAACCAAAAACATAAATGAAGCAATAAAAGATGAATCATGGGTAATTGCCATGCAAGAAGAGTTAAACCAATTGTTAGAAATGATGTTTGGAAATTAGTTCCAAAACCTAAAGATCAAACTATAATTGGAACGAAATGGGTTTTTCAAAATAAAATGGATGAAAATGGTATAGTATCTAGAAACAAAGCTAGGCTTGTAGCGCAAGGTTATAATCAACAAGAGGGAATTGATTATGATGAAACTTATGCACCGGTAGCTAGACTTGAGTCTATTAGAATATTACTTGCTTATGCATGTGCCTATGATTTTAAATTATTTCAAATGGATGTTAAAAGTGCTTTTCTTAATGGGTTTATTAACGAAGAAGTGTATGTTGCTCAACCTCCCGGTTTCACCGACTTTGAGAAACCACATCACGTCTTCAAACTCAAGAAAGCATTGTATGGTCTTAAGCAAGCACCAAAAGCTTGGTACGACCGACTTAAGACTTTTCTTATTGATAACAAATACACTATGGAATTAGTAGATAATACTCTTTTTACCAAGAAAAGGAATCACATATTATCATTGTTCAAATATACGTTGATGACATTATATTCAGATCAACTTGTCAAGAGCTATGTGATGATTTCTCTAAAATCATGCACGACGAGTTTGAAATGAGTATGATGGGTGAGTTAAATTTCTTTCTAGGACTTCAAATTAAACAACTAGAAGATGGCATATTTTTTAACCAATCTAAATATATAAAAGACATGCTTAAAAATTTGGTCTTGAAGATTCCAAACCAACTAAAACACCCATGTCTTCGGACACTAAACTCACCAAGGACGAAGAAGGTGAATCCGTAGATAACACTAAATATAGAGGAATGATTGGTAGCCTACTCTATCTTACGGCTAGTAGACCCGACATTATGTTTAGTGTTTGTCTATGTGCTCGCTTTCAAGAAAACCCAAAGGTATCACACTTAGAAGCCTTGAAAAGGATTTTTGGATACATTAAGGGAACAACGTGTTTAGGATTATGGTATCCCAAAGGAACGGGTGTAGAAACCATAGTGTATGCCGACTCGGATCATGCCGGTGATTATGTCGATAGAAAAAGTACAAGTGGTATTTGCACTTTTGTTGGACATTGTCTCACCTCATGGTTTGCAAAGAAACAAACGGCTTTAGCCATCTCAACTACTGAAGCCGAGTACGCCTCAGCCGGAAAAGCATGTCAACAAGCTCTTTGGATGAAGCAAGCTCTGGTAGATTACGGAATTCATCTCAACGACATTGGGATACTTTGCGACAACAAAGGAGCCATCGATCTCAGCAAGAATCCCGTTCAACATGCTCGTACAAAGCATATTGAAATCCGCCATCACTTTCTTCGCGACAATGTTCAAAAGGAAACATTTCAATCGAGAAAGTATCCTCCCAAGACAACATTGCCGACATCTTAACTAAGCCTCTTAAACGAGAACCTTTTAATCTTCTTAGACTTGGTTTAGGGTTAATGGAACCAAACATGTAGGATAAACATAGCCTAAAACATTATAATAGTCAAAACAAAACAATTTTCTTTTGTATCTGCTACTGTAGCCATGGCACCAAACGACAACAAGGACGGAACCAAAATTTTGGTACCGCTCGTCCGTGGTGTCTACTGTAGCAAAAATACTACCTATAAAACATCTTCTTCCTCAAAACCCACTTTACCAAAACGTGTAAAACTTAAACCAAGCTCATTATTGACACCTTCCCCCTCACTAATCACTGAAGATAACATCATTGTAAGTATCCTAACTACATTTTATCTCTTAATTCTGAGTCTAGGATTCTTATTTATGCACAAAACTATCACAAATCATTACATGGGGTTTTATGTATGCTTTTATACCAAATATGAATTCAATTGGCAAATTGCATAACTAGTCATTGAAATTAGGTACTACATTATCATATTGCATAAACAAATCATGCTTCCCACTAATTAATAGATAATAACTATAAGGCCTTATTCAAATAACCAAACACCCCATGTCAAAAATTTTGAAAAGCTTCTCACTTGTAGGAAAACAATTTTTCATTGCTAATACAAATAGAAACGTTAAATTTTCATCACTTGCATGCTCTTGAATACTAAAGGTATTGCATAACTAATATGCATTCCCGGTATATTCAAATGAAGCCACATTGAATTAGGAGCATTTGGGTTATCTCATGGTATTTGCCAAACACCCCACTAAAACCATTTTTGTGCATAAAATGAGTCGAGATAACCGCAACTCCAAATTGTTTTCATATAGGCACACACTAGAACCAAAACACTAATAAAGTCTATTTTCTTTTTTTAACATATTAATTCTTGTCCTTAGGAATAACCATGGTAGCCGCAAGATTCTATGATCACAAAGACACCCTTAACTACATTCCCAAACATCACAAAACCAAAGGACTTTCCAAGGAACAAGTAGAAATATTTAGGGTCTAGAATCAAGGTATTTCCATGAGGGTAGAACCATTCACTCATCCTTCCTTGAAATACCAATCTCCGTGAAGAACTAGCCGCCATTCAATTCGATTGTCTTCTTGACATCGATGAACCAATTTGTCCTAGGTTTGTGTTAGAATTCTATGCTAGTGTGACCGGCTTTAGTGATGAAGACGATGATGAATTTTGTCTTAGGTTTAGAATCAATCAAAACGACTACACCATCACCTTAGCCAACTTTGCTCAAGTGCTAGGAATTCCCAACCGAGGGACTTGTCTCTACTCGGATAAATGGTCACTCACCGCTCTTGATGCAATCAATGACCGCACTCTTCCCTACCAAACCCGTTTGGCCGATAAGGATGTCATCCGTGAACACCTATTTAACCCAAAGGGTGATACAACCCGAGTTACCCGAAAGGGAAAGGAGGTAAACCGAGATCCATATGGAATGGAGCTAAATGAACTTAAGCCGAATTTAAGAAATGGGAGGAGCTACTTAGAGCCAACGTCATTAGCACCATAGGAAATAGGGATCACATCAACGCTTGTCTTTGTCACATGCTCTACAACTTGTCCACCCGACAACCATTCAATTTAGCTTACTACATAGCTAGGAGAATGATTGATATTCCAACTCAAGGATCGGTTGCTCTTCCATACTGGATGCTCCTCACCCGTCTCTATAGAAACTTTGCACCAATTCCACCAAGTCCAAAAGGGATGCACCTTCACTATGAGCTCATCCCTCACATCTTTGTACCGTTGAGTGATGCACGAGTTGCTAAGACAAAGGCAAGAGAGCAAAACCTCCAACTCCATCATCATCATCATCAAATAGCTCTGAGGATGGTCTTCCAAACTCTCGCCTTCCACCTCATGAGTATTATGCGTCTCTTCCCGAGATAGAGAATGAATCAACGGAATTCAAGCAAACTAAGGGAATGTTCAAGTGCCTTGGTAGGATGATGAACAAGATCTACAAGAAGTTGGACAAATAAAGGTCCATTAAGGAGTGTTTGGAACAATACATTATCGTTAATGTTTGATACTATTTAGTTGTTTTATTATGTAGGATGATAATATAACTTGAAACAATGTTGTATGCTAACAATCTTATGCAGGGGATAGCACAAGTATGCTATCAAATTTTACCCATTTTCACTATAATGTGAAAATCAAAAAGCCTTGCTCAAAATACATGCTCCACTATGTTTATATATATGTTATTTGCTTTTCCTAACTATAAATGTTTAGTGTCACATGTTTTGAGAAAAATTTAGGGTTTCGAAAAGTCCCCCACCTAAAAACATACTCTGTCCAAATTTCACCGCACTTCACGGACGACGCGGCACCAACGATTTGGTACCGTCCGTTATGTAAAATGGTGCCATACATTACTGTCGAGGACAGGACGGCACCCTTTTTTGGGTTCCGTCGTGTAAATTTTTGGTGCGTGGTGGATCCTTGGTAACTTTCTGAATTTCGACTCTTTCGTGATTCCAAATTACCATCCATTGCTTATAAGTCAATCCTAACTTGCTTATACTCTTATTAGAACTAGTATAATTCACTTAGGTATATAAGAAATCCATTTCCCACCAAAATTCAAAAATTTGAAAAATCCACCCAAGGAGCCCTTTTGCATAAAGGAAGGAACCAAATTTTGGTACCTTCAAATCCGTGGGTGATCCGAATATTAGGAAATTCCACTCACTAGAACACATTTATTGCAAATCTTTTCTTCTTCACTCCTCTCTTTGAATGGCTTGACTTGGGTGATATGACTAGCATTCAACCCACTTCCAAATCATTAGGAACCTCATCTCTTCAATGGTTTAACATCAAATCAAACACATTTCTCCATAATTTTCACTTCTATAAATTGAGAGGTTTTACCATGATCATCCTCACACCTTCTTCATTCTTACCATTATCTAGCAAAGAAAAACCCAAGTCAAAAATGACAAAATCATCTCCTAAACCTTGCAAGAAAACCGCTAGAATTAGTGTGAGGCCTTGTTGCTTTGTTAACCTTAGCTCCTCATCCGAGTCTTCTCCACTCACAATCTCATCTCCCATCCGAGATGATAAAAGCCTTACCTTGGCCACACCTACTCAATCACACATTGTGATCACCACTCCACCACCAACAAAAACACCAACTTCACCTCCACCGGCACCCATCCAAACATACAAAACACCCTCACCACCTTCACCAAGGTCTCCAACTCTCATTCCTATGGAGTTATTTTCCACTCCACCAACTTCACCAAATCCTTTCTTGGAGGACTTGGATGACTTGCCTCCTAGGTCAAATCATCCACCACCATTGCCATCCTTTGGCACAATTGAGCGGATTGCTCCTGAGTCACCTCGGTCATCTTTTGACCCAAACGCCCCATTAGGGCCTAAACCTCTTCTCTTCCACCCCATTCACAAAGACATTCATGGTCCTTTGTATGAGGATCATTCACTCCCCACATCAATGTTCCCTCATCTTGAGGACATTGAGGAGTGCATGTGGGATGCCAATCCCACTAGAGAGGAGATTCAAGAGGAACTCCACAACCTCCACCAATTCAAAGGCATGGTGGATTCTCACTTGAGTGAGACAATGCAAATGCCAAATGCTTTGCTTGCATCCATCATGACCACCCCAAACATTTCCACCAACACCAACACATCTACCATTCCACCACCACAACCTCCCCAAACATACTACCTTCCTAGGCATGGTTGCTCTTGTGAGCAAACTACGGCCCAAACCGCTGATAGGACACGGGTTATGGTCCTGACTTTCAAGAAATGAGGTTCATCCTCAATCATATGGCGCCTCCTCACGCTCTTTTCTCATCCACCATCACAATTAGGATGGTCATAGTTTAGCATTTCTAGTTTTTCTTTTCTTAGGATTATTTTCTTTTTCTTGTACTAAAACACATCATTGTGTTCCCATTTCATGATCTTTATTCATGAAAATTTTAACTAATGAATGGTGTTTTATTATAGTGTTGGTGCTTTTACATAGTGTTTGGAAATGCTTGTGAATGATCATTATTACTAACATTTTTTGTAGCTTTATTTTCACAATCCATGTATCTTCCCATTAAGCACCCAATTTAGGGGGAGCTTTGATCAAGGGGAGATAATCGCTCGGGCTCATTACATTCAATATCGCCTCTCTCTTTTGTTGAGACAAAAAGGGGAGAAAATATAGAACTTGTTTATATTTGACTTTTAAAAAAAGTCAAACTGCATACTTTGACTTTCTGAAAAAGTCAACATCATGCATCAACTAGTGAATACTTTGACTTTCTAAAAAAAAGTCAAACATCATACACTTACATTATCATTTCCTTTTCAAGTTCTAAAACTAATATTTTTATAACTCTTGCACAAACTTTGTATCTTTTATAAAAATAAAATTTATATTTTGTCCTCAACAAAAAGGGGAGATTGTTAATACAAATATCGTTATTAAACGTTATTTATATTTTTGATCTTTACCTAAGTTTTGTTAACGACAAAAGTAAATTTAATTTTTATATAAAGCTTAAAGCTTGTCAAGTTTAATAGATATTAAAACAAGCTTTTTCAAACAATATATTCATCATTCAAGCATTTACATTTATGATTAGTAACATCTTGATATGACTCTAATCATTATGTATGATAGTAGTTTTAGAATGTGTTAGGTTCTTAAAACCAAACACTACTTAAGTACTTGCATATTTCTAAATATAGAAATACAACATATGACATCATGTGTTGCATCATGGAAATCATTGGAAGATTTCATTAGATATTTTGTGTGGATTTGTACTCTTCATATCTTGCACAATCTCACTTAGATAGAGTTGACTTTAGCAAAGATTTTGATATCTTGTCCGGACCTCCACGGTACCAAAATGGTACGGTAGGAACCCTTTTGAGGGTTCCGTGGTCCGTGGACGCTCCTGTCCATTTGGCTATAAATAGCAATGCCAAACCAAGTAGTTTTTCATCCCTTTCTATCATACTCTCATACATATCTTCTCTCTAACCTTTCTAACTCGGTTTCATATCATATTAGTGATCTCTTTTGTAGCAAAGAAGATCAAGTCACATTCAAGCTTCAAACACGAAGTTGGAAGTCTTGTTTGTTTAGTGTTGTATGATCTAGTGTTGATTCATACTTCATTGTTGTATTAAACCATCATAATCTTGTGAGTGTGAGTGGTTAGTATTTTAGTCCTCAAAATACATTGTGTGTGGGAGTAGTTGTACCCTTGGAAAGAACTCGACATCTAGCTTAGTGTCGGAAATAGTGTAAGCGAAGTGTAAAGGTTTTCTCCGCCGGTGAAAGGAGCTTGTTGACTAGTGAAGTTCAACTCTAGAGTGTGAGACTTGGGGAGTGGAGTAGGGCAAGGAAAAAGAGTCCTTGTAGACCGAACCACTATAAACAACTTGTTGTGGTTTGATCATTTCTTTCCTTATTTACTCTTTACATATTGCTTGCATATTTCATTAACATATCTAAGATCAATATCAATTGATCTTTCAATAAGTTTCAAAAAAAAGTTTTAATTGGTAAACTATTCAACCCCCCCTTCTAGTTTTCTACAGGGATAATTGTAATGGGTTTCGTGGAGGACCCCCACCATATTATGAGCGTAATGAGAGAAGAGCTAACCTGGAAGGGATTATCAACAAGTACCTTGTAGACACTACCAAGAGGCAAAAAGAGCAAGAAGAATGGCTTAAGAATTTCCAAGATAACACATACAAAAACCTCACGTTCCACGAAACATCACTTAAGAACTTAGAAACTCTAATTGGAAAGCTTGGCTACGAGGTTCATAGAAGAGCGAAGAACAAAAACAACTCTACTATATGTAAAGGTGTGTTATCGACAACAACAAGTGCTCTAATGAATCGGATACCGATGGCGAAAGTGAGTTACGCAGTAATCACCTCGAGAATTACTGGCGTAACCCAATTTCTTGCAAAAACACAAACAACAACCCCAAAAGAAGGAATCATTGGTGTAAAAGTATTGAAATTGATGACGGAGAATGCTCTGATTTGTGGGCCTCATGTGATCCTCGAAAATCCTGCGATGGTGGTGTTGATAAGAAAAGAATAGAAGATGACAGTCTGGATGGACTACTCACTGATGACGAGAAAGGGTAGCCAAGTTCTCAATTAACGAGAGTGGAAGGGCCACCCATCAAGCATTACGACAAACCCCTACTTATCATGAAGATGAGATCACTAGCAGCAGCCTACGTGCAATCCCTTTCGTGATTATTGCGAAGCGGAGGAGGAATGTGGGAACGAAGTATGGATATGCCCAACGAGTGGGAGACATGACGTTGATTTTGGAAATCTATCATTTGGTGATTGGTATTCCATTAGGTTGAGGGCCTTGATAATTAATTCAACTCTGTTCAGGAATTTGGAACTGAAATATGAGAAACACTTTCTTCGAGGAAAAACCATTAAACCCTTCGATGATATTCCTTCGAAGATGACTACGACAAAGGTAGGAATCATTGGTGCGAGCAAATTAAAACCGCCGGAACCAGTTTGGGCCTCCTCGCAACCCTTTGAGTATGAATGTGATGGAGGCAAGCAGCATCGAGAGAGGCTGGGAAGACGAATTCCTTTGGAATTCGACTAATGATTCGAAAGAAACGAGAGCTACCTTGGCGGATGATCTCATTCGGGATTGACCAAGTGGAACAAAATCAAATCACGGAAAAATTGACACGTTTACCAAAAGAAAATGGGAAGGTTGTATGAGTAAAAATCAACCAAACAACGAAGTTCGATAAAGAACCGGTCGATGACACCAAAGACTCTGTAAACAATGATAAATACAGACATATTCTCAACCAACTTGAAGATACGATTCGATAATGATTTGATTATCTCGAGTTGCAAAGGCTGACGGGTTCATCGACCCGGATGATGAGATACACGGCGAAGATGCAAGCTTCTTGGCATCCCATTTAAGGCCACCTCCTATTATAAGCTGAAAAATTGAGTTTACGCTGATACCATTTGGGGCTCTGAAGAAAATTTTTGCAAGATCACGGAAAATTGAAACCAAAGAATACTGCGCTGCAACAAATGTCGGATGGGTTAGCGCAACTTAATGAAAGGCGTGGATGAAGTGGGACAAGCTAAAAGACCCCGTAGGAGCCCAGCGCTCTCAGGTCTAACTTAAAGACTCGTTAAGAAAGAAAAGTGCTCTTCGAGGAGACAACCCAAATTATCCCTTTCTTTTGTTTTATTTCCTTTGTTGGGTTTGTGTTTTCTAACCATTTTTAGGGAGACAATGAAGTAACTATCTTTCTGCGATTCTGTCTGAGAGCGAGTTACTGGCGTAACTCATCTTGGTGATTACGCCGTAACCAACATTTCGGCGGCAATTCTTGGCGCATTACCAACTCTGGCGTAATACCATCTCATTGGATTCACGCCTGTAACCTTCGCTTCTCGGCTCATACCAGGTTTTGCAAGTTACGGCGTAACTCTCTTGCTCGAGTTCTGACGTAATCTCTCCTACTTTAATTCATTCATTTTAAAACACGTTAACCTTGTATTAGTTTTAAATGAACTTTGTTGGTGTGTTCCTTGTAAACCCTCACGAGACTTCACTCGTCCACTTGGGACACCAAGTGGTTTAAAATGCTTGTTGCATTCGCGAAATGCAACCGTGATTCCTCAATGGTGAGTTAGGTTTGTTTTCATTTTATTTTTTTCTTTTTAGAATTATGCTTGTCGGTATTGTGATTTGAGGGGATTGAAGGTTGCTCATGAAGCTTTAACGAAGGCGCGATCCTTTCTCGTAAGAGCCTTCTTCTTTTGGAGCAAATTCAGGGAAGTTCTCACTCTAATTCTACCTTCTCTCTCACCTTTATTTTAATGCCTAGTACAAAGGGACTTTGTACAATAATCAAGTGGGGGCGGATTAGAATTATCTCTTGAACTTTATTTAAGCCCTCATTTTCTAGTTTATTTTGAAAAATTATGCCATTTTATATTTTGACATGTTTTCGAACCTAACTAGATTAGACTTTAGTGGAAGCACATACAACCCTTGATATTACATGGTGAGATAAATTTTATCCAGTTTCCTATAGTTTACCCAAATCCACCAAATTATAAGTGTATGCAGAGTAGCTTGTAAACTTTAGAACTTGGCTTTGCATCATTTGAGACCATAGGCGAGGTATGTTGAGTTAGCTAATGTCGATTTTTGGACTTTTTGGTTTTAGAAGGCATTATTATAGATTATCACCAAACTTGACCTACCATTCACAGTCTATCGATTAGTCACCTTGACTTTTCAACCCCATGAAACCCTTTTGTTGCAGACCCCTTTAGTGCAAAGATACCCCTAGATACACCCTTCTTACGGGCCATTCCTTTCATTTTGTCAACACCCTATATTGTTTCATACACCTTACACCCTTAGCCTACCTCAGTAGTCTTTATTGTAGTGGGAAGCATTTGCCTAAGTTCGTTGAGTGGAAAGGTTTGGAAATCACGCTTTCATCGACAACAATTATGAAGATCAAGACTCAATTCCCATTGTTCATCTCAGTAGGGGATGTAATGTTATCGATTATAAAAAAAATTTAATGCCGTCTTCCACGGGCATGGGTACCAATACGCTTTCGGTGTATGGGGAGGTAAGATGTAGACGGCGCTTACCCCTACCCAAGGTAGAGGCCGCCCAGCTTCTTGAAGGTAGAAAGGACCGGCGCTTTTGAGGAGTGAGGATCGAACTCACCTCTGAGAGTAAGCGGAGTTTTCCAACCTGATCCAACCTCTACTGTTTGTACAAGTTATCATTATGATATATATATATATATATATATATATATATATATATATATATATATATATATATATATATATATATATATATATATATATATGTTATCATTATGAACACTTGTAATAATAAAATAGAAAGACACTTGTGACCATATGGATTAAGCACCATAGATGAGATTAAAAATTAAATAAGTGAGTGGCATAATTGTAATTAAATGGAATACAAATGGCATTTGTAAACGCTTCACAATCAAAGTTAACGAATATACTGCGTAGCAATTGATGTAGCATTAATTCTTAGCCAATTAAATTTTGACATTCCATAATTAATGTTTTTTTTTTTAAAATTAAATACTTCTATACAATTTTGATGACAAACAAAAATGAGTTATAAAAATTAATGTGTCATTATAAATATATCATAAAATTTAATGTGTCACTCCATATGTATCAAAAAAATTAGGTGATAAACATAGTGTGTCGTTA